>CM045728.1:25264849-25322349 GCA_024760905.1 Plotosus lineatus | reverse complement strand
GACTGTAGATTGTTGAGTATCTCAAGATTTGTATCAAAGAAGGAAGGACAAAAAAAAATCCAATTGAAAAGTGTGACTAAAAAGAGGAGAAGAAACACAACACTAACTTGGTGATATTTACAGAATACAATTAAGTTGATCAGTAAAAATATTGAAAAAAAAATTTTTTTTTTTGCTCATATAAATAACAGATCATAGATTTTTGTTTTTAATGCATTTTGCTGAAATAAATTGCACAAGTATCAAAGCCAGGTGCATCACTGCCTGCCAAGTTTGACCCTATGGTGGATAATATTTTGATGCCAAATCATGCTACATCACCAACTACCAATTACTTCAGGAATGTGCATGAATATTGATTAAATCTTTTAATCTTGTTTTCACGCTGTTAGAACTCATGCTGAGTGTGTTGCAGGCATCAGATTCTAACTTCACATATAAAATAAAATTATGTTGGTTTAGAAACAGTGGCCCTGGGGAAAAGACAGGAGGCAGAGCTGGAGGTAGCAGAGATGAAAATGTTGAGGTTCTCTTTGGGAGTAACGAGGATGGATAGGATCAGGAATGAGGACATCAGAGGGGCAGCACATGTAAGAGGTTTTGGAGACAAAGTCAGAGAGGCTAGATTGAGATGGTTTGGACATGTACAGAGGAGGGATAGTGAGTATATTGGTAGTAGGATGCTGAGGTTGGAACTACCAGGCAGAAGGACTAGAGGAAGACCAAAGAGGAGATTTATGGATGTGGTGAAGGAGGACATGAAGGTAGTTGTTGTAAGTGAAGAAGATGCAGAGGACAGGATGAGATGGAGGCAGATGATTTGCTGCGGCGACCCCTGAAGGGAACAGCCGAAAGGAAAAGAAGAAGTTGTTCAGTAGAAAAATTATAATTAAATTTTGACAGTTAAATAAAAATATAAGTAAATTAACAAAATTAAATATTTTTGGTTTGTATCTTAGGGGGATTTTTTTCTGGAATCAGTCACATCATAGTGAGTACATTAAAGTTGTGGGTCTTATATGTGTATTTGTTTATGTACCTTATCATTTATGTGGCTCATGCCACCTACGACTGTTTTTTCTCTTTCTGATTTTGATTGCCCACGTTTGATGTCATTCTTGAGAGTGGCATACAAAGAGTAATCTACACTGGTTGTATCTGTAAAAAAAAATAAAAAATGCACACACACACACACACACACAATATATATATATATATATATGTTAACAGGGTAAAGTAATAATAATAATAATAATAATAATAATAATAATAATAATAATAATAATGTCATTATTATTTTTTAGATTTATTATAACATGGCATACTTTCAGAGTCATAGTCAAAGCTGTAATCTATATATCCCTCAGTAGATGTCACAAATTCATAGTCATCATCTGTATTATCTATAAAAAAAAAGGGAAGAAACAAACACTTAAAATTATTATGTGATGCTTGTAAATACTGGAGAGTTTAATTACATTGCAATTTTTTAAACATATTGAATAACACTGTGAATTTTACATGAACATTAGTGTGAGAATTATAACAGGAATTGATCTCTAAACAGAATTCCTTTAATTTTAATTCATTATTATATTTATTATAACATGGCATACTGTCAGGTTCAAGGTACGTGGTGTAATCCATGTATCGCTCAGTAGATGTCTCATCGGCGTAATCATAGTCATTATCATCTGTATGACCTATAAAAAGAGAAAAACATTATGTTATGGTGTTCATGGAACCTGGTGATTTAAGTTATATGCAAATTTTTAAACCTATTTCTTAACACCGTGGTCGCTCTTTTGTAAGATATTAAGTTAAACAGGCTTTAGCGTGATGACGGCAACTGTTTTTTTTGTAATCTGAAAATCATTCATTCATTCATACATTCATGGTTTAATCCTTTTTTATATGTGTGTGTATATATATATATATATATATATATATATATATATATATATATATATATATATATATATATATATATATATATATATATATATATAGGGATCAGTGGTGGTCTAGCGGTTCACTGATCCTAAGGTTGGGGATTTGAGTCTCCACAAGGTTGCCACTGTCCCCCCCAGTGCAGCTAGCTGGGTTATCAAAGGCCGGCCATGTCTCTCACTGTCTATGGTGTGAGGCATGTAAAAGAACCATTGCTGACTTTCGACAAGAGTAGCTGCAAAGCCGTCGGCGTGTTTCTAATTGGGAGTCGGAGTCCCCTGAGGGAGTTCGTTCACAGTAACGTTCTGGCAACTCCTGCAGTGGCACTGGAACCCAGTCGTATCAGCACTTGCCCATCCATTGGATCATTCTGGTGGAGCCGAGAGGGAGGACTTGCTGCTTGGGTAACCGCCTGTCCTCCATGACTCCCTACCCCAGCTCTGCACACTGAAGAGTATCACCAGCCGGGATACCAGCCAGGGCGCAGCCATAGTCCTTTGGGACTGACGGAGGCCTACTACTACTACTACTACTACTGCAGGGATCCCTCCCTACTTCAAGCTTCAATTAATGCGGCTTCAGTGTATCACGGTTTTTTAAAAAGTAAATAAATAAATAAATACTCATCAAATTAAAAAAAGTAAACTAAGGAAGAATATGTGGGAAAGTTAAGGAAAATGTCACAAAATCAAGGCCAATTATGCAACAACAAAAAAAACCCTAAACCAACACAAAACAAAAAACAACACAAAATCTCCCATCAAAACCCGGAGCCTTGTATTAAGTGTACCTCAGGATAATGTTTAATCATATTTCATACTTATAGTTATGATCTATCTTTCTGTAGATTTTATTCCATTTCTATTTCTACTTGTTCTTCAATTTCATTTCACTTTCACTTTCAGTTTCGACCTCGGTCTCCGAATGTTTGCAAAACAAATGCTGGTAAGTTGGAGAGTGTCTGTATTTATATTTTATTTATTTATATTTTATAATCTTATGTTATTTTTTCAATGTTTAATTGTTGTTATTATAAGCATTTATAGAATTTGATATGTATTTATTAATATTATATACACATATACATGTACGTATACATCAGTCGGGGATGGGGGTGATCCTACTTCACAGATTTCGATGGTCGCATGGGGATCTCGGTCCCAATTAACCATGGAAAGTGAGGGATCTCTGTATATATATATATTATATAGGTGTAAAAACCCAACAGACTTACCTACTATATATATATATATATATATATATATATATATATAAAATACCGTAAACAACATAATAAGCACCCTGCTCAATAAGCCTCCCCCCAATGTTTTTGATCTTACGTCTAATAACCGCCCATGTATACTGGTCGCAAAATTGTAGATCAAACTCATCAATTTTTTTCGATCAGTCTCTGTAATCGTAAAATGAGGTGTTCACTGCCTGTAATAATGAGTTTACACCATATTTCAAGACCCACTGCCACTCTATAATGTTCATCAGTAACAACACATTTGATTGTTCCGCCATGCTTTAAAAAACATGAAAACCAGGAAAATATTTTGCTGTGTTCTCTTAGTAAATGTCCAACAACCGATGAACCATTAGAAACTGTTACAGCAAAACTATGGACTGAATGAATGGCCCGATGAGCCAGATATGGATCTATCAGAAAGTGATGAGTATTTTTCACCCGATTCTCCTGCTCACTAACTTCATAATTTTAAGCACGTTCCTGGACATGTGCTTTTGTTTATGTTTGTGTTGATTGGTTCAACATGTCATGCGCTAAAGTTGACATTAGTATTGATTGGCTCAATTTTATTTAGTCTCCACTTGGCTTAAATGCTTAAAAACATGCAGAAAATGTTAGTGTTAGTTTTGTGTGTGTGTGTGTGTGTGTGTGTGTGTGTGTGTGTGTGTGTGTGTGTGTGTGTGTGTGTGTGTGTGTGTGTGTGAATGGTTTTTCACTTGTACCGATGTGGAGGTTTGTTTTTGTGGCATGCGGGAGTGTGTGAAAAACATCAGGGCATGTAAAAGGAGAAGAATGAGGTAATAAAACCTGACAGAAAGCATTTGCTCAAATTATAGAATTCAACCTCATCCAACCAACTGAAGGGTTATGATGGTCTGCATCTGTGCTTATACAGTACAGTGCAGGTATTAAGTTTCCCCTCACCCAAACATTTCCCTGTTTTAACCAACTACAGAACAAGTATAGAAAAGATCGTTGTACTTATCACAAACTCAGATCTACAGAAGGTATTTTTCCCCCTTGCCTTGCAGGTTGCAGACAAAAACCACTCCATTGGACTCATTTTCTATTTGTAATCTTTTTCTTCAGCTTTAGAATCAGTATAAAATAAACAATTTAAACAGTTGATTAGATTGATGTCCTGCGATGGCCTGGCAAGCTGTTCAGGGTATACTCTGCCCTTGCCCAGAGTCGGCTGAGGTGGGCGTCAGCCTCCTCGCAACCCTAATTAGGATTAGGCGGTTCAAAATGGTTAGATTGATACATTTATTGTATTCACCCTGATTTTGAGACAGTAGGTAAGCCACCTCATTCACCCATCTACCCAGTGATCAGATAAAAAAAAACACTTTTAGACAGAAGGATGAACTGTGTAAAATTGTGAGATGAATGCCTATACTTGTTCTGGTGTGTGTGTGTGTGTGTGTGTGTGTGTGTGTGTGTGTGTGTGTGTGTGTGTGTGTGTGTGTGTGTGTGTGTGTTGGAGGCTGCACTCATGTGCTCTGGCATGCTCAGACAAGTTCTTTTATGTTTGTCATTTCTTTGCCTCACAGTAATTTTAGTCATAGAATCCTTTATGAGCAGATAAATAAATGAAATAAATAAAATATGCTAAATATATATATATGTGTGTGTGTGTGTGTGTGTGTGTGTGTGTGTGTGTGTGTGTGTGTGTGTGTGTGTGTGTGTGTGTGTGTGTGTGTGTGTGTGTGTGTGTGTGTGTGTGTGTGTGTGTGAGTGAGTGCGTGTATAGCATTATTATTATGTCATAATGTTTTGCAATTTATTGCAGTTGTAAAATGTAATGCTATTATGAGAAAGTCTGCATGTTTTTGATGCCTGCAAACAGTGATAAATTGTATCATTTGAAATGAACAGATAAACTGTCAGTCTGTATGCACCTTCATACTTATCTAAGTACTGTATATCTGTAGTAGTCTGCAAAAACACACCCCATGTCAATGTACTGAATTCTCGCAAGAAACGAAACAATAAATTAATACACACACTCATTTTACATTTTTTTTTTGTCTGCACATGTAAACATTTCCAATAACGCCCATGGTTTTCAGCAGACATCACATTTTTAAAAAATAAAAATAAAAAATTATATAGTGGAAAACTATAGTTTGCAGGGCCTCACAATTTCCTCTATCTTAGTCAGTAACCAGACTAATATTTTATTAGATAAAAAGCTTTTCATAAGTTTTCAAACTGGCACATGGTAATAAAAAATTACATCTAAAAAGTAAAAATTTCTACCTTGAAAAGGGTCTACCATGATTACCTGTTGAATATTATAATTCATTATATAAAGTAACTTTTTAGAGCTGTTTTTAAGCATTATACGAAGAATCTGGGAAGTCAAGTAAAAAAAGAGAGAAAAGGGAATGTAGTACTTACCCAAACTTTGAGGCAACAGCAAAGCCCCTGTGACTAATATAGAGAGCAGTCCTACTTGCATGCTGGAGACGTATGTGATTGTGGAGATGCGTGTGCGTGCGTGTGTGCGTGTGTGTGTGTGTGTGTGTGTGTGTGTGTGTGGGCACGTGCTGGTTTATAGTGAGCATTGACTAACATCCATATCTCCATGTGCAGGGTTTATATACATAACTGTATGGAAGGGTGGAGCAGACTGGGCTGGAATAAAACAGACTGCTGCTACTAGAATGAATCTCTCCTTTATAAAGATATACGTAGACAGGTGTTACAAAAGGTAATGTCACATAATGGATAAGTAATACTTGAAGTTAATAAAGTGTTGGGGGCCACATAAGCTATTAGAACAGCTTTAATTTTTGGCATAGATTCTATAAGTGACTGGAAGTATACAAGAGAACTACGTTTGTTTTTTTAAAAATTTCTTTCATTTGGTGTTTTGATTGTAATGGTGGTCAAAAGTGCTGTCTAATATCATTCAAAAATCTCCAAAAGGTGTTCAGTTTTACTGGGATCTGAATGAGATCCAAAGAAAATATTTTACATCATTTTATTCTCTTAAAAAATTTCAGTGTCTGCTCCTGGCATGTTGTGGCCACACCATTTAGAATTGAAATATATTTTTTCATAGAAAAATGAACTGTGTACGATTGCCTGTGATCATTTAATTTAATTAAACTCAAATCTCAACTAAGTATCACATAATAAACACAGATCTTGCTGTGAATGTATTACATATGTACAAAACATTGTTTGTTTATTGATTAATTGATGTCTACAGACCTCCCAGTGCAGCTAACTGGGTTATCAAAGGCCGGCCATGTCTCTCACTGTCTATGGTGTGAGGCATGTAAAAGAACCATTGCTGACTTTCGACAAGAGTAGGCTGCAAAGCCGTCGGCGTGTTTCAGCCCTGCGATGGCCTGGCGAACTGTCCAGGGTGTACTCTGTCCTCGCCCTGAGTTGGCTGGGATGGGCACCAGCCTCCCCGTGACCCTAATTAGGATGAAGCGGTTACAGAAAATGAACTGAACTGATAATGTCTACAGACATTTTGCTTTATTATAAATCCTTAATATTATGTATTTTGTTGGTTAATTAACTGTGAAAGTGTACTTATTTGTCTTATTCTCTCGTTGCTTCTTTCGCGCAATATAAAGTCCAAAAATTCCATTGCCTCTCGTCATGTTCCATTGTTACCTGTATATACCATAGAACAAATAAACTTGACAGTTGAACTTGAAACGCATACAATCAGTGTTTTTATCTTGAGGAAAAATAATTAAATTTCACAAAGTACTGGCGTTAACTAGAAAAATATAAATGAATAGTCTTCATGTGACTATGGTTTTTGAATAGAGGAAACCAGACTGCAAATCATAGTTAAATTGTAGACAGAACAAAGGAACAGCACCAGGATTTGTTGTTTCACAGGGAAGTGAAATCTATTGTTTGGTTGAAAATATTTTAAAGTACTTTCTGCTTCCCATTCTTCATTTATCAGAAATAATAGTGTATTGTCCTACCAGTAGACAAGTTTTTTCTCCTTTTTGAATTGCTGCCTTATTGTGGTGGAGAGGTTTGCGTGACCTAATGATCCTAGGAGCTATGTTGTCAGGGGCATAATGCCCCTGGTAGGGTCACCCAAGACAAATAGGTCCTGGGTGAAGGTCCAGACGAAGTGCGGTTCAGAAGACCCCTGAACAAGGACAACTCTTATTTTAAACCCTGACAGATGAAGCTCGTTAGCCTTGCAGGCAGTTCATCTAGGACAAGGGCGAGTCTAAAATAAAATCTACGACCCAAGGACCTTGCTGTTACCATCCTAGCATGCTTGGCTATAGCAGTTGAACCACAGGTGTAAAGGGTGGGGCTAGTACTGCGCACACTAAACTCCAACTAAAAGCTCTATTGTGCACACTAGAAGTACATGTCCATGTCTCCGTTGCCACCAACTCTGAAGCCCTGTAGCAATGGGAGAGGGGCAAGTGGGAGATGTCACTGAAAGCTGCAGCTCCAATCATGCATGAAGGTGGTTCAGGATATTGGTCATCTGATGTTGACCTGAGACGATAGCATCACCCGGCTACACCCTGAATGACCAAGCAGCCCTCTTTGGGGACAGCACTGCTTGCTCCACATGGAGGGGGGCCTAGAAAAGGTGGCCTAAACAAAGCTCATCTCTCATCCCCCAGTTGGCTTGCTGTGTTCAACGGGCATCTTCTTAAGCTGTCAAAAAATTTCAAAGCAAGGAAGGTACACACCCACCTCTAAGGGTGCAAAAACTTTAAAACTTGCATGCTGGAACATCAGAACCTTGCTTAATGCAGCTCACAGTAACCGTCCTGAATGTCGCTCCACTTTGATAGCGCATGAACTATCCAGGCTAAATGTTGACATTGCTGCCCTTAGCAAAGTCCGCTTCCCAGAAGAAGGCAGCCTCCATGAGCATGGTGCCAGATACATCCTTTTCTGGTTAGGGAAACCTGTAACAGAAAGGCATCTCTTGGGTGTTGGCTTCATGGTCAGAATCTCCATTGCTTCCAAGCTGGAAAACCTGCCAACCGGTCACTCTGACCGCATCATGTTTATGCGCCTCCCTTTGGAGAACAAGCAGTATGCCACCTTTTTCAGCGTATACACGCCGACTCTTCAAGCTGGGCATGCAGAAAAAGACAAGTTCTACTTGGAACTCCGCAGTCACCTACAAAGCACGCCTATAGATGACAAAGTGATAATCCTTGGATACTTCAATGCCAGAGTGGGCCGGGATGGTGATACCTGGAATAGAGTACTTGGCAGACATGGCATTGGTAACAGCAATGACAACAGACATCTCTTGCTGGAGTTTTGCACTGAGCAGCGATTTGTCATTACCAATACCATCTTTCAGAAAAAGGACAGTCTCAAAACAACCTGGATGCATCCTCAGTTAAAACATTGGCATCTTATAGATTGTGTTCTAGTGTGCCAGCGAGACCTCAATGACGTCCTACACACCAGAGTGATGCCCAGTGCAGAATGTCACACTGACCGTCATCTAGTGCGCTGCAAACTCAGATTGCACTTCAAGCCAAAACCACGGAAGGGGGGGGCAGTAAAATAACATTCAAGCTCAGCAAGCTTCAGTCAACTGAAGTGAAAGTTGACTTTCAAGCAAGCTTACAGTCAAAGCTTTTCAACAACGACTCCCAGAAGACCCCTCTCCTAAATCGCTCTGGAGTCGACTGAAGACTGTCATCCTGCACACATCTGAGGCGGTTCTATCGTTCACCACAAATAATAACAAAGACTGGTTTGATGAAAATAACCAGGATATCTAGGAACTTCTGGCGAGGAAGAGACAAGTCCACCAGTCCCACCTAGCTCAATTGTCTTGTCCTGAGAAGAAAGCTGCCTGCAATCACATCTGCAGCAATCTCCAGTGCAAGCTTTGTGAAATCCAGAACAAGTGGTGGACCACCCTCGCAGAGAGAACTCAGCAATGTGCAGATGTCGGCAACTACAGAGGCTTTTATAAAGCCATCAAAGCCGTATATGGCCCTACCCACCGGGTTCAGAGTCCCTTGCACAGTGCAGATGGCCAAGCACTCTTTACAGACAGGGCTTCCATCCTGAGCCATTGGTCTGAGCACTTCTAGGCTCTCTTTAGCACTGACAGAGTCGTGCAGGACTCAGCAATTCTGCACATTCCTCAGCAACCAGTCAAAGTGGAACTGGATGAACTACCCTCCATGGAAGAACTCACTAAAGCCATAGAGCAGCTGAAAATGTCAAAGCAGCAGGAGTTGACGGTATTACATCAGAGATCTGGAAAGATGGTGGACCAGCATTACACAGCAAGCTCCACAAACTCCTTCTCTGTTGCTGGGAACAGGGCAAATTTCTGAGTGGCCTCCATGATGCAGTCATCATTACCTTGTACAAATAAGGGAGAAAAGTCAGACTGCTCCAACTACCGGGGGATAATCCTGCTTTCCATCAAGGGAAAAATCCTTGCTCTTGTGCTCCTAAACAGATTAGTACCTACCATTGTTGAAGATCATCTCCCAGAAACCTAGTGCAGTTTCAGAGCCAACAGAGGCACCACAGACATGGTGTTCGTCCTCAAGCAGTTATAAGAGAAGTGTCTGGAGCAGAACAAAGGACTGTATGTCACCTTTGTAAACCTGTCCAAAGCGTTTGACACAGTCAGCAGGAAAGGATTGTGGAAGATCATGGAGCACCTTGGCTGTCCCCCAAAGTTCCTCAGTATGGTCATTCAGCTGCATGAAGACAAGTGTGGCCAAGTCAGGCAGAATCCCGCTCTGAACCCTTTCCTATTGTCAATGGTCTGAAACAGGGTTGTGTCCTGGCAACAACCTTGTTCAGCATCTTCTTCAGCACGATGCTGAAGCAGGTCTTTTAAGACCTTGACGATAAAGATGCTGTGTACATTTGTTACTGCCTCGAAGGCGATCTGTTCAACTTCAGGAGACTACAGGCTCACTTGAAAACTCTTGAGCAGCTGTTTCGTGAGCTCCTCGTTGCTGATGACGCACCCTTGTTGCTCACGGCGAAAGAGCCTTGCAGCGCTTAATGTCCTGCTTCGCTGAGGCTGCTCAGTTCTTCTGACTCGGGGTCAGCTTGAAGAAGAGGGACGTTCTCCACCAGCCTGCTCCCCGGGATGAGCACCGCCCCCTCACATCATTACTGGTGAGACTGAGTTGAACACGATTCACCAGTTCACGTATCTAGGTTGTACCATCACACAAGATGCCAAGATCGATAGAGAAGTTGACAACAGACTGGTCAAGGCAAACAATGCCTTTGGAATACTCCGCAAGCAAGTCTGGGGAAATAAACATCTGAAGAAAGGCACCAAGGTCAGTGTATACATAGTCGTAGTACTCACCACCCTGCTGTATAGCTCTGAGTCAGGGGTAACCTACCATCACCACTTTCGACTGCTTGAGCACTTCCACCAACTCTGTCTCCGTACTATTCTCAATATCCACTGAAGCGACTACATTACCAACGTCGAGGTTCTTGAACAGGCGGAGATCACCAGCATCGAGGTCATCCTACTCAAGTTGCAGCTGCACTGGGCAGGGCACATCTCCAGAATGAAGGACAATCGCCTACCCAAGATAGCCCTGTACGGCAAACTTTCCACTTTCCACCATGACAGAGGGGAGCCAAAGAAACGCTACCTCAAGAAGTCTCTCAGAGTCTGCAACATTGACTGCCACCAGTGGTTTTACTTCTTTACTCAAAAACAACACGCGCAGTCTGTGGCTGTTGTTATAATCCAATAAAATTAGACCTTCAAGGTATCGGACCCGCCCGCATACAGGCTTACAGAAAGGATTGTCTCGCCGCCACAGTGACGTGGCATTGAAAATGAGATGAGATTTCCTTTTGGCTTTTACCCTTTATCGGTTGTTGCCACAGCGAATGAATTGCACCTTTGTTTTGGCATAAGTTTTTACGACAGATGCCCTTCCTGACACAACCCTTTAAGCAAGGGACAGAAACACGCTGATGGCTTTGCAGCATACTCTTTACAACAGTCAGCAATGGTTCATTTGCATGTGGCATTGAAAATAGATTTATGGATTTAAATGCGCCGGTTGGAATGCAGCCATGAGGGGGCACAAGCCAGTACTCTCACTCATGCCGGTCCCAAGCCCGAATAAATCCAGAGGGTTGTGTCAGGAAGGGCATCCGACATAAAACCTGAGCCAGATCAAATATGCAAATCACAAATATTACCTCCATGAGACCCTAGCGCTCCAGGTACCCATCACCACTGTACGGCACCAGTTGTTGCATTGTTCTATCCTTTTGATGCTGAGCACTGAGCAGGAAGCAACAACTCCCAAATTTTAACGTCTCATGGTATGACGTGGCCAGATTTGAACTCCGACCTTCTGGAAGATAAAGCGGACGCTCTACCAACTGAGCTAAATCCCCGGTGTATATGTATGTGTATATGTGCAGCTTTGGGGGGGGGGGATAGAAGACCACTGCAACATTATGAGTTTCTGATTTTACTATTTGTAGGTATGTGGTTGAGTAAAATTAACATTTTGTTTTATTCTGTAAACTATTGACAGCATTTCTCCCAACCAAAATATTGTCATTTAGCGCATTCATTTGCATAGTATATTTTCAGTCCTCAAATAATGCCAAGAAAACAGCATCATATTTCACAGGCTATAAGGCGCACTGGATTATAAGGCGAAATACCGATGAACAATCATTGAACGGTCTATTTTCAAGCACAAGGTGCACTGGGTTATAAGGCGCATTAAGCAAAACAAATCAAACTTTATTCAGCTCATTCACAATAAATCTCAACATTGTTCAGTTGTTACACATAAAATATGAAATAATACATTTCACAATAACTCTCATCATTGATCAACATCTCATCTAACTGGGTTATGAAAAGTCAACCATGTCTTTCGCTGTCTGTTGTGAGAGGCATGTAAAACGAACCATTGCTGACTTTCATAAAGAGTTGGCTACATTTCTGCTCTGTCATAGCCTGGCCAGCTCTCCAAGATGTACTCCACCCTTGCCCAGAGTCGGCTGAGATGGGCTGCAGCCTCTCCGCAATCCTTCATTCATTCATTCATTCTTTCATTTTCTGAACTGCTTAATCCTAATTAGGGTTGCGGGGAGGCTGGTGCCCATCTAGCCAACTCTGGGTAAGGGTAGAGTACACCCTGGACAGCTCACCAGGCCATCGCAGGGCAGAAACACACTGGCGGCTAAGCAGCCTACTTTTGTCAAAAGTCAACAATGGTTCTTTGGCATTCCATTCACCATAGACAGTGAGAGACATGGCCAGCCTTTGATAGCCCAGTTAGCCGCAATCACAACCTGATGAGAGCGAGGCTTGAACCCCCAACCTTGGTATCAGTGATCCAGCACCTTACTACCAGTCCACCACTGCTACCTCTACGTAACTCTAATTAGAAGTAAGTGGTTCAGAAAATGAATGACTGAATGAATTACAATACTCGTTTTGAAACAACACAATACTAATGTTTTACCTTTAGAAGAATTCAGAAATCAGTATTTAGTGGAATAATCCTAATCTTTAATGAGAGACGCTCTCCAGCAGTAATTCACATTGTTGTTCGGTGAATTTATGCTACTCCAGGTGCAAATATTCAATTCAGCTTTGTTTGATGGCCATTCTCTTGATTACATTTCAGAGGTTTTCTTTGGGGTTCTGGTCTGGAGACAGAGTCTTGATCTGGTGGTCCTTCATCCACATCTTGATTGACATAAATATGGGGCATAAACTCACCAAACAATGTGGAGCACATGGAGTCCTACTATAAAAACCAATCCTCGGAGTTGGGAATATTGTCAGGGGAGAAGCGAGGAAGTTTTCTTTGCTTTACATGTTGTACATGACTTGATTTCATGCGTCCTTCATAAGACAAATCTGCCTGATTCCAGCTTTTCTGAAGCACTCCCTGACTATCACCAACAAATTTTACAGTGGGTGCAAGACACTGCGTCTAATCAATAGATCACCAGGTGTTGGCCCTTCTTTGCTTTTCATTGATGAAGAGCGTTTTTCTATCTTTACACTACTTGAGACCTTCCCCAAGGAAACTGTATAGATTGGTGTCAACAAATTTGCCTATATCTGTATTTCTGCTGCAAAAAGGGTATGACTTCGGATAGACATTGCAGAGTAAATTAGAACATTTTTGTTTGACAAAATAATTGGACGCATATTTTCTACTAGGTACTGAATAGAACAAAGGCACACTTTATTCATTTTTGGTGTCGTAATTTGTTTGTAGTTTTATTAAGGTTTTTATTTTATTTCAATGTACCAATAGATTTCAACCTCACCTAACTGACATGAGGGTAATTTTGTCAATAATGTGTCTTATAACATGTTACCTCTACTTATTTTTGTTTCTGAATAATGTATGATAGCCTGCTTATAGAGAATCAAGTATAGTTTATAATAAGCTTTGTTCTGCTGCTTTGCTTCTACACGCTCCATATGTTGTACCAGGGGTGTAATTTTTCTGAAACATTTAACATGTACAGTACAAATGTGCCAGTAATGTGTTAGTATGTACGTGAGGATGTTTCGCCCTCTGGTGGATGTAGTGGGTAAGTATAGAGGGATACATTTTTCCTGATAAAAGTACTGTAGTTGAGAAAGTCAATTTTTGCCTACTTATCATTTGGGTTCTATTTAACTGCAAGAAATTGCATGGACTCCTTAGTACAGATTATTTCATGAAAACAAAAGAACTGTGCAAATATCCATGTCATTATTTAAATACGCACATGTGGAATGGAATGGATGGAGAAAAGTGTCCGGTGTGATGTGTGATAGGAGAGTATCGGCAAGAATGAAGGGAAAAGTGTAAAAGACGGAGATGAGACCAGCGATGTTGTATGGTTTAGAGACAGTGGCCCTGGGGAAAAGACAGGAGTCAGAGTTGGAGGTAGCAGAGATGAAAATGTTGAGGTTCTCTTTGGGAGTAACGAGTATGGATAGGATCAGGAATGAGTACATCAGAGGGACAGCACATGTTAGATGTTTTGGAGGCCAGATTGAGATGGTTTGGACATGTACAGAGGAGGGATAGTGAGTATATTGGCAGTAGGATGCTGAGGTTGAAACTACCAGGCAGAAGGACTAGAGGAAGACCAAAGAGGAGATTTATGGATGTGATGAAGGAGGACATGAAGGTAGTTATTGTAAGTGAAGAAGATGCAGAGGACAGGGTGAGATGGAGGCAGATGATTTGTTGCGGCAACCCCTGAAGGGAACAGCCGAAAGGAAAAGAAGTTGTTCAGTAGAAAAATTATAATTAAATTTAGATAGTTAAATAAAAATAAAAGTAAATTAACAAAATTAAATATTTTTGATTTGTATCTTATGGGGATTTTTTTCTGGAAACAGTCACATCATAGTGAGTACATTAATGTTGTGGGTCTTATATGTGTATTTGTTTATGTACCTTATCATTTATCTGGCTCATGCCACCTACGACTGTTTTTTCTCTTTCTGATTTTGATTGCCCACGTTTAATGTCATTCTTGAGAGTGGCATACAAAGAGTAATCTACACTGGTTGTATCTGTAGAAAAAATAAAAATGCACACACACACACAATATATATATATATATATATTATATAATTTTCTGAGTAGATCCTTCCGTAGGAGAGTGCTCAATACTTTTTGGTATTCCTAATGAAATATCGTCAGCGAAAATCCAAATAAAACAATTTAATTTATCTGCAATCTCATTTACATAAACAGTGAAAAGGAAAGGACCTAAAACTGACCCCTGAGGTACTCCAGCTTTTAACACCAAAGGTTTAGACAACGAGCCATGAACAAAAACTGATTGACTGCGACCACTTAGATAATTATTAAACCAATCAAGTAGTTTTCCACAAACTCCATACTTCTCTAGTTTGTGCATAAGCCCCATGTGCCAAACTCTATCAAATGCTTTAGAGACATCACAAAAAACCATACAATAGTAATCTTTGTTATCAAGCGATGTGCAAATCTGGTTATAAATTTCAACAAGTTGTTGTACAGTAGAGTGACCTCTCCTGAATCCACATTGATATCTATATAACAAATCATTTGCCACAAAATAATTATGAACATGTTTGAAAACCACCCTTTCAAACAGCTGTCCAACACAGCTTATCGGTGAAATCGGGCAATAATTTTATACAATAGAGTTATCATCCTTCTTGTATAGCGGCATAACATTTGCGTATTTCCATTGACTAGGATATACTGATAAGTTAAGTGACGTGTTAAATATCATACACAACACTGGGCTTATAGACTCAACAGTATATCTCAATAACTGATGACTAATCTGATCTGGTCCAGCAGCTTTCTTAAGCGGTAGACATTTAATTATGTTGGATATCTCATTAACTTTGATCTTAATATTATCTATAACAGTATTAGTGCGTCTATCAAAATTTGGAAGAGATTTATTGTCTGCACCATTCAGATTGGTTACAGACTCAAAATATTCATTCAACATATTAGCTTTATCTATGTCTGTAAATGCCGATGAACATTCATCAGAAACACTTCTTTTTAGAGCTGGAATTGTAGAAGCGGAACCTGATGTCTTGATTAAACTGCGTAACATTTTCCAATATGATGATCTATTCTCTCCATACAACTCGAAAATAAATTCATCAAGATTAGAGTAAAATTGTTCTTTAGCATAATATTTCATGTTATTAACTTTGTTTCGCTGCTTTTTGTATTTACTAATATCAAAGTCCTTCTGTGTTCTTTTTGATTTTTTTCCGTAGTCGATCCCGCTTTCTACTTTCACGTCTAATATTTGAGTCATACCATGGTTTGTCATTAGGTCTTATCATAACTATTCTAGAAGGGATACATTGTTTTGTGTAATCATTAAAATGGTCATAAAATGTACAACAAACGTCATCAACGTTGGAACAGACACTAAACAATGACAACCAATCCGTATCATTAATAAGTGCGTTTAGCTTCTCATAGTCACCATCTTTATAACACCAGACCTTTCTGGAATATGCAACCTTTGTTGAGACGTGCACATCTATGCTAACAAACGTACCTTTGTGATCACTTATGGTTCTGTCAAAATCAATCACACCACTTTCTACAACATCAACTTCATCACTGACTATAACTGGATCTAGCAATGTGCTGGTTGTCCTGGTAACCCTGGTAGGTTCTGTTATAATATTACATAAATTGTTTCTAGTTAAAATATCTGTTATGTTTAGATTTGATACAGATAATACATTTTCATTCAAATCACCAACAATAATAACTTTATTTGAGATATCTAAAGCACCTTCAATACTAATATCAAATCTACCCCAGAAGTTGTCCATATTGCTTTCTGGTCTGTAAACTGTACATAAGATGAGCTGTTTTTGAGGAAAAAATATCTTAACCCATATTGACTCATCAAATGTATTCTCTAGGTCAGGAAGTCTCTTAAAGCTTAGGTTTTTTGAAATATACATCATCACCCCACCCCCGAATGAATTTCTGTCCATGAAGGTCATTGGATTAAGAGTAGAAGATGCAAAGGATAGGGAGAGATGGAGGCAGCTCATTTGCTGTGGCGACCCCTGAAGGGAACAACCGAAAGGAAAAGAAGAAGAAGTCATGTACAACCATATTCTGGCTATTCATTAGATCTTTATAATTTTTTTCCTGAGCATTCCAGTGACATGCCACATTAGTCTGCGGTGAATACAATTTATAAGTTTTATTGTTTGTGAGACATTTGAGGTAAATTAACAACGCCAGATTTCTTTTAGGTTTAAATGTCACTGTAAGTGGTCGTGTGACTTTGTTGCCCTGCGATGGTCTGCCAAGCTGTTTAGTGTGTACGACGCCTTCATCTGAAGTTGGCTGGGATGAACTTCAGCCTTCCTGGACTCTAACAAAGGATCAGGTATTTCTGGAAATAAAGTGAAATAAGATTAAAAGAAAAGTTAAATTTAATTCAAGTAAACAGTTAATTCAGCTAAGTGTGCTATAATAAGTCAATATTAAAAATATAACCTCAAATCATAGCCAAATAAAAAACCCAACACTTTCCTCTGCCCTACCTATATGAGTATGAGTTAAGGCAGTTAAACTAGAATCTGTGACACAAAGAATTAAGGTTGTTCAGAAGACAAAGGAAGATCTGACCTAACATTTGGAAACCTATATACTGTATTGTATCATTCTGAAGTAGTCAACAGTCAAACCTTCCTGATGATTTTTCATTCTTGTTCGAGAGTGAACATGTTTGTAGTGCACTTTCATCCAGTTGAAAGAGTTAGGATTTAAAATCTGAAAAAATATTTTTAGCCAAAATTAGATCATCCTCCTCATCTTCTTCTTCCTCCGCTTAATCCAGGGTTGGGTCACAGAAGCAGCAGCCTAAGCAATAAGGTCCAGATGTTCCTCTCCCCAGCCACTTCCTCCAGCTCTTCTGGTGGGGCACGAGGCACTCCCATACCAGCCTAGAGACATAGTCCCTCCAGCGTGTTCTAGGTCGACCCCAGGTTGGACATGCCTGAAACACCACACCAGGGAGGCGTTCAGGAGGCATTCTAAAAAGGTGCCCGAATCACCTCACCTGCTTCCTCTCAACAATAAGGAGCAATGGTTCTACTCCAAGCTCCCCACGGATGGCTGAGCTTCTCAGCATATCTCTAAGGGAGAGCCCCGCCACCCTGCAAAGGAAGCCCATTTCAGCCACTTGTAACTGCGATCTTGTTTTTTCGGTCACTGCCCAAAGCTTATGACCATAAGTAATAGTTGGAACATAGATCGCTTGGTAGAATGAGAGCTTTGGCTTGTGATTTAGTTCCCTCTTCCCCATGACGGACCGGTACAAGCTCTGCTTTACAGCAGAGGCTGCAGCGATCCACCTATAGATCTCCCACTCCATCCTTCCCTCACTTGTTAACAAGAATCTGAGACTCTTGAACTCCTCTAGTTGGGGCAGGAGCTCATTTAGACCCAGAAGGTGCATTCCACCCTTTTCCAGCTGAGAACCATGGCCTCAGACTTGAAGGTGATGATTCTCATCCCAGCCACTTCGCACTCGACTGTGAATCACTCCAATGAGAGCTGCAGGTCCTGGATTGATGAAGCCAAATGGACATAATCTGCAAAAAAGCAAAAACGACATCCTATGGCCACCAGCCAGAGCTTGGTCTGCATTGGTAGCAACAGGCCAAATTTGTTTCCAGTGAGAGTTAGAGTCCACCATGGCTGTCTTTTGCCACTGATTCTGTTCATAATTGAGGAGTTGAGGGGTTCTGGTTCAATAACACAGTGACTGAATGACATATGCAATGGGAACAGGACTAAAGCCACATTGTTCTTCTTGAAGCCGAGATTGAACTGTCAGTTGGATCCTCCTCTCCAGTACCCCTTTATAAACTTTCCCAGGTAGGCTAAGGAGTGTTATTCCATGATAATTGGACTACCACCCCAGTTTGTCAATTCAGAGGTATGGCCCCCAGTGACCACGTGATGTTGCAGATCTGTCAATCAAGACAGTCCTACAACATCTAGAACCCTGAGACCTCCAGGGCAGATCTCATCCACCCCCCGGAGCCCAACCACCAAGGAGTTTTTTGACTATCTCAGCAACCTCAGCCCCAGTGGGTGGGGTAACCTCAGCCCCAGTGGGTGGGGCTGGAGCTGCCCCACCCAAAGGGCACCACCCAAAGGGCACCACCCAAACCCTCAGGGTCTTCCTCCTCAACAGATGATGGTGAGATTGAGGAGGTTCTCGAAGTATTACGTCCACCTCTTGGCAACATCCCCAGTCGAGGTAAGCAGCTCCACACTTGCACCTTAAGCAGTATTTATGGAGAATTTCTTCTCCCTGTGAGGCATCAGATGGAGGTCCAGAACCTTTTCAAGGCTAATCAATTGTCGCTTTCCAGGCCCTCAACAAATTCCTCCCACACCCAAGATTTTGCATCGGTGACAGCTCATGCTGCAGAATGTTTGGCCTGCCGGTACTCATCTGCTACCTCGGGAATCCCACGGGCCAATAAGTCCTGATAGGCCTTCTTTTTCAGCCAACAGACCCCTTCACAACAGGTGTCCAATACTGGGTTTGAGAGTTACTGCCACGACAAGCACTAATGAGCTTCCGGCCACATGGAAGAGGAAGTAACAGGCCCCTCTGACAGGATACTTCGCCAAACGTTCCCAGGAGACTCTAATTACATGCTTGGGCTTGCCAGGTCTGGAGGGCGGCCGACCGCACCATTGGAGCCAGCGCACCACTAGGTGGTGATCGTTTGAAAGTTCAGCTCCTCTCTTCACCCAATTGTCCAGAACATGTGGCACAATTACAAAGCCAAAATGGGACGAAAAATATTTTTTAATCAATTGATACTTTATTAATCCTAGGGTGAAATTCCCATTAATTCCCATTTATGAGGAGAGCAAGAGTTTCATGATTCAAGGTTTTCTTTCCGAGAAAAGTGACTATTTGAGTATATTATGTACACAGTACAGTATGTATATCACTCTAAAATTAGTCATATGAATTTTGAGTGCTTCACTTAGAATGCTTTTCCCAGAATAGACTTACCTTGTTTGTTAGCTTAAATGTACACTGGACGTCATTGAAATAAATTTAAGTTATCATTGTTCCAGTGTGGGAAACATTCTGAAAAGATCCTTAAAAGTGCTCTGAACATATTGCAGTATAATTACAGTAAAATTAGATAAAGATCAAGGTCAAAAGATAAAGGGCTTTGGGTATATAATTTTATCAGGGCAGTGATCTTATCATTCATTCATTCATTCACAAGTCATTTAATCCTAATTAGGGTCATAGAGAGGCTGGCACCCATCTCAGCTCACTCTGGATGAGGACGGGATATACCCTGGACAGCCTCTAAGATGAGTTGCTAACTTGTGACTTCTTGATTCTGTGTATCTGTCTGTCTTCCTTTCAGCTTTTTCCCTTTTACTCGGGAGTCGCCACAGCGAATCATTTGATTCGCACGTTTGATTTTGGCAGAGGTTTTTTTATGTCGGATGCCCTTCCTGTCACAACCCTTTTAGCAAGGGACAGAAACACGCTGACGACTTTGCAGCTACTCTTTAT
Organism: Plotosus lineatus; assembly: GCA_024760905.1. Classification (NCBI taxonomy): domain Eukaryota; kingdom Metazoa; phylum Chordata; class Actinopteri; order Siluriformes; family Plotosidae; genus Plotosus; species Plotosus lineatus. The sequence continues at coordinate 25,302,053 of CM045728.1, read as the reverse complement.
GAATGTCAGCAATGGTTCTTTTACATGCCTCTCACCATAGATAGTGAGAGACATGGCCTGCCTTTGATAACCCAGTTAGCTGCACTGGGGGGATTGGGCAGTGACAACCTTGTGGAGAGCGGGACTCGAACCCCCAACCTTTGGATCAGCGATCCAGCGCCCTATACCACTAGACCACCACTGCCCCCTATCAAACTTATATTTAGATGTTTGATGTATTTGTTGTTGTTGTTCTTGTTCTTTCACGATACTTTGCCTGAGTTAATTCAGATAACAGCACCTAATCACCCAACTGTGTTTATAACACCTAATGTAGCTCAAATTAGCAGCTAAAGTTTCTTCCTCTGATGGAATTGAAGCCAGATAATTTCAGATTCAGGCGGCACGGTGGCGTAGTGATTAGCACATCCGCCTCACAGCAAGAAGGCCGGAGTTCGATTACCGGCCTGGGCCTTCCTGTGCGGAGTTTGCATGTTCTCCCTGTGCTCGCGTGGGTTTCCTCTGGGTACTCCAGTTTCCTCCCACAGTCCAAAAACATGCACAATAGGATAATCGGCTGTTTTAAATTGCCCGTAGGTTCGCATCGTGCAGAAGGCAATGGCAAACCACTGCACTATCCTTACCAAGAAAACCTCCGTGAAAATGGTAATCAAGGCGTTATCCTTCATGGCAGGTCGCCAAGAGTCATCCTACGACTCGGAAGGTACCAGACCAGACCAATTTCAGATTGACACCACACATACACACCTGTTAACCTTAAAAGTCATTCAGTGCTGTGTTATTACACCATTTTCTGGCGTAAAGATGTTCCCTGAGACGAAAAGTCTTCCAAAACGTCTCACTGACAAGTGAATATTTCAAATGTTCTGCTTAATGAAATTCTGAGGATAAAGAAACATTTCATGAGGTTTTTTTGGTTATTTTATTTCAGACACATCTCCACAAATCAAATCTTTATTCAGTGGCAAGCGTTTATTTATAATAGAAATATTTAAATGTGACCACACAGAAAATAAGACATTGAGAATTAATGGAAAAAAAGAGGCAAAAAATAAAATTAAATAAAATCATTCAGCATATTGGAGACCCAGTGAACTCACACAGCACTTGACTTCAGCAATCTATTTGGCCATTTTACAATGTGTTGAGGTTCATCTTGAAAGAGTTACAAGTTATGCATTATGCTTATTCATACCTTGCTTAATAGGAATGTAAAAGACTAAGCATCAGCAGAGTAGAGAGTTGTGTGTCTTTGGCATTAGACCTGCACTGGTAAAGAAAAACTTTGTATGTTCTTTACGTTATCCCTCTGGGGGAACCTTTAGAAGTTCTGCATAGAACCCAAAGACTGATACTTTAGGAAGCTAAAAGAGGCTAAACTATTCCAAGAATGCTGGAAAACCTTTTTTTTTTCTGCAAGGGCAGAATATTGTTGTTATTGCAATGAATGGAAGCAACAGACATTTACTCAGTATTTAAATATGGTTGTGGAGTTAGAATGGTTTTAATTGCACACGTGGTCTGTCTCAAGTATATCAGAGATCCCCCAATCCTGAGCATAAAAAAAATAAGTGCAACACCTATAATTATACGTATAATTCATGTATAACCACACGTATTCAGCTTTGTTATATCTGAAGCATGTGGCTCAGAAGACTTCAGGGGCCATTCCATCAGTGTAACAAAACACTAAACAGAATAACTGAAACAATTTAGGTGTGTGAGGTACGTAGCTGCATTTCTGAGGTATTTCCAGCAGTCTGTGACTGACTGCGTGGCATCTCAGCGATGGTGTGACATCAACCAGAGTTTCAGTGATAGTCCAGAGTATAAATATAATGAACATTCAAAGCCCATACACCAACACTTACTATTCAACAATCACAATAAAAAGTATTTATAAAGAAAACCCACTTAGAATTTATTATAATATCTTCAACTTAAAATAAAACAAAACAGAGCCGGAATTAAAATAAATGTGTTTATGTGCTTATATGAAAAAATATCGTGCTTCTCCTGAGACCACAGAGCTGACATATCAACCCAGAGCGATCCATTGATTCATTCTGTAATAATAATGAAATTTAAAAAAATAAGCATTCCAAAAATCAAGGCTTATCAAGGCTTATATGGCTTACAGGAAGGAGTTGTGAATATATAAATGCCTAAGTGCTTTGCGTCACATTATACCTTAATTAGGGATTATTGATGATATTATTATGACTTACAAGATTATTCAGCCTGTTTGTTTTCAACGTTTCAAACTCAATAGAACAAGAATATCTCTCGCTTAAAATTACCAAGCTGACTGATAAAAATGTTTGTATACATCTTTAGTAATCATGTATTCGATTTGGTTTAATGTTATAATGGGAAATACTTATACAGTAATTAATATGACTGTATTCAAGATGTTTTGCATCTTGTAAGTAAGATGTCTTATGTTCGCAGTCATACAAAGTCAGCACTGAATAGTAATCATAATATTATCACTATTAAAATAAACTTTTTTTTGTCCGTGGACTCATTCTGTCTGCGGCCTGTATTGCATTCAGTCATTTGGATTTCATTATCTGTGGTCCATTTTGTTTACAGCCAAATGGAGTAATATCTCAGTGTCTGGTAGATGTGTTGGATATTTGCTTCTAGTCATAACTCGGTGAATAAATTGTGGCGATTCCGCGGATATTACGCATTCACATTTGTAAGAAACAGAAAGCATCTTTGCAGCATTTACAATGCATACAGAATGGAAATTGGATTAATTATGAATCTGTTACAAAGGCAAAAAATGAAGGGGAGACTTACAAACATATTGTGCTTTGTTACATTTTAAATAGTTAAAAGGTTTTCCCCAATACATCATAATGCCGCTGACCGAAACAGTGTAAATTGGAGTATTATACAAATAAATCACTTTGGGGGAAACCTTTACTGCAACATGTTTACTGGCTATACAAAATTGCATTTTACAATAAAAAAAAAAAATTATACAAAAAATAACACTGGTTGTAATCGAGTCTAAATGACAGAACAGATTTAAATCATATCTACAGAGTTGTGCAAACACATTAATAAGCTACTTACTGTAAAACAAGACTTTCGCTACTGGCAGCACATACCCTTTGGTCTGTAACAGTACCACGCTTCACATCACCAGTAAGTCTCGATGCTTGTTGCTTTCAGGCTTGCATGCAATATTGCATAGTTTCAATTACATCAAATCAGGTCTAATTAAAGCCCTCCGCCACTGCACCGCTTGCCCTCTACTGGTTCAGGCAACTTGAGGGTGAGATCTCATTAATGGAAAGCACAAATATCTTCGACATTGACATGCAATTTTGCATGTACCCTTGAAAAATACACTAATGCAGCATTTGAATTTTTTTTGTTTGTTTGTTTGTTTGTTTGTTTACATTTTAACATTTTAGGTAGTGTCTCTGAATTTCGACTGTTAAGATTGTCTACTCAGTTTCTTTGTGGTTAAAAAAAAAAAAAAAAAAAAAAAAAAAAAAAAAAAAAAAAAAACCTTGCCAGCTTCCCTTCAGTTTTACAGCATTCAATAGTGCAATTCTTTAAATTATCATCCATTTTCTTTAATATCTCAAACCTCTACAAAGACCTAATCCAAGATCTAATGGCAGCTCTGTATCTTCCTCCTTCCAAAACCTTCAGCAACACTGGCACCAGATGTGATGTATATAATTCCGATTATATATGGACACATGGCTTTTTTTTTTTAATTATTATTATTTTTAATTTACCAACTTGCAAAGAAAGTACACAGACGTACCCCGCAAACATTGTAAATTTCCTCACTTGCTTTCTTCTGCATGTGCGCAGGAAGCATCTTCACCATGACCATTACTGCTGTTGGCTTCATCTGATTGATTTTGTGTATGTACTGAAGTCCTGTACGCATATAATGAACTGTGTCTGCTGAGCATTGTTATGAAAACCATTAGAGAAGCAGAAAGTACTTGCACAGGCTCATATAGCCCAGAGCCTTGGAGGCTTCTGTTCTCGGTGAAGCAGAACAGTTCCAGTGTATTATCTAGAAAAATAAAACATTCACATTGTGGCAGGTTGGTGATGCCTGTTGATTTCTCTTTAGCTCCACTGCTTGAGATGCTTTGCTTTTCCATAGTAATCTGCTCCATAAAGGCCTCCCTGACAGCAGAGTTAGGCCTGGCTTTCCAGAAAACCCTGACCTATTATATATTGATTTTCAGTGCTGCAAAGTACCAACATAACAAAGTTCGATCTGCCTGATCCTTACCTTTATGGGTCATAATTACAATTCATGTTAATTGAAATATATGTATTTTTCTTGTTACTATGCGCAGTGTTAGAGTTGTTGCTGCCAGGCCAACTGGTTTGAGTATTTTCAGAGATTGCGGATTGCATGGGCTTTTCACACGCATCAGCCTTTGTAATGGTGCTACAACATCAGCTAAGATTAGCCAAGAACTATCAAGATCTATGCATCCGATTTTAAACGTTGAAGTCTTCTGGGCATTTACACCTGACCTTAGTGACCTCAGTGGCTGGAGGCTATTCCAAATTCTGGAGCTTTAAACAACTAGGAGTTCAGCTTTTCCTGGATGGGAAGCTAGTCCATCGCAGATTACTTTCCTAGAATTTCTACTAGTACCGATTTGTACTGCTAGGTGGACAGCAGGCAGGCTTGTGGTTGAGACCTTCCCTAGGGGTTTAACGCAGTGGGTGTCTGATGGGAATTTGAACTCATGACCGCTCAATCATGTGGCCAACACTATAACCACTTACACTACTGGTCCCATATGTGCATGCAGTAAGGTCATCTGGAATATTTTTTGTTCAAGACATTTGTAAAGAGGGATTATTTGAGTGACTATAGCCTTTCTGTCAACTCGGACCAATCTGTCCATTCATCATTTATCTCTTTCCTCAACAAGGTATTCAATGTATTTCTAACAATGACCACTAACCTGTTTTTTTTGGGGGGGGTTTGGTTGTTTTACATACTATTCTGTGTAAACTGCAGAAGTGCTAGGACCACCTATAGGTATTTGTTTTGTTGGGAGAATCTATGAGGAGAGGTGTATTGCTGAATTTAGCGTTGTAGTGCTTAGCATGTCCATCTCACATTAAGGAAGTCCTGGGCCCAAGTTCGGGCTCAGCTGGAGTGTTTCTTTGTCTGGTTTGCTTGTTCTCCCTGTGCTTAATTGGGTTTCCTCAGTGTACCGCAGTTTAATGCTAGACTTCAAGGACATGCATATTAGGCTAAATGGCTATGCCAAATAGGTGTGAGTGTGAATGGTTGGGTTGAATTGGCCATGGAATGGACTGCAGTGCTGTTCAGAGTGTACCCCACATTCGTCTAGTGGATGAGATACGATCCAGCATCCCTGCGACACAAGTAGGATTAAACAAATGATCAAGGGTATATATTTTATTTACTGTGATAATTCTGACTTTAATGGCATTTCCGACTTTTTCTCTGAAATTCTGACTTCAATCTCAGTAATTACAGTGATTCCTCGCTACTTCCCGCTTCAGTTCCTATGGCTTCAGTGCATCGCGGGTTTTGCAAAAATACTCATGGAAAAATTTAAGAAGAAGGAAATTATGGGAAAATAGAGAAAAAGTGAAGGAAAATGCCGCAAAACAAGGCCAATTATGAAATTCGGCGTTCGCAGAGGATCTCAGTCCCCATTTACCGTGAAAAGTGAGGGTTCAATGTATTTCTTTCAGAAATTTTGATTTTGGTGTTAGAAGTTTTTTTTTTTTTTTTTTTTTTTTCTCCTCAGTGTCAGATATTGTTTCTGACTTCTTTCTCAGAAGCTCTGACTTCAAACTTGAGCAATAATCTCCCAGACATACAAGAAAAAATGGTCATAGGTTGCCCTAATATGCTTCTGTGATAAATACAGATTGCTCATGAAGTTTTCAGGATAGCGACAGTTTCTGATACACTCAAAGCTGCTCTTCTGGCACCAAAAACTATACCACAATGAATTTCACTGCAATCATATTTTTCTTATTTTTGAAAGTCGATCAGCTCTTTGACTGAAGCAGTTGGACTGAATCTACATGATTTTATGTACTGTGCTTCTGATTCATTATAGATTGAGCAAATGTATATGTCTACACTGTACACATACTGATTAGTTCCAGGTGAAGGTGTAGTTTTGGCTCCACTCTGCCACTGCCACTAAGAAAACAGAAACAAATCAGGATTTTGTAAAGCAGGCAGAATTTCACAATGGCTACAACATACACTTTCTAGAATATCATCAATGACTGGCGTATGGCAGATTACGTGTCTGTGGCTTGGGAAAAAACTTCTACGCAGCATCAGCTGTAGTAAAATAGGGCCGTGGTCTGCATGAAAGTTTTAAATATTTGCACTCATGCTAATTGTCATGTAACGTCAATGAGTAAGAAATCAGTTGTGAGAGTCCTTTGTGGAAATTCACAAAATTCAGGCATAGTGTGGCATCACAATGAAAACATTTCTGCAAAATAAATGAGGTCTTTCAGTGATTTCTCTTATGTGCTGTGTCATATCTTCAAATATTCCTGGGTGAGTCCGCTAATGGCTTTTTAGACCATCAGAGAAGGTAGCAAAAGACAGTAGAGTGAGCGTATCTTTAAACACTCCTTAACCTTTAAGATGACTTCATGAAGCTTCTGACGAACTGGGAGAATGTTGAAGGTGTGCAGTTTGACAAAGTAGAGTCATTTCTGTTTAAATCATTTGCACAGTCCAAATTTAATTCATTTTTAAATCAAGTAGATGTACTGTTAGATCTCACTGCATCACCTTGTCCGCATCTTTACATTATACTCTTCCTGTTTTGGTTGTGATGTGGGCTCTTGAGCTGGTCACTGGGGCAGGATAACTCCTCCAACTGCTTGCACAGCACTCTGATTTCCTTCACCTCCTCCAGCACATCTCTTGCCTGCCCCCAGGTACTTGCCGCCTCCTTCAGGAGGCGTTCTGCCTCCTTGCCAGAGGCAGGATTTACATTGAGACCCTGACTATTAGCTCGCACCTCACTCAGCAATTCCTCAGTTCTCACAAGTTTTAAGGAGATGAGCTCCTGTAACTGGCAGATAGACTGGGTGGGGGCTGAGGCTGAGCAATGTGGAATTGATCTCTTAGCATCTGAATGAGAGAGGATCTCATCCATGGAAGCGCAGCGGTTCTTGTCTGTGGTCCGGAACGTCTTTCCGCCCCCAGGCGTTTCTGCTTGGCTCTCACACCAGGTCCAAGAGCTCTCACTTTTACGTGGAAGGCTCTGAGATTTGACTGTAGCCTCACAATCAGGTAGGAGTTTACAGGTGTCTCTTCTGGAGTTAGCAGATTTGCTTTTGTCCTGTGTATTAAGAGATGGTGTCGTATCTTCTTCCTGAATGAGGTCAAGGGTCAGCATACCATCTGATGTGGATGTTGAGGCCTGAAAAAGATTTAAAAAAAACATACAACGATATAAAACTACTGTGCATATTGGCAATTTTGGTGAAAATATTTTAGAGAATGTTTCACTATGATAATAATTCCGAGACATTTAGAGAATGTGTGTAGCTCTTGTGATAAAATATGGACAGCTCACCACTGCCAAAAGGTGGCCTCGGGTGGGAAGTCGGCGTGTGTGTGGGATTTTAGCTCGGTCTCGCGTGGGATGAACCAAACAGCTTTCACCTTCTACTGTAACCTGAAAAGTTAACAAAAGAGCATGTGAGGAATAGAATAAAACAGTCATGTGCATTGCCATTATGTAAAAATTTCATAAAATCTAATCATAAAAAGTATTGAATAGTGCAAGGTCATTAGCTTATTTTTAAAAAAGAGGTCAATCTCTGGCACTCTCCTGAACATATTTATCTATAACAATCGACAGTCTGGTTTATAGCATTTCATGACTGCAATCGGTTTGCCACAGAGCAGTGTACAAGAAGGTGCTATGCTAAGCCCATACAGCCTTTGCGCTAGTGTACAGGCAATCATGTGAGAAACTGCCGACTCTGATGTTTAACTCCAAGAGTCCATGAACAATCTGTTCACAACAGACCTGATTCTGTGTGCTGACTCCATCTTCTCCATCCATTCCTCTCCTGAGGAGGGTATGAGAAGCACAAGTAGCAAGTCGGCTTTAATGGAAAATTTATAGGCTGGTCAGGAAATCGCTCTCAATTCATTATATTTTTTTCACCTTTGGGACCAGTTTGTTAATCAGTACATCATAAAATAGGTGTAGTCAGTCCGAGTAAATCTATGGGATGAATAGTTTATCCGGGAGGGAAATATCACTATAAAATGCCATTCTGAGTCAGAACTTGTAATGTGTATATTTAGCTGTTGTATCTTTCAGCCCATGTCAGTTAATAACTATAGATTCCTACAAAATGTTTATAAAATACAATGTATATGCAAAATGTATATAAAATTCACTTAAAAACATTGGGTACACAAAGAAAATGTTGTGCGTTTGTACTCTCTGGTGTTTTTGGTATACAGTGATATCTCAATTTATGAAATTAATCCATTCCGGAAGTGGTTTAGTAACCTGGATTTTTCGTAAGTTGAACCGCATTTTACATGTAAAACGTGTGATTCGTTCCAAGGCCCCCAATACTACCCCCTAAACCCTTTAAAAATGATAAAAGCATACTTTTTAAGGCCTCCTTATGCTTCAATATCGTACCGATGGTAGACGGGTTTGGCCATATTCCTTTGCGATATCACTCAACCGTATGCCACGACCCCGCTTCTTCTTTTCACTCGCACCGGGATTCATACACGCATGTATGTTTGCGCGTGTGTGTGTGTGTGTGTGTGTGTGTGTGTGTGTGTGTGTGTGTGTGTGTGTGTGTGTGTGCACACGCGTGTGTTGACCATGTCTTCTTAGCAGAGTTATAATCTTACAAATGTTTATGCAAGGTTAAAAGCCTGAGCCAAAAAATAAAGTTGCAATGAGCACACTCGAAAAACTCATGAAACAACAGTAACTCCTTTACACGAAAAGCATTATGGGAGATGCAGCTCCATAATAGCCAATAGGAGGAAGCTGCATCAACCGTCCTAGCCAATGGGAGGCCAGCAGTGCGGGATGTTGGGAGATAGCCAATGGGAGGCCAGCGGGGCAGGACATTGGGAGATCAACATGGGAGAGCATGTTGGGAGAGCAACTCGCACATTGTTTGAATTTTTGAGATGGCGCTTGCGTAACGTGAATTTGTTTTGTATCCAGAGACAAAAATTTTAGGAAAATGTTTTTCGTAACCTGGATTTTTCGTTTGCTGGGGCTTCCGTAAGTTGAGAGACAGATATGTACTATGTACGTATGTGTGTGCTTGCAAGGTTAATTCACCTCATCCAGAATACTGTTTTTGCCCCTGGTGATGGCGATATTTAAGGAATTGATCCATGACTCTTTTTCCTCTGGACTAACAGCCAGAAAAACCAGATTTGGAACCTAGTGAACATACAAACATAACTGTTAGAGCTATATGATTCATGAGCTTTTAAAATTGCATTATTTATTCACAGTTCAGAACAAATATATTATAATTATATTATTAAACATAAGAATAAATCAGGCAATTTCAGTAATCAAACAAGTATACTCAGAGATCATAAACCTCTGCCAAGAGATTAAAAATAATTGTACATTTCACCTCCTCCTAGGCCTGATATACTTCAACACTTCTAAGAAAAAAAGGAATTCCGCATGTTAAATATAAAATGCTGCCAACTGAGGAATCTGGATCAGATCCAGATGAAACTTGGTCTGACGTCAAAGCTTCTGATCCAATATGCTCAAAAATTTTGTTCAAATTATATATTCATTAATTTTCTGAACCGTTTGATCCTAATTTTGGTCGAGGGAAGGCAGCCGACTCAGGGTGAGGGTATAGTACACCCTGGACAGCTCACCAGGCCATCACAAGGCAGAAACACACTGAAGGATATGCAGCCTACTCTTGAAAAAAGTCAGCCAATGGTACTTTTACAGGCCTCTCTCCATAGACAGTAAGAAATATTTCCGACCTTTGATAACCCAGTTAGCTACACTGGTGGGACAGCAGCGACAATCATTGACAATGGGCCATGAACTCCCAAGGTTCAAATCAGAGAAACACGATTTATTTTTAATTTTTAGATTTTTTTAATGTTTTGTTTTTTTTAAATTGTGATGTCAGCACTCTGTGGATTCTTACCAAAATTTAATATGAACATCCTTTAGTGATCACCTACCATTAGGAACAAAATTAGATGGATCTGTCAGACAGCAGGACAAATAAACAAATAAACCCCTGCCGATGAAAGCATAACAGCAGCAATTAATTCTCATTATTTAAATTAACCTGAGACTTGTCTTAAAACTACACTTCACAAACATTTTGTACTTACGTATTTAACAGGAATAGTAGTAAATATATTTATAGTAGTAGTAAAAAGAAATCACTGATTGGCACAGCATGTGTTTCCTGTCTTCTGGTGGACTTTTCTGAGTGGTCTCTCACCCATATATATATATATATCTTCTTCTACTTTTCCTTTTGGCTGGTCCCTTCAGGGGTTGCCACAGCGAATCATCTGCCTCCATCTCACCCTATCCTCTGCATCTTCTTCTCTTACACCAACTACCTTGATGTCCTCCTTCATCACATCCATTAATCTCCTCTTTGGTCCTCCTCTAGCCCTTCTGCCTGGTAGTTCCAACCTCTATCCCTCCTCTGTACATGTCCAAACCATCTCAATCTAGCCTCTCTGACTTTCGCTCTGAAACATCTTACATGTGCTGTCTCTCTGATGTACTCATTCCTGATCCTCTCGATCCTCGTTACTCCCAAGGAGAACCTCAACATTTTCATCTCTGCACTCATATATATTTGAACATATCTTCTTCTTTTCATTTCGTCTGCTCCCTTCAGGGGTCTCCACAGCAAATCATCCGTCTTCATCTCACCCTGTCCTCTGCATCTTCTTTTTTGACTCCAACAATCTTCATGTCTTCCTTCACCACATCAATAAATCTCTTCTTCGGTCTTCCTCGAGGCCTTCTGCCTGGTAGTTCCAACCTCAGCATCCTACTGCCAATATACTCACTATCCTTCCTCTGTACATGTCCAAACCATCTCAATCTAGCCTCTCTGACTTTGTCTCCAAAACATCTTACATGGGCTGTCCCTCTGATATACTCATTTCTGATCCTATCCATCCTCGTTACTCCCAGAGAGAACCTCAACATTTTCATCTCTGCTACCTCCAGCTCTGCCTCCTGCCTTTTCCTCAGCGCCACTGTTTCTAACCCATACAACATCGCTGGCCTCACCACCGTCTTGTACACTTTTCCTTTCATTCTTGCTGATACTCTCCTATCGCACATCACACCGGACACTTTTCTCCTACCATTCCAGCCTGCCTGCACACGCTTCTTCACCTCTTTTCCACACTCTCCATTGCTCTGGATTGTTGAGCCTAAGTACTTAAAATCCTCTACCTTCGTTATCTCTGTTCCCTGTAACATCACCGTTCCTCCTGGGTCCTTTTCATTCACACACATGTATTCTGATTTTCTAAGGCTAACCTTCAGTCCCCACCTTTCCAGGGCATACCTCCACCTCTCTAAATTTTCCAGCACTTGTTCTCTGCTCTCACTACAGATCACAATGTCATCTGCAAACATCATAGTCCATGGAGATTCTTGTCTCACCTCATCTGTCAGCCTGTCCATCACCATGGCAAACAAGAAGGGGCTCAGAGCTGACCCTTGATGCAGTCCCACCTCCACCTTGAACATATCTATATGTACTAATTCCTTGTCTCTGTCATAGTAATTAATTAATTTTCTATTTAAAAGTAATTTTACTATACTGTATTGGTTACTGTTATCATCTGATGTAAAAATAACACGATGACTAAAATCAGTGACAGGCGGTGGCTTCAATGGGGCTTAATGGACTTAATCCACCTCTTAATACCACCACAATCATCATTCATATCCAAAAACACAATGTAATAAGGTGTGACATTGCAGACAGAGATGCATTTTTGCACATGTCGCCTGGTAACTCTGAGCATCGTGTACCATTTATCGGTGCTTACTGGTGGAAACTGCTGGTAAATTGGCAATAAGCCCAAAATAATAAAAGGGTAAACTTACTTCCACTTCCTTGGATTTCTCCTTATGAAGTCGAACCTTTCTGGAAAGGTTCGCTTTAAAAATGGATTTTTTTAAATGTCCAATACCAAGTCAATTTAGCCACAAAAAAAGGCCAACTTAATTATATCATGTGCAGACCACTAAAGACTATTCACTTAGTTTTGCTTTGACCAACCAATCAGAATATAAAAGAATGCTGATGTCACTGAAAGCCCGCGAGCTGGCCCTGTGTGGCAAATCTGAAATCTGATTGGTTAAAGAACCAGCCCCATTGCTAATACAGTTTCAGTTACATCAGCCAGCACTGGTGATTCTGAAGGCTTGAGCAGATTAGAATGACATGGCAGCACATAGAAGCTGAATTCTTATTCGACAAAAAACAAACATCCACATTCACCCGCTAGAAGTAGGGCAGACAAGCGAAACGCTACAAAATTAAGAGAACAAACTGTTGGAAATAAATTAGTACAATTTCATGGAACAAATACTAGAATTCAAGTAGTAAATGTACAGTAGGTCAGTGCTTCTGATCGTGTTTAGGCCAGCAGAGAAGGCTTTGCTTTGCCTGCGATTGACTAACATGTACAGTCATCCCTTGAATATCGCGGATAATGTAGACCAGACCTGGCCGCGATATTTGAAAAACCGCGAAGTAGGAACGTCCCGCCCCGCCTCCATTTCTACCATGTTGTCTCATTTCTATATGTTTTCGCGTCTGTACAATATCAAGAAGTGTATATTAAACATTACACAGTTATATGCGTATGTAAATACTGTAATGTATTGATATTTAAATAAAAAAATATATATATATATATATACTTTAAGTACTGTACTCAACTCTGACAATAGCTCTTCTCCGCGGTGCAGGACGTTCACAAACACTATACAGTAAGATCACAAAAAATCCCGCGGGAATGTGCGAGGCAACAGCATCACGCATCTAAACCAATCAGCTTGCGAAATTGAGTTGAGTGGGTGGGAAGAAACAGCATCACGCGTCTAAGCCAATCAGCTTGTGAAATTGAGTTGAGTGGGCGGGAGGCAATATCGTCACGCGTCTAAGCCAATCAGCTTGCGAGATTGAGTTGAGTGGGCGGTCCCTGCCTGAACTGAGGATGAGGGGCACTTTAGTCTGTCGTTTGGAAACAATGAACGCAGCCTGCCTTGGGTCCCTGCCTTCCGCTTGCTTACATGTGAGTTTCAGCACGAATTTTGAATTTTTTATGAACATTTTTTGAATTTTATTGTCTTATTAAAATACTGCGACGTACCAAGACCGCGATGCTCAAATTGCGAAGTGGCAAGGGATGACTGTACTAGACATAATTACAATTATTCATTTGATGCGTTTAGTTAGTACTCACTCACTCAATTTCCAAATCACTTAATCCTTTCAATGTCACAGAGCCTTTGTTTTGGAGCCTATCTCAGCCGACACTGAGCATAGGCAAGGCACACCCCGAACAGCTCACCAAACCATCACAGGGTGACGCACACAACAATTCACATTTAGAGGCCATTTAAAAGAGTTAATTAACCTGCTGTGCATGTCTTTGGATGGTGGGAGGAATCTGAAGTACCAAGAGGAAACCCACACAGGCATGGTGCGAACATGCAGACTCCAAACAGAAATGGCCTAGCCCAGGACGCAAAACCAGAACCTTCTTGCTGTGAGGCACATGTGCTCACCACTACCCCGCCACACAAGCTATTTGGTTAGCAGTCAGGTAAAATAGCCTATACTTGTCAACAATGTGTTAAATTCCATGCCACACAAGAACCATCTTGAACCAAACTACCAGTACAACATTAGATTTTAACAGTCAGATGCATATGTATTTTTAAACATAGAAAAGTTGTCTGGGGGCAGAAAGGAAATAACTATCGTATTCTTGACAAACTTAACCCTAAGTTGGCATTATATTGCAGTTTAAGCTTCCACCCACAAAAAAACAGAACCTTAAGTGTCATGCAGTTCAAGTTGCAATCGACACACAAAACCCCCCGAAAAGATGGAAAAAGCTACAATATTATCGTGCAAAACTCCAAGTGTTCTAAATGCAGCTCTCTGGAGACTGCAGCAACCTTTACAAATTTTCCCTGTTTCAGCTTTGTATACCTCAGCGCTGTCAACATTCAGACCGTAGTCTCCCTGTTGTGCCTTACAGCATAGACATTTTATCACTGCCAAAGTAGTTTCACAACACCAAAGGAAATGAAATAGTGCCATCTTATTATGTGCAACTTGGCACAGAAAGAAAACATAAGCAACAATGGTCCTCCTGACCCTGTGCTGTATCACAGTATGCCATTATGACCCAGTGGGAAACATTAGCCACGTGGTGGCATGTGCTGCTTGATTGCTTCCACTCAGACATTGGGATTAACCACCTGGCCCAGTGCTGGATTTCAGTAAATCAGCCTTAATACAGACCATGTGACTGGTTAAAAATCAGATAAACTAACTGCTGTTGTTAGTGGATAGCATTAGCTTGGTATCATGAGACGTGGTTTGGTTTGAAGGACAGTGCTCTTGTCACATAAACAGGATGACTGAGGACTTGCGAAAAGGCGATTAGCATTCTTACTGAAAGCTAATTACTTAAAGCAACATGTTGACAGTGTGTCTCACATCTCCTTTGTGGTTTATTACTCATGATTTACAAGTTTTCTATAAAAAAAAAAAAAAAAACTTACTTTTTCTGAAATGTAAGCACCAATGTAGTGCACCAATATTTCCACTGAATGATGTGGTTTACACTGGAATGTTTTCTTTTATTGCCATCCCATTCTTAGCATTAGCTAAAAGACTCTCACCGTGCTGCCTGGTTGGCGCGTGCAGAGGAGAGTAAACTTGCTGTGATTTTTCTTGGTACGATTCTTGGCCTTGCGAAGTTCCTCAGACCTCTCGTACTCTGTAAGGTCCACCACCTCCTGAATTTTCTTCTCATCTTTCACCTGAGAAGAGCAGTAGGTTTTTTATATATATATATATATATATATATATATATATATATATATATATATATATATATATATATATATATATATGTGTGTATGTGTATATATAGATATATATATATATATATATATATATATATATATATATATATACACACACACACACACACACACACACACACACACACACACACACACACACACACACACACACACACATATATATATATATATATATATATATATATATATATATATATATATATATATATATATATATATATATATATATATATATGTATGTAAGTAAAAATAAAAGGACAGGAAAAAGACTTTCTATTGAAACTCCATTTATCACTACAGATCTGTTTCGAGGGGTGGTGAAACCATCCTCTCTCTTCAGGTGATTATAGAAGAATCTTTTACTTATATTTGCTCTACGAAAAAGTATTGAGCACTCTCCTACGGAAGGATCTACTCAGAAAATCATATATATATATATATATATATATATATATATATATATATATATATATATATATATATATATATATATATAATAAAAATAAAAGGACAGGACAAAGACTTTCGATTGAAACTCCATTTATCATGACAGAAAGTCTTAGAAAGTCTTAGTCTTAGAAAGTCTTAGTCTTAGTCTATAGAAAGTCTTTGTCCTGTCCTTTTATTTTTATTGTTATTTGCTCTACCAAAAAGTATTGAGCACTCTCCTACGGAAGGATCTACTCAGAAAATCATATATATATATATATATATATATATATATATACATTCTGTCCTATTTGGTAGTTTGGTAGTTAGGTGTTCTGTGTATGACTGACAACAGCGCTGGTGTCTTGACCTTTAAACTAATTAGTTCTATAGCAGAAACTTGGCTAGCATATAAGGGTGGGAAGCTTATGAGTCCGTGCCAAACTGAGATGAAAATCCTACATCTTAGCCAGATTCATGTGCTCTGAACAAATCCTGTTTGGTCTTGTTATGTTCAAAGGACAGTGGGGAGTCTGAAATATATTACTTGCATCCAAATCATAGAAACAAAATCAAAGCACAGAGTAAAATATTTCTTTAAGCTTGTCATCAATCTGTTGAAGTTTAATAACTCAAAATGCAACTTATCCGATGCCTCCCCTCAGTCAACACTAAATGCATGGCCTGAATACCTGAATGCGAGTCCAAAATTTGATGGATAGCATGACCAACAAGCAAATAGAGCCCCTCCTTGTCCTTAAGTGATTTCATGTTGGAGTTCCATATCACTGTGGTGTTTCCGGAGCCTTGTGCTCCACAAAGTCAAAATGTGGCTTCACAAAAATTTTAAAAACAAAGTTTTTCATCATTGTCCCGGAGTTAAATCATTTCTGTGAAAGTCGGGCTATCACATTAGCACTTTTTGTCTACAGAATATTCATTCATTCATTTTCTGAACCACTTAATCCTAATTAGGGTCACATTTCCCATCCCAGCCAACTCCGGGCGAGGGCAGAGTACACCCTGGACAGCTCGCCAGGCCATCGCAGGGCAGAAACACGCCGACGGCTTTGCAGCTACTCTTGTCGAAAGTCAGCAATGGTTCTTTTACATGCCTCACACCATAGACAGTGAGAGACATGGCCGGCCTTTGATAACCCAGTTAGCTGCACTGGGGAAGTCTCAAAATAACATAGTAATTATTGCGCACTTACATTTACATTGATTTCAAATACACATGCCTAATTTTACAATTAGGTCTTCAGCCACAACTAAGACAATATGTAAACCGCTTGGCTGCTGGTGAGACAGCTTAAGTGCTTGGCAATAGTTGCAGTGCAAATGACACTACTTAGTTGTCCAACTTGCTAAAAGGCAATCTAAGGACAAAGCTGCAGTTGCAATATTTATAGAGCCTGAAGCTTATCACTCTCAGCACTGGTCATCGAGACAGAGACGATTATCAGTCAGCTTAGATGCACAAAGCTACTCATGACAGTCGGTCAGATGCTGAAATTTGACTCTGTTTTCACAGCAGCAGCATTTAATTAGCATTTATAGTTATTTAAACTATATGAAACCAGACATTTATCCATGTGTAAATTATAAGTGTTGAGTATAGTCTTTTACAGAGAGTTGTTGCACAATTGGGGTAGAGTTTTTTTTAGAATCATTTAAAGTTCAGTATTGGTTGGTTGTTTGTTTTTCTTTTTTTTTTTTAATAGTCTTGCGAAGTGTACAAATGCATTATCACCAGTTTTTGGTCTGGGGCTCTTTGATTTGGCTTATACACTAATTCAGGCAGATAATTTATCCGGTCTCTAGCTTCTCTCCCTCTTTCATAGCACACTTTATTGAGGAGATTACTCCTGAAATTCAGTAGATAAGTCAGTAGTCACAATTCATTTAAAATCAGTCTGTCTGTCTTCCTTTCAGCTTTTTCCCTTTTACTCGGGAGTCGCCACAGTGAATCATCTGATTTGCACGTTTGATTTGGCAGAGGTTTTTACGTCGGATGCCCTTCCTGTCACAACCCTTTTTAGCAAGGGACAGAAACACGCTGACGACTTTGCAGCTACTCTTTACGAAAGTCAGCAATGGTTCTTTTACATGCCTCTCACCATAGACAGTGACAGACATGGCCCGCCTTTGATAACCCAGTTAGCTGCACCGGGGAGGACAGTGGCAACCTTGTGGAGAGTGGGACTCGAAACCCCAACCTTAGGATCAGCGATCCAGCGCCCTATACCACTAGACCATCAGTACCAAGTGTAAATGAATCATTTAGCCTATTGGTATCAGGGCATGAAAGTAAATAATGACACTCAGTGTGCTGTCAAGTATTGTAATACTCGTCTCGTGCACACCCTACAAATATTATGTCGCTATTCCTGTTCCAAAAAAAAAAATGGGGGCAGTGGTGGTCTAGTGGTATAGGGTGCTGGATCGCTGATCCAAAGGTTGGGGGTTCAAGTCCCACCCTCCACAAGGTTGTCACTGACCAACCCCCCCCCCCCGGTCCAGCTAACTGGGTTATCAAAGGTGGGCCATGTCTCTCTCTCATGTAAAGGGATCATTGATGACTTTCGTAAAGAGTAGCTGCAAAGTCATCAGCGTGTTTCTGTCCCTTGCTAAAAGGGTTGTGACAGGAAGGGCATCCGATGTAAAAACCTCTGCCAAATCAAACGTGCAAATCAGATGATTTGCTGTGGCGACTCCCGAGTAAAAGGGAAAAAGCCGAAAGGAAGACAGAATCCCTGTTCCAAAAAATAGCAATCAGTGATAGCGTAGCTTTTCAGAAGAGCTTCATAGGGATGGAACATGATTTGAATGGCTGTCCAGTGTCCATGCCTGAGTTGATGTTTGCACAGAATAAAGAACACACAGTGTAACTCAGATCGGCAGACAAACCTTTGCAACGCAAAACACCTTTCTTGTTTTCACTCAGGAAATGCAGAGGTGATTTATACGTTTATTTCCTGCAGGGCTGAAGTTGTTTCAGCTCTTATGGAGAATATATTACTCTTATAACACGAGCCTCAGACACCTCTCAATAGAGATATCAATCTGGAACTCTGCTTATAGGCAGCATCTAAATCTACAGTGTATATTACTTGACTCTGATGGCAGCAGTGAACAGCCGATGTGTATGGTGATATTACCAAGCGCCTGCAAATCACCAGTGTCTTTTAAGCATTACTGACATTATTTACAGTTTCATTTAGTCATGTGGCAGTTGTTCTTATTCAGAGCTACATCCAAGTGTTATGTACTTCTGCCCTGCAGTAAACAAGTCATCTCACACGTTTTACTGTGAAGCTGCTCACCTCATATTCTTAGAATAATTCACTAAAACCCACGCAGTAGCACTCAACCCACTCATCAACAAATCTCTCTTCGGCAAAATGCAGCCATATCTTTATAGAATGTCAATACTTTCAATTCCTCCAACTTTCTATTCCTTCAAAGAGGAAGTACTAAACTAAATTTCTTAAATCATTACTTAGCCCAACTTTAAAGTGTGACAGTACATTGCATTGATGAGATATTTGTGCCAATATGAACAATAATATCACAAAAAATATTTTTCTAAATGTCATATTTTTTAAATGACAGACAATTTGTTTTGATAAACAACTAGATACAAAAGGCAGGGTTTTTTGTTTGGTTTTTTGTTTTAAAAATGTTGACACTTTGCTGTATTACACAGCATATCATGTCCTCATAGATATGCACATGGCATCCAATAATGCTACGTTATAAAACATGATAGGTTTTGCTGTTATAAGAAAATAATCAATGCGGGTGAAGGGTGGTGTGTTAAGTTCATTATTTTCCATTAACATTAAATTCCAAACCTCTATTTTTTCTCATATCACAACAATAATGATGGTATAGAAATAACAATTCATCAAAGGGCTGATCTAATTAGTAGCAATTAGAACTCAAAATCATAACAAAATCAACATAAAGCCCGGATCACTCTAACTTACGACCAGTTGACACCAATATCTAGCAGTTGGAGTTTTCTGGTTAAGCCACCCGGATGATGGTAAGCTCTGAAATAGTTCACTTCACTTGGGTTTTGATGGTGTTAGTGAGATGGGCGAGCATGGAGTCGCAGATCAACGGGGATGGAGATTTGGGGGAAAGCGTTCTGGTCTCGTGACATAACTTCTCTCAGCCACTCACATATTACTCAGCGAATCACCTGACTATAGTAGCCGTAATGCTCCGACAATCCATCAAGTGGTGCGGCACACTGGATTGTAAGGCACACTGTCAATTTTTGTGAAGGTTACAGGATTTTAAGTACGCCTTGTAGTTCATAAAGTGTGTGTGTGTGTGTGTGTGTGTGTGTGTAGTGGTACCGTGAATTACGAGTGTCCATTATAATGAATTTTCCATGACGTGAGCTTCGATCCCACCAAAAATCTGCCCCATCCAATGATCAAATTTTTTATTTACGAGCTCTGCTGGGGAAATGGCTTTTCTGGGCTAATTAGCCTCATACTCTTCTGCGTGTATTCCTACGTGCTCCGAGAATGCATTGTGCAGTGCTTTTTAATTATTTTCTATGACGGCCCCTCTGGGAAGAAAAAATATTTCACACCTCCCCAGTGTCACAATATGTGACTATAAATATTGTTTAGTGCACTTCATATTGTTTGCTCGGTACTTTTTCCCTACACTATAGTGCAACAATGAGAGCGCCACTACCAACTACTGTAGTGGATGCGCAATTACACTTAATTCTAGTACAGTATGGCAAAAAACATGTTTGTCATGGTCATACACCCCCCCCCCCATGCATCACACCCTTGAGGGGTCACGCCCCACTATTTGAGAAGCCCTGGCCGTTTGCACACGCAAAAAAAATTCCTCCTCCTCTGTTCCGCACCACAACCTGCCTGCCCATGTGACATCTTTGCCACAGTCAATGATCGGAAGAGTTAGTTGACTTATTGTTTATTCTTGTTTCATTATTACAGACGCTCCCCGACTTACGTGCATCCATTTTACGGTTTTTCAATTTTACGTTTTTTTTTTTTTTTTTTTTTTTTTGTCACATGAAAAAAGTCAAATTTTGAGTTTAGACGCACCTTCGTAGTACGCTGACGTAATGACGCAATGACGTAATGATGCTGCGTCCATTGTTTACAAACGACAGACTAAATGTGCCCCTCCTTCTTCGCAGTTTAGTTTTATATATATATATATATATATATATATATATATATATATATATATATATATATATATATATATATATATATATGTGTGTCATCATCATCATCATCTTCCGCTTAGTCCAGGGTCGGGTCGCGGGGGCAGCAACCTAAGCAAAGAGGTCCAGACGTCCCTCTCCCGAGCCACTACCTCCAACTTTCCCGGGGGGACACCGAGGCGGTCCCAGACAAGCCGAGAGACATAGTCCCTCCAGCGAGTTCTTGGTCGACCCCGGGGTCTCTTCCCGGTTGAACATGCCCGAAGCACCACACCAGGGAGGCGTCCGGGGGGCATTCTGACCAGATGCCCAAGCCACCTCAACTGGCCCCTCTCAATGCGGAGGAGGAGCGGATCTACTCCGAGCTCTCCCAGGATGGTGGAGCTTCTCACCTTATCTCTAAGGGAGAACCCGGCGAAGGAAGCTCATTTCAGCCGCTTGTATCCGTGATCTTGTTCTTTCGTTCATTACCCAAAGCTCGTGACCATAGGTGAGGGTTGGAACGTAGATCGACTGGTAAATTGAGAGCTTCGCCCTGCGGCTCAGCTCCTTCTTCACCACGACGGACCGGTACAGGCACCGCTTAACAGCAGAGGCTGCAGCGATCCGTCTGTCGATCTCTCGCTCCATCCTTCCCTCACTCGTAAACAAGACCTCAAGATACTTAAACTCCTCCACTTGGGGTAGGACCTCATTCCCGACCCGGAGGGTGCATTCCACCATTGTCCGACTGAGAACCATGGCCTCAGACTTGGAGGTACTGATCTTCATCCCGGCTGCTTCGCACTCGGCTGCGAATCGCTCCAATGAGAGCTGGAGGTCCCGACTTGATGAGGCCAAAAGGACAACATCATCCGCAAAAAGCAGAGACAATATCCGATGGCAACCAAACCAGAACCCCTCATCGCCTCGACTGCACCTAGAAATTCTGTCCATAAAAACCTCCAACCTGAGGATCAGTAATCCAGCGCCCTATACCACTAAACCGCCACTGCCCCCTAGTATTGAGAACCTTGTGGAGAGTGGGACTCAAACCCCCAACCTTAGGATCAGCGATCCAGCGCTCTATACCACCAGGCCACCACTCTGACTAACTTCAATATTCTATCTCAGTCTGGTTTAGTGGAAAATGAGAATGACTTTTACATGAAATCAGCTACGCAATACATCAGGTCATGAGGAATATGAAAACTTGAATGAAAAGAAATGAGCACTTTGAAGCTATTTTTAAAAGTACTCAATCCTAATCAGCATTTAGTTTTGCTTAACAGCATTATATTTCCTTTTCATTTGCAGATTTGTTTCTTGCTCACCCAAAAATACACCACTTCAAAATCTAATTCTGGTTTGGTACTGAGTCACATTTTTTTCCATCACATCTTCTTCTCTAGAACTTTTTGAATCATTTTTGAAAATGTAGCAACAGACTTCAAGAACATACATCATGTAGAGCTTCTTCTGCTTTTTATTTTGCTAATCACAACTGGCTAGAACACTGCGTGAGGGGATTTCAAAATGAATAGCACAAGACAAAGTGGGACTGTGTCATGTCAAATCCTTTTGGTCAAACATGTACACAACCAAGTATAACAAAGGGGAATTGAAAATGTGGAAATACATTTAAAAAGCAGAACAGATTATTTCTACATGCACACTAAAACATCAAACAAAAAATTAACAAAGAAAATAAGATACTACTGTATATGTTATTTACGGTTTGTAACATTTCGTCAGTCATTTCGTGCATATCTATTTGATGATCTTGGACCTCTAATATTTTTATTAAGATAACTATAATATTAAATCAAAATCTCAAATGAAAATCTATATCTCATTTTGTGTCATTTTTCAAGGAGTGTAACTATGAACTATGAAATCACAACTTCAAATCCAGGTTAATGCCATAGCCATCTCTGACCAAGGGCTGGTGGCGTAGTGCTTAGGGTGCTGTGCTCATGATCGGGAGGTTGTGAATTGGGAGTTCAAATCCCACTGAGACCCTCACTGTGCTAGGTCTCAACGACAAGTATGCCTCTGTTCACCCAGCAGTATAAATGGGTACCAGTAAAAATATACTGGGAAGGTAACCTGCAATGGACTTGCGACCCATCCAGGGGGAGTTGAACTCCTGATCGCTTCACGCTATGGAAACCGTGGCAAAGCACCGGCCTGATGAGCCACGAGGCTCGGGTGTAAAAACCCAGACTTACCCTTACATCTCTGACCAGCAGTAAATGGGAGATAATTGGCCAAGCTCTCACAGGACTGAGGAATGGTACACACTCACTTCCCTGTCACTCATAGTGATTGCCAGCCAATCATGGGCATCTGTGAGCTTCTTCATATGTGGGGGGGAGGGGGTGGGGTTTATTAGGAGGTGGATAGCACTTTCCACTCCAGGTGTGTTAGACAATTCCCAAAATATGCATGTGCCACCTTGCATGCTTTTACCTCTTCCTGGTCAGTGGTGGTCATGTGATAGGAAAGGTAATACCTGATGGGTGGGAATTAGATATGACTAAAGTTAGGGAGAAAATGGGGGGTACACCCTGAATAGTTCTCCAGCTGAAGACCAACACAGGAAGGCCAACATAGACACACAACCATTCACCCTTACATTTTCATATAGCGGTAATCAACAATATCATCCAACCAATTTTCTTCCACTTATCCAAGGTCAGGGTCACAACAGTTCAAAGAGGGATACCCAGGTAGCCATCTCCCCAGTAAGACTTTTCAGCTCCTACTGGAAGATCCTGAGGTGTTCTATAAAGAATGTCAAATAATTTCCTTGGCCTGTGGAAGGAAACTGGAGTACCCAGAGGAAACCATTGCATGCATTGAGACAACATGTAAACTCTACACAAAAACACCCTTATCGGGCATGGGACCCCAACCCAGGACCCTCTTGCTGCAATGCAAAAATGCTAACCACTGCACCACTATGCCACAGTCTAAAGTCTACTCGCTATAAATATAACATAAAGTGATACCTCAGTAAAGTAGCAGATACTCAATATTTACACAAAAATGTATGTAGTTTTGCCATTATTTGAATCATGATGTTAATTTATTAGCCAAACAAACTCCTATTAGGGATTGCCGGAGCCCATTTCAGTCAATGCTGGACGATGACGAGGTACACACACTTCCAGTTCACTCATATCACACAATACACTGCAATAGCTTTCATTTCGAGCAGTCCAGTGTAGACAGGGGTTCTGTTAACTTTAAAATGTTCAAACAATGGTACAGAAGGCTTCTGATTGACAGGTATATAGTTGCTTACTCGGTTATTGATATTTATGAAATCTCATTCCTCCTAAAAAAAATAAAAAATAAATAAAAAAAT
Organism: Plotosus lineatus; assembly: GCA_024760905.1. Classification (NCBI taxonomy): domain Eukaryota; kingdom Metazoa; phylum Chordata; class Actinopteri; order Siluriformes; family Plotosidae; genus Plotosus; species Plotosus lineatus. Next base: position 25,277,860 of record CM045728.1, on the reverse strand, counting down.
TAAAAAAAATATCTTCAAAATTGTCATTTTATAACGCACTTACAAAATTTATCTCAACAAAAATAATATTTGGATTTCTGCCATTATAGCAGTGTGGGCACTGGGGCCTTGGATGTAGCATTGTTTTGGACGCTGACTTTTTTTAACCGGCTAAGCGGCATATACAACAATTCATCAAATCAGTTTCAGTGTTTTAAAGCTTCTTAGTCAGGAATCAGAGTAATGTAACCATTTCAATAGAATAAAATCTTGCATATAAATCAGCACTTTTCTCAATGATAATATTATATCATGATTCCACTGCTCTGTGTGTGAATGTTCATGAGGTGAGGGTTTGAAGGAATATTTTGGATGGAGGATGTGGGACTGAAGAGAGTGGATGGATCATTCACACTGAGTGGCTTTAAGCACAAAGCTTACAGACATTTTATCAAACAAAAAAATTCAGACTCAAGAAGAAAAAAAGACTTTTCACTATTTTACAGATATAATGAAGGTTTAGGCAGAATTTTTGTAAATAATGAGAGTAATGCCAAAATATAAATATTATATATAATATTTTATATAGCATATAATACAGTATATACTATATTTTTCCTGAAAAAAAAAATAGAAAAGCAAACAATTCTAGTTTACATTTAATTTTTTTTTTCCAGAACACAATGTTTGGTTTAAGTCAGGAGCTTGGCCTAGAATTCATTTTTAAAAAGCATGCTAATTAATGTTTCTAATATTGGTGGTGTAGACGATTCAAATATTGTGCTAAATTGGATCAAAAATAATGTTAAAAGCTTAATATATAAAAGAAATTCATTCATTTTCTGAACCGCTTAATCCTAATTAGAGTCATGGGGAGGCTAGCGCCCATCTCAGCCGACTCTGGGCGAGGACAGAATACATCCTTGACAGCTCGCCAGGCCATTGCATGGCAGCAACACGCTGATGGTTATGCAGCTAATCTTTACAAAAACCAGCAATGGTTCTTTGACATGCCTCTTACCATAGACAGTGAGAGACATGGCCGGCCTTTGATAACCCAGTTAGCTACACAGGGGGGGACAGTGACAACCTGTTGAGAGTGGGGCTTGAACCCCCAACCTTGGGATCAGTGATCCAGCATCATTAACAACAGGCCACCACTGTCCATTATAAAAGAAATTCTAATTTATTTAATTATTTTCTTAGTCACTGGAACAATATATCATTTCTGTGTTGGTGTTATCATCAGTGCACGCACTCATTTTCTGAACCTCTTAACCATATTAAGGCTGTGGAGAGGTTGAAGCCTCTTAGAAGACATGGGTGAAAGCAGAGTATAGAGTGAAGAGCTCGCCAGATCACTGCAGGGTCAACACGAACACACATTCACACTTTGAGCCAACTTGTAACAGCCCTAATTTGCAGGTCTTTGCCTGTGGGAGGAAACCAGAGCACCCAGAGAAAACACATGCAAACATAGGGAGAATATGCAAACTCCACAAATGCCCGTGCCTGGGACTCAAACCGAGGACTTTCTTGCAGTGAGGAAGACATTCTAATCACTATCCTGCCGTGCCACCCGGAAATTAATTTACTCATGATCATAATACAATTTCTGCTTTGGTTTTTAAGTAAAACAGGAAACCTATGATCAGGTATGCACAAACATTAGCGCTGAAAATGAGTACACCAGCTGCATTTTGGTATATCCTGTGGTTTATGGTTACCCTCTTGTACCTATGAATATGTGAAGACCATGCTTCGCTCAAAACCAAAAGTGAATGAGCACGAGAATGACACGCAAGGCTGCATTAAACCGAAAACAGACAGAAGGGACAAACACTGATGAGTCAGATCAGAGTGGAAAGGCCAAACAGAGTCTCCCATATCTGTGTCCCAACTCCCTACAAACAGCTGTCCCACTCACAAGACATCTGATCCCCACACATATGAGGAGGCACCTCAGTGCGGAGGTCATGTTCGTTCCCACACCCCTTTCAAACACCGTCTCAGTTTGCAGTGCCCCTCTGACTATCAGTTTTCACTGAGTGTAGCTGATTAACTCGAAATTCTGTCAACTTTAATGTTCCTTTGTAACTTTGGACATCAGGGGAAATGTAAATCTCTGGTATACTTCCTGATGTCTTTTGGTGTTAAAAAGCTATTTGTCGCTTCATGAAAACATTTCTTGTTCATCCTTTCCTTAATAAAAATGACACCAGTGCAACAGAAACTGCTTGGGTCAGTGGTGGCCTGGTGGTAAAAGGTGCTGGATCACTGATCCTAAGGTTGGGGGTTCGAGCCCCACTCTCCACAAGGTTGTCATTGTCCCCCCCCCCAGCGCAGATAACTGGGTTATCAAAGGCTGGCCATGTCTCTCACTGTGTGTGGTGAGAGATTCATGTAAAAGAACCATTGCTGACTTTCGTCAAAAGTAGCTGCATAGCCGTTAGCGTGTTTCTGCCCCTGCTAAGGGTTGTGTCAGGAAGGGCATCCAACGTAAAAACCTATGCTAAATCAAGCATGCGAATCATGAATAAGACTTCCATGAAGATGGAGGCAGATGATTCGCTGTGGTGACCCCGGAAGGGAACAGCCGAAAGGAAACAAAGAAGCAACAGAAGCTGCTTGATTAATGGAATCTGTCTAGACAACTGCAGGAACCAGTCACCAGAATGATGAAACATTGGTGTGTTAAACACTAAAAGGGTCATTCCTCCCTGTAGCCACAAGCCATATGCTGGCTCGGCATTGTTTGATCCGATGCTGAGCACAGCAAACAGCTTTCTGTGTGAGCATGACTCAAGCTTGTTCCATCTCCCCTTCCATAAGTGGGAAAAAGCTAGATGGATAATGGCCTATTTATATTGTACAGAGTGCGTACAGAGGCCTGTTAATGTATTCCGAGGAAAACATACAGGAAACATTTACATCTACATTTACTGTAATGGTACATACAGTTGATATGTCAGGGTGAATGGTTGTGTGAGTGTTTGCCCTGTGATGGCCTGGCGAGCTGTTCAGGGTGTACCCCACCCTTGCTCAGAGTCGGCTGAGATGAGCAGCAGCCTCCATGCAACCCTATATCTATCTATCTCTCTATCTATCTATCTACCTATCTATCTATCTATCTATCTATTTATAAATAGATAGATAGATAGATAGATAGATAGCTAGATAGATAGACAGACAGCCAGACAGACAGAAAAAAAGAAAGAAAGAAAGAAAGAAAGAAAGAAAGACTGCAGTGTGTACCCTGCCTCTCACCTGAAGTCAGTTTCCATGTTCCACAATACGTTTTTGAGATGTCATTATATTCTGACCTATGTACTATGTTTACAATTGGATCAAGGTATTAAAGTAACGCTCACAGCCTCTTAAATCCCCCAGCCAGACCAATAGCCTCTTATTTTTTGCGTCACTTCCCTATACTACTTTCCTTACATGAACCAGTCACCCACTAATGATGCACAACAAATACAATTTTGCGACCAACCACATGCTCGAGCAGGCAATATCACCATGAACATCTTGGTACAAAATGAAAAAAATCTTTTGGGTGTTAATGTTCCATTTTTTGTTCAAAGCTCAAACCACAGTCAGCCCTCTACTTACGAAAACTTCTGAATACAACCTATTCTTATGAAAAGCACCAAACGCGCCATTCAAAAATTCAACCATGCCATCCAAACATTAAAACGCGCCATTCAAACATTCAGACAATGTTCGAGTTGCTCTCTTATTGGCTGTCTCCCAACATCCCACCCCGCTGGCCTCCCATTGGCCAGGAGTGAGCTGAACTGTACCCATTTCTGTTCCCATACTTCCTGTTTGTCACAGCCTGTTTGTTCGGGAAGGAAAGTTGAACAGAACTGTTGGCTCGAGAATTTGAGTTTTTTGAGACTGATCATTGCAGCGTTATATTTCATTATTCGTCATGGACTCCAAGAAAGTGATTCCCGGTGACACCGAAAAAAAGAAACGGGCTCCGTTATCAATCGAAGTGAAGCAGGAGATAAAAAAAAATACAAAAGTGGGATGCGGTTCAGCGAAATCGCAAAGGAGTATCGCCGAAACCCCTCTACAATTGGGACGATATTGAAGCAGAAGGAGACCTTAAAAGCAGAGATACAGTGACTGAGGCAATTATTTCGGAACAATATTGAAGCAGAAGGAGGCATTAAAAGGAGAGATACAATGACGGAGGTGATTATTTCGTAAAAAGCAACCGCCATATTTAAGGACCTTGTGAAGGAGGGTGGGGGTGTGCGTGAGGGTTCTTCAGACCAGCAGCCCCCGGATTTTAAAGCATCGCATGGGTGATTCGAGAGATTTTTTAAAAAGTACAGACGCTCCCCGACTTGTGTTTTTAATTGGTTCCAGATGGCCGAACGTAAGTTGAAAGTGAACGTAAGTTGTTAGAGTGACATATGACGTATGACGCTCATCCTGTACTATACATCCATAAATACCATTACCGTATCTCATAAAACACCCCTAAATCAATTATTATAAACATAACATTGTATATCAAATATATCAAATAATATCAGCATTAATTTCAAATAAGTCACTTATTTATACCAAGTTACTTTACATGAAGCTTAAAACAGTCAATCAACGCTTACAATATGTGAAGCGCGCAATACCGAAAGGAGTGTACTTGCGAAAGTAGTGTACTTGCTGTGGGTTATATAGACTTCTGGTCTTTCAAGTGCACAAGGGTGCCGTTGAACTCGTTTAGAACAACACAGCTTGCACTGATGTGAATCCCAGCAAAGCAGAGAGTTCTTTCTTTTGTGTAAGTAAGTAAGTAAACTTTATTCAAGAGATGCATTCAAAGAACAAGTACAAATCCTAATGAATATTAATATAAAAATAAGTATACACTCTTAGGATTCTGCTAAAAGATAATAAATATAAAGATTGTGCCGATCTGAGCAGATAGTTAATTCATCTCTGTGTATGAGACTTGCACCCATGCTAGTAGGCTTACACTTCTGACCAACCAGATTTGCTTAGGATTACAAAAGTCTGCAAAACAGTGTAAACACAAAGATCACAGAGATGACGTCTTAACACAAGGGTAACACGCTATATAACTTAGATATATACTAGTATATATATATATATATATATATATATATATATATATATATATATATATATATATGATTTTCTGAGTAGATCCTTAATACTTTTTGGTAGAGCAAATAACAATAAAAATAAAAGGACAGGACAAAGACTTTCTATTGAAACTCAATTTATCACTACAGAGCTGTTTCGAGGGGTGGTGAAACCATCCTCTGTCTTCAGGTGATTATAGAAGAATGTCTGTCTGTCTGTCTGTCTTCCTTTCGGCTTTTTCCCTTTTTATTCTTCTATAATCACCTGAAGAGAGAGGATGGTTTCACCACCCCTCGAAACAGATCTGTAGTGATAAATGGAGTTTCAATAGAAAGTCTTTGTCCTGTCCTTTTATTTTTAATATATGTATATATATATATATATATATATATATGTATATATATATATATATATATATATATATATATATATATATATATATATATATATACATACACACTCAGTCTGTAGTTTGTAAACAATGAATGCAGCGTCATTGAGTCATTACGTCAGCGTACTACGTAGGTACGTCTAAACTCAAAATTTGACTTTAAAAAAAACAAAAAAAAATCGAAAAAAACGTAAAACGGATGAACGTACGTCGGGGAGCATCTGTAAATAATTTTCTTTTACTTTTAACACATATTTCATACATATTTCATACAAAATTTGTGTACTTTTATAATTCTTAAAGGGTTTATAGGGTAGTCTTGGGAGCCTTGGAATGAATCATGCGTTTTCCATGTGAAATGCACCTCTACTTACGAAAACTCCAGGTTACGAAAAAGGAACTGGAACAGATTAATTTCTTAAGTAGACGGCCAACTGTATAGCTATACATTAAAACATAACATTAAAAAGTTGTCTGTCTTCCTTTCAGCTTTTTCCCTTTTACTCGGGAGTCGCCACAGCGAATCATCTGATTTGCACGTTTGATTTGGCAGAGGTTTTTACGTCGGATGCCCTTCCTGTCACAACCCTTTTTAGCAAGGGACAGAAACACGCTGACGGCTTTGCAGCTACTCTTTACGAAAGTCAGCAATGGTTCTTTTACATGCCTTTCACCATAGACAGTGAGAGACATGGCCCGCCTTTGATAACCCAGTCAGCCACACTGGGGAGGACAGTGGCAACCTTGTGGAGAGTGGGACTCGAACCCCCAACCTTTGGATCAGCGATCCAGCGCCCTATACCACTAGACCACCACTGCCCACTATAACATTAAAAAGCTATGACATTAAAAACTGTACGATTACTGCCAGCGGCATGGTGGCACAGTGGTTAGCCTGTTCACTTTGCAGCAAGAAATCCTGGTTTCAATTCCCGAGCTTAGGGCATTTCTGTATGGAGTTTGTCCAATCTCACTATACTTCCTCCAGGTACTTCAGTTTCCTCCAATGGTCCAAAAACATGCACAGCAGGCTAATTGGGCAATTAAAATCGACCCTAGATGTGAGCATGAGTGTAAATGTTTATGTGTGCGTTGGCTCTGCAATGTTCTGCAGAGCTGTTCAGGGTTTACCCCTACCTTCGCCTCGAATTGGCTGAAATAGGCACCCGCCTTCCTACAACCCTAATTAGGATTAAGCAGCTGAACAAATGAATGAATTAACAATTGGATCTTTTTTGTCGGATGAGGTGAATAACACCGATTATGTTAGATATGTCACCGAAGTACCTGTCAAGGAGTGGAATGCATCAGACAGAAAGTAAATACTCTGTTCTTGAAGCAGCATGTAAAGATTTAAGTAACGTTGAGTGCAAGGGCTACATTGTGATGACTAAATGACTGACTATAATAATCCACAAAACAGTAGGTCTTGTGGGAAAGTTCTGGCACGGGGTTACCACAGACCTTAGGTCTGATCCCACAAAAGAGTTACTGTCGCACAAATTGCCGAAACTGTTAAGGCCGGTTAAGAAAGAAAAGTGTCAGAACACACAGTGTATTACAGTGTCTGCCTATGAAGCTGCCCAGCCTCAGACTGCTCAGGTGATATTAATATTATGACTGGTTGGTGTATACTACATTATTAATCAGTGTTTAACCATACATGAAGATCACAACGATCAAAACTAGAAAAAAAACACTGAGAGAAAATGAAGGTGGCTCCCGAGTGGCACATCGACAATGACTACTAACCCAGAGATTGCAAGTTCAAATCCAGGTTAATGCCACAGCCCTCCGTGACCGGGAGTGCATGGAAGCTAATTGGCCCTGGTTTCATGGAAGGGAGAGATAGCATATGCTCATTCCTGTCACTCACACCAAATGCGAACCATCTGTGAGCTCATTTGTGCGAGGGGGGGGTTTGCATTTTCCCTCCAAGTGTGTTAGACCGCAACCAAATACGCATGCGCAGCAGTTTGAAAAGAGGTGGGTGGCTAGCGATGCATGTCACAGAGGGGGCGTATACATGCTTTCACCCCTCCCTGATTGGTGGTGATTGTGTGATTCATTCATTCATTCATTTTCTGAACCACTTAATCCTAACTAGGATCACGGGGATGCTGGTGCCCATCTCAGCCGACTCCGGGCGAGAGTACACCCTGGGCAGCTCGCAGGCCATCGTAGAGCAGAAACACGCTGATGACTATACAGCCTACTCGTGTCAACAGTCAGCAATGGTTCTTTTACATGAATCTCACCATGGACAGTGAGAGACATGGTCAACTTTTGATAACCCAGTTAGTTGTACTGGAGGCACAGCAGTGACAACCGTTGACAGTGGGGCTGTGATCGTGTAATTGGGAAGGCTATGCTTGATGGGTGGGAATGGGATACGACTACATAAGGGAGAAAATAAGGGCGGGGGGGGTGTAAAAAAAGTAAAATGAAGGGTAAGCAGAAGTTTAAATGTTGCTTATCTAAGAATGCTCATGTATAATTATTTCTGTTTAAACTTCATGTTTCAAACTGTGGTTGAGACAGTTTAATGCATCTGCAGTGGTATCTCTGCGCAAATTTGTCTATTGTCTCTTTTCTCACTGTCAGAGTATTTGCGAGATCATAGAAAGTCGGGTCTAGACACAAATCCTCCTTAGTATAAGATAACATTCCGTACATTCTTTAACCCAAATAACTTAATGAGTAATAATATGTTGACGTCATTGTTTTGATAATGGTCAGTTTCCTACACCTTTCAGTCAGTTATGCCATTTGTTCTCTTTAAAATGTTGATTGTATATTTCTCAACAAGACTGCTAATTAACATAGGGTCATCATGCTTGCTGTGGCTATCTCTGCTAAGCTCATTACATTTTCCCATGGACAATGTTGTCTTTCACATCAGGGGAGGACAGTTGCTTGCTTGCACAGCAAAGCAAAACAGGTGCACAAGGAAAAATACACAGGGAATGAAAGGACTGCAAAGGAAACCAATTTTGTAACATACAATTGACAACTTCTAAACAACCCCCAGACCAGCTGGAAGGCAGATGCCTGCTGACCATTGAGAGCCTGTGTTTGTACGGAATTGCAGCCAAGATAACATAAAAATTACATTTCAAACCCTGCCACCTTCTATTTTATCTCATATAAACTAAAATGATTGAACTGTGGATACACAATTACTATCAACAAAGCCATTAGAGAGACCTAAGAGCTTTGCATCAATGATGAACTGGCCACTCATGCATCGAGGAGAAACCATTTTATTTAGTGGTATTACAGTATTACTATTAGACAGAAGGGAGGAAATGAATTAAAATCTAAAGTGTGTCTTTGTATACACACACACACACACACACACACACACACATGTGTATGTATATATATATATATATATATATATATATATATATATATATATATATATATATATATATATATATATATATACATACAGGATCCCTCACTACTTTGCGCTTCAATTCATGAGGCCTCAGAGCATCGCAGTTTTTTTTAAATAATCATCAAATTTAAAAATAAGGAAATTAAGGAAGCATAGTGGAAAAAGTTAATGAAAATGCCACAAAAACAAGGTCAATTATGCAAAAGAAAAACCCTAAACAAACAAAAAACAACCCAAAACCCCCAATCAAAACTACTTACATTTTTGTGAGGTGCGCATCTGCGTGCAAGTGCACGTCTCTATGTGTGTGTGTGTGTGTGTGTGTGTGTGTGTATTTATATTTTATTTACATCTTATGCATTATTTTCCATTCGGCTGGAAAAAGGGAACAGCTTTATGACTCTGATGACATATCAGAATATGACTTCCATGAAGATGGTGGCAGATCATTTGCTGTGGCGACTGATCTGCCTCCATCTTCATGGAAGTCATATTAATGATTCGCATATTTGATTTTGCATTGGTTGTTGCAGATGCCCTTCCTGACACAACCCTTAGCAAGGGGCAGAAACACGCTGACGGCTATGCAGCTACTCTTGATGAAAGTCAGCAATGGTTTTTTACATGCCTCTCACCATAGATAGTGAGAGACATGGCCGGCCTTTGATAACCCAGTTACCTGCACTGGGGGACAGTGACAACATTTTGGAGAATGGGACTCAAACCCCCAACCCCAAGATCAGCGATACAGCACCTTTTACCACCAAGCTACCACTGCCCTGCCCTCTCTCTCTCTCTCTCTCTCTCTCTCTCTCTCTCTATATATATATATATATATATATATATATATATATATATATATATATATATATATATATATGTGTGTATATCCCTCACTTTCCACAGTTAATTGGGACCGAGATCCCCGTGACCACCGAATTTCGTGAAGTAGGATCAACCCCCCCGGGGGGGGGGGGGGGTGTATGTATATATAATATCAATAAATACATATTCAATGCTATAAATGCTTATAATAACAATTAAAAATTCAAAAATAATGCATATGATGCAAATAAAATATAAATACACATACATACAGACGCGCGCACGCACGCAGATGTGCACCTCACAAATACGCAAGCAGTTTTGATGGGAGGTTTTGGGTTGTTTTTTGTTTTGTATTTGTTTAGGGGGGGGTTGCATAATTGGCCTTGTTTTGCAGCATTTTCCTTAACTTTTCCCCTCTTTTCTTCCTTAATTTCCTTCTTTTTTAATTCGATTAATTTTTTTTTTTAAATGCGATGCACCGAAACCGCATGAATTTAAGCGCGAAGTAGCGAGGGATTCCAATATATATATATATATATATATAGTACTTTATCATAGCCAGGTGGAATGCTTCTACAGTATTTCCATATTTGAAGATATAATCCTATTGGTTGCACATTGTGTGGGTCTGTGCATTTAAAAAATAAATAAATCTTATGTCTCCACTAAGTCTGCGAACTGCCTTTCCCTGAAGGGAAAAGCCGAAAGGAAAAGAAGAAGAAGAAGAAGAAGATAAAGACACTCCACCAACTTTGATGACACAGCTTTCAATATTTTTAAACAGATGAGTTTTTAATTGCTGAGATTTTTCCGCTGTCCTGTTTCCGCCTGACAGTGACAATGCATAAATGTTAGTACACACTACTCAATAAAATACACAAGCATGTTGGTTCTTCAAACTTCATAAATTCTTCCAGCTCAACATATAAGTTGTGTTATAATACAGTTACGAAAAGAACCAACAGTCAAGTGTTACTAAAACGCGATTGTGACTTCTGAAGGCTAATATGAAGAACACCTCAAATGCATCCTACTGTGAATCAGTGAACCACTGTCAATGTTAGAACCTGAAACTCACAATCATTTTTCTACTCTTTCACTAATTGAAGTGAGATATATTACATTTTACTACTTTTGTTATAAAAGCTGTAAACAATCATAACCATATGTATTTCCTATCCTGTAAAAATATAAAACAAAGTACAGATGCTCCCCGACTTACGTTTTAGTTCTGTTCCGGACGGCCGAACGTAAGGTGAAAAAAAACGTAAGTTGTTAATGTATGTTCCAGTGACGTATGATGTTCATACTGTACTATACATCCATAAATACCATTACCGTATCTCATAGAACACCCCTAAATCAATTATTATAAACATAACATTGTAAAATAATATCAAATATATCAAATAATACCAATATTAATGTCAAATAAATTAAATTCAAGCAAAATAATTTCAACTAGATAAATTTTAATCAAATTCACTCATCAAATATCAAATACAGTATCAAATATAACCTTAAACATGCTCCGTGATGCGATCTTTCTGATTGTAAATGGTTTCGATGGTCGACGGAGCAATTTGGAAGAAACGTGCAACATTCACATGTTTCCCACCAGCAGCGATTTTCTTGATAATAGCCATTTTCATTTCGAACGAGATGGCTTGCCGTTTTTTTCTGATTACCACGATCACTAGTAGGCTTACGCTTCTGACCAACCATATTTGATTAGGGTTACAAAAGTACGCAAAACAGTGTAAACACAAAGATCACAGAGATACACCTCTTAACACAAGGGTAACACGCGGTGAACTGGGAAGAAAGAGGGGCACGTTCAGTCTGTCGTTTGTAAACAATGGATGTTGCGTCATGCGTAAGTAGCGTATTACGTCAGCGTACTATGTAGGTACGTCTCGTACTACAGAGATCATGCTAAACTCAAAATTTGACATAATTTTTTTTTTTTCAAAGTAAAATCGAAAAATACGTAAAACGACTGAACGTTAAGTGGAGAGTGTCTGTAAATGCAACTTGTCATGTACCCAGAAAACTGCAAGAGTCTGCGGTCCTGAACACGTAGAAATATAAGCCCTGATACTGGATGATTCTTTCATTACCATGAAAAAAAGTCTCCTTACCGAAAACATTTTACATTTCCAGCAATTGGCAAACGCTCTTATCCAGAGCAACTTACAATTATCTTTTTTTAATACAACTGAGCAAATAAGGGTTAAGGGTCTTGCTCAAGGGCCCAACAGTTGTGATTGTGGGGATTAAACCCCTGATCTTCAGATCTGTAAGCCATTGCCTTATCCACTAAGCCACCACTGCCATCAACTTGTCTATTTATCTGTCTTCCTTTCGGCTTTTTCCCTTTTTTACTCGGGAGTCGCCACAGCGAATCATCTGATTCGCACGTTTGATTTGGCAGAGGTTTTTATGTCGGATGCCCTTCCTGTCACAACCCTTTTAGCAAGGGACAGAAACACGCTGACGACTTTGCAGCTACTCTTTACGAAAGTCAGCAATGGTTATTTTACATGCCTCTCACCATAGACAGTGACAGACATGGCCCGCCTTTGATAACCCAGTTAGCTTCACTGGGGGGGACAGTGACAATCTTGTGGAGAGTGGGACTCAAACCCCCAACCTTTGGATCAGCGATCCAGCGCCCTATACCACTAGACCACCACTGCCCCACTGCCATCAACTTGTCTATCAACAATTAAATATTTTAATTAATTTATATGCAGAATCTGTCATTCTAGTACATGTGTTATTTGTTATTGTAAAATGATCATCATTATAATAAGTGTACTGATATAGGCCAGCTCAACAGATCAAATGTCAGTTTTCCCGATTTATGATGATATGTTGAGGAATAATTTGGAATAATTCACCCTTTTTTGTCTCAGGCGTGTAGATCAGACAGCTAATTGTTCGTAACTTGAACTTTATTGTGGATTTTTCATTGTCTGATCTGGTTTTAAATAAACTAATTCCCAACTCCTAACGTTCAGAGACAAGCATTCAGTAGTGATGTGATCAAAATAGCTATGATACTGAAATCACAATATAATAACACTGAGAATACATTTTTTAAAAATTCATCATTTTCTGAACCACTTAATCCTAATTAGGGTCACCGGGAGGCTGGCACCCAGCTCAGCTGACTTGGGGCGAGTACACCCTGGACAGTTTACAAGGCCATTGTAGGGCAGAACGACGGTGACAGCTTTGCAGCTATATACTCTTTACAAAAGTCAGCGATGGTTCTTTT
>CM045728.1:25257349-25262349 GCA_024760905.1 Plotosus lineatus | reverse complement strand
CCGCCGCCACTGCCGCGCTTGGGGCTCCACAGCGCCCCCAGTGTTCATCATAGTCATAGCACGATGAGCACTCTGAACAAGGAAGAAAGTGCACACCCAACATCCTGTACCTACTACTGTGAGATTTCAGTTCATTTTCTGTAACCGCTTAATCCTAACTTGGGTCGCGGGGAGGCTGGCGCCCATCCCAGCCAACTTCGGGCGAGGGAGAGTACACCCTGGACAGCTCGCCAGGCCATCGCAGGGCGGAAACACGCCAATGGCTTTGCAGCCTACTCTTTACGAAAGTCAGCAATGGTTCTTTTACATGCCTCACACCATAGACAGTGAGAGACACGGCCGGCCCTTGATAACCCAGTTAGCTGCACTGGGGGGTGACAGTGACAACCTTGTGGAGAGTGGGACTCGAACCCCCAACCTTTGGATCAGCGATCCAGCGCCCTATACCACTAGACCACCACTGCCAACCCACTGTGAGATTTCCTTTCAGCTTTTTCCCTTTTTCAGGGGTTGCTACCAACAGTGGTGGCCTGGACCGGCAGTGGTGGCCTGGACCGGCAGTGGTGGCTTGGTGGTATAGGGCGCTGGATCACTGATCCTAAGGTTGGGGGTTCTTTTTAAGTCCCACTCTCCACAAGGTTGTCACTTCAGTGCAGCTAACTGGGTTATCAAAGGCCGGCCATGTCTCTCATTGTCTATAGTGAGTAAAGAGGAGCTGCAAAGCCGTCAGCATGTTTCTGTCCCTTGCTAAAGGGTTGTGTCAGGAAGGGCATCCGACGTTAAAAACCTATGCCAAATCAAATGTGAGAATCATTCGCTGTTGAGACCCCTGAAAAAGGGAAAAAGCCGAAAGGAAGTCTCTCTACAGTGAATGATTCGCACGTTTGATTTGGCAGAGGTTTTTACATCGGATGCCCGTCCTGACACAACCCTTTAGCAAGGGACAGAAACTAGTACCACAGCTTTGCAGCTACTCTTTACGAAAGTCAGCAATGGTTCTTTTACATGCCTCACACCATAGACAGTGAGAGACATGGCCTGCCTTTGATAACCCAGTTAGCTGCACTGGGGGGGGGGGGGACCGTGACGATCCTGTGGGGACTCGAACCCACAACCTTAGGATCATCGATCCTGCTCCATATCTACTAGGCCACCACTGCAACCCCAACATACTACTGTATTAATTCTTTTTTTTTTTCATGCCTTCATTCATTAGCTGAACCGCTTAATAGGGTCGCAGGGAGGCTGGAGCCCATCTCAGCCAACTATGGGAACACTTTGACAGGGTGCACACTCAGCATGCCAGTCCATAGCAGGGCAACAAGCATTCACACTTTTACCCGTACCACCTACAATAAATTTGTAACAGCCAATCAGTCTAATGTGCATGTCTTTAGCTTTGCGTTGGTCTGTAGATCTGCTCAGGGTGCGCCCTGCATTCGCCCAGTGGCAGCTGAGATAGGCATCAGCCTCCCGATGACCCGAGTAGGATTAGGTGGTTAAGCAAATGAGTAAAATTGGGTGAGGGAGTTCTTGCTGTGAGATGGATGTGCTAAAATTTATATTCATGACATTTCGTGGTTTCCCTTATCCAGAGTGACTTACATTTTATACAACTGAGCAATGGAGGGTTGAGGGCTTTGTTCAAGGGCTCAGCAGTGGCAGTTTAGTAATACTGGAGCTTGAACCACCAACTTTCAAATTAGCAATCTTAAGCTTCAACCGGTGAGCTACATCCACCCTATATAAGAGGCATTCTAATCATGTACAACTTTGCACATTCAGTTTCCTGTGTGAAGGGGAAACTCATGTTCCACGCAGACAGCTACACAGAATTATTTTGATGGTAGTCTTATGTCCAAATTCTTTTCTGTGCCAAATGTATTGCAACCACCTACAAACCAAACCACTACGCTACTATGCTGCGATTCATCTGTTCAGTTCAGTTCATTTTCTGTACCCGCTTAATCCTAGTTTGGGTCACAGGGAGGCGGGTGCCCATCCCAGCCAACTTCGGGCGAGGGCAAAGTACACCCTGGACAGCTCGCCAGGCCATCGCAGGGCGGAAACACGCTGACGGCTTTGTAGCCTACTCTTGTTGAACGTCAGCAATGGTTATTTTACACGCCTCACATTATAGACGGTGAGAGACATGGCCGGCCTTTGATAACCCAGTTAGCTGCACTGGGGGGGGACAGTGACAACCTTGTGGAGAGTGGGACTCGAACCCCCAACCTTTGAATCAGCGATCCAGTGCCCTATACCACGAGACCACCACTGCCCCCCCCCCCCCCATTCATCTGCATCACTCTGTTTTTATTGTATTCTCTACTTTTGTTCATCTTTCGAAAATTCATCACCGAGTTCAGGTCTTCTTTTTGTATGTTCACTTTGGTGCCATGTAATACTTTGCGAGCGCATGTGGCAGCTTAACTTCACTTAAGTCAAGTGGTTTATGACTTGTTGTACCAAAGTGAATTGGAAGCTCCCCAACAGAACATAATCGATAATTCTGTAAAAATTAAAAAAAAAAAAAAAACAGCTTGCAAGCCTAACAGAAACCCATGAAGAAGACGACTAATTACACCTGTATGATGAATGTATACATTATAGGATGTCATAATAAAAGTTTAAGTCAAAGTGTAAACCTATTGTTTATATCTAAAATCATGAACATAGGCTACAGGAAATACAATCATTCTAATGTTGAATTGCATTTTTCATGGTAATTACCCCATCCTTTGTATGAGACGAAATGCAAGTCTGAGCAATTTAGGACAAAAATAGACCTTTACTTAATTTAGTCTTTTAATTTACAGGCGTATCCACAAAAAGGTATGCAAGTGAGCTGCAGTAATGAAGTATGTAATTTCTTCAGAAAGTACCATAAACTGTTCCTAATTCAGCAATGAATAGTTCAGTGTATTATTCTGAATGATCTACATTTCAATTACATAACTGAGTTTCCTGGAATCACTTGGCAGCTCTCTATTCACGCAACAATGAAATCATTGAACTCGAACTAATTACTCAGATTTACTGTAACTTTTCATTTTTAACTGGGACACTATTCACATCCTCACTTACATAATGACTATATATCCAGTTTGTAGACTGGATAATATTCTATTATATGAGATAAAACCGTTTGGTTTGCAAAAACTTGATTCAACTCATAGAATGGATGCAAAACATTCAGCGACCAACTGATAGACATGAAAGTCAGTCAGCAGCAGAAAGTCATAAGTAGCCCAAATACATGAATGAGGTGCGGACTTTACTAAATAAGTCAGGAATAAATAAAATAAATAATGGATGGGACACCAGGTACATGCCCACATGTTCGATGTTCACAGCTGTTTGTAATTTAGTGTCACCGGTGTTTTTATGAGGTGGAAAGAAACTGGAGAACCCACACAAAACCAACATGAACATGGGGAGAAGATGTGAAACTCCACACAGACAATAGCCTGAGTTCCAGATCCAACCAAAGATCCTGGAGATATGAGATCGCAATGCTGCCTGTGTCACCACCATACATTCCATATTCATTTATGTTTGAAGCTAATTATTTATTTAATTCATTGATTAAACTGCCACTTAAACTTAACATGTATTTATTTATTTATTTATGTAGTCATTCATGTAGTGTTATTGGGGCCGGTGGCGTAGTGGTTAGGGTGCTGCGCTCATGATCAGGAGGTTGTGAGTTCGAATCCCACTGAAACCCTCACTGTGCTAAGATCCCTGGGCAAGGTCTCAACCACAAGTGTGCCTCTGTTCACCCAGCAGTATAAATGGGTACCAGTAAAAATATACTGGGAAGGTAACCTGCGATGGACTAGCATCCCATCCAGGGGGAGTTGAACTCCTGGTCGCTTCACGCTATGGAAACCGGGGATAAGCACCGGCCTGATGAGCCACGAGGCTCGGGTGTAAAAAAAAAAAAACCAACAGACTTTACCTTACATGTAGTGTTATGGGAAAATTATGAAAATCAAACTTAATCTATAATAATAAGCATAAACTTTACAAACAAATCCGTTCAAATTTCTTAGGAAATCATGTGACTCTTCTACCTGCGACATTGTTTGACAATTCAGACCAGGTTACTGCTGGAATGGGGAAAAAAAAGTTTTTTATTTCGAAATAGAATTGCAAATGTTGCCGTGCAATAAGGTGCGGCTGTACAACCTCGTATGTAAATATATTTAGTCTCTCTATACAGTACACTTTTCATCTCAGGGCAGTTGTGCTTGATGCTTATAGTCACAGCTGTCAAGATTTTCACCACATGTCTGCAATAGCATTTTTTATTTTTTTTGCTTACCATTCCTAAACATACTACTGAATATTTCTGTGAATATGCAGAGCTGTTTATATTCATGTACATAATAGGTTGTAGTAATTTGATTTAACATATAAGTCAAATTTTTTCAGATTTTGGACTAATTCGGCCTTTTCTTGTCGTTTAAGATCCGTTGGACAGCTGGTAAATGTGGTGTGTGCCAATCCCCAACAGGACAGAAACTGTCCTTTTACTACAGTATGTATTACCAGTGCCTCGGCGGCACGGTGGCGTAGTGGTTAGCACGTCCGCCTCACAGCAAGAAGGCCCGGGTTCGATTCCCGGCCTGGGCGTTTCTGTGTGGAGTTTGCATGTTCTCCCCGTGCTTGTGCGGGTTTCCTCCGGGTGCTCCGTTTTCCCCCGCAATCCAAAGACGTGTACTGTAGGTTAATTGGCTGTTCTAAATTGACCGTAGTTTCTCTCCTGCAGCGGCACTGGAACCCAGTCGTATCGGCACTTGCCCTTCCATTGGATCCTTCCGGTGGCGCCGAGACAGGGGGGGGACTTGCTGCTTGGGTAACAGCCTGTCCCTCATTACTCCCTACCCAGGCTCTGCGCACTGTGGAGTATCACCAGTCGGGATACTGGCCAGAGCGCAGCCATAGTCCTTCGGGACTGACGGAGGCCTACGCTATTACCAGTGCCACCGCAT
>CM045728.1:25067349-25252349 GCA_024760905.1 Plotosus lineatus | reverse complement strand
CATTTTCTGTACCCACTTAATCATATTTAGGATCGCGAGGAGGCTGGCACAGTGAGAGACATGGCTGCACTGGGGGTCAGTGAAAAACCTGTTGATAGTGGGGCTTGAACCCCCAACCTTGGGATCACTGATCCAGCACCTTTACCACCAGGCCACCACTGCTCGTCTTCAGAACATAAAGTCTCAAAATCATCATCAGTTCAGTTCATTTTCTGTAACCGCTTAATCCTAATTAGGGTCGCGGGGAGGCTGGCGCCCATCCCAGCCAACTCCGGGTGAGGGCAGAGTACACCCTGGACAGCTCACCAGGCCATCGCAGGGCGGAAACACGCCAACAGCTTTGTAGCCTACTCTTGTCGAAAGTCAGCAATGGTTCTTTTACATGCCTCACAACATAGACAGTGAGAGACATGTCCGGCCTTTGATAACCCAGTTAGCTGCACTGGACACACACACACACACACACACACACACACACACACACACACACAGTAACAGCCTTGTGGAGAGTGGGACTCAAACCCCCAACCTTAGGATCAACGATCCAGCACCCTATACCACTAGACCACCACTGCCCATAAGTGAGCAGTTCATGAGAGAAAACCCACCAGCATCCCTGAGTTGATCCCTGAAACCCACCAGCATCCCTGAGTTGATCCCTGAAACCCACCAGCATCCCTGAGTTGATCCCTGAAACCCACCAGCATCCTTGAGTTGATCCCTGAAACCCACCAGCATCCCTGAGTTGATCCCTGAAACCCACCAGCATCCCTGAGTTGATCCCTGAAGCCCCCCCGCCTCCCTAAGTTGCTCCCTGAATCCCACCAGCATCCCTGAGTTGATCCCGGACAAACACCAGCATCCCTGAGTTGGTCCCTGAAACCCACCAGCATCCCTGAGTTGATCCCTGAAACACACCAGCTTCCCTGAGTAGCTCCCTGATACCCCTCAGCATCCTTGAGTTGATCCCTGAAACCCACCAGCATCCCTGAGTTGATCCCTGAAACCCATCAGCATCCCTGAGTTGATCCCTGAAACCCACCAGCATCCCTGAGTTGATCCCTGAAACCCACCAGCATCCCTGAGTTGATCCCTGAAACCCACCAGCATCCCTGAGTTGATCCCTGAAACTCACCAGCATCCCTGAGTTGATCCCTGAAACCCACCAGCATCCCTGAGTTGATCCCTGAAACCCACCAGCATCCCTGAGTTGATCCCTGAAACCCACCAGCATCCCTGAGTTGATCCCTGAAACCCACCAGCATCCCTGAGTTGATCCCTGAAACTCACCAGCATCCCTGAGTTGATCCCTGAAACCCACCAGCATCCCTGAGTTGAAGCTGTTGTGTAACGAGGAATACTGTAGGCCTAATTTCCTCCAAGACAATATGCACGACTGATTATCAGTTACTGGAGACATTTACCTCCAATTATTGTGGCAAAATGGGTTGCACCAGATACTGAACTCAAAGGTTCACATAGTTTTGGTGCTCACAGATATATAATATGGGCTCCTTTTTCTTAATGAATAAATGACCAACTAAAATGTTATCGTCTCATTTATTTAACTGGGTTAAACTTTATCGACTTTTTGGACTTGCTTCAGAATCTGACTATGTTTCAGGTCATTTTATGCAGAAATGTGTAAAATTCTTAAGTTTTCTACACAACCTTTCAAGCACCACTGTACACTATTGAACTGTGCACTATTTTCACCATCCCTTAATATTTTGTAGACTCCAAGGTCATGAGACTGAAATATGCACATAAACATCTTCCTTTAAAGAAATGAACCCTACCATTACAGGCTAAATATAAAATCTTCTTCTTAAGATAGCATTATAGGATATAATTATTGCTTTTCTTTTACAGTTCTCTCACATTCTATTTTTTTGTTTGTTTGTTTTGGTTTTTTGTTTGTTTGATTGGTTGGTTTCTTTTTAAAGGACAGAGCTTAAAAAAAGAAGCGTGTCAACCATATGAGTTTAAAAAAAAAAAAAACTGGAGACCTTTACATAGCAAATTTATGATTTTGTGAAGTTTATTAACAATACAATTTTTTTTCTATCAAACATGTGAAATGGCCGAACCTACTAGTACTTAAACAGAGAGACAGATATCATTAGCCAGGTACTGCTGTGCTTTTGATCTTGTGATATTTGTCCTCAAATAAGCCTCAAGGTTCAGTGCAAAAGCTATGAATGTATTTCTCAATAGATTTGCCAGCCTTATTGTCCTTTTGAAGCATTATACTTATCCTTATCTTTTTATGCTTTTTACACCCATGCTGCTCTACTATAATATTTAGATACATGAATTATTCATCAAATTGTGAAATATAACGAACACCAATTGGGGTTAGTGTTACATATCTTCTAGCTTTGCATTCGCCAAACAATCATTATCAAAAACTATCTGAAAGTGATGCCTACAGTATAAGAGTCACATCAGGAATGTTGCTGTCTCTCCTTTGTTGTTATCTTACACTAGCAAATGAAAGATTCAGTGAAACCCCATCTCCCATGGAATATTGGGTCCTCGAGCAAGTAACTGAATGATCAGTCTGCAGGTGGTTAAGTGCCAGTTCAACCTGAGTCATCATACTGCAATGCATACTGTCGATTGTTGCATGCTAAAAAATACACGGAGGAATTAAAACAGCTGAACCATTATAATGTGCGTATGAGGACTGAAGCACAACCGATGAGTAGAAGTTAACCACCAAAACATTTTGTCCTTACTGAAGAAATCAATGGTTGATTGAATTTCGCAGGAATGTCTATCACGCAAAAAAAAAAAAAAAAAAAAAAAAAAAAAGCAACTTTCATGGATTTCACATTATAAGATATCATGTGTGTGCATCACTAATCTCACCGAGAATGGGGTTAAGCACAGATATGCAGGAAAAACCTACTTCATCTCTATTATATAAGTGAGTTGATGGATTAGGGTGAAAATAATGGGCAGCATCCAATGGTACAACCAGAACAGACATTTGATAATGTCACTGATTTAAGATTTTAGATATCAGGCTACTTAAATAGAAAGATAAATCTTCTCTGGTTTAAGTTCCGTAGTTTGATACTCTAAGTTGATAAGTGTGTTTGCCACATCATTAGAAAAAAATAAAATATTGATTCACTGTCAACACAGTCAGGTTATATTTGGCACAACATTTCCAGCTACATACTGATACATAAAGAATAGTGAGGGTATATATGTATATATTATACTGTATGAAGAGAAGTCTGAAGTGAAAGAAGGAAGTATCACGAACAATGCAACCACGCATCAACTCCTATTAATATCTGCTACGGGAATGGAGGACAAGTGAAGAACAGTACAAAAGAGAATGAGACAAGTCTAAAATTAATTTAAGATGGCAATAGCTATGTCGACTGAAGCGGTTCAAGAGTATTGGGTGTTTAACTTTTTGCTGAGCTTGTAGAATATTCATAATTCCTAAAATAAGGGTCAACCTCTTTCAGTTGTGATCTTTCAGACCAAAACGTTTCAGACATTACCCATGTCTTTCATA
Source organism: Plotosus lineatus (assembly GCA_024760905.1). Classification (NCBI taxonomy): domain Eukaryota; kingdom Metazoa; phylum Chordata; class Actinopteri; order Siluriformes; family Plotosidae; genus Plotosus; species Plotosus lineatus. Next base: position 25,248,811 of record CM045728.1, on the reverse strand, counting down.
TTTGTTTGCATTAGCCAACGTTAGCGAGGCGAGGCTAACCTCTTAGATGTCTCCACAATCTTCTACAAAGCGAAATAAATGTTTGCAATATGGTTTTTACTAGTAGGATAACTGATTGTAAAATAACCCTGAGCATCAGGTTTCAGGCTTTGCATCCATTTGCAGGTGAGTATCAGTGTTTGCAATATCAGTGGACTTCAGTGCCCTCAGTATTTGTAGAATGTGGCTCAGTACCAGTCACCATGTTACTATTAATTTCTGGATTAAAAAATTAATAAATAAATAAATTATCAGTTCTACATATTGCAAAATGGGGGTACTGTAAAGAAGTGTAACATAATCTATGATAAGAGAGAAATATCAGGAATTTGAATTGGCACATATTTAAAATCTAAATCAATGATTTTCATCATTTTCAATACCATTTAATATATGGTATTCGTAGACTTTGTTGCGAGTTTGATGTTACTTTTAGCATTTATAAACGACAAATCGTACCTCATAATGGCATAAGAAATGGTTTGTACTTCCTGTAGCTGGTAAATCTTTCTTCTTTTCTTTTCAGCTTTTTCCCAGGAGTCGCCACAGCGAATCATCTGATTCGCACATTTGATTTGGCAGAGGTTTTTACATCGGATGCCCTTCCTGTCACAACCCTTTTAGCACGGGACAGAAACACGCTGACGGCTTTGCAGCTACTCTTTACGAAAGTCAGCAATGGTTCTTTTACATGAACCTCTCACCATAGACAGTGAGAGACATGGCCTGCCTTTGATAACCCAGTTAGCTGCACTGGGGTGGACAGTGACAACCTTTGTGGGGACTCGAACCCCCAACCTTAGGATCAGCGATCCTGCGCCCTATCCACTAGACCACCATTGCCCCACTTGTGAAGGAAGACTGATGACTGCAAATTGGACGTGTGGAAATACAGCGCATGACTTGATGACGTGGTTGGAATTGATACTGTAAAGTTGCAGCTACCGTATTAACGAAAACTTATTCCACATACAATGGTGACAGTTCGGTGGTTTGCACTGTCACTTCGAAACAAGGAGGTTGTGGTTTGAATACTGGCTTAGAGCTTTTGTGTAGAAATACATGCTCACCTTTTTCCTTTTTAAGTTTCCCTTTGATGATCTGGGTTCCTCCCACAGTCCAAAGATATACACATTAGGTCAGCTGGATATAAACTGTTGATAAGTGTGAATGTAAATGGAAATGATTGTTTGTGTATGAATTAGCCCTTTCTTAGATTGATGACCTTTTCACAGTGTGCCCTGCAACTCACCCAAAGTCAGCAGGAATTGGCTCCAGCTTGCCCCCAATGATAATCCAAAAAATGGATGGATGGATCAACAACTATGCACCAAAGTCGAGGGGTGTGTTCTTAAATAGTCCTTGAGATGCAACATTGAAGAGACTATTCAAATTCAGCTGAGGCAATCTGAGCAGCCCATAAGTTAAATGCGAACCCCGTTCTTCTGTTCACTCTGATCCTACAAAAGCAACATGAAAGAACATAATTTTATTTTTCAAGAATAAGTTTTTTCTGACACATGTAACTTTATTGGTTTGGTCTGCAGCAAAGGCTTACAATTATTGTGGTCTTTTGTTGCCGGTGGTGAAAGAAGAAGCTATCCTTAAATGGTATGTTGGGTTTTTACACCTGAGCCTCATGGCTCATAAAGCTGGTGCTTATCCCTGGTTTCTGTAGCGTGAAGCAACCAGAAGTTCAACTCCTCCTGGATGGGACGCTAGTCCATCGCAGGTTACCTTCCCAGTATATTTTTACTGGTACCCATTTATACTGCTGGGGGAACAGAGGCACACTTGTGGTTGAGACCTTGCCCAGGGGTTTTAGCACAGTAAGGGTCTCAGTGGGATTCGAACTCATAACCTCCCGATCATGAGTGCAGCACCCTAACCACTACACCACCGGCCCCTTCCTTAAACGGTATTCACCAACTATAAGTGCAGGAACAGGCCGAAGCACTCTTCCACTCCATCTGCTTAGTATGAGTTAATGAACAAATGATTGCTTTGAGAAAAATGCATCATATTTAGTTCAGTGAGCAGTGCTCAAAGACAAAGGCTTCAATATAAAAGGGTTTGATTTAATCAGCAATATACTAATGTTGTTGATCATTGAACATAACATTTTTTTTTCTGAAATCCACTGTCGATATGCCTGATGCGCTTCTGTTCTGGAGCCAAGTTGATACAATACTGCATGATAATTTTCTATGGTCAAATACTTGAATGATTAATCCGATCTTACATAATGGTTGTAAAATAGTAAAAATAAAAGTGTTTCTCCGTGCAATTTTTTTGACCTCGTTGGACAGTTAGATATTGGTGGGTCTAATATACGCATGTTCAGTATGTACAATAATTATCAAAATATTAATCTGCTTTTTAATTCAAACAATGTTATCATTCTCATAGAATAGAAATAGCTTGATTCTGGCAAAGATTATTCAGTTATACACAACATTTCACTTCTGAATTACATTGTAATAAAGGATAATTAATTCTCATAGATATTGGTGCTAACTGCTTGAATTCTGACGAAAGGTATTTTTGTCAGATTGTGCTTTCGGTTAAATAATGTTTTTGATTCAGTGCTACCGAAAACTTTCTTTCACTGTACATTTATTGAATAGTCCCTCTTTTATTATATTGGTTAAAAGTTATAGTAAAATTATGTTGTACTGCAGTGCAAGTGCTCAGGATACAATAAAATTGACCTTACACTTAAAAGACTTTAATTTTGACTTCTGAAGATAATCAACTAGAAAATGTCTGTGCTACAAAAGAACAGCTTTATTTTTTAGATATAATTTATATAAATATATGTGGGTTTTTGAAGTTGGATTTATTGCCCCACTCACACGTAAAACTACCTTTGCCCGCACATTGGCACTATATTTTGCCTGGGTCTTGTAATGCTAGCCTTGAAACTCTACTCTATACACCTATCAATTATTGAGTCAAAGTGCACCAAGAACAGGAATGTTCATCGACACTCACTTGTCTAAGATTCATCTTTCAACAAAAATCCTTGGAATTATTTAAGCACTGACATGATGCTAGTTTTCCCTTAACCTTAAAAGCATGGAATTTATTAGTGGGGTGTTTTATAGCCATTAATGGGGGAAATGGTGTTCCTTTACACGACTCATTATGTCATAAGGTGTGCATCAAAGTACATCGCTACAGGACATCAGTACTCTAAAATGATAATCTAGCAGTTATAAGAATGTATGGTTTTAATCTGCTGATCTGCAGCTCTAAATTTGTGAATTTATATGTGGTATTATACACACTTTACTTGACACTCACTCTTTCACTCACTAATTTCCTGAACTACTTAATCCTACTCTTTAGGGTTGTGGAGGGACTGGAGCCTGTCTCAGCCAATATGTAGCAAAAGTGGGATACACCCTGAACAACTCGCTAGACCGTCACAGGGGAGCATAAACAACCATTCACACTAGGGGCAATCTGGAGCGACCATTTAGCCTCATAGGCATTTGGACTGTCGGAGGAAACCAGAGTATCTGGAGCAAGCACGGGCAGAACATGAGAACTCCAAGTAGAAACGCCCGAGCATTGGCATTCGAACTCAAAACCTTCTTACCATGAGGTGGTCATGCTAACCACTATACCACCATTCCACCCTGATATTATACAATATTTTTATATTATATAATCCCTACAATCTTCTCACTAATAAATATATTCATGTTGGGCTTCTTACATTGTGTTTTCAGCACTATGTTATACAGTCCTGTATTCAGCTACACACACACACACACACACACACACACACACACATCAGTTCAATTCAGGTCAGCACTATATTGATTGGTTCAGACACATCATGTAAGCCTGCTTGACGGAGGTCCATTTCATTGGCTGATTGGTTGTGTCATTGTGTGCTCTGTGACATGCTGGAAATAGCCGGAAACCATGTTACATTAGATAACACAATCAAAGATTTTGAGATCAATAAGCTCTCCGCTCTTTCCTTCCATTACAAGGCAATGGCAGGATAATGTTAAGCAGGCATGCAGTTCATTACACCCTACTTTACAGAGTAAAACTACAATGTTTTAAAAAGAAACAAAACAGTAAGGAATGAAGCTATACTTAAAGGGGACCTGTACCCAAAATTTACAGCATTCAGAAAATATCCACTATACTTTATTATTAACTTTTAAACATCGCGTGATGTCGGTAGTTTATTTATAAGTCCACATTTCCGTTTGTTCTATATGACGTTCCTTGCTCACGAAGGTTGAGCACGCGGACATGTTGGCTTCTTTTCAGCGGGGTTAAAGGTCATTGTGACGTAACATCGTTGACAGTCGTATCGCCAATTGCAGAATGTCAGTATATTTTCCTCAAGCAATTCATGTTCTTTATAACAACAGCACTCCTGATCGGTTTTTTTGACGCACGCATTTTCCACAAGAGCACCAAATATTTGCTGGTTGTTTGCTACGATTTTTCCGTGTAAGAGTTTCTGCCGACTCTCCAATATTGTCCTCCGAGTCGTCGCTTTCCTGGTCTGATTTCACTAAATGTGGATAGTCTTTCTTCAGTGGTTTATATAAATAACCTTGTAATCCTTCTACGAAACTGTCTTCGTCCATGGTTTTAAAAAAAAAAACTACTATAATGTCTGTTTTTTCCAAGTTTCCGTGAGCTTGTGTTGTATATGTCAGGTATATAGCCTTACGTTTACATTGCAATCTCGCAGTTCCGGTCGAGGCTTTGTCAACGATATGACGTCATGGCAAATACGCCATTTTAAAACTCCTGCGCTCTGAAGCTTGACGTTAGTGAAGCCCTTAAATCGCTTAAAGCTGGTTTGTGAGAGAATATAATAAACGCCTTATAGGTGTATTGTCACTAGCTAAACAACAATACATCAAATTAGGTATATGAGCACTTTCACTACAGGTAGGTAAAGCTGTTGGGTTTTTACACCCGAGCCTAGTGGCTCATCAGGCCGGTGCTTATCCCCGGTTTCCATACACCACTACGCCACCGGTCCCAATAACACTACATGAATGACTACATAAACAAATAAATAAATACATGTTAAGTTTAAGTGGTAGTTTAATCAATGAATTAAATAAATAATTAGATTCAAACATAAATGAATATGGAATGTATGGTGGTGACACAGGCAGCATTGCGATCTCATATCTCCAGGATCTTTGGTTGGATCTGGAACTCAGGTTATTGTCTGTGTGGAGTTTCACATCTTCTCCCCATGTTCATGTTGGTTTTGTGTGGGTTCTCCAGTTTCTTTCCACCTCATAAAAACACCGGTGACACTAAATTACAAACAGCTGTGAACATCGAACATGTGGGCATGTACCTGGTGTCCCATCCATTATTTATTTTATTTATTCCTGACTTATTTAGTAAAGTCCGCACCTCATTCATGTATTTGGGCTACTTATGACTTTCTGCTGCTGACTGACTTTCATGTCTATCAGTTGGTCGCTGAATGTTTTGCATCCATTCTATGAGTTGAATCAAGTTTTTGCAAACCAAAAGGTTTGATCTACAGGTACCCTTTAAACTTCTACAGTTTTCTAAAAATATTGGGAGCTACAAAAATGTAAAAGTTGAGCATGAAAGTGCTGAAGCACTGATTATGAAGCACAAAAGTAATAAAACAATGACTACCAAGCATTGTTCTTCATGGTTCATTAAAAGTAAAAACGACATTTTGGCTCTGATGAGTAATAAAAATGAACATGGCGTTCCTCTAATGATTGTGGATTTACTGTATATTTGTGGTAACAATTTCTCTAATGCAATAGGAAAGGCTAGAACTGAGGCGATTACAAGAGCCTGACCTGAGCACAACAGCAAGAACTTTCAGCCACAGGTGCTCAGCTGTATACTTGTTATCTTTATCACTTGAGATAAAAACTTCTACCAACGGCATATGACTGCTACAGTAAATGTATACCAGATACCTAAATGCAGCTGAATAAATGCTCAGCAATACTAGCAAAGCACTTAAAAATCAGTTTGGATTGTTAAATGAGACATATCTCTTTGTCGTGAAAAATACTTTAATGAAGAAGGCTATCATTCATTCATTCATTATTTCATTCACAGAACCTCTTAATTCTACTAGGGTTATGGGAAGACTGAAGCACATCCCTGCTGACAAGTCCATCACAGGGCCAACATACACATCAGTTTACGTTCACACTTCCACTTAGGGGAAATTTGGAACAGCCAATAAGCCTGACGTGTGTCTTTTGATTAAGTGAGGAAGCCGGAGCACCCAGAGGAAACCAATAAAATCAAGTGGAGAATATGCTAACTCCATACGTTCACTAAGCTTGGGACTCAAACCCAGAAACCAAGAATCTTGTTGTGAGGTGGACACACTAACCAGTTTGTCAATTTGCCACCAGGAAGGTTTCAAAAGAATCAAATTAAAAACTAAGGAGAATATTGGGCAAAGGAAATTGGGTTAAGTTGTTCAGTGCATTATTGAAACCTGAGAGATGAGTAATGAACCACCAGGGGAGGAATGAAAAAGGAAACATAGTGATGTACCTGTCATGCATCGAGAGTACTTGTTGTGAGTCAGGAACACACCCTCAATAGGACAACAGTCTGTTGACAGTCAAGAGGCACACAAACACACACACACGCACACACACACACACACACACACACACACACACATACCTAGAGGCAATTTAGTGTCACTAATCTGCCTAATAACATACTCGGAATAAATTTTGAGTTCAGTAAAAACATCCATTATCTACACTGTTTATCCATTAGGGCTGTGGCACAATCTGAGCTGAACACATCCTAAACAAGTCCTCAGTCTTTTGGATTGTGGACGGAACCTAAAATATTCTGAGGAATCCTATAAGCACAGCGAGAACTTGTAAACTTCACACTAAAAGGAGTTTGCATGAGATTTGAACCCATGACCTTCTTGCTGTGAGGGGACAGTACAAACCACTAAGCTGCCATACTCCACGATTTAGCATACAAATAAAACATCAAACTCATGATTGATAACATATATCTTCTTCTTCTTCTTTTCCTTTCGGCTGTTCCCTTCAGGGGTTGCCACAGCATATGATCTGCCTCCATCTCACCCTATCCTCAGCATCTTCTACTCTTACTCCAATATATATATATATACATACACTATATATATATATATATATATATATATATATATATATATATATATATATAGTAGGTAAGTCTGTTGGGTTTTTACACCTGAGCCTAGTGGCATAGCCTCGTGGCTCATCAGGGCAGTAATTATCCCCGGTTTCCGTAGCGTGAAGCGACCAGGAGTTCAACTCCCTCTGGATGGGACGCTAGTCCATCGCAGGTTACCTTCCCAGTATATTTTACTGGTACCCATTTATACTGCTGGATGAACAGAGGCACACTTATGGTTGAGACCTTGTCCAGGGGTCTTAGCACAGTGAGGGTCTCAGTGGGATTCAAACTCACAACCTCCTGATCATGAGCGCAGCACCCGAACCACTACGCCACCAGCCCCACACATATATATATATATATATATATATATATATATATATATTATAATATATTATAATATATTCTTCTATAATCACCTGAAGAAAGAGGATGGTTTCACCACCCCTCGAAACAGATCTGTAGTGATAAATGGAGTTTCAATAGAAAGTCTTTGTCCTGTCCTTTTATTATTGTTATTTGCTCTACCAAAAAGTATTGAGCACTCTCCTACGGAAGGATCTACTCAGAAAATCCTCTATATATATATATATATATATATATATATATATATATATATATATATATATATGTGTGTGTGTGTGTGTGTGTGCGCGTTGATAGGTGGTCAGAATTGAAAGCTCAGAAACTGTGGTTTGTCTTTACAGCTCTCTCCCATCCAGTGGATCAACTGATTGAATGTATCTGATAGTGTAGGCTGGCTTTGTGCAATCCCACTGATTCTGTGAGTAGCACTGATTAGATGGTGCCTACAAGCAGCATGTAGTAGTATAATGCAGGTAGTGATTACTGCACCCTAGCATCTATCAACTTCCATATAAGCTCAACGTTAATTACACCCCAACTTTTCCTTCTTCACTGAACATATGTTTCATCTCCCATTATCACAGTCAGTCTTTGGAGAGCAGCTGTGGATTTAAACAAATGCACCCTGTATATTATAAACCTCACGTTGTGTTATAAGGATTAACAGTACAATATGTGATTCGAACATGTTAAGGACTGCTTGTTTAGCAGCATGATGCTTACGTATTTGTGTGAGACCTGGTGACTATTAATTGACTGATGTCCAGTCAAGGGTGTGTTAGGGGGCTCACACCAAGTGCTGTTTATGTACAATACGTACATCACTTCATGTAAGTCCATTCTCACCCTGTCAGTTCGGTTCTGTCCTCACAATTATCAATAATTCTCAGGAAAGTCATTCATTATTTTTTAAGCATTTAATTCTAATCAGTATCACATGGGAGGCAGGCGGCCATCTCTCAGCTGACTCTGGGTGAGGACAGAATACACGCTGGCCAGCTCGTCAGTCCATCGCAGGGCAGAAATACGGCTGACGCTATGCAGCCTACCCATGGGAAAGTTTTTAAATTAATTTTTTTTTTATTTCCGCATTTTCCTTAGTTGTTAACTTCATCTTCTTCATTTTCTGTAACCGCTTCATCCTAATTAGGGTCGCGGGGAGGCTGGTGCCCATCCCAGCCAACTCAGGGCGAGGGCAGAGTACACCCTGGTCAGCTCGCCAGGCCATCCCAGGGCGGAAACACGCTGACGGCTTTGCAGCCTACTCTTGTCAAAAGTCAGCAATGGTTCTTTTACATGCCTCACACCATAGACAGTGAGAGACATGGCCGGCCTTTGATAACCCAGTTAGCTGCACTGGGGGGGACAGTGACAACCTTGTGGAGTAGTTGTTAACTTGCTTCTTCTAAAACATTCCTGGAAGGCACGGTGGCATAGTGGTTAGTAGATTAGCCTCATAGCAAGAAAGTTCTGGCTTTGAGTCCCAGGCTTGACAAAGGAGTTTCTGTTGGAGTTTGCATGTTCCTGCCCATGCTTGTGAGGGTTTCTACCAAATACTCCAGTTTCTTCGCACAGTTTTAAAACATGCACATTAAGCTAATTCTTCTTCTTCTTTTCCTTTCGGCTGTTCCCTTCAGGGGTCGCCACAGCAAACCATCCGCCTCCATCTCACCCTATCCTCTGCATCTTCTTCTCTTCAATGATCTTCATGTCCTCCTTCACCACATCCATAAATCTCTTCTTTGGTCTTCCTCTAGGCCTTCTGCCTGGTAGTTCCAACCTCAGCATCCTACTACCAATATACTCACTATCCCTCCTCTGTACATGTCCAAACCATCTCAATCTAGCCTCTCTGACTTTGTCTCCAAAACATCTTACTTGGGCTGTCCCTCTGATATACTCATTTCTAATCCTATCCATCCTCGTTACTCCCAGAGAGAACCTCAACATTTTCATCTCTGCTACCTCCAGCTCTGCCTCCTGCCTTTTCCTCAGCGCCACTGTTTCTAAGCCATACAACATCGCTGGCCTCATCACCGCTGTTCAAAATGGAAACTAAGTGTGAGTCCAGGTGGTTGTGTGTATTGCCCTGTGATAGTTTAGTGAGCTGTTCAGGATGTACCCTGCCTTCACCTAGAATTGAATAAAATAGGCTCCAGCCTCCCAATGGTCTCAGTATGATTAAGCGGTTCAGAAAATGTATGGAAAGCTCAATTCTTAAGTACATTCTCAGAAAATGAAGTACCGATATATTACCATACTTTGAGGGGTACATGACTTGCCACTGGGAGAGTATCCTTTTAGTCAGGATTGCTCCAGGAAACTGACAAAAATATACTCAGTCCATATGAAAACGCACCACTCATGAAATCTGGAATAGCTCCACAGATTGATATGTGAAGTATATACTTATGATGCATGATTGAGATAATGAATGATTTAAGAAGACATGTCAACATTCAATTTCATTCACGCTAATGTTAATGCGATAATGTTAATGCGTCAAAATGGGGCCAAAATAAGGACGTCGTGCACGCAACCCCGCAGCTCGCAGACGGTTCCGTACGGCGTTGGGGTGAATGAATCCACGTCGTCCTTGAACTTGAGCAGCCGTTCTAGTCGCTGGTTGTGTTCGGTCTGGGACATGATCCCATACGATCTGACGGTCCTGACGTGCCGTTGTCACACGTTGTTGACCCGGTCGAGGACGGTCCCGAGTGCTCTCCATTTGCAGAAACCTTTGAAGTAGTCTTGCGATCGTTGTGTGTGCGCAGTGTAGTCGTCTGGCAATTTTTCTGGTGCTGGCGCCATTTTGAAGCACGCCTATGGCACGTTCTCATTCAGGGGCTGTAAGTCGCGGCATCATGTCGGCTTTTCACAAGTGTCAGTGAACAAGTGAAATTTTATTCGGATTCACATGCTTTTAAAGGCAATGTGTACACAAATTCAGAGTGAAATTCATTTTTCCCGTGGTGTGCGTGCAAAATGTTGCGTTTTTGCGAAAAATTGCCTAGCGTTAAAGTTTACATGAAATTCTCGCATTTCTTGCACCTGGCATGTCGGGTGATGTCACTGTCGTTGTATAAAAATGATATTGAAGTTCATTTGAACTTAAATATTGACTTTTTTCAAGTGGTGCGTTTTCATGTGTACTCAGTATAATTGAACTCTATCAAAAACAGTGGTGAAGACCACCAGAATTCTCCAAGAAGCTTGTTGATGGCAACCAAATTTGTGATATCCACAAGAGATCGCTCACCTATTTTGCTGATCTTTTGTTGTCTTTACTGTGTATGCAGGGCAGTGGTGGCCTGCTGGTAAGGTGCTGGATCACTGATTCCAAGGTCGGGGGTTCAAGCCCCATTCTCAATGGGTTGTCACTGGCCCCCAGTGCAGCTAAGTGGGTAATCTAAGACTGGCTATGTCTCTCAATGTCTATGGTGAGAGGCATGTAAAAGAAGCATTGCTGACTTTCATCAAGAGTAGGCTGCATAGCCGTCAGCGTGTTTCTGCCCTGCAATGGCCTGGTGAGCTGTCCAGGCTGTCCTCTGAATTCGCCCAGAGTCAGCTGAGATGGATGCCAGCCCCCTTGCAACCCTAATTAGAATTAATTGGTTCTGAAAATGAATGAATATTGTGCATGCTTGTTTTCAGGTCCTCCAGTTAGTCTTCTTGTCTTCTTTTTTTTTGTTTGTTTGTTTTTCCAGTTGGCTCAACAATGTGTTTCTTGTTCTATATGTTGCGGGTTTGCCATTCAGAAGGGGACTCATAACAAAGCTGTAAATATAATCCCACATTTTCTACCCCAATGAGTGTGGCTTGTCCATGGGTGTCACTCAATCTTCCTGCTTCACTGGAGCTGTTATGCTGCATTCTTTTCTAGCTTATGATATTACCCAACCCCTACCCCCACTCCCCATCGCTGCCCTGCCAAGGGGGTCATCCCCCTCCTTTGCTGCAATAGTTGCTCTGCCATCTGGCCTTTCCACAATCATCACTCCACTCTAGGACCTCAGTGTTATTGTTATTCAACCCCAGGGTCCAGGCTGTCCTAACTTTGTGCTCTGGAAATCCCAACTTAAAAGTTCAAGAAATTTTAGCTGTATAAATGGAAAGGTAGTAAGTCTAAGCTAATCACCAATGATATCAGATCCCCCAGACAGCAGTGCATTTAGAGCAGTCATTCATATCTACCTGATATAACCACATGGACTCAGGATTACTTTGGCAAACGTTTGTTAAGCACTGCAATATGCCTGCACTGTACCAAAAACGAACCACTGTCACACCGCTCTTGGGGATTTATGAAGGCAAATGTACAGATGTAGAAGTAAAAATGGAAAAACAAGCAGAAGTGAAGAGATCAAGCAGACAGAATAATATGGGCAGGGCTAAATACACAAGCTTTAGTGATTCAAGGGTATACACAGTAATACTAAAACACAGGCTGGACAAAGATCTGAAATGAGCAGGCAGAAACCAGTCATACATTGAAGGTCTAAACACACAAAGAACAAAGGCTCAGCACACACTGTCAATAATAACACAACGATAATGCTTTGCGATGTGTATTCCGTTGGACATGTATATATAATCCTTCACATTGCACGTCAGGTTGTTTGCAAGTGTAGGGCAATCATATGTGCATATGTGTTACCTGCTACTGTATGGAGAGAAACCATGAAAGCAATATTAAAATTAAATTTTGAACAATTCCAACATTTTTTGAACTGTGCTTCAAGAATCAAAAAGTAAAATAGATGTTATTTTAAATAAATAATGAGGTCAAATAGAATACAGTCGGCCCCCAATTTACGAAGACCCCTTTGTACGAAATCCCCGGATTACGAAAAACATTTTCTTGAGTTTCCGTCCCCGAAATACGAAACAACCCCTTCTTACGAAAAGAAATTCAAAATTCAAACGCGCCAATCAAAATTTCACACGAGGCGCAAGAGTTGCTCTCTCATTGGCTGTCTCTCAACATCCCGCCCCGCTGGCTTCCCAGATAGAGACAGAAGGAAGCTTCACGCTTTAGTTTTTAGTTTAGTTTTTTAATTTGTTTTAATTCAGTAAATGTTTAATAAATGCAGGTGAACTTGAGCTTATCTGGCATCCCGATCCCTCAAGGAATTAAATTAAAATTGAGTTTGTCAAGCAGGGAATGCGCTTTGAATTCACGTCTTGTGGGCGTGGCCCACAGTGCGTGCGCAAGAGAAGTAGATAGAGAGAGAGAGAGAAAAAGAGAGAGGGTGGGAGAGAGAGAGAGAGAGAGAGAGAGAGAGGTGTGTGTGTGTGTGTGTGTGTGTGTGTGTGTGTGTGTGTGTGTGTGTTAATATAAAATGTTTAATAATGGTTTAATTAATAAATATGTTAATAAAATGGTTAATAGTGTAATAAATAATTTTCTTTTACTTTTAACACATATTTCATACAAAATTGGTGTACTTTTATCATTTTTAAAGGGTTTATAGGGTTTATCCAGTCCAAGGACTGGAGCCTTGGCACGAATTAGGCGTTTAAAATGTAAGCTACAGCGCCTACTTACAAAATCCCCACTATACGAAGATGGCTCTGGAACGGATTAATTTCGTAAATTGGGGGACGACTGTATTCTGCTGCTTTACACTTTAAAGTGCAATACAGATTAATGATTGGTAATGATTGTTTTCAAAGTAACATTTTCAATTTCAATTTTAATTTTAACAAACTTTCAACTTTTTCTGGATAGTATATATGTGTAAGTTATGTGGCCCAAAGGGAGTGGCACATTACTAACAATAAACAATCACAAATTGTTGTTCAGACTGAAATTGAGGGAAATTGACCACTATCAAATCCTCTGTTATCCATAATTTATCAAAATCAATATCAGCCAGGTCAGTTTTGTGGGTCAGCAAATACTGTGTAAGATATTTAAATTCTTTGATCTAGCAACATGAGGCACGAGGAATGTGGATTCGGGGTTTTTATCTGAGCTCAGTTCCCCACAAATATCCCGAATGGATTAAATGTCATTATCTAGGATTACAGCATGTCACAATAACCCACTATGATCTGTAAATGTGGAACATGTTAAATCTTTCTGATTACTGAAACATGTCTAAAATGCAAAAAGATTTCTTTGCTGATATAATAATTCTTTCAGATTATTTTGTAGTACAGGAAAATATTAGTTCCCACCGGTTTCACAAAAAGTTCCTTGATTTTATGAGCCAGTTCACAAGAAGCAACTGAGTATTTGTCAGTACTCTTATAACAAAGATGGCACCAATCTAATACCCAATATCAATATTCTGCCTTACCAGCTAAAAATTGTGATTCAGATATTAGAGAAAACACATCACATATCGAAACTTGTGAAAAACAATTTATTTTTAAAAAATGAATAAAAAGGTTTATAATTACATTATTGCTAAATAGTTTTTAGGAAAACAACATAACATTAGTTTGCATATGAATAATTCAGTATTGGCGAAAATGGTAACATTCATTTGTTCTGTAATTTACTGAACCATATAATCCCACTCGTGTCATGGGAAGACTGGATCCTATCTTAACCGACTCTTATCTTAAGAAGCTTAAGAACAGCTCTCCAGTCCATCACAGGGTCAGACCACACACAGTGTGTTTCATAAGTTGTGCATGATAATTACTTTAGCTAATCTTGAAGTTTGTCTCTATTATGATTCACTTATACAATACATAATGTATGAAATATCAATTGCATTCGAGGATTCATTACCTTTTATCAGATTTAGCTTTCTCTCTGATGCTTTATAATTTGTGGGTAAGTAGCATGCAGACAAGAGACCACAGCTTTCCAGTCAATACAGTTCAGTGCGCATGAAGAAAGAAAGAAAGAGTCCCGAGTGGGACAGTCTCAGACAGCTCATTGATTGGGCATGTTCATGTTTACACTCATAGAGGAAACAAGACATGATACAGTACAGTCAAAATGCTATCTTATTCATAACGTACAAATCTCACTGCACTGCATAGTATGAAATTAAATTTGTGTTATAAGCAATCCTTTATGAGCAATCATAACTGATAAATAAAGAATTCAAATACTATTTGTGGTAATGCAGACCATGCAAGTTTGGCATCTGCATGATGTGAGATAGTGAGGGCACAGTGATGTAAGAGTTACTACATCTGTCTCACAGCAAAAAGGTTCTTGATGAAGGTGTTTCTGTGTGGAGTTTGTATGTTTTCCTTGTGCTTGTGTGGGTTTTCCTCTGTGTTGGCCTATGATGGACTAATACTTCAAGGTGTTGTTCAAGGTGTACCCTGCCTTCAGGTGGAGTCAGTGGAGGCAGGCTCCAGTCTCCCCATAACCATAAGAGGTAAGATGGTTCAACAAATGAATCAATGAGTTATGACAGAAAAAATAACTTTTATTAAAACAGTATTGTTATTATTATCATCATTATTATTACTATTATTATTATTATTATTATTATTATTATTATTATTATTAGAGTAGTACATTGACTTACGAAATTAATCCGTTCCGAGGGCAAATTCGTAAGTCAAAATGTTTGTTAGATAATACAAAAATTCCCATAGGAAATAAAAGAAAACCGAATAATCCGTTCCAACCTCCACCCAAACTCATATAACCGGACACAAACACGTATATTTGACCAAATATATTAAAGATAAACATGTAAAAATAATAAATACTGCATAATAATAAGAAGAAGGAGAGGTCAAAGAAGGAGAGGCGGGAGGCGTGTCCGTAGGCAGAGAGAGAAGAGGAAAGGCATGAGTCTAGGACTGAGAGTAGGGACTTTGAATGTTGGAACTATGACAGGAAAAGGTAGGTAGTTGGCTGATATGATGCAGAGGAGGAAGGTGGACATATTGTGTGTTCAGGAGACCAGGTGGAAAGGTAGCAAGGCTAGAAGCATAGGAGCAGGGTTTAGGCTGTTTTATCTTGGTGTGGATGGGAAGAGAAATGGAGTAGGAGTCATCTTGAAGGAGGGGTTTGTCAGGAATGTTCTAGAAGTGAAAAGCGTGTCAGACAGAGTTTTGGGTCTCAAGTAAGTAATTGAAGGCGTGATGTTCAATGTTGTTAGTGCTTATGCCCCACATGCCGGATGTGAGCTAGAAGAGAAGGAGAGATTCTGGAGTGAGTTTGATGAAGTGATGCAGAGTACCCCCAGAGGTGAAAGAGTGGTCATTGGGGCAGACTTCAATGGACATGTTGGTGCAGGCAATAGAGGGGACGAGGAAGTGATGGGTAGGTTTGGTATCCAGGACAGGAACACAGAAGGACATATGTTGATAGATTTTGCAAAAAGGATGGAAATGGCTGTGGTGAATACTTTCTTCCAGAAGAGACAGGAGCATAGGGTGACTTATAAAAGCAGAGGTAGGAGCACACAGGTAGACTACATCTTGTGTAGGCGATGTAATTTGAAGTCAGTGACTGCAAAGTAGTAGTGGGTGAGAGTGTTGCCAAACAGCATAGAATGGTGGTGTGCAAGATGATGCTGATGGTGAGGAAGGTGAAGAAGGCAAAGGCAGAGCAGAAGACAAAGTGGAGGAAGCTGAAAAAGGAAGAGTGTCGTGCTGTCTTCAAGGAGGAGTTGAAACAAGCTTTGGGTGGTCAGGAAGTGCTTCCAGATGGCTGGACAACTATAGCTAATGTGATCAGGGAGACAGGTAGGAGAATACTTGGTGTGTCATCTGGAAGGAAAGTAGATAAGGAGACTTGGTGGTGGAATGAGGAAGTGCAGGAGTGTGTACACAAGAAGTGGTTAGCTAAGAAGAAGTGGGACATTGAGAAAACCGAAGAGAGTAAACAGGAGTACAGGGAGACACAGCATAAGGCAAAGGTAGCAGTGTCAAAGGCCAAACAGAGCACGTTTGATGACTTGTATGCTCGGTTGGAAAGTAAAGAGGGATAAAATGATTTATACAGGTTGGCACAGCAGAGAAATAGAGATGGAAAGGACGTGCAGCAAGTTAGATTGATAAAGGACAGAGAGGGAAATGTATTGACTGATGACAGAAGTGTGCTGGGAAGATGGAAAGAGTACTTTGAAGAGCTGATGAATGAGGAAAATGAGAGAGAAAAAAGAGTAGAAGAGGTGACTGTTGAGGACCAGGAAGTAGCAAAGATTAGTAAGGGTGAAGTGAGGAGGGCATTGAAGAGGATGAAGAATGGAAAGGCAGTTGGACCTGATGACATACCGGTGGAGGTATGGAAGTGTCTAGGAGAAGTAGCAGTAGCTTTTCTGACAAGAACATTTAACAACGTCTTAGAGAGTGAGAGGATGTCAGAGGAATGGAGGAGAAGTGTGCTGGTGCCCATTTTTAAGAACAAGGGAGACGTGCAGAGTTGTGGCAACTACAGAGGGATAAAGTTGATGAGCCATACGATGAAGTTATGGGAAAGAATAGTGGAAGCTAGACTAAGGGCAGAGGTCAGCATTTATGAATAACAGTTTGGTTTCATGCCAAGAAAGAGCACCACAGATGCAGTGTTTGCCTTGAGGATGTTAATGGAAAAGTACAGAGAAGGTCAGACTTAGCTGCATTGTGCCTTTGTGGATCTGGAGAAAGCATATGACAGGGTGCCGAGAGAGAACTGTGGTATTGCAAGAGGAAGTCTGGAGTGGCAGAGAAGTATGTTAGAGTGGTGCAGGACATGTATGAGAGATGTAAGACAGTGGTGAGGTGTGCTGTCGGTGTGACACAAGAGTTCAAGGTGGAGGTGGGACTGCATCAAGGGTCAGCTCTCAGCCCCTTCTTGTTTGCTATGGTGATGGACAGGCTGACAGACGAGGTTAGACAAGATTCCCCATGGACTATGATGTTTGCAGATGACATTGTGATCTGTAGTGAGAGCAGAGAACAAGTGCAGGAAAATCTAGAGAGGTGGAGGTATGCCCTGGAAAGGAGGGGAATGAATATTAGCCTCAGTAAGACAGAATACATGTGCATGAATGACAAGGACCCAAGAGGAACGATGAGATTACAGGGAGCAGAGATAAGAAAGGTGGAGGATTTTAAGTACTTAGGCTCAACAATCCAGAGCAATGGAGAGTGTGGAAAAGAGGTCAAGAAGCGTGTGCAGGCAGGTTGGAATGGTTGGAGAAAAGTGTCCGGTGTGATGTGTGATAGGAGGGTATCGGCAAGAATGAAAGGAAAAGTGTACAAGACGGTGTTGAGGCCAGCGATGTTGTATGGTTTAGAAACAGTGGCCCTGGGGAAAAGACAGGAGGCAGAGCTGGAAGTAGCAGAGATGAAAATGTTGAGGTTCTCTTTGGGAGTAACGAGGATGGATAGGATTAGGAATGAGCACATCAGAGGGACAGCACATGTAAGACGTTTTGGAGACAAAGTCAGAGAGGCTAGATTGAGATGGTTTGGACATGTACAGAGGAGGGATAGTGAGTAGATTGGTAATAGGATGCTGAGGCTGGAACTACCAGGCAAAAGGCCTAGAGGAAGACCAAAGAGACGATTCATGGATGTGGTGAAGGAGGATATGAAGGTCGTTGGTGTAAGAGAAGAAGATGCAAAGGATAGGGTAAGATGGAGTCAGATGATTCGCTGTGGCGACCCCTGAAGGGAAAAGCCGAAAGGAAAAGAAGAAGAAGAAGATTGTTACTTTTTTTAATTATTATTATCATTATACTAAATCTTTTTCCAACTGCTGATGTAGTTATACAGTCGTGGGACAGTGGGGGTCTAGTGGTATAGGGCGCTGGATCGCAGATCCTAAGGTTGGGGGTTCGAGTCCCACTCTCCACAAGATTGTCACTGCCCCCATCCCGAGTGCGGCTAACTGGGTTATCAAAGGCTAACTTAGTTATCAAACTGTCTATGGTGAGAGGCATGTAAAAGAACCATTGCTGACTTTCGTGAAGAGTAGCTGCAAAGCCATCAGCGTGTTTCTGTCCCTTGCTAAAGGGTTGTATCAGGAAGGGCATCCGACGTAAAAACCTGTGCCAAATCAAACATGTGAATCATTCGCTGTAGCGACCCCTGATAAGGGGAAAAAGCCAAAAGGAAATCTCATTGATGTAGTTATACAGTATTTATTTTACTCTCTTGTTTCTCTCATGCTTAAGACAGAAATGGATGATATGGTATTGTATGTAGTTACTTAATGTCCGTGTTTGCTGTCTGTGTGGGGTTTGCATTTTCTCCCTGTCTCCAAACAGGTCCTCCTAGAAGCTAGTTCATAGGCTTCTTTCAATTGAACAAATAAATAATGTGGCGCTTTATGTATTGTGGAGTACTGTATTTGGAAGAAGCAAAGTGTCCTGGTCTCATTTGAATTATTGCTTTATTGGGGAAAATGTAATTACAATTATTTCATTTTTCTATGATATCCACATGAACCAAACCACAGTAATGTTTCTTCAGGACTGTTCCAGTATCTTCTGTCAGTAAATTGTTCAATTAGAGGAACACATACAATGTACATTGTGACAACACTGTGAAGTAGAAACCATAAAAGACTTGTTTATTCACAGCCATTCTTTATCTGAATATAAAAACTGCTGTGGACACCACATCCTGTAACAAGGACAGGGACAATCTCTCTCTCTCTCTCTCTCTCTCTCTCTCTCTTTCTCTCTCTCTCTCTCTCAGAGACATGGTGGTGCAGTGTTTAACACTGTCACCTAATAACAAGAATTCCGGCAGGGGCTTTGCAGGGCTTCTGTTTTCCCTGTGCTCCCAGTCCAATAAGATGTAGATTAGGCCAAACAAGAAAGTGGGAAAGTGAATGTAGATGGTTGGCCATTTCTTTTAGCCTTGCAACAGACTGGTGACCCAATCAGGGTGTATTCTCTCACCCAATGTATGTACAGCATCTTTGTGTCTTCCGTAAGTTTTTAAAAGTGAAATCATTTAATAACTTTTTTGTACATTATAACACCTTAATTTGAATCCACAGGTGACTGACGTGTAGACTTTCTGTATACTACATTACACTTTTTTGTAATTACAGCCATTTTTTTACATTTACAGTCTATACATATCTTACATACACACATTAGACTGGATCAAAACCTAATACAGTGCATTTTGTCTTTGTAATCTTTTCCATACTTTGCTTCCATCTAGAGGTTAGAAGTGATTCATAATCTCTCAATGAGAAAATCACTAAAAAATTTTAATGATAGGTTTGAAGTGTGCAATTTTGTATGGTCCCAGATAAAAGCTAAAGAAAGTGGTGATAGCTTTAGTTATAGATTCAAAGTTATGATCCCTCCTCACACTTTGAGAGATTTAAAAACAGTTATTTTCATGATCTTGCAACCAAAGACAGACCAGGACAAAATGAATACATTTAGAATGAATATTTTATAGTGAGAATTGTGCCAAGAAAGTATATTGTCTTGCACCTTACCTTACAATTCAGAACATGTATACGTGTATCGTACATCAAGCTTGATGTTGTCCCCAGGTTTATTGTATCCATGTCACACAGTGTGATTTAAAATAAGTAGTCTGTAGGTATCATAAGTCCAGCACATAAGCTACAGCACCAGCTGCTTAAACTAACTAGCTATTTAATGAAAGAGCAAACTGATCCAGTCCAAGGCCTAAGTGAACGAAACAACTGCTTAAGGCTCCCTGATCCCAAGTTCTTTTGCTTAGATGAATAAATAAATTCAAAAATAACTTAAAATGTAAAAAAAAAATGTGAGGGAGCCTCTGCTGTACCGGTCCGTCGTGGTGAAGAAGGAGCTGAGCCGCAAGGCGAAGCTCTCAATTTACCAGTTGATCTACGTTCCAACCCTCACCTATGGTCACGAGCTTTGGGTAGTGATCAAAAGAACAAGATGACAGATACACGCAGCTGAAATGAGCTTCCTTCGCCGGGTGGCAGGGTTCTCCCTTTGAGAGGCTGTACCATCAGTGGAGAGCTCGGAGTAGATCCGCTGCTCCTCCACATTGAGAGGGGCCAGTTGAGGTGGCTCGGGCATCTGGTCAGAATGCCTCCCGGACGCCTCCCTGGTGTGGTGTTTCGGGCATGTCCAACCGGGAAGAGACCCCGGGGTCAACCTAGAACACGCTGGAGGGACTATGTCTCTCGGCTTGTCTGGGACCGCCTCGGTGTCCTCCCGGGAGAGTTGGAGGAGGTGGCTGGGGAGAGGGACGTCTGGACCTCTTTGCTTAGGTTGCTGCCCCCGCGAGCCGACCCCGGACTTAGCAGAAGACAATGATGATGATGATGATGATGATGATGATGATGTAAAAAAAAAAGAATGTGTGTGATGATAAATATATTATCAAAGATGTAAGACTGAATACAAAAACACAGCATTACGCGAACACAGTACTACTCACTCTTACTACCTCAACTGTGAATGCTAGAGCTCAGCTATGGTTTTGTTGACCTACACGTGCTACTTCTGAGACACCAGTGATCCTGATCCGTCTACTCTCTGAAAACTGTGATTCATCCTTATATGCTCACTACTGCTGATGATGTTCTATATGGACCTAAATATACACATAGAAAATGTTAAG
The DNA here is from genome assembly GCA_024760905.1 of Plotosus lineatus. NCBI lineage: Eukaryota > Metazoa > Chordata > Actinopteri > Siluriformes > Plotosidae > Plotosus > Plotosus lineatus. The sequence goes on along the minus strand of CM045728.1, from coordinate 25,227,703 downwards.
ATGAATGGTGTTATAACCTCTTATTGAACTATTGTGAAGTTTCCGATACATGGTTTGTATTTTTACCTTTTTTTTTTACCCAAATTAGGATTGGTTTCCCCTTTGCATCCGGTTCCTCTCAAGGTTTCTTTCTCATGTCGACTAAGGAAGTTTTTCTTTGCCACAATCACCAGATTTGCTTGTTATGGACATATAGGTTTTATAGAGTCTGTCTGTCTTCCTTTCGGCTTTTTCCCTTTTACTCGGGAGTCGCCACAGCGAATCATCTGATTCGCACGTTTGATTTGGCAGAGGTTTGTATGTCGGATGCCCTTCCTGTCACATCCCTTTATAGCAAGGGACAGAAACACGCTGACGACTTAAAATCATAAGTTTAATTGTTTTATAAAATCTTTCTTACAATGTAAATTCAATTGTAAAAAACACTAAATAAATACAAGTACAATTGAATTGAGTTAAATTGTTGCTACTGTTTTTAGATTTATATTGAGAATGTTACTTAGGTTTAAATCACTTGGGTCAAGTGCATTCATCCATTCATTCATTTTCTGAACCACTTTAATCCTAATTAGGGTCGCAGGGAGGCTGGCGCCCATCTCAGCTGACTCTGGGAGAGGGCAGAGTACACCCTGGACAGCTTGCCAGCCATGCCATCACAGGTCACAGGGCTTGGATCAGCTTGAGATCTTAAATTTCCTTTGCAGATTCACAAATGTATCTTCTTTTTTTTTTTAACTCTAACAGATTGAGACATTGCCACAGATCATCTTTAAGCATTTGAACTTTCTACCACTCCATAGTACGTTTTAAAACTCGAGCTCGAGTAGCAAATCTGTTATTAAAATATCATTGAGTATCATTGAGATGGGCACCAGTCTCCCTATGACCCGAATTAGGAAAATAAATGAATGTGTTGTGCACTAGTTGCACCATTAAAAATATTAACATCTTGATTTCATTCGAAAAAACCATCAGATCTTTGCATAGTTTAAAGCAGGCAGAGATTAAATTATTGCACGGAATTCAAACCCAGCAGTCACCGCAGGGTAATGCAAACACACCCACATGAACATTAAACAATAGAATGATTTTAATTATCCTCGCATTTCCACATCATTCCTTAAATTTAAACCTTCTGTGTGCAGTCATTAAATTCATTCATTCATTTATTTTCTGAACTGTTTCATCCTAATTAGGTGGGGCTGGTAGTGTAGTGGTTAGGGTGCTGTGCTCATGATCGGGAGGTTGTGAGTTCGAATCCCACTGAGACCTTCACTGTGCTAAGACCCCTGGGCAAGGTTTCAACCACAAGTGTGCCTCTGTTCACCCAGCAGTATAAATGGGTACCAGTAAAAATATACTGGGAAGGTAACCTGCGATGGACTAGCGTCCCATCCAGGAGGAGTTGAACTCCTGGTCGCTTCACGCTACAGAAGCTGGGGATAAGCACTGGCCTGATGAGCCACGAGGCTTAGGTGTAAAATCCCAACAGACTTTACCTATCTTACCTTCATCCTAATTAAGGTCACGGGGAGGCTACCGCCTACCTCACCCAACTCTAGGTGATGGCAGAGAACACCCTGGACAGCTTGCAGAGCGCTGTCAATAAATAAATTTCTTTTTAAAAAATGAGACCTAAAGAAAATAGTAATTTCAATTTTTTCATTGTTCTGTTTTCCATAATAAGTTTGTTTTGATATACAGTATATTTTTATATGTAGACCTTAAAAGTCTAAAATTAGAAGTTAGTAATATGTATATAAACAGATACAGAGTAAATCCTCTCAGCAATATGTATAGTATTATCAATGTGATAAACAGTAGAATGTAAATGGAGAACAGTGGATGTTGTTGCTATATGGAGGAGTTGTACAGTTTAATAACCACAGGTAAGAATGATTTCCTGCGTCATTCAGGGAAGGTATTATGGGAGGTATTTTTAGTATTATGTTTATTTTAGACAACAATTCTCCTCTCCAACACTAATGTCAGAGAGTCCATCTCAATCCCCACAATGTTACCGGCCTTGCAGATCAGTTTGTTCAGTCTGTTTGCATCTGCAACCCTCAGCCTACTGCCCCAGCATGCAACAGCATAGAGGGCAGCACTGGCCACAGCAGACTCATAAAACATCCTGAGCAGTGTCTGTCAGATGTTAAACAACATTAACCTTCTCAAAAAAATAGAGACGGCTCTGAACATTCTGGTAAAGTGCACTAGTGTTCTTAACCCGGTGCTGCTTACTGTGGATATAAACTCAAAAGGTATTTGTAATCCTCCAGCATTTCAGCGTTGACACCCTGGCTGGAAAGAGGGGTCGCTGGTGGTTTGGTTCTCCTAAAATCCACAGTCAGTTCTTTGGTTTATGTCACATTAGGCTGCAAATTATTCTGTTCACACCATGTGACAAAGGAATCCACCGCAGCTCAATATTCTGCGCCCTCACCGCCGCTGATACATCCAATTACAGCAGAGTCAGTAGAAACCTTCTGAATATGGCAGGGCTCTGTGCAGTAGCTGAAGTCCGTTGTGTAGAGGGTGAAGAAGAAAGGGGAGAGGACAGCCCCTTGTGGCTTTGGTGTTGCTGACCACTGTGTCCGACACACAGTGCTGCAGTAGCATATACTATGGTCTTCAAGTCATGTAGTCTACAATCCAGGACACTGCATTTCTGTCAGCTGTTCACCTACGAGGATTTTCCTAGTGGTATTGAATGCACTGGAAAAGTCATCATCATCATCATCATCTTCCACCTAATCCAGGGTCGAGTCGAGGGCAGCAGCCTAAGCAATGAGGTAACCCGGCCTGGTCGGTGGCTGACAGGGACCAGAATCACTATCAGTCCGTATCTGCCTTTGAAGAAACTGGGCCACCATGAGAGCATTAGGCTGGCCCAGGTAGGTTCGGGGTCATTCAACATTTTCAGTAAGATGTCTGTGTACGCTTTTTAATATAAAAATGTCAATCAACAATAATACATGCGCTCGTGAATATTTTTTGTGTGTGTGTGTGTGTGTGTGTGTGTGTGTGTGTGTGTGTGTGTGTGTACGTTTGAAACTCTCAATGCGCGATTCGCCAACCACCTGCAAAACCCATTTTGTTGCATATCTGCAAAGTCTGCAATGAATACGACCCAACCCGGTATCAGCTGCTGAAACATCAGAAGGCAGCTGATCGAGGGCGTAGGCTGGGGGGGGTTCACAGGGTGCACATGCACCCCCCTCCCCCCACAGCAGGAATTGAGTTCCGCTGGACAAGAAATTATGTGTACAGTATTCACAATCTTATAAATAAACTTAAAGACTGTTATTGAAGAGAAAGTCGGAGATAAGTTCCGCATGACTAGAGTCAGGAAGTAAACCGGAAGTTAATGTGTAACGGGCACTGCACATGTGCACGCCCGCGCTGACCAATTAACAAACATAATATTATCAGTAAGCAATAATAGCTGAACACTGTCAATCAAACAAAGTGCGAGTGTGAGAATAAAGCACAGTTTGTTAGTACCGCCTGCGGTTCCTGCACATGTGTTAGAACACAAACATTGACGCACAGAGAATTCTGTCTGTCTTCCTTTCGGCTTTTTCCCTTTTACTCAGGAGTCGCCACAGCGAATCATCTTGATTCGCACGTTTGATTTGGCAGAGGTTTTTACGTCGGATGCCCTTCCTGTCACAACCCTTTAGCAAGGGACAGAAACACGCTGACGACTTTGCAGCCTACTCTTTACGAATGTCAGCAATGGTTCTTTTACATGCCTCTCACCATAGACAGTGACAGACATGGCCCGCCTTTGATAACCCAGTTAGCCGCACTGGGGGGGACAGTGACAAATGAATGGCGAAAATAATCATAAACCATCCAGCCTGGATCTGCAGCCTAATGGTCAGTCTGTCTGTCTGTCTTCCTTTCGGCTTTTTCCCTGTTACTCGGGAGTCGCCACAGCGAATCATCTGATTCGCACAGTTGATTTGGCAGAGGTTTTTATGTCGGATGCCCTTCCTGTCACAACCCTTTTTAGCAAGGGACAGAAACACGCTGACGACTTTGCAGCTACTCTTTACGAAAGTCAGCAATGGTTCTTTTACATGCCTCTCACCATAGACAGTGAGAGACATGGCCCGCCTTTGATAACCCAGTTAGCTGCACTGGGGGGACAGTGACAACCCTGTGGAGAGTGGGACTCGAACCCCCAACCTTTGGATCAGCGATCCAGCACCCTATACCACTAGACCACCACTGCACCTAGCCTAATGGTCAGTACTTTTATAAAATTAATACTGTAGTATGTTTTTGTGCTGTAAATATGTATTAATATTTGTTTGTGCCTTTGAATAGATAAATAACTTTAGCTCAATTTGTAAATGTATTTAGCACATGTACTTGCAGATGTAGTTTGAAATATATTTGAGAATGTTTTTGGTTGAACTAGTCTGAGAGTAATAGCTGAATCGTCTTCTGCTGAAAAACTGTGCTTGTTGTTGGTGTGAGATTCCATGTTGTTTATATCATACGCTGTGAAATGCATAAACTATATTTTATGTTATTAAAAATTACTTGAAAAATTAGATTCATGGTCCAAAGAGTGGCTACTTTGCTTTAATAGCAAAAAATGTAAGGTTATACACTTTGGGACAAAAACCTCTGTTATGATTACAATATGAATGGAGAAAAAATTGAAACAGTGTCAGAAGAAAAAGACCTAGGTATATTATTTACAAACAAATTGTCATTTTCAAAGCACATCAGCAATGCAGCTGCAAAAGCTAATAGAGTTTTAGGACTCATTAAAAGGTCCTTCAATTGTATTACCAAGGAGTCTTTTTTAGCATTGTATAAAAGCTATGTCAGGCCACACTTAGAGTATTGTGTTCAGGTATGGTCCCCGTTCTTGCAGAAGGACAGGGACATTTTGGAAAAAGTCCAGAGGAGGGCTACTAAGATGGTCCCTGGACTCGAGAATTTGGATTATGAAGACAGGTTGAGGGAACTTGGACTGATTACTTTAGAGAATAGACGCATCAGAGGAGATCTCATTGAAGTTTTCAAATTTTTGAATGGTTTTGAGAATATTGACAGTTGTGTTTTCTTTGAGATGAGGTAATATAGTGTCCTTAGGGGACATTCCCATATGATACAAGTTAAAAGGTCAAGATTGGATGGTAGAAAATACTTTTTTAGTAACCGTGCAGTCACCATGTGGAACAGCTTATCACAATATGTTGTCAGTTCATCAACAGTAAACGAATTTTAAAATAATTATGATTATTATTATAATGGTTTTTGAGTTTTTATAAGTTAAGTTGTTATTAGTTAATGATGTGTGCTTTTATGTACCACTTTGTACAATTTTTTTTTTCACATAATAAAAATGTTTTCAATGTTTTCAAATGTGGTACTTTGTATCAACTTAGTGACGTCACGGTAACTTTGTGTAGGCGGGCACTTAGCAAATGGCGGCTTTCGGGTCGATAACTTATACGACAAGCACATAAAACAAAAGTGGTGTGTGTGCAATGGTTTATTTATGATAGAAAATTTAAGTCACAATCGCTTCAATAAACTATACTTAAGCTACCACCAACTTATTTAGTCGGCGTTTCATTTCCCCTTTAAGGCTTAGGCTCCGGTCAGACCAGTCTACGCCCTTGCTGATCACAAACTGAAGCGTGGTCGTCCAAAAGCCAATGACCAATAAAAAATGTAGACATTTTGAATTATATTTTAATATAAAATAATATTCTTAAAAACAATGCCATTTTTATTATTAAAACCAAATGTCTTAAAATAAATATTAAAGCAGGTGTCATTAAAAAGAATTCTTTAAAAGTATATATTTTTATTGATTTCATTATTATTTGACTGATGTATAAAAGAAGTCTTGATTAAGGAAATACATTGATTTATTTTATAAAAGAGGTTTGACCATTGTTTTGTTTAATATCTTATATAAAAATCCTGCCGAGAGATCATCAACATTTATTTGTATGCTTTCGGGGGTGGGGGGGTAAAAAAAAAGCGTACTCTCTGTACACTTGGGAAAATGTTGAAAATGTTGAACTGCCCCTTAGTTCAACTAACTTTATTATTCCCAGATAACCGCTCTCCCCAGCCACTTCCTCCAGCTCTTGCAGAAGGACACCGAGGCGTTCCCAGACTAGCTGAGAGACATAATCTCTCCAGCAAGTTTTGGGTCAACCCTGAGGTCTCTTTCCTGTTGGACATGCCCGAAATACCATACCAGGGAGGCGTTCGGGAGGCATTCTAACAAGATGCCCAAGTTACCTCAACTGGCTCCTCTCAATGCAGAGGAGCAGCGGTTCTACTCCGCGCTCTCCCTAGATGGCTGAGCTTCCCACCCTGGAAGAGCCCTGCCATCCTGCAGAGGAAGCTCATTTCAGCCGCTTGTAACAGCCATCTCGGTCACTACCCAAAGCTCATGACCATAGGTGAGGGTTAGAACATAAATCAACTGGTAAATTGAGAGTTTGCTTTGTGGCTCAGCTCCCTCTTCACCATGATAGTGACTGGGCGAAGGTGGGGTACACAATGTGCAGCTCTCCAGACCATCATAGGACCAACCACACAACCAATCACACTTAGTATGAGCAATTTGGAACAGCAAGTTAGCCTGATGTGAATGTCTTTGGATTGTGTGGAAAAACCCCCAGAGGAAAACCCAAGCCCAAGAATCAAACACGGCACCTTCTTGCTGTGAGGTAGTCGTACTAGCCACTACACCACATGCACACAAACAAATATTTATCTCCATTTAAGTTTATTATATATTTCTTACTTTTAATGATGACAGATAAGGCTATCTTTCTTGGCTGATTGAAAATAACTGCAACTAAATCCATCATGTCAGTCCTGTCATACCCTATTGAGTCTTGTCACACTGGAAATTATTGGTAAAAGAATAAAAAGAATACAATTTGAGAAAATATTGATGATTATGTAGTTGGATGTGGGATTATATGTTTTCATTTGTTTTCTGTAACCGCTTAATCCTAATTAAGGTCACACGGAAGCTGGCGCCCATCCCACCTGATTCTGGGTGAGAGCAGAATACACTCTGGACAGCTCGCCAGGCCATCGCAGGGCAGAAACACACTGGCGGCTATGCAGCCTACTCTTGTTGAAAGTCAGCAATTGTTCTTTAACATGCCTCATAACATAGACAGCGAGATTATATAATATTAATGATATATATATATATATATAATCAAATGTGCGAATCAGATGATTCGGTGTGGCGACTCCCGAGAAAGGGAAAAAGCTGAAAGGAAAAAGATATATATATATATATATATATATATATATATATATATATATATATATATATATATATATAGAGAGAGAGAGAGAGAGAGAGAGAGAGAGAGAGATAGGGAGAGAGAGAATTTTCTGAGTAGATTCTTCCATAAGAGAAGAGTAGGCTGCAAAGTCGTCAGCGAGTTTCTATCCCTTGCTAAAAGGGTTGTGACAGGAAGGGCATCCGACGTAAAAATCTCTGCCAAATTAAACGTGCGAATCAAAATGATTCGCTGTGGCGACTCCTGAGTAAAAGGGAAAAAGCCGAAAGGAAGACAGACATTCTTCCATAAGAGAGTACTCAATACTTTTTCATAGAGCAAATATAAGTAAAAATAAAAGGACAGAACAAAGACTTTCTACTTAAAACTTCATTTTCAAGAAGATCAAGAAGAAAGAATCATTCTTCTGTAATCACCTGAAGAGAGAGGATTGTTTCACCACCCCTCGAAACAGATCTGTGGTGAAAATTAAGTTTTAAATCAAAAGTATTTGTTCTGTCCTTTTATTTTTACTTTTATATATATATATATGTATATATTCTGTCTTCCTTTCAGCTTTTTCCCTTTTACTCGGGAGTCCCCATAGCGAATCATCTGATTCGCACGTTTTGATTTGGCAGAGGTTTTTACGACGGATGCCCTTCCTGTCACAACCCTTTTTAGCAAGGGACAGAAACACGCTGACGACTTTGCAGCCTACTCTTTCCAAAAGTCAGCAATGGTTCTTTTACATGAACCTCTCACCATAGACAGTGAGAGACATGGCCCGCCTTTGATAACCCAGTTAGCTGCACTGGGGGGGACAGTGACAACCTTGTGGAGAGTGGGACTTGAACCCCCAGCCTTTATACACACATATATATAATCTATACACACACACACACACACACACACACACACACACACACACACACACACACGAGGTCAAAACCCTGGCACATGATCGACTTTGTCATTGTACGCCAACATGACATCAGGGACGTCCGAGTGATGGTCATGACCATGAGAGGTGCTAAATGTTGGACTGATCACAGGCTGGTCAGGGCTGTAATGGCAATGCACTTCACTCCGCCTCACAAAAACCGACCCAAGACTGTCAGGGCCTCCTACAATGTCACCAAGCTGAAGAATCAAATCCATCTGGCAAAGTTCCAAGAAGCACTTAACAAAAAATTCCAAGATGGTCTGACCTCCAAAAGCAGCTCAGAAAATTGGTCATCTTTCAAGGATACCGTCACTGAGACTGCAAAAGAAGTGCTTGGAGCTAAAACTAGAATGCATGAAGACTGGTTCAACGAAAACAATGACAAGATCAGAGAAGCCCTCCATGCAAAGAACAAGGCTTACATCAAGTGGCAGAATGACCCGTCCTCTGTCTCCAAGCGTGAAAGATTCAAAACTCTGCAGGCAATAATCCAGTCCAACCTTTGACTGATGCAGGACCAGTGCTGTCAGGATAAAGCGACCGAAGCCAGCACTACACAGAGACCCACAACTCCAAGAAATTCTTCAGTGCTCTGAAGACAGTTTGTCCTCGGACAGTTCTACCCTGATCAAAGACCAAGAGGTCTTTGACCAAGAGCAGACGCTGGCAAGAGTACTTCAGTAGCTTGCTTAACCGACCCCCATCAGTTGACGCAGATGCACTGATCCAGATCCCCCAGCAGCCAACGCACGACTCGATCGCACAACCCTCGACAATAGACGAAATCAAAAAGGCGATCTGTCAGACAAACTCGGGCAGAGGGTCAGGAAAAGATGGCATTCCTACCGAGAGCTACAAGGCGGCAGGCCCCAACGTCCTCAAAGCCTTTCATGATGTCCTGCTGAGTATCTGGGAAGAGGAGGTGATGCCTGATGACCTCCGTGATGCCCTGATTGTATCCCTCTACAAGAACAAGGGAAGCAACTCCGACTGTGGGAACTACAGGGGCATCCCCCTCCTCTCTAGTGCAGGGAAGATCTTTGCCACAATCATGCTCAACAGACTGATCACAGTATCAGAGCAAAACTTCCCAGGGGCACAGAGCGGCTTCAGGCCTGGCAGAAGTATTGTCAATATGATCTTTGCCTTGAGACAACTCCAAGAGAAGTGCATTAAACAAAACATGCCCCTATTCTCTGTATTCATAGATCTGACCAAAGTATTTGATACTGTCAATAGAGAAGCCCACTGGACAGTCCTAGAATGCATCGGATGCCCACCAAAGTTTTATTGATAATCAGGCTTTTCCATGACAGCATGACTGGCCAGGTCCTCTCAAGGCCCAACTTCGATGGGTGGGGCATGTCATTCAAATGGAGGATTTCAGGATGACAAGAGACCTGATGTATGGTGAGCTCCAGCTCGGCAAGAGAAACCAAGGCCGCCCAAAGCAGAGATTCAAAGACACAGTAAAAGCAAACATCCAGTGGTGTCATGTCAATCCGAAAGAACTGGAGGAACGTGCTATGGACAGATTAGAATGGAGATCCTCAATCCACAAAGCTGCTGCCAACTTCGCAGAAGCACGATGCCAGAAGCTCACTGCTGCCAGAGAAAAGCGACACAGAGCTGCATCAGAAGTGATCATTACAACGAACTTCCAATGTTCCCACTGTTCAAGACTTTGTGCCTCCAGGGTAGGCCTGCAGAGCCACCTTCGCACACATCTTTGAGCTGCAGAATGCAAACGTCATTACCAGATCCAACGGACAACTAACACCACACACACGCATATATATATATATATATATATATATATATATATATATATATATATATATATATATATATATATATATATGTATGTATGTATGTATACAGTATCCCCATGCCCATTCACAATTCATGCCCCATATACTTGCTGATTAGCAGCAAAGCCGGCTTTTGTTCCTCCCTAATGCTGATTGGTTGCAGATGATGTGTACACCTCTTTTTTTCTCCGTCGTGCACACGTCATCAATGTGATTGCCTTAATTACGAATTCAAGATATTTAGTATGTTTTTAATGATTATTTAAGTCCTATAATGCCACTCAAATGCCCTGTATCTTCTCTAGCTTCTGGTAAGGAGCCTAAGCGCTTTATTTATTAATAAATATTATCATAGTACAAAAATAAAACGTGTTTACTTAATCATTACTACATTATTGCTGTAAAACTTTCTATAGAATGTGTTTAAGAATCATATTTTATCGTATGCAATATCATACATAGGATTTTGAAATAATTCGCGGATTTTCAGGATCCACAGGAAGGGGCGGGACGCAACACCTAAGAATAAGGGGGTTTACTATATATATATATATATATATATATATATATAAACACACACACACACACACACACACACACACAAGTTGAGTGTTCCATGCATACATCTCCTGTGTGTCTGAGCCCTTATAGCCCTGAGCCCATGGACGCCATTTTGAATCCAGGACCTCTTGTCAAGGTGCGACCGACGGATGTTCTGCCACTGCATTGACTTCTCACACAAATAAAATAAGCCAAATTCAGTAATTTATTTGTTGTTGAGTTTAATATTGGGCGTTTTATAAAATGCTACATGAAGTGCCGTACTATGTACCCGAGGAGGTGTACTGGCCTCATTTGGAACAGCTTACAGACTTATATACGGACTTCTTTGTGACTAAACAAAAGATTGTACATAGAAATCTGTTTTATATGGTTTTGCATAGTGACTACCGGATCAAATCTTTTCTACGTACAAGCCTCTATTGTTCCAAAACGAGCGTGCCTTTCTGAGAAAGCACAGCCAATCAGCATGTAGCGTTGAAGCAGGATGTGACGTATGCAAGACGCCACCGTTTGTCGGTGTTCCTGAAAGCGGAAAATCATCACGTCTCGTGGGTGACGCGCCGGCCATGTTTGTTTGTTCTTATTTCCTATAAAGAGGTTGCTTCGCAAATACTCTTTTCAGGGTAAGTGTTATCCGAGGTGCACTAATCGTATCCTTTGTAATAGAGGATGACTGCGCGCGCGCGTTCGGAATTCGCAGTTTACCAGTCTTGCGCATTGAACAAAGTGCGGAGGGTTACATCGGAGTAAAGCGGCGCTGGCTTTATTTGTGCAATTATAAGAAGCAACGCAAAATGTCCAGACATGCCAATGGAAGCATGGTTACAGCCGCTGTGTTGTTCTTGTTCTGTTCTACATCTAAAAGTGACGCTTTCGTGCACTTAAATGCACGGAAACCGCTTGAGTTATTCGTTTGTGACACAGTTCAGGAACTACTTTTTTCTCCGCCCCTTTTCAGTCTGTGTGCCATTTCAGAATTTCTCACGATTTTTCCTGTCAGTGTTAACTGCACAGTGAGCGACATGATCTGGATTGCAGTAACATTTTTGCTGTTCAGTCCAAACTATTAGATGTGTGAAAGAAAAGTAAATAAATGTTCAAGTAGTTCCAAGTGATTTGTGTTTAGGAGATGTAAATAAACCCAGTAGAAGTCACCAGTCTCTACTTGTTAGAGTAGGTTATAATTATTATTATATAACTATTATAGGTTATAATTAGTCAGAAATAAAGACTTTCAGATCTTCAGTCAAATATACATCAAGTAGCCAAGCTCGGTTATTATATGGTAATTATCAGTTGTTGGGTTTGCACAATAGACTTTTAAGTGTAAGGTGGATATTAATGTTTTGCCCCCAAGATGGAATTGAGTGTACTTTTATTGTTTATTTTTGAAAAATTTATCTTTGACAGAGGCAGGTCGGATGAGCACAATCCTGTGTAACTGCTGTCTTTTTAGGGTCTACTGCACTGAGGCATACCAACACAAGGAAAACCTATTAAACATGGTTTTTATAGTTTATTTTTCTCACCTTTTAAAGTTTTAAAGTATGATGCTGCCCACAGCAGATGCTGCCTTGAATTTCAGGTCAATGTTCCTTATCAGGGAAGATCCAAATCAGCAACTGCCACCAATTCTGAAGCATATAATTGGGTTAGCATATTATACCGTTAATTAAAGACCAATTCAAACATTATATATTTTATTTTTACACATTAACCATTACATTTAACCACTACAGATTTTGTATGTACTGCATAGAAAGAATATATATCTGTCTTCCTTTCGGCTTTTTCCCCCCTTTTTTTTTTTTTTACTCGGGAGTTGCCACAGCGAATCATCTGATTCCCACGTTTGATTTGGCAGAGGTTTTTACGTCGGATGCCCTTCCTGTCACAACCCTTTTTAGCAAGGGACAGAAACACGCTGACGGCTTTGCAGCTACTCTTTACGAAAGTCAGCAATGGTTCTTTTACATGCCTCTCACCATAGACAGTGAGAGACATGGCCCACCTTTTGATAACTCAATTAGCTGCACTGGGGGGGAAGGGGGTGACAACCTTGTGGAGAGTGGGACTCGAACCCCCAACCTTTTGATCAGCGATCCAGCGCCCTATACCACTAGACCACCACTGCCTGAGCTCCCATAGCATGTAAGCTCAAAATAGAAGTTGTTGCATGCTGAGTTGCCCGAAGCTGAAGCTGCTCATAACTGTACTAGGGTCGACCGATCATAGACGAGCATAGTGCAAAACATGAACAGACAAATTAAATTAAAACGAACAAAGAAACAATTTGACTCTGAGAACTCCATGACGTTGCCCTCTAGGCAGCGCCATCTTGAAGACGTCACTCCAAGTTCAATGTAAAAGGACATCAACCGTAATAAAGTTTCTCCTTTTGGTATCATTTGTTAAACATGCTACAGAACATAAAATCTCATGCACAAGAATTAACTTAGATACTGTACTGGAATAATAATTGAAAAAAAGACTTTAAAACGAGTGCTTTACAACAGTATATGCTGTATAATGTTTATATTTTATCATCAATAAAAATAAGAGTAAAAATTGAAACGTTTGCCTTAATCATTACTATATTTTCTGACATTAATACTGTATTAATGAGTAAGACTGTCTATGGAACGTGTTTAAGAAGCATATTTTAACGCATGTAATAGATACATAGTATTTTACTTCCGGCTGCTCATTCGCGCATGTGATGTGATACATGGGGTTTTACTTCCGGGTACACAACTCTCGGATTATCTCGATTCGCTGGAGGACTCGGAACCGAACCCCCGCGAATGTCAAGGGCCTACTGTATTTGTTACGGTACTGTTACCTTCTGTTCAAAAGACGACGGAATGGATTACGATGATTTACATTATTTGTAATGGGGAAAGCGGATTGGGAATCCGAACAGCCGTTTGGAACGGATTAAGTTCAAGTACCAAGGCTCCACTGTGTGTGTGTGTGTGTGTGTGTGTATGTATGTATATATATATATATATATATATATATATATATATATATATATATATATATATCTTCTTTTACTTTCGGCTGCTCCCTTCAGGGGTCGCCACAGCAAATCATCCGCCTCCACCTCACCCTGTCCTCCGCATCTTCTTTTCTGACTCCAACGACCTTCATGTCTTCCTTCACCACATCCATAAATCTCTTCTTTGGTCTTCCTAGAGGCCTTCTGCCTGGTAGTTCCAACCTCAGCATCCTACTGCCAATATACTCACTATCTCTCTTCTGTACATGTCCAAACCATCTCAATCTAGCCTCTCTGACTTTGTCTCCAAAACATCTTACGTGGGCTGTCCCTCTGATATACTCATTTCTGATCCTATCCATCCTCGTTACTCCCAGAGAGAACCTCAACATTTTCATCTCCGCTATTTCCAGCTCTGCCTCCTGCCTTTTCCTCAGCGCCACTGTTTCTAAGCCATATAACATCACTGGCCTCACTACCGTCTTGTACACTTTTCCCTTCATTCTTGCTGACACTCTCCTATCGCACATCACACCGGACACTTTTCTCCAACCATTCCAGCCTGCCTGCACATGCTTCTTCACCTCTTTTCCACACTCTCCATTGCTCTGGATTGTTGAGCTGAAGTACTTAAAATCCTCCACCTTCATTATCTCTGCTCCCTGTAACATCACCGTTCCTCCTGGGTCCTTCTCATTCACACACATGTATTCTGATTTTCTGAGGCTAACCTTCATTCCTCTCCTTTCCAGGATATACCTCCACCTCTCTAAATTTTCCTGGACTTGTTCTCTGCTCTCACTACAGATCACAATGTCATCTGCAAACATCATAGTCCATGGAGATTCTTGTCTCACCTCGTCTGTCAGCCTGTCCATCACCACAGCAAACAAGAAGGGGCTCAGAGCTGACCCTTGATGCAGTCCCACCTCCACCTTGAATTCATCGGTCACACCGACAGCACACCTCACCGCTATCTTACATCTCTCATACATGTCCTGCACCACTCTAACATACTTCTCTGCCACTCCAGACTTCCTCATGCAATACCACAGTTCTTCTCTTGGCACCCTGTCATATGCTTTTTCCAGATCCACAGAGGCACAATGTAGCTCCCTCTGACCTTCTCTGTACTTCTCAATTAACATCCTCAAAGCAAACATTGCATCTGTGGTGCTCTTTCTTGGCATGAAACCAAACTCTCTCTCTCTCTCTCTCTCTCTCTATATATATATATATATATATATATATATATATATATATATATATATATATATATATATATATATATATATATACACACATACAGTCGGCCCCCTACTTATGAAGTCTCCTGGGTACAAAATCCCCGTGTTACGAAGATCGTTTTCCTAAGTTTCTGTTTCCGGGATACAAAAATAACTGCCTCTTACGAAAAGAAATTCAAACATGCCAGTCAAAATTTCCAACGACACGCGAGTTGTTTTCTCATTGGCTGTCTCTCAACATCCCGCCTCGCTGGCCTCCCAGATAGAGATGAAGTTTAATTCAGTAAATGTTTAATAAATGTGGGAGCATTTAAGCTCATCTGGAATTCCGATCCCTCAAGGAATCAAGTTAAAGTTGAGTTTTTCAAGCAGGGAGTGCGCTTTGAATTCCACATCTTGTGGGCGTGGCCCGCACAGAGAGAGAGAGAGAAAGAGAGAGAGAAGGAATAACTCTTTAGTTTTTAGTTTAGTTTTTTAAGTTGTTTAATTCAGTAAATGTTAAATAAATGTGGGCGTATTTGAGCTCATCTGGAATTCCAATCCCTCAAGGAATTAAGTTATAGTTGAGTTTGTCAAGCAGAGAATGCGCTTTGAATTCCACGTCTTATGGGCGTGGCCTGCGGAGCGAGAAAGAGAGAGGTGTGTGTGTGTGTTAATAAAAAAATGTTTAATAATGGTTTAATTAATAAATATGTTAATAAAATGGTTTAATAAATAATTTTCTTTTACTTTTAACACATATTTCATACAAAACTGGTGTAGTTTTATCATTTTTAAAGGGTTTATGGGGTTTATCCAGTCCAAAGACTGGAGCCTTGGAACGAATTAGGCGTTTAACATGTAAAATGCGACCCCTATTGATGAAATCCCCGCGTTATGAAAAAGGCTGCGGAATGGATTAATTTCGTAGGTAAACTGTACAGTAGGCCCTTGACTATTCGCGATTTTACAACCACGGTTTGAGTATTTGCTGACTGCTGAGCAACCGGCACGTGATTCAAATTCAGCCAATGACTGTCCTCCTTTCTCCTGATTGGTTGAGCTGATGTCCTGCCCCTTTTTCCTCATTCGTGCACAAGTTGTCAATGAGCCTCTTTTTTGTGTTTTTTAATTACCAGTTAAGCTCAAATACCACTCAAACGCTGTGCGTCTTCTCTGGCTAAGTCATAGAAAACGCTGGATGTCTCTTCTGAAGAAATTAGACTTTCTCCTGAGAAACGATGGTTTTCTCTGAACTATTGTATCAAAATCTTTTTCAATTATTATTCCAGTATAGTACCTAAGTTCATTTTTATGCGTGAGATTTTATGTTCTTGTAGCATGTTTAACAAACTATACCAAAAGGATAAACCTTATTACAGTACTCTTCATGTCCTTTTACATTGAACTTGGAGTGACGTAATTCTCTTTAAGAGAATGCATTGAGTGTTTATGCGTATGCTGTATCATGTTGATATTTTATCATCAATAAATATAACAGTAGAAATTGAAAAGTTTTTCTTAATCATTACTACATTTTACTACATTAATACTGATTTAATGAGTAAGACTGTCTATGGAATGTGTTTAAGAAACATATTTTAGCGCATGTTATAGATACATAGTATTTTACTTCCAGCTGCTTGCGGATTATCTCGATTCGCGGCAGGGCTCGGAACTGAACCCACACAAATGTCGAGGGCCTGCTATACATATATAATATGTGTTTGTGTGTGTGTATGTATATATGTATAATTTTTTTTTTTTTATCAGGATGGACTCCCATTGTAGGCAGGAGTGTGGTAATGAAAAGCAAATTAAACTAAATTTTCATAGTTTAAGTTTACGTATTTCAACCACATACTTTGGACTGAAAGCTCCATTTCATTTCATGCGCTCAACTTTTACCTATTTAGCATTGTGGGAAACCTGGAGCGGAGCCAATCCAACCCAAGAGTGCAAAGGTGGGGTACACCTTGAACGTTTTATAGTTCTGTGTTGATAAGGGACAGTTCAACATTTTCCCCAAGTGTACAGAGAGTACGCTTTTTACCCCAAAAAAAAAAAAAAAAAAAAAAAAAAGCGTACAAATAAATGTTGATGATCTCTCGGCAGGATTTTTAAATAACATATTAAACAAAACAATGGTCAAACCTCTTTTATAAAATAAATCAGTGTATTGTCCTTGATCAATACTTCTTTTATACACCAGTCAAATAATAATGAAATCAATAAAAATATATACTTTTAAAGAATTCTTTTTAATAACACCTGCTTTAATATTAATATTAAGACATTTCGTTTTAATAATAAAAATGACGTTTTTAATAATATTATTTTATCTTCAAATATAATTCAAAATGTCTGCATTTTTATTGGTCATTGGCTTTTGGACGACCACGCTTCAGTTTGTGATCAGCAAGGGCGTAGGCTGGTCTGACCGGGGGGGGGGGGGGGGGGGGGGGAGAGACACATCTCGGTTGACCGGAGCCTAAGCCTTACAGGGAAAATGAAACGCCAACTTAATAAGTTGGGCGTAGCTTAAGAATAGTTTATTGAAGCAATTGTGGCTTTAATTTTATATCATTAATAAACCATTGCACACACAATGTATAAATTTATACAACGTATAAATTATCGACCCGAAAGCTGCCATTGCTAAGTACCTGTCTACACAAAGTTACCGTGACGTCACTGATTGAGACAAAGTACTACATAAAATATAGTGCATGCATGTCACAGCATATGATATAAACAACATGGAATCTCACTCCAACAACACGCACAGGTTTTCAGCAGAAGACGATTCATCTATTACTCTCAGAAGATGAATCAAATATTATAGTTCAACCAAAAGCATTCTCAAATATATTTCAAAATACATCAGATGCCTTCTGATGTTTCAGCAGCTGATACCGGGTGAGGTCGTATTCGTTGCAGACTTTGCAGATATGCAACACCACAGGTGGTTGGCGAATCACGCATTGAGAGTTTCAAACGTACACGCAAAAAAAAAATATATATATATATTCACGAGCGCATGTATTATTGTTGATCGACATTTTTATATTAACAAGCGTACACGGACATCTTACCTCCTCCCCCCTAGCGTACGCTTTGTACGCTTAGGAAAATGTTGAAAATTTTGAATGACCCCTAATGGTGTCTGATCAGATAAAATTAGTATGACTGCAATCTTGAAAGGTGTTTTATTTCATGCTATAGGAAACACAAGAAAACACACTAAAACAAGTTTGTTTTTACGGTTTATATTTATAAAATGTATTATCCTGAGATAGTAGACCAATCTGATATTATTCACACGCACACACACACACACACACATACACAAACATACATATACAGTGGTACTTTGACTTACGAGTGTCTTTTGTCATGAATTTTCGATGATACAAGCTTTGATCACACTAAGAATGTGCCCCATCCAACGAGCAAATTTTGATTTACGAGCTCTGCTGGGGAAATGGCTTTTCCGGGCCAATTAGCCTCGTATTCTTCCACGTGTGTTCCTCCGTGCTCTGAGAACGCCTTGTACAGTGCCTCTCAATTATTTTCTGCGACGCCCCCTCTAGGAAGGAAAAAAAACCCCATACATTTCATTGGAACGGATTAATTGATTTTCTATTATTTCCTATGGGAATTTTTGTTTTATCTAACAAACATTTTGACTTACGAGCTTGCCCTCGGAAGGGATTAATTTCGTAAGTCAAAGTACCTGTGTGTGTGTCTGTGTGTGTGTGTGTGTGTGTGTGTGTGTGTGTGTTTGTCTGTGTATGTGTGTGTGTCTCTGTGTGTGTGTGTGTGTGTGTGTGTGTGTGTGTGTGTGTGTGTGTGTGTGTAAAAATGTACACACTTGGTGACTCAATCAAACCTTTTACATTTTAGGCCTAAATAAATATCCTGTATTTTCATGGCCAAAAACGGATGAAATTGACCGCGTGTTTATTGGAAATTATATGAGCCAGTGACCATCCAATGTTGCTCATAGTTCAAAGTTGTTGACTTAAGGAATGTTCAGGGACCTATGAGATAGACATAAACATCTATGACAGTTTTTTTTTTGGTGTCTTGTCACTTATGCTTGAATGCACACATCAATTACACAAGTTCAGTGCACCTTACCAAAGAACTACTGAATTCATTTGAAATTTAAATTCTGTTTTTAATTTTAACTGTTTATTTTTCACAGGAAGCTTTCTTCTGTGAACCCCTTTTTAGTTCATAGAATTTTATAGCTGTTTTCTTTTTGATAATCTTGCGTGATATTTCTTGGCACGACATTTGTTTTTTGAACAAAACTTTTAAGACACATGCTTTACTGTCAGTATTTTCTTTATGGTATTACCCTATTCGAGGTGATAAGCGCCCAGGGCACTTTAAAAATTGGACTTGGGCGCTTATTAAAATGTTACCAGCGGAGTGGAAGGATAAGTGCTTATTACCATCGAGGTGGAAAACATGAATAATAACAGAGCAATAAGAGAGTTTTACTGGTATTTGTGTTATTCATTTTGTGTATCAACCAAACTACTTTCATGAAAGCTGAAAATAGACAGAAAAACAGCATAATTGAAAAAAAGACCCCTTACTTTTCCCTTCCCGGCCATCTTCTTTTCCTTTCAGCTGTTCCCTGAAACATTTTTCCGGAAGTAAAATCGAGTCAATAAACAGGAATGTCAACTTTAGCACATGCCACGTTGAGCCAATCAACACAAACAAACAAAAGCACATGGCTAGGAACGTCTTTTAAATTTATGAAGTTAGTGAGCAGGAGAATCGGGTGGAAAATACTCATCATTTTCTGATAGGTCCATGTTTGGCTCATCGCTCCATTCATTCAGAGCATGTCATAGTTTTTCTGTAGCAGTTTCTAATGGTTCACCGGTTTTTGGACATTTACCAAGAGAACACAGCAAAATATTTTCTTGTGTTTTAAAGCACGGCGGAACAGTCAAATGTCTTGTTACTGATGAACATTATAGACATTCCCCAGTGGCAGGGAATCTTGAAATACCGTGTAAAGTCAGTTTTACAGGCAGTGAACGCCTTATTTTATTGTTACAGAGACTGATTGAATAAAATTGGTAAGTTTGATCTACGATATTGCTCCCAGGACACATGGGCGCTTATTAGACACACAAAAAAAAGAAAATAAATAAATAAATAAAATAAAATAAAATAAAGGGGGGTGGTATTGGAGCAGGGTGCTGCTTATGTCAAATACGGTATTTTTCTATTCTGCACTGTTTGAGTGTTTTCATGATTAAAGACTAACGGTATTTATTTAAAAAATGAATTGTTTGTCTGATTTATTCATAAAAATGTGACATCTCTTACAGTGGAATTGCCAATCAGATTCTGCTTGCAGTTTCTGTGGAAGTCTCTACAGTTAAAGTGTGCTTCCATGCAGAACATCTCTGAGACTGCACAACAGATAACCTAAATGCTTCAGTGTTGTTAGGTGTACGTATGCTCTTGGCTTGACCAAGTGATTGTTCCTTTCTAAGTTGAATCTGTTCTGAAATTCTCAACCCACTGTAAGATGGTTTTCCAATCTGGAACTTTTTGGTTCTATGGCAAAATGAAACCTCTGAAAGGTCCTCTATGTGGCCATCATGGAGCGGTTGTTTGTGAAGAATGATTTTACATTGAACGCACAATGTGTTTTTATAAGGCTACGAACACAGAGATTCATAAGTGCACATACTAATTTGCTGATCTATAGCTGTTTTTTTTTTTGTTTGTTTGTTTTGTTTTGTTTTGTTTTTTTTGTTTTTTTTTAATAAACTTTATCAGATGTGCAAGGTTTTTTGGTCACTCTCTGCTAATGTTTTTTTTTTAATCCCCTCATAATAGACCGTACAGGTTGTACTGTTCCAGTGTAGTATATTCCTAATGCAGTTGAAATAGCACATTATGTGCCGTATTTGCAGTCAGTAATATTCTTAAAAATGAATATTCATTGCAGTAAAATGGAGGAAGCCGATTTGTTTATGGAGTGTGAGGAGGAGGAGCTGGAGCCATGGCAACAGATGAGCCAGGATGAATCACATGATTTACCAGACACTGCAGAAAGTAAGGCCTCTGTTCTATGATTAGTATAATCTTATGTTCTTATGATTATACAGTCATGCAGAAAACTAGGACAACCTTTAAAAGCCTGTTTTTATTATTTATTTATTTATTTGTAAACATTTGAACGTATGGGTAATTGAGTTGTTCAATTTCAACAATAATGTGAGATTGAAGTACAGTAAATTAACAATTAAAATTGAAGAAAATACACTTAATTTTTTTCTGGAAAGTCATCATCTTCCTCCTGTTAATCTGGGGTCGGGTTACAAGGGCAGCAGCCTAAGCAGTGTGGTTCAGATGTCCCTCTCCCCAGCCACTTCCTCAAGCTCTTCCGGGGTAACACCGAGGCATTCCCAGACCAACCGAGAGGCATAGTCTCTCCAGCATGATCTGAGTCAACCACACGGTCTCTTTTCAGTTCGTCATGACCGAAACACCACAGGCATGCTCACCAGATGCCTGAGCCACCTTAGCTGGCTCCTCTCAATGCGGATGAGCAGCAGTTCTACTCCGAGCTCCTGGATGGCTGAGCTTCTCACCCTATTTCTAAGGGAAAGCACTGCCACCCTGTGAAGGAAGCTCATTTCAGCCGCTTGTATAGGCAATCTTGTTCTTACGGTCACTACCCAGAGCTTAGGACCATAGGTGAGGCTTGGAAAGTAGCTGCTTGCGTCTCAGCTCCCTCTTCACCAAGATGGACTGGTACAAGCTCCGTGTTACAGCGGAGGCTGCAGCAGCTCCATCCTACGCTCACTCGTGCACAAGACCCCGAGATACTTAAACCTCCTCCACTTGAGGCTGGACTTCATTCCAGACCCAGAGGGTGCATTTCATCCGGACTGATGAAGCCAAAAGGACAATAGCATCCGAAAAAACAGACGGGATCCTATGGCCACTAAACCAGAATCCCTCAACATCGTGGCTGCGCCTAGAAATTCTTCATAAAAGTTATGAACAGAATCGGTGACAAAGGACATCCTTGGCAGACTACAACCCTCACCTGAAACAAATTAAATCTGTTGTTACCAATGCGGACTAAGCTCGGCTCCGGTGACACAGAGACCAAATGGACCATTGCAGCAGATCCGGAACACCCTACTTACATAGCATACCCCACAAGATGGCCTGAGGGACATGGTTGAAAGCCTCCTCTAAATCTATAAAACACATTTGGACAGATTTGGCAAACTTCCATTTCCCTTTCAGGATCCTACAGGGTGGATAGAGCTAGTAGAGTGCCATGACCAGGACAAAAAACACATTTTTCCTCCTGAATCTGAGGTTCAACCTTCGGTTGGATCCTCCTCTCCAGTACCCATGCATAGACTTTCCCCGGTAGGCTGAGGACTGTGATTCTAAGATGATTGGAACACATCCTCTGGTTCACCTTTTTTAAAAAGGGGACTATCACTCCGGTTTCCCAATCCAGAGGTACGGGCCCCCAATGACAACGCAATGTTGCAGTGACAGTCAACCAAGACAGTCCTCCGACATATAGAGCCCCAAGATATTCAGGGAAGATCTCATCCACCCCCGGTGCCCAACCACCGAGGAGTTTTTTGACTACCTCTGCAGCCCCAGCGATAGGAGGACCCCCAACCAAACCCCCACTGGCTTCCTCCTCCACGGAGGGTGTGTTGGTAGGATTGAGGAGGTCCTTGAAGTATTCCTTCAACTTCCTAACAGCATTCCCAGTCAAGGTGTGCAGTTCCCCACTTCCACTGTAAAATAGTATTTGTGAACTGCTTCCCCTTCCTGAGGCATCGGATGGTGTTTCCAAACCTTTTCAAGGCCAACTGAAGCCACTTTCCAGGCCCTCATCAAGCTCCTCCCACATCCGAGCTTTTGCATCAGTGACAGCTTAGGCTGCAACGTGTGTGGACTGCTGGTACATGTCTTCCGCCTCGGGAGTCCCAGAAGCCCACAAGACCCCATAGGCCTCCTTTTTCAGATTTAAACCGCCACCACCACTGAGTTCGGGTGTTACCGCCACGACAAGTACGATGACCTATAGCTCTCGGCTGCCGCCTCAGTAATGCAGGCATGAACTTGAATTTGGCTTCCATGTCCCCCGCCTCCTTCGGGATGTGGATGTAGCTCTACCAGAGGTGGAAGTAAAAGGCCCCTCTGACAGGATGCTCCACCAAATATTCTCAGGAGACCCCAACTCCACGCTTGAGTCTGCCAGGTCTGCAGAGCGGCCTCCCCGCCATCAGAGCCAGCTCAGCACCAGATGGTGATCGCTTGACAGCTCAGCTCTGCTTTTCACCCGTGTGTCCAGAACATGTGACCGCAAGTTCGGTGACACAATTACATTGAACTGTAGCCTAGGGTCTCCTTTGCCAAGTGCACTTATGGACACCCTTATGTACGAACATTTGTGATGGACAAACCGTGACAAACACAGAAGTCCAACAATAAAACACCCTTTGGGTTCCCTTTGGAGAGCCCATACCTACCAGTCACACCCTTCCAGGTCACACTGTCATTGTCCACAAGGACTTTGGATTCTCTCAGGACAACAAGGGAGCCGCAGAGGGAATGCTGTCCAACACACACCCCTAAAGATTCCAAAAAGGGTGGGAACTCTGAACTGTCATTTGGTGCATAAGCACAAACAGTCAAGACTCGTCCCCCCACTCAAAGGCAGAGGGAAGCTACCCTTGTGTTAACTGAGTTTAACCCCAACATATGGGCACTGACTCACTGCCTCTCCTATAAGCAACTCAAGAATTGGATATGGTCCAGACCCTCTCGAGATGG
The DNA here is from genome assembly GCA_024760905.1 of Plotosus lineatus. Lineage (NCBI taxonomy): Eukaryota > Metazoa > Chordata > Actinopteri > Siluriformes > Plotosidae > Plotosus > Plotosus lineatus. The sequence continues at coordinate 25,204,001 of CM045728.1, read as the reverse complement.
ATGGTTCCAGAGCTCAAGAAATGCGTCGAGATGAGTTCGACTACATCTAATCAGTATCTCTCAACCTCATGGACCAACTCAGACTCCTTCCCCACCAGAGAGGTGACATTCCATGTCCCAAGAGTCAGAGTCAGTAGCCGAGGATCGGTCCGATAGAACCCATGCCTTTGGCTGCCACTCAACACACAGCGGACCCATGTCCCCTTTTCGGACTGGGCCTGGCAATCCATGGCACTCGCCTTCTTGCCCCTCCATCAGGCCTGGCTCCAAGCAAGAGAAACTGTGTCCTTTTTGTTTTTGTCCAAATAGAGGTCTTTTAAACTGCGCTCAGTTTGAACCTTTACCTAGGACCTTGGGTGACCCTTACAGGAGCATAATGCGCCCAGCAGCATAACTCCTAGGTCCATTAGGACACGCAAACCTCTCCACCATGATAAGGAGGAGATATATATCTATAACTGTCTGTCTTCCTTTCGGCTTTTTCCTTTTTACTCGGGAGTCGCCACAGCGAATCATCTGATTCGCACGTTTGATTTGGCAGAGGTTTTTACGTCGGATGCCCTTCCCGTCACAACCCTTTTTAGCAAGGGACAGAAACACGCTGATGACTTTGCAGCCTACTCTTTACAAAAGTCAGCAATGGTTCTTTTACATGCCTCTCACCATAGACAGTGAGAGACATGGCCCGCCAATGATAACCCAGTTAGCTGCACTGGGGGAGATATATATCTATAACTATATTATCATAATAATATTACTATTAATATAATATACTTCTAATAATTATGATGATTTTGCTAATTAAAATAATAATTTAATAATTATATATTATTTTTAATTAGATTAAATTAAACTTTCTTGTCATTATACAGACGCTGCCCGACTTACATTCATTCGTTTTATGTATTTTTCGATTTTACGTTTAAAAAAATGTGTGTGTGTGTGTGTGTGTGTGTGTGTGTGTGTGTGTATATATATATATATATATATATATATATATATATATACAAGTATAAGTAAAAATAAAAGGACAGGACAAAGACTTTCTATTGAAACTTCATTTATCACTACAGATCTGTTTCGAGGGGTGGTGAAACCATCCTCTCTCTTCAGGTGATTATAGAAGAATGATTACAAAGTGCTGTGGGCGGTACTATGTCAGTAAACGGGGCGTCTACTAGATGGCGTGATGTACATTATGCATTCGGGGGCGGGTTCTCCTAAATATTGGTATTGATACATGCATATATGTGCATACATTTTTTACATGCACTTGAACTCATATATATATATATATATATATATATATATATATATATATATATATATAACATGCATACACACGCAAACATGTACACGTACGTATACACATACATATGCATATATATAATATATAGTTACAGATTGATACAATCATATAATTTGTATACTTAAGGGGGTGTGTTGCATAATGTTTTTTCCTGTGTCGGCATGAAGTTAAGAGTTCGTTTCTTTTATTTAATGAAGACGGTTCGGGTCTGTATATAATGAGGAACTTCTCCCTGAGGCATAAATTGCATCTTTTGTTTGAGCTGTTGTATGTCGGGTGTGATGATAGAATTTTCCATGAGATATGGTGATGAATATTCATGTCTTTGAGTGTCCAGATGTGCTTGCTGAGTTCGGTGGAGTTTCTGCTTTTGATGTTGCGGAAGGATGCGATGTGGTTTCTGTATCTGGTTTTAAAAGTAATTTTAAAATTTCTGTGAGTCCGATGTACGTTTCAAATCAAAGTTCCTTGAGTAAACAGGATAGATAACTGCATTTCTTTATATATTTCTCAGCCATATTCTACTTTTTTCTCCCCTCTGCATGTTCTCTTTCTCATGGGTTTATAGGCACAATGTTTGATTTCTGCGGCTAAAAGGGGGCAAAGCATCATGATTTATGAGCACAATTAGGGTTTTAAAAGGAAGAAGCTCTCATCTCAGAAAGGGAACTTGAAGGATTTGTGTTTTCAAGTTCATCAAGATCCTCTGTGATGGCACATTAAGGTCTTTAAGGTCTGTTCAACTGTACTGCACTCTTCCGCCCTCCTGCATTCTATCACAATCAGAGTAGGATCATAATATATTGTAATAATCACCAGGGTGACCATTCATTCATTAATTTTCTGATTCGCTTAATCCTAATTAGGGTCATGGGGATGTTGGTGTCCATTGCACTCAGATACATGTACACTTTAATATAGGCCAGTCTGTAAAGTCGTTCCCTTTTTTTCTTTTATTGTTTATTAATTTATACTATTTATGTATCTATTTATTTATTTACTTATATAATATATATGTATGTGTGTATGTATGTATATGTATCTATTTTTGCACCCCCTACTAATGGTACCTCAAGAGCCTGTAACAGTGAATTTCTCCATTGTGAGATTAATAAAGCTGTATCTTGGCCAACTCCGGCGAGTAATGAGCACGTATACCCTGGACAGGTTGCCAGGCCATCTCACGGCAGAAACACGCTGACAGCTATGCAGCCTACTCTAGACGAAAGTGAGCAATGGTTCTTTTATATGCCTCTCACCATAGACCAGGGGTCAGCAACCTTTGCCATTCAAAGACCCATTTGGACCACAGTAAAGAAAACACTGGGGGCCACAAATCCTTTTTGATATCTAAAATCAAATAACTCTGCATATAATGTTTTTTCCCCTTTTTCATTCATGTTAATATAAAAAACAATGTGTTTCATCGATTTAAATGACTGCAGAGACAATTAAATTGCAATTCTGCTTGCAACAAAAATATTTAGATTAAAAAAAAAAGACGTTGAATAAAAAGGTACTTTCAATGAAAATTCCCAATGTCTATTTTCTATCAGGACGGGGCAGTGGTGGCCTGGTGGTAAAAGGGGAGTTCAAGCCCCACTCTCCATGGCTTGTGACTGTCCCCCCCACTGCAGCTAACTGGGTCATCAAAGGCTGGCCATGTCTCTGATTATCTCTGTTGCGAGGCTGTAAAAGAACCATTGCTGACTTTGAACAAGAGGAGCCGCATAGCCATCAGTGTCTCCCTGCCCTGCGATGGCCTGGCGAGCTGTCCAAGGTGTACTCTGCCCTTGCCCAGAGTCGGCTGGGATGGGCGCCAGCCTCCAAGCAACTTTAATCAGGATTAAGCGGTTTGGAAAATGAATGAATGTGTTTGAGTCCTTCTTGTATTTTTATAAACGAAGTCTATCCAACAAAATGTGAGGGACAGGGTGTAGCCACATGTGTTAACAGGTTGGGTAGCCCACCTCACCATCACTCCCTTCGTGGGATCTTCTTTTTTTTTTTTTTTTTAATTCGTCATATTAATGTTGTTTTGTCATAGTTTTAATTTACAAAAAAACAACAGCAACACAGAAAAGTATACGAAGACTTATTTTAAGAAGAAGCCTGCTCAACATTCCTTTAAACCAGTGGTTCTTAACCTTGTGAGCGGTACTGAACCCCACCAGGTTCATATGCTTATTCACCGAACCCTCCTTTGTAGAAAAATGAAATATGCATCTTCTTCTCTTATACCATCTACCTTCATGTCCTGCTTCACCACATCCATGAATGTGTGTATTTGTTTGATTTACATCTTATGCATTATTTTTGAATGTTTAATCATTATTACAAGCATTTATAGAATTGATTATGTATTTATTGATATTATATACACATGTACGTATACGTCAGTCAGCAAGGGTTGATCCTACTTTGCAAATCATGCAGATAGGACGCTGACTAACGTCACGTTCCGTTATATATGTGAATCCATGTTGTACATATTCGTCCAACCACTTTCTTTTTTTTTGCTTAACATAGTATGGATTAAAACATTAAGAAAGAAATCACACGACATACCATCACAACAGTCACAAGTCGACTACTGAGCACACCAAATTTCCTGCAGCACGGATTGGCCAAGCAATGTAGAGTGATCACCAGCAGCCAATGATGGCCAAGCGGGGTGTGTCGTCATGAATATGAGTCGGGTGTGTGTCTTGACCTTCACCGAACCCCTGAGACTGACTCACCAAACCCCGAGGGTTCGATGGAACCCAGGTTAAGAACCACTGTTTTAAATAATATTAATGCTTAATACTGCACTGACCGCCCCATTTTCAGAGCGAAGACTGAACTAGACCCAGTCTTTTATTTTGTCACTGGGAGGGGAGTTATTTAATTCGGAGATTGCTGTGCGTAAACCAAATCGCATCCACCATCTCTTACTTCAGCTGTGATTTCCGTACCTGGATTACAAACCCCGGTGGTGGAAAAATGTCGCTCGCTCGCTGCGCTGCTGCTGGTATGGCGAGAAAACTGCTTGCGATGAACTCAAGGGTTTGGTGGCTCAATTCTTCCACCAACACAGCAGATCAAAAACACTGAGATTCTCAATGTAGCTGATTAATATAATGAATATCTACATGCGCGTGTGATTTCCGGTGCGAGTGAGAAGAAGAAACGGGCTCTAGTGATATCACAAAGGAATATGGCCAAACCCGTTTACCATCGGTACGATATTGAAGCAGAAGGAGGTCTTAAAAGGTATGCTTTTATAATTTTTAAATGGTTTAGGGGTAGTATTGGAAGTATTGAAAGGAAAAGTGTACAAGATGGTGTTGAGGCCAGCGATGTTGTATGGTTTAGAAACAGTGGCCCTCGGGAAAAGACAGGAGGCAGAGCTGGAGGTAGCAGAGATGAAAATGTTGAGGTTCTCTTTGGGAGTAACAAGGATGGGTAGGATCAGGAATGAGCACATCAGAGGAACAGCACATGTGAGATGTTTTGGAGACAAAGTCAGAGAGGCTACATTGAGATGGTTTGGACAGAGGAGGGATAGTGATAGGTATAGGTGATAGGAGGATTGGTAGTAGGATGCTGAGGTTGGAACTACCAGGTAGAAGACCCAGAGGAAGACCAAAGAGACGATTCATGGATGTGGTGAAGCAAGACATGAAGGCAGTTGGTATAAGAGAAGATGATGCAGAGGATAGGGTGAGATGGAGGCAGATGATTCGCTGACCCCTGAAGGGAACAGCCGAAAGGAAAAGAAGAAGAAGAAGAAGAGGGTAGTATTGGGAGCCTTGGAACGAATCACACGTTTTACATATAAAATGCGGTTCAATTTATGAAAAATGCAGGTCACGAAAAAGGCTCTGGAACGGATTAATTTTGTAAAGTGAGGTACCACTGTGTAACATATGAAAGGAAAGGGCAGGGAACGGGGAAAATCACTTCCTAATGATGACACTAATAATTATCCACAAGAATAATTATTTTTTTGCACAGAATAGTAATCCAGATCTAATCTAGTCTCTAGATTTAGGTAACTTCTATTATCTTCAGAGAAAACTGATGAGAACACTAAACATACAACACCACTTGACTATACACTCATGCCTTAGTTTTACGGACGTCACTTTAACGGATTTCGGATGCAACGGACAAAATCTGTAGCTTCCGACTAGTCTGGATCATCCGGACGCGGGCCGTTGTTTCTGAAAGTGACCGCCAGATGACCAGACTGGCTTGAAGAAATCTCGCGCATTTAAATCTATTCATCTATTTTCAATGCCACGTCACTGTGGCGCGAAGTGGAGAGCCAATCCTTTCTGTATGCAGGCAGGTCCGATAACTTGAAATTCTAATTTTATTGGACTCACACACTGCAGTGTTTATGTGACAGGAAGCACCTCCCAAGTTTTGGCAATCAGCTGGTCTGCGGGTTGAAGTTTTTCCATGTCTGTCCATTTGTGTTTGCTTGCCAGCTGTGCTTGGCTTCGTGGAAATGAGCGAATCAAAAAGAGGGAAATTTACCTCTTTACTCAAAAACAACACGCGCAGTCTGTGGCTGTTATAATCCTACAAAATTCTCGCCCGCATACTCTCTACCAATCAGCAGGAAGGAGGACAGCCATTGGCCGAATTTGAATCATGTGAGAGTTGCTCGGCAGTCCACGAATATGCAAACGTTCAGTGCAAAACTGTGAAGAGTCAAGGGCCTACTGTACTAATATATACAGTCGACCCCCAAATTATGAAATTAATCCGTTCCTCAGCCCTTTTCGTATAGTGGGGATTTCGTAAGTAGGGGTTGCACCTTACATGTTAAACGCCTAATTCGTTCCAAGGATCCAGTCTTTGGACTGGATCTTCTTCTTTTCCTTTCGGCTTTTCCCTTCAGGGGTCGCCACAGCGAATCATCTGCCTCCACCTCACCCTATCCTTTGCATCTTCTTCTCTTACACCAACGACCTTCATGTCCTCCTTCACCACATCCATGAATCGTCTCTTTGGTCTTCCTCTAGGCCTTCTGCCTGGTAGGTCCAGCCTCAGCATCCTATTACCAATATACTCACTATCCCTCCTCTGTACATGTCCAAACCATCTCAATCTAGCCTCTCTGACTTTGTTTCCAAAACATCTTACATGTGCTGTCCCTCTGATGTGCTCATTCCTAATCCTATCCATCCTCGTTACTCCCACAGAGAACCTCAATATTTTCATCTCTGCTACCTCCAGCTCTGCCTCCTGTCTTTTCCCCAGGGCCACTGTTTCTAAACCATACAACATCGTTGGCCTCAAAACCGTCTTGTACACTTTTCCTTTCATTCTTGCCGATACCCTCCTATCACACATCACACCGGAAACTTTTCTCCAACCATTCCAACCTGTCTGCACACGGATCAATTTTGTATGAAATATGTGTTAAAAGTAAAAGAAAATCATTTATTAAACCATTTAAACAATTTATTAACATATTAAACCATTTTATTAACATATTTATTAATTAAACCATTATTAAACATTTTTATTAACACACACACACACACACACACACACACACACACACAAACCCCTCTTTCTCTTTCTCTCTCTCTTTATCTCTCTCTCGCGCGCGCGTGCGCTGCGGGCCATGCCCACTAGACATGGAATTCAAAGCACATTCCCTGCTTGACAAACTCAACTTTAATTTGATTCCTTGAGGGATAGGAATTCCAGATGAGTTCAAATGCGGCCACATTTATTAAACATTTACTGAATTAAACAAATTAAAAAACTAAAGCGTTATTCCTTCTCTTTCGCTCTCTCTCTCTCTCTCTCTCTCTCTCTCTCTCTCTCTCTCTCTCGCACGCTGCAGGCCACACCGACAAGACGTGAATTCAAAGCGCATTCCCCCCTTGACCACTTACTGAATTAAAACAACATCAACTAAACTGAAAACCAAAGCATTATTCCTTCTCTCGCTCTCTCGCGCATGCGCACTCTGCGGGCCATGCCCACAAGACGTGAATTCAAAGCGCATTCCCTGCTTGACAAACTCAACTTTAATTTGATTTCTTGAGGGATCACAGCACAAATTAAAAAGTTTTTCTTCATCATTACTACATTTTACTACATTAATGCTATATTAATGGGTCACACTATCTCCACAATGTATTTGAGAAGTATATTTTAGTATATGTAATATATACATAGTATTTTACTTCTGGTTGATCATTCGCGCATGTAATATGATACATGGGGTTTTACTTCCGGGTACAGAACTCGCGGATTATCTTCATTCGTGGGAGGGGCCGGAATCGAACCCCTGCGAATAACGAGGACCTACTGTAATCGCATTTTTCACACTCTGCTGATGACATCACCCAATCTACTCCAATACATTCCACGCAGGAGAACAACAATTTATGAAAACATAAATTGACTTAAAATATTATCACACTTAAACAACGATCAAGATGAAACATAAAATGGTCACAAAAAGATATTTTGATTGTTGAAATACATTTTAAAAGTTCAAGCTTCAAAGTTCATGATTGCTTGTCAGGTGCTCCCCATTCATTTCAGTAGGAATTGGTTGGGTTTTTGTTTTGTTTTTTTGGCTATTTGTGTCATTTTTGCCACTGTTGATGTGAAAGTGCATGCCTCTGCGACTGTAAATTACATTGGTGGTATGAAAGGAGGAAACCTTTGCTCAATAAAAGAGAAACAAGCAATCCAGACTAAAGTTTTCCAGAGAAAACATGGACAAAAATCAGGACTGGAGTAATGTTCTTTGGACAGATGCTTTGCTGCAGCAGGACCTGACCAGCTCGCCATCATAGAATCCACCATAAATTGTTGGAATCATACTTTGGTGAAAGAGTGTGCTTGAGCAACATGTGAGACCATCTGTTTAAAAAAAAAATAATAAATTGTTAAGAGACTGGTAGATGACTATAAAAAGCATCTTACTGAAGTTGTTTCAATTAACGGGGTAAGACTAGGGTGCCAGGTGTCCTACCTTTTCCCTCAGTTTGCATATGCATTTTTGTAAATAGCTTTTGTTTAATGAAAAGAAACGATTTTGTTTCATTACTGACCTGCACTTTTTTTTCCCAATAAATAAAAATATTAGACTTTGATACAGGAGTATTTCTGAAGAAGAAACTGAATATTTAATGTTGTGTGCTGTTTTTTCACCTAACTGTATGTTTTTTGTTTTGACCTCGTTTGAAGGTATAGGTCTTGCTGGTTATTCAAATTTAGACGCACATGAAGTGTATCCATGTTGATTATGTAGGAATAATAATTCTGCTGGACTGTAATGTTTTTTAATTTTAAGGATTTTAAACATACATGCTTATTCATTAAAGTACTTCTTGGTATGTCCTCAGGTGTTGTGACTCTGCCTGTACCCAAACCAATTATAGTTCCTAGTATTTCACCAGCCAGCACTAATGTGAATACTGTCTCGCTGCTCAGTAATCCATGTGAGTCTCTCTCTCCTTACATCTTATACAGATGGGTTTTATAGTGTCACATAACCTTGCAATTTACAAAATGTGTTTTTTATATCATTATTTTATTTGGTCAGTGCCCACAGCTTTACCTGCAGGTATCCCTAAAGCTGCACCAGGGCAGCAGCTGATCCTGACCCAAGGTGCTGGAGGATTGACGCCTGTGGCTTTGTCCCAGGTGATCTTGCCCTGTACTACACCCAGTGCTAATGTTGGTGCCGGTAGCAGCCAGCCCATCTATCTGACCACACAGATGCAGAACTATACACACAATTCAATCAGTTTGTCACAGGTATGTGGAGGCATTGCCAGTTGATAAATCACATGGTCTTTTCAATGTCTGGATTGTAATAGCAGTCTGTTTGGTCTGACAGGGTATCCCTGTCCAGAATATGCAGTCAGCCCAGAGCCCACTGAGCATTGTCTTAAATGTCCAGCAAGGTCAAACAGTTCGGCCTATTACTCTGGTCCAAGGTATGGGACTTCCATAATGCTGGGAGAATGGTCATTTTCCTTTTTTGTTGCTTCTGTGGGAAGGTTTAAAGTGTATCTCTGCTATTGGCCATATTTTTTTACTAGTAAGTTCTTTATTTTGGTTGGGGTTTTTTTACTGATTTTTATTTTGTTAACATGTTTATTTTTGTGCAGCACCTGGTACACCTGGACTCTTTAAGTCTACATTGGCAACAACTCAAATAATTAACCCGCAAGCTCAGTTGAGGCCTGCAACACCATTAGTAAACCGAGGACAGGCACCAGGCCCCTTCACTGCAATGCAGCTTCCTACTCTCACCATCCGAAGCCCCACTCCATCCAGCCAGCTCAGACCGAAGTCTGTGCCAATCTCACAGTTTTCCACCCAACCAAAGCCATTGTCTTTGAACACCCAAACTAAAATTGGTAAGCAAGCTTTGAGTAGTTTTCTAAATGTGGAGTGATTGGTTAGTGATACTAAGGTTAGAGGTTTAATCCCCGCTATCACCACTGCTGAGCCCATGAGAAAGGCCCTTAACCCTCAATTGCTCAGTTGTATAAAAATAATAAATGTAAGTCACTCTGGATAAGAGCTTCTGCAAAATGCTGTAAATGTAAATATTGGTTAGCAGCAAACAAAAGAAATTTTAAACGGATTAAGAATTTTCTTTTTTTCCGTTTTTTTGCCATGTGGTAATACAGCAGGCTCAGCAGGGGGTTCTGTGTATTTTTTTTGTCTTAGTAGTTTTAGTCTTTTGTTTTGAAGAAAGTAACTGTAAACATTTGCATGCACATTGCTGTGTGATAAACTCAGGCTAGATTTTGCTGAGATGGTCAGTGTGAGGAAATGTAATTACACCCACTAGTAGCTAAACAAATTCAAATACAGTGGTGCCTCGGTCATCATCATTTAACCGTTACACCCAGTGGTGTGTAGGGCAGCAACAAAGTTCCTCCACCCCTGCCTGCACCGAGCCATCCTTTTCAAAGAACCCCAAGAATGCTTCATGGCTTCCATCTCACTCTCCACTGTCCTTCTCCACGTTACTCTTGGTCTCCCTCTCTTCCTCTTTCCATCTAGGGTCCAGTGCAATATCATTCTTGCTATAGCCTGCTGGTCTTTCTGAAGCACATGTCCAATCCATTTTTTTCTTGTAATGATGGTACCCATGTCGACTTGCGTACATCGTCTCAGCAGGACCTAGTTGGAGATCTTCTCAGGCCAGAAGATTTGGAGGATTTTTCGAAGGCATGTGGTGGGGAATGATCTTGGCTCAGCAAGATCTGCCTCTGTCATCCTCCAGCATTCAGATCCATACAGGAGCACAGATACGACGCAGCTCTGGTACAGCCTGAGTTTGGTGTTGAAGCTGTACTGTGTGGATCTCCTAATGTTGTTCATCTCCTTGAAAATTCTTCTGGCCTTGCCCAGTCTGCTGTGGATGTCTTCCTTTCTACCAATCTCAGGTTGGATGATGCTTCCCAAATATGTAAACTTTTCTGCCTGGCGTAGATTTGTTCCGCTCACTTTTACAGGGGTGGGATGTTCACATTCGATGTCATTTCTGTTTTCTTGATGCTGATTCAAAGCCCCACCTGCCGTCTGAAGGTTTGCAGTCTGCTGGTCTTATCCTGTATGTGTTGGTGTGTATGGGACATCAGTGCCAGGTCTTCTAGGGTTGAGAAGAGACTCCAGCGTATCCCTCTAGAGGTGTCCTCTGTTGTCCTCCTCATCACCCAATCAATGACCAAATTGAAGAGAGTTGCTGACATCACACATCCTTGCCTGATGCCTGTCTTAACTTCAAAGAAGGTATCCTTATGGCCCACAGAGCATCTAAGTTGTTCTAGAAGCTCTTGATCAAGTGTACCAGCTTTGATGGAATGCCGTAATGTCAAAGGATGCTCCAAAGGATATCTCTGTGAATACTTTCAAATACCTTTTCAAAGTCCACAAAGTTTACATATAGCTGTCGTTGCCATTCTGTGCATCGTTCAGTGATGTTTCTGAGTGCAAATATCTGGTCTAAACATCCTCGCTGTTTCCTAAATCCTACTTGTTTTTTTTTTTCTCAGTGTTTTATCAACACAGCATCTGACATTTTTCTGATTATGACCTTGGCAAATATCTTGCTAGGTACCGACAGCAGAGTGATTCCCCTCCAGTTGTTGCAATCATCCAAGGCTCCTTTCTTGGGGATCTTGCGAATCACCCCTTTGGTCCAGTCGTCAGGTATCCTCTCGCCCTCCCATATAGCTTTGAAAAGTGGTTGTAGAATGTCAGTTGCTAGCACAGGGTCTGCCTGGAACAGTTCTGCATCAAGGTTATCCTGGCCTGGTGACTTGCCGTTCTTGAGAATCTTGACAGCAGCCACAATCTCGTCCTTGGTTGGAGGGTCAATGTTGATGTCTAGGTCTTCTGCAGCTTCCGGAATGCTGGTTTTCTCATCCAGTGGCGGTCGATTGAGGACTTCCTTGAAGTGCTCAGTCCATCTCTCTTCTTGTTCTTTCTCTGTTGTCAGCAGTTTTCCTTGTTTGTCCTTGATGGGTCCCCCAGAGTTTCCCTTGAATTTGCCGTATATGCGCTTGGTGATCTTGAAGACTCTCCCTTGTTGTCCATGTGCTGACGCCTCCTCTGCTCCGTTGCTAGTTTGTCCATGGCTTCTCTCTTATCGCGGAGGGCAAGCTTCCAGACGGCTGCTCGGATTCCGATTTGTTCGGATTCCCAATTACTAGAACTATTATGGTACCGTAACTCATACCATAGGTCCTTAAATTAAGGGAAAAAATTATTGAATACAGTACAAAGTTATGGTCTGTGTTGTGAGAGACTCTTTAAATCTGGTATTCATTTTAGTGTTATGGTCTCTCTCTCTCTCTCTCAAAAGAGTTGCGCGTTGGAGAGGGGAGTGGCTCTCAAGCCGGTGGAGTGCTAAACACACACACCTAACTCCATTTAATCACCGGCGATAAAGTAGCAGCGCCATTCCCGGTGTTAGAAGATTGTCCCATTTCCCTGTGATCTCTCTGGCTCTCAGCTCTGTGCTCTATTAGATCCCGCTTTAATTTGATTTCCATGTTTCTAGTGCTCTCCTGCTTTCCCTGTGAACAATAAAGAGCACTAGTTTAAAAAAAATAATAATATCGCACCTGTTTTTAAAAAAAACGCACCCGTTTTCAATAAAATGCACCTGTTTTTATTTAGTGCCTTCTCTGTGAATGTAATAGAGATGCGGAGAAACATGTAAATCAAACTAAAGTGGGAACTGGTGGAGCTGAGAGCTCTAGCTTAGTTTTAGTGCTTTAGCTTAGCTTAGCTTGCATACATACATACATGCATCCTCTTCAGCTTCGTTTAGGCGGTTGTGCCTATAAGCCGATCTGTGGGTTTTCTGTTCGGTACTCTAAATTGTATTTGTCGCTGGAGGTGTTATATGGCGGTAGTGATTAAATAGCTTTAGTGCTTTAGCTTTAGTACTGTATCAACAACGTCCGGACTTCCCCAGGACAGCTTTTAGGGTGATACATAGTATCAACAACTTCTGGACTTCCCCAGGACAGTTTTATTAGGGTGATACATAAAGCACCGGCCTGAGAGTCACTAGGCTTGGGTGTAAAAGCCCAAACAGACCTTACATAGTATCAACTACTTCTGGACTACCCCAGAACATACATAGTATCAACAACTTCCGGACTTTCGGAAGTCAAGCATTTTTCCTTCCTCTTGGTCTTGTTTTTTCTTGCGCGTTTCTTGAGTTCAACTACTGGGTTTTTATTCAGTTTCTAGGACGATAAAAGTCACGACTTTTTTGTTCGGATTCCCATTTGTTCGGTCTCTAGAGCGTTCGGATTCCGAGGCTCCACTGTACTTGGTGTTAAATGAATGTATTCTATTTAATACTTTATACACAAGAAAATTATGATGTGCAGTGTGTTACATGATATCTTTTTTGTCTTTACAGTGGCTGTCAAACCTGCAAGCAGTAACTTGGACATGCAGAACCTAATGAAAATTGTGAACTCTGTCAATATTTCTTCTATGAGCCAACCTCAGACCATTGTTGTTATGAGCAATCAGAAGACTAATGAGTCTGGCTCTGCTGCTGTCCAGAAAGCTCCTCCTGTAGCCCAGAGCAGCATTGTTCAAGGTATGCAGTGGATTATTTTATGGAGCTTTCATTTAGTGTTTGCACAGCTGGACATGTCGAAGATGAAACTTTTTGGTATTAGTCGAAGTGCTTGCAGCCAATGTTCCCTGTAATTTTTCCTCTGTCTGGGCATACAGACAACCTCCCTGAGCACACTGAGGCCCACTGTGAGCAACATCACAAGTGCTCGCTGTGGCCACACCCCAGTATCACACCTGGGATCATTGAAAGTTTCATGGCTTATTAAACACAGTTTTATAGATGACATCATTTTCCTACCTGAATTTGAAATATATGACGAGCATTTTGTGTCCTGTCATGTCTGGCTCTCATCTACTATCAGGGTGTGCCAGGGTGCATTTTTAACCTCACACATAGTCTCATTCTGCACTCTCTCATTGATTCACAAATTGAAAGGTATAGTTTTTGCTTCGCCAGCTTTCTGTTGTACTCACAGACTTTGCGCAGTTCTTTTTTTACTTTGGTTTGGGGAGTCGACGTATCATATTCATTGGCCGCTCGTTTCGTCATGATAACGGGGTTAGCATTAGCGTCACTTCACTCAGCAGCACTGTTATTATTGTTATGGAGCGTGTATGAGCGCAGCACGTGTCGGTGCCGTGATTGGCTGCGGAGCGTGATTGCATCGCGTGATTGGCTGGACACCTGTCACTCACTAAAAGTTCTATATCGTGTATGTAATTAATCTGCAGCGTGTTCACTGCGCTGGATCGGTTTTCTTGTGCGCTGAGAGTGTTCGAGTGGTGCGCCGTTGCGCAGCTTAGAGGGAACGTTGCTTGCAGCCCTGTCAGCCTTTAAACATTTTTCAAAAAAAATTTATGTCTGTCTTCCTTTCGGCTTTTTCCCTTTTACTCTGGAGTCGCCACAGCGAATCATCTGATTCGCACGTTTGATTTGGCAGAGGTTTTTACGTCGGATACCCTTCCTGTCGCAACCCTTTTAGCAAGGGACAAAAACACGCTGACGACTTTGCAGACTACTCTTTACGAAAGTCAGCAATGGTTCTTTTACCATAGACAGTGAGAGACATGGCCGGCCTTTGATAACCCAGTTAGCTGCACTGGGGGGGACAGTGACAACCTTGTGGGGACTCGAACCCCCAACCTTAGGATCAGCAATCCTGTGCCCCAACCAAAAAAAAGTTGTATATTGGTGTTAATTAAACTTTAAAGGTTGTTTTGAGCTGGAAATCACATCCCTTTCTCTCAGCATCTAGCATTACTGATTTACTGATTTTTGGCCAGTGATTAATCTCAACTTTATTTCTCACTTAAAAGATGTACAGACGCTCCCTGACTTACGTTTTTAATTGGTTCCGGACGGCCGAATGTAAGTTGACAGTGAACGTAAGTTGTTACAGTGACGTGTGACGCATGACGTTCATACAGTACTATGCATCCATAAATACCATTACTGTATCTCATAAAACACCCCTAAATCAATTACTATAAACATAGCATTGTAAAATAATATCAAATATATCAACATTAATTGCAAATAAGTCACTTATTTATACTGAATTACTTTACATGAAGCTTAAAACAGTCAATCAACGCTTACAATATGTGAAGTGCTTAATAACGAAAGTAGTGTACTTACTGTGGGTTATATGGACTTCCGGTCTTTTAAGTGCACAAGGAGTTGAACTCGTTTAGAACACAGCCTGCACTGATTCAAAGTGGAGCAAAGTCAGCAAAGCGGAGAACTCTTTCTTTTGTGTAAGTAAGTAAGTAAACTTTATTCAAGAGATGCATACAAAGAACATGTACAAATCCTAATGAATATTAATATAAAAATAAGTATACACTCTTAGGATTCTGCTAAAAGATAATAAATATAAAGATTGTGCCGATTTCAGCAGATAGTTAATTAATCTCTGTGTATGAGACTTGCACCCATGCTAGTAGGCTTATGCTTCTGACGAACCAGATTTGCTTAGGGTTACAAAAGTCCACCAAACAGTGTAAACACAAAGATCACAGAGATGACGTCTTGACACAAGGGTAACACGCTATAGCTATATATATATATATATATATATATATACACACACACACATATACATACACACACATACATACATACATACACTCAGACTGTAGTTTGTAAACAATGAATGCAGCGTCATTACGTCAGCATACTACGTAGGTACGTCTAAACTCAAAATTTGACTTTTTTTGGGGGGGGGGGGTTAAAATCGAAAAAAAAAAAAAACGTAAAACAGATGAACGTAAGTCGGGGAGCGTCTGTACAGCTTTTATATTTGTTCTATTGGGATAAGTGGAGAATGTTTCAAGTCCATTAATGTGATTTAAAAATCCATCAGCATTCGGCTTAGCAGACCTTAAGAAGTATATACAGTATCTAACATTTGATCCACTAAAAAATATCAGCTGCAGCCTTAATGCCATGATTAATGAGAGATGACTGAGATTTGAAGAATCTGTTTCGTACATTAGTACAGAATATGTGAAGCTTCCTGAATGTATCATAATGGACTTGTCCTAGGTACCTCTGTGTCACCGATATCCTACCTTTGTCCACGATGCGGAGCCCAGTTCAAAATGTTGGAGGCACTCCGGGGCCATATGTGTGTAAGTACCTAAAGTCATATTTATCCAACACTAATAGTGTCTAAAACTGTAAGAGATGATTATGAGTTATGTTTTTTATTATTATTTATAGTTCTGCTGTCCAGACATCACTCTTACAAGCATGAAAAGTGAGGTGCCCACTCAATTAGAACAAAATCAGAGCAACCCCCTCAAGAAAATAAAGACTGAATGTATGAAGAATCCAGTAGAGCATCTGTCCAGAATTGTCATGTTGGTGGACGACTTCTATTATGGAACCTACGAGGGAAATCGCGGGTATGTTCCGACAGACAGCTTAAAAGAAGCTTCATCATTCAGATGCTTCACCTGTGGCAAGAAACAGAAGAACAATATCAGGTTTGAACTCTGTTTTAATGTTAATTTCAAGCAGTGAGTGAATTGCGACTTTTTGCCTGAAACTCATGAAACGTAATGCCGACGCACGTTGGCACAGCAAAACCCCCTTTTTTTGGGATGCTCTTTCTGTCCAACTGTGGTGACCTCACAGCTGTTCTTTCCTTGCAGGCTCATGAAGCACCTGAAGTTCCACGTAGACGCAGAGCCACAGAGTGGAGAGCACATATCTTGCAATCATTGTTTTCGCCAGTTTCCAACTCCATTTCGTCTTCAGTGTCACGTGGAGAGCGTCCATTGCAATTTAGAGTCAAGCAGTAAGGGAATTGACCAACTATGTACATACATATTACTTATGAAGCCCTTTCCAAGGATAATATTTTTTTTCCACTTATTTTGGATGCTGACAAGTCCTGGTATGGCAAGTTCTAATGGTAGATATGGTAGAATCAACTCTTACCAGTAATGTTTGGTTAACTTTTTGTGCAGGCAGGTGTAAAATTTGTGAGTGGGCCTTTGAGAGTGAGCCTGTTTTCCTCCAGCACATGAAGAATACTCACAAACCAGGAGAAATGCCGTATGTCTGTCAGGTGAACTACATATCATTCAGTAATGTTCTTCTGGTCGTTTTGGTGTTTTATCTTGGTAAACATAGCTGGGTTTCACTTTTACTGGTGATATTTTCAGCTGTGCCAGTATCGATCTTCATTTTACTCTGATGTGCACAATCACTTCTGCACATGGCATGAGGACACCCGTTACTTGCTCTGTATTTACTGCCTGAAGGTCTTCAGGAACTCTGGCACATACCAGCAGCACTTTGCCCGTCATCAGGTAAATAAGATTGTAAGTTATCAATGGTTGTAGTTTTATAACAGTTTACGCTTTGAGTATAATATTCAGTATGGATAAAGCGCTATATAAATCTACTACAATACAATACAATACGTTCTTTGTTATAAAAGTATTAATCCATTGCTAGTTAATTTTTCCCTTGTTTGCAGAAATCATCAGTTTATCATTGTAACAAGTGCAGACTTCAGTTTCTCTTCACCAAAGAGAAGGTTGAGCATAAAATCAGTCACCACAAGACCTTTCGCAAGCCGACTGTACTGGAAGGTCTCCAGGCTGGGACTAAAGTACGTGTTAATTTTCAAATGTACTGAACAGTAATGTTTCCGTAGCATCTTTTTTAAGGTTCCTTTTTTAAGGAACATTTTCCCAACATTATCGAACTTTAAATTATGATTACTGTATGTCATTATGGCCTTGTGGTTTACAGTCAAATATCCTTCTTGATTTTCTGTCCAGGTGACTATAAGAGCAGGACACAAAAAACATACTAGTCTAATGAGTACTAAACCATGTAAAGACACTGAGAGGCACATAAGCACTGCTCAGCCCGGGCAAGCTACGACTGCACTGTCACCAAGTTGCGGACCTGTTAAAAAACAGATCACTAAAATGTATGGCTTCCTGACCAAGTTCCAGGAATACAGGTGAGTGCATGTTCTATATTTAATAACCCACCTCTCCACTAGATGGAGCTGTAGTCTCAAAAACAACCCAGTTCTCTGTTATACGGATTCACAGCACTGAGTCCTATACAGTTGGGGGCGAGCACAGTGGGTTACAGACACATTGAATCTTCAATTTATTGAGCTGTGCACATCTCCAGCTGTGTGTATATATGGCTCAGTCATTCACACTTACAAACCCCATTGTCTGGATTTATACCTAATTTTCTCTTCAGTGTGCTTGGTATTAAATTATGCAGTGTCCCCAAAATAATATGCACGATATAGAGAACGATGTGGAGTTCATACATTCATTTGATGAATTGCTGAATCCTACTAGGGTCGCAAGAGGCTGAATCATATCTCAGCTGATTCTGAGAAAAGGCCATTTCAGGGCTAACACACTAAACTATTTATATTTGGCAGCAATTTGGAACAGCCAACTGGCTGTCTTTTGTACTGTGAGAGGAAACCACACTATCCTCAGGAAACCCATGCAAGCATGGGGACATCATTCAAACATCAGATATCCCATATCACAGACCATATTGTTGTTGTTGTTGTTGTTGGATCTACTAACGCATGAAGTCATATAGCTGTTATGTGTAGTCTTTTCTTATTTTGTCTGAAGGGTAAGAAATCCCAGTCATATCAAACTTCATATTTAAATTTCAGATTTAAAGCAAGTCTCTCTAATAAGTTCTATCAGGAAAAATCAGCAAATACAGTAGGCCCTGGACATTCACGGGGTTCGGTTCCGAGCCCTCCCGCAAATAGAGATAATCCGCGAGTTCTGTGCCCAGAAGTAAAACCCCATGTATCAAGTCACATGTGCAAATGAGCAGTCGGAAGTAAAATACTATGTATCTATTACATGTATTAAAATATGTTTCTTAAACACATTCTATAGACAGTCTTACTCATTAGTACAGTATTAATGTAGTAAAATATAGTAATGATTAAAAAACTTTTCAATTTTTACTCTTATTTTTATTGATGATAAAATATAAACATTATACAGCATATACTGTTATAAAGCACTCGTTTTAAAGTCGCTTTCAATTATTATTCCAGTACAGTACCTAAGTTAATTCTTAGAATGTTTGTGCGTGAGATTTTATGTTCTGTAGCATGTTTAACAAATGATACCAAAAGGATGAACTTTATTACGCTTCATGTCCTTTTACATTGAACTTGGAGTAAAGTCTCCAAGATGGCGCTGCCTAGAGGGCGACGTCATGGAGTTCTCAGAGTCAAATTGTTTCTTTGTTCATTTTAATTTGTTTTATTTGTTTGTTCATGTTTTGCACTATGCTCGTCCATGATCTGTTGACCCTACTACAGCTATGAGCAGCTTCTGATTCGGGCAACTAAGCACGCAACAACTTCTGTCGTAAGCTGCTATGCTATGGGAGCTCAATGCTAACAATAAGCCCAGGCGGAGTTCTCAGATTCCACGACGCTTGGTTAGCACTTCCGGCTATACTGCTTGAAAATGTTCAGTCCCTGCGAAACAAGATGGACAAGCTTCATGCTCAGATTGCAGCGCAGAGGGATCTACAGGACTGTATTTCTGTGAAACATGGCTCGAGGAGAGTACACCCAATAAGGCGATTATACCAGCCGGCTACACGGTCTTCATCCCCTGCAATCCCAAGCACCGGAGTCGTTGTTTGGCTCCTTCCCGCCTGGGCTTCTTTGTTAGCTGGGATGCGGCTCGATTGAGCTGCCTACCATAGCATGTTACCTCTGCTAATAGCATGTTAGCTCTGCTAAGTTATACACACCTGAAGATACTCCGATCTTATAGCTGTAGTAGAGTCGACTGGTCATAGACGAGCATAGTGCAAAACATGAACAAATAAAACGAACAAAGAAACCATTTGACTCTGAGAACTCCGCGACGTCGCCCTCTGGGCAGTGCCATCTTGGAGACGTCACTCCAACTTCAATGTAAAAGGACATGAAGAGCACTGTAATAAAGTTTATCCTTTTGGTATCGTTTGTTAAACATGCTGCAGAACATAAAATCTCACACATAAACATGAACTTAGGTACTGTACTGGAATAATAATTGAAAAAGATTTTAATACAACAGTTCAGAGTCTTTATTTCTTCAGAAGAGACATCCAGCGTTTTCTATCGCTTAGCCAGAGAAGACGCATAGCGTTTGAGTGGTATCATAGAGCATAACTGGTAATTAAAACACAAGAAAAGGCTCATTGACAACTTGTGCGCGAATGAGGAAAAAAGGGGCGGGACATCAGCTCAACCAATCAGGAGAAAGGAGGACAGCCATTGGCTGAATTTGAATCACATGCTGGTTGCTCGGCAGTCAGCGAATACTCAAACTGTGGGTGCAAAACCACGAATAGTCAACGGCATACTGTGTAGGAAACATTTGGCTTGTGAATAGTTCACATCATATTATGTCTAACAAACTTTAGTGTATTTCTGACCACCTGATTGCCCCTCGAATGAACAACAGAATACAGACGGTCCCCGACTTGCGTTCATCCGTTTTACGGTTTTTCAATTTTACGGTTTTTTTTTGGGGGGGGGGTGTCAAATTTTGAGTTTAGACGTACCTATGTAGTACGCTGACGTAATGACGCTGCATTCATTGTTCACAAACTACAGACTGTGTGTGTGTGTGTGTGTGTGTGTGTGTGTGTGTGTGTGTATGTATGTATGTTATATAGCGTGTTACCCTTGTGTTAAGACGTCGTCTCTGTGATCTTTGTGTTTACACTGTTTTGCGGACTTTTGTAACCCTAAGCAAATATGGTTGGTCGGAAGTGTAAGCCTACTAGCATGGGTGCAAGTCTCATACACGGAGATGAATTAACTATCTGCTCAGATCGGCACAATCTTTCTATTTATTATCTTTTAGCAGAATCCTAAGAGTGTATACTTATTGTTATATTAATATTCATTAGGATTTGTACTTGTTCTTTGTATGCATCACTTGAGTAAAGTTAACTTACTTACACAAAAGAAAGAGCTCTCCGCTTTGCTGGGAGACTGCATCAGGGCAGGCTCTGTTCTAAACGAGTTCAACGGCACCCTTGTACACTTGAAAGACTGGAAGTCCGTATAACCCCCAGCAAGTACACTACTCTTGCAAGTACACTACTTTCGGTATTGAGCGCCCATATTATAAATAAATTACTTATTTGAAATTAACATTGACATTATTTGATATATTTGATATTATTTTACAATGATATGTTTATAATAATTGATTTTGGGGTGTTTTATGAGATACGGTAATAGTATTTATGGATGTATAGTACAGGATGAGCGTCATACGTCACTGTAACAGCTCACGTTCACTTTCAACTTATGTTCGGCCGTCTGTAACCAATTAAAAACGTAAGTTAGGGAGCGTCTGTATTGCGGTAAGATGGCACCAACACCAGTATACAATCTTTGGAGAAGAATAAAGTTATGGGAGTCATTCAATAAAATCATAGAAAATAGCACGATATATCCAGCTTTTAAAACATGAGTGAATGGAAATATTCAAATGTTGTGTTGCATGTATAACAAGAACAGCCTAATCAACTACAGGGAAATGATAAATGAAAAAAGTGTCCTAAAAGAAGACAGTTAGGCTTACATGTGTTAGAATAAACTGAATTTGAAGAGGGTTTGTTTTTTTGTACCTCATACTTTTTTTCAGTGTTTTTAATGATTTGTTTACAGTTAAAGTTGTTTACAGTTACAGTTGGTTTAATCGGTGAGGATATCGGTGTTGTTTCCAAATATTTGGCATGCAATGTTGCCACCCACTTTATGAACTGCTGCCCATGTGCATTTCGGGACGGCTTGACATGCTCTGAGGGAAAGCGCAATCCACTACCTGGACCGGATGAGCTCACAGATGTCCATGATTGGCCCTCCTGCGTGGCATCAACCTAAATTTGTACTTCCAAAAATACAGGACCTTCTTGCTGTGAGGCAGAAGTACTAACCACTACTACGTACAACATGCCACCCTGTCAACTCAGACTTTCCTAGCTAAATATTTTTTGGCCATAAATATTTTTTGGCCACACTTATGCCTTTATATAATGGTACAGAAGGCTTTGTGGCAAGAAATTTGAAACACCTTTTCCAGGTTATAAAGTGCGTGTGCGAGTAAGAGACAGTAGTTACTCATGGTTATTGATTTAACTGATTATGTATTTCTTTTCTCAGAGCATTGTTGGGGAGACAAAGGTGTGTGGAGTGTACCTTTGACATTCCTGATTTTGCCAATCACTACCCTACCTATGTGCACTGCTCATTGTGCACATACAGCACATGCTGTTCCCGTGCATACGCGAATCACATGATCAAGTGAGTCAGTATTGTTGTCTTGTGTTAATTATCAGGAAACTACTGTATTTTATATGTAATACCAAACACTACCAGTCATAAATTTAGGAGCACCTTTTTTTTTCTTTGGTCTTATTGAACTTTAAAGGCATAGAAAAATATTGAATTAAAATTAGTAGTTCAGATCACCATTGAAAAATCTATCTTAATCTCTATCATCCATGTTTATTTGCTTTGATGCTAAGAAATGGTTCATTTAAATAAATGACACAGCTTTGTCTTGTATTATCAACAACAACAGAGATTAAAAAGTGAGAGAGAGAGAGAGAGAGAGAGATGTTTCTTCCCATCTTGATGGCCTGTGTTGTGCCTAGTATAAGTATTAGCTGATCACAGAAATACAATGCTCAGCAAAAAAAAAGTCACACACTAATATTTTCATGGAACACATTTAACCTTGATCACAGCAAGTAATCTCCATGGCATTGTTACTCCAGTTGCTCAGGTCGAGGCTCAGCAACGTTGATATGGAAATAAAACGAAGTCACCTAAATGTACTGAATGAGCAGGTTATCACATCAGTGCACTTTTTCTTCCCTGATGGCACAGATATAAATGAGGATTCAAATCATAAAATGCTGTTTTCAGAGTGCATGAGTAATCATTTTCACATACTGATCAAGAAACTGACACATTTTCCAACTACCCAACTTCAAACATGAATAAATATTTCTGTGTGCAAGTTTGATTAGTGAATCGATAGATCAAAATCTTTAGTGCATAATTGGGAGATATCATATCAAAACATGTAAATTTGGTGAACATAGTTTTTTTTTTTTTAAATAATTTAAATACTTCCCAGTTTACACATTTTTCACGCTCAAGCTTTTGTCAATAGAAAGTCCTCATTATTTTCACGTCCTGCTGAGCCTCTGCTAAAGTCTCCACATTCCAATAACCACATAAATCGGAGAACAGGTGCATGCACCATGAACCACGGATTCTACATGTGCACGGCAAAATTGGTAAATGAGCACCAGACCTAAAACAGGATTGATGATATACACAACTTTTCCTGTTCATGTTACACGACGTATCTTGTGCAATTGTTGACGTTGATAATAAAGAAAAACTGAACATTGTCAGGCACTCCCAATTACCACAGAGTAATTAATTACACGACTATTATCTAAAGTTATGAGTGAAGGCTATTCATTCTGTCCATATTACATACGTACTGACTTTTTGAGTCGCCATAAATGATAATTTGATAATTCTGCTTCTCCAAGGAATATTATCCTACATCTAGCAGGCTTTAATGCATATTGGCCTAATACATTAAATCATCGGGAAAACTACTTTTTCTAAATCTGTAGAAAATGTTTTAGTACCAGTTTCGTGATCACACCCATATGTATTGGCACCCCAGATTTCTGAAATCTTACTTTCCTTAACTATATTGAAGGTTTTCGGGAGGGTGGTTTGTTGTTGTTAGCCTTAGACTTAATTCCCATGGCCATGTTTCAGCAAACATAACACAAAATAATTAACATTTGTTTCCAATGGGCTCATTTCACATTGATGTTTCACATTGATAAAGGGACAAATTGAAGCAATTCACTTTTTTTTAAATTCATTTATTTTCTGAACCGCTTAATCCTAATTAGGATCACAGGGAGGCTGGCACCCATTTCAGCTGATGGTCAGCTCGACAACCCCCAACCTTGGGATCGGCAGTCCAGCATCTTACCCCAAGGCCACCACTGCAGTCTTTTTTTTTTTTTTTTTTTTTTTTTTCCCCCTCCTCCTTTGGAATTCTGATATCCTTGTTTTTTTTTTCAGGTATTTGCTATAACCATGTGTTTTGATTCTTTTAATTCTTTTTTTTATAACTTGAAAATGTGAATGCTACCTTTGAAGAAAAGAACAAGATGATGGGCTTCAAATTATGAAATGACCAGAACAGTCACAGTTCAGAGAATGTTCCAGCACACATTAGAGTCGTTCAACTGCATTTTTCAACAACAACTGAAAAAACTGGGGTGTTAAAGATTTTGTAATGTATAGGGAATGTATATCTTTTTTTTTTTTTTTTTTTTTTTTTTTTTTTTAATTAATGATCAGTAGGTATAATAGCACATCGTTCATGTCATAAAGAGGGTTTTTCTAAGGATGTTCTTCTGTTTAATTGTACTATTGTTTTAATTTTATTCTAGCTATCATGTTTCCAGCAGAACTCCTAAAGCCCGTCCTAAAAAAGCATCCTTGAGGTAATCATGTGTATTAATTGGCCATTTCTTTAATGAGTGTGAATGAACAAACTGAGGTGTTTTTTTCCCCACTGAAACCTTATTTATTTTCCAGTTGGTTAAAGTTGACATGCATCTGGTGTAACTACAGGACTCCTCAGGGAGACCTAATGGCCAAACACTTAACTCAATTCCCAAATCACTCTCGCTGTGTTTTTAATCTAAAAGGTGAGTATAATTTTAGACAATACAGTACTAACATATCACAGTGCACATGGGGAATTAGCTTTAGCAGATTAAGTGAAAGGCTTGCTGTGAGATAGACGGATATCTCAAGATATCACCTTAAATACATTTATCTCCTGAATTTAATCTTTGAAACATAACTATTTTATTTTTTTAGGCAAATATTTATTGTCCAAATAAGCAACTTTAGGACTTGTTTGCTGATTCTTTGCAGTATACATCAGTTGTCCCTGTTGGACCAATCAAATAAAATCTAACAGATGTATTAACCACCGTATGTAATCTAAGGCGATCAATGAGGATTTATAAGTGTACCAGATAATCTGCTTTCACTCTGTGTCTCTCTAATATGTTTACTTTTCATTGTTTTAATAATGCAAAAAACATGCAGTCATGGAAATTCTGCTTTTCTGTGGGCTTTTATCATACGCATAAATGCATCAGAATTGTGGATATTTGGTTTTACAACAAATTGTAATATTAATTTATATCATTAGCACCAGAGTGGCACTGTCTGTGTACAGAGTGCACTGGAATGACTGCTTGTGTTTTTTCACCATGCTGCTTTATCTGTTCTGGCCGTTCTGCACTGCATTCTAGTTTTATTACACTAATATAAAGATTTAGGCACTGTCTAAAAGCAAAGCTCTGAAAAAAAAAAAAACTTTTTCATTTTGATGATGCCATTGCTGGGGTAATGTCATGTAATCGTCATGTCATGACCGCCCCTCTCCAAAGTTTTGATGTTGTGTGAAAGTGGTATGCTATTGGTAATATTTCTTTGATGGAAACCCAGTGTCACCACAGGGCAGCAAGGTACAGGTTGACTTTTGCAACCATGTTGTACACACCAGAAACATCATGCACATCCTCAATGTGATTGGGTTAAAAGTCTTTCTGCCCAAATAAGAAATGCCTTGCGTGTCAGTATTGGTTTATTTTTCCCGCTTAAAAAATTTAAACTGCCTATGTTCTATACCGCATATGGCACATATAATTATGTTTCGATTGTTAAAAAGTACATTTTGTATTCTAGCTTGAAACAAATAACAGTTTGGAGATGAAAATAGAGTAGAAGTTAGCGTCACTCAGACATTAATTACCACTGTAGAGGTTATACACTGGCATGAGAGATCCATCGATCACTAAAGGGTTCCTAAATGTACATGTGTAGACGGAAGGACACGACATGTTCATGACAAAAAAAAATATAATTGATTGCTATACCAATTTCTCTTAAGTATGGTACTCCTCTTGAGTGGTAGTTTGCTATTAAATAGGATATTCCCAAACTGACCATCAACTGCAATGTGTCAGTAAATTTAACAATTTTGATCGAATGCATTGTCATTTAGGTGCACTCCGTGGATGTCTTATGTGCAATTTCTCTGCTTATTCATGTTGTATTTTGCCATGACCCTCTGTCTGCATGCTCGTGGGTAATTGTCTTAGTAATATAATCATATATTAACAATAATGTAGAGTATTGCTTATACAGTTCTTCCAGTATGTTGTACCATCAAAATTAAGACAGAAGGGTTTCTTAAATATGCTAACGGGATCTAATTCATTTTAAAATGGCCTGTACAACAAGGAGCAATCAACTGCTTTTGAGCTCCTTACTCTTTTCAACAACAACAAAAAAACAGTAACTGGTACATGGAAACCACTATAGCATTAAATATATTGTTGTAAGATGGCGTAGTAGTGGTCTTAAGGCTCCAAAAAAGAAGACTAACTGTGTGTTCCTGTGATCCCTCCACTCCCCTACAGAATGTCTGGAGACTGATATTGAGTTCTGCCAGGTGGAGGAGGAGGAGGAGGAGGAGGAAGAGGAGGAGGAGGAAGTGGAAGGAGCTAATGATCTTGAGGCAAAACCGGACTGGTTGTCTATGGAGAACTGGAATATTCCAGGTGAAGGAGGATTTATACCAGATTTCACAGACAGCAGTGGACCACAGCATTCA
Source organism: Plotosus lineatus (assembly GCA_024760905.1). NCBI lineage: Eukaryota > Metazoa > Chordata > Actinopteri > Siluriformes > Plotosidae > Plotosus > Plotosus lineatus. The sequence goes on along the minus strand of CM045728.1, from coordinate 25,177,306 downwards.
ATGGCTAAGAGCAGTGATGTCCTTGAGTACTTCCAGCTGCTATTCCCTGACAGCCTCCTAGAGCAGATTGCCAAGGAGACTAATACTTATGCTGACTATCAGCGCTATGTAGGCAAAGGGGACCTCACCTGGCAATCTCTCACCGTTGAAGAAGTCAAAGGCTTCATAGGCCTGTCCATTCTGATGGGACTTCAAGTTCTTCCAGAGCCAGAGATGTATTGGTCCTGGGAGCATTATCATAGCTGTTCCACATTCTACAGGACCATGTCTGCAGCACGCTTCAAGCAGATCAGCCTGCATATTCGGATGCACAGCATGCTCATGAAGGAGGACCATGACAATGTAGACAAGCTGACATTCTTTCAGCCCATGTTGAAAGTCCTTGAGACAAGCATGCGCAAAGCCTACAAGCCAAACAAATGTTTGACTATTGATCGAACTTTACTCAGATCCCAGGAGAATGCAGCTGAGGGGGAGAAGTGTACAAACTCTCAACCACGAATATGGCTGTTATGTGATTCAAAGTCAGGGTACTGTCATAAATTGTTAATCCTGACAAAAGAGAAAAAGAATAGCAATTTGGGGAGTTTGGTTGTGCCATATCTTGTAAAAGGACTTGAAGGTAAACACCATCAGATATTTGTATCAAGCCTGCTAACAAGTGTTCCCTTGATGAAGAAGCTGTATCAAAAGAACATATACTGTTCCAGTTCCATCTCCATATGTAGCTCAGTGCTCCCGAGAGACTTCTGGGAACAACCTGCATTGAAGAACACTGGGGATTATATTCAATATGAGCACCCCCCTGTCCTCGCTACCAGATGGAAGGATACAAAAGAGATGGTTTGCATTTCCACAAATGCTATGGCTGGCCAGCCAGACAATGTGTGGAGGCGGTCCACCAGTAAGGCTGGGGAACTCTCCACCATTTCAAGACCACTGGCTTTTAAGCTGCTGCAAGACAACATGCGTGGTGTGGACATCTGCAGTCAGCTGCTGGCCTGCAACCAGCTAGGAGGATTGGTCCTTGAGACAAACTGGCAAAGTCTCTTTTGGTTCCTTGTCAACTTAAGCATCATCAACTCTTTTATTGTACTTCGAGAAACTCGGAAAGGCAACCCTCCGGGTTGGCTTCAGGGAGGCCATTTCTCTCAGGCTAACTACCGAAAACGCTTGGGATACCAGCTGGCAAAGTGCGCTGAAAGACAGGCTCTTCAGAAGGAAATGAACAGTGACCAGTTGCATCAGCGGAGACGTGAGGGTAGGACAGAAGCTTCTAAGACATTCAAGGTGGTCAGAAATTGTTTATTAATATTAATTTTTAGGCCAAGATGATGTAAGTATTGTGTCCCTAAAGCATCAACATCATGAGAGAGAGTATGGCAGCATTGCATGCCATGTTAGGCATACCTGATGCCTCTGTAATAACCATTGTTTCTTTACAGATTTCAAAGGTTACAAGGCATGAAACTTTAAACTTTAATCAATAAGATAGAAAGAGTACAAATTTTCAAAATGATATTTCTTGGAATGCAATATCTTAGTATTTTTTTTTCCCCACAGGTAATTCTAATATTGCGTTTATGGAGCCTCAAAGGTATGTCTATTTTATTATGGATGTAATTACTAGATATGATGTTAAGTACAGGACTGGAGACTTAACATTGCTGCACCTAACATTTTCATTGGTAATATATTTTGAACATTACCTTGAAGACAGAAGTTAGAGATCACTAAAATTTATAAAACTAAATATTTGTTCATATCTGAATAATTTTAATTTGGTGCATGTTTCATTTCTGCTCAAATGAGAACTAGTGGGGTTATTTTGTACACGGATCAGCCATAGGTGTTAGAACTCAGACGGAAAACTATATTTCTGTCAATTTAGAACTTGTGGGTTCTTAGCTGAATTTGTATCGACCAGAAGCCAGTGGACCTGGTAACACTGAGACACTTTCATAACCATACTCACTTACACATCGTATTTAACACATCCCATTCACTTTAAACTGTACTGTGTTGAGCAAGTCTTTTTAAACCCCTGTGCCTTTCTGAGCTTGCTTTGCTGACATCAAAACCTCAGTGTGCTGCCAGGTGGATTTGAATAGAAGAATTATCTGGTTAGATAATTGGTGTTCTGGGGCTGCAGTTGACACAATTAATGTGTATCCATACAGGGAAATTAGAGATGGAGTCAGTAGAGATTTGAAACTCACAGCAAAAATGACCCCTTGCATTACGGGGTGCGTTTGTTTTAAACACCACATTGTACATTGAGCTATTTGTCCGCATCAAACTACAGTCGGCCCCCAACTTACGAAATTAATTCAATCCAGAGCCCTATTTGTATAGCAGGGATTTCGTAAGTAGGGGTCACACCTTACATGTTAAACACCTAATTCGTTCCAAGTCTCGTGTTTTTGGACTAGATAAACCCTTTAAAAATGATAAAAGTACACCAATTTTGTATGAAATACGTGTTAAAAGTAAAAAAAAAATTGTTTATTAAACAATTTAAACATATTAAACCATTTATTAACATATTTATTAATTAAACTATTATTTAACATTTTTATTAACACACACACACACTTCTTCTTCTCACACTTCTTCACACACACACACACCTCTATCTCTATCCCCCTCTCGCGCGTGCGTGCTGTGAGCCACGCCCACAAGACGTGAATTCAAAATACATTCCCTGCTTGACCATTTACTGAATAAAACGACTTAAAAAAATAAACTAAAAACTAAAGTGTCATTCCTTCTCTCTCTCTCTCTCTCTCTCTCTCGCTCTTGCTCGCTCTCTCGTGCGTGCACGCTGCGGACCATGCCCATAGCGCACACTCTGCGTGCCACGCCCACAAGACGTGTATTTAAAGCGCATTCCCTGCTTGATAAACTCAACTTTAATTTGATTCCTTGAGGGATCGGAATTGCAGATAAGCTCAAATGCGGCCACATTTATTAAACATTTACTGAATTAAACAACTTAAAAACTAAAGAGTGAAGCTTCCTTCTGTCTCTATCTGGGAGACAAGCGGGGCGGGATGTTGAGAGACAGCCAATGAGAGAGCAACTCGTGCGTCGTGTGAAATTTTGATTGGCACGTTTGAATTTTGAATTTCTTTTCGTAAGAGGTGGTTGTTTCGTATCTCGGGGATGGAGACTCAGGGAAATGATTTCGCTGGATTTCGTACACAGGGGTCTTCGTAAGTTGGGGGCCGACTGTAAATCGAATAAGTTTAAGAAGGTGCTAAACATTTTGAAATGGTCAGCTGTAGTATGGAAATATATTTATGTTGCACTGTGGTTTATCTGTTGATTAAGAAGTCAAAAGTGCATTGAAATGTTTAGGGAAAGTCCCATTATGATAAAGTATCAATGCATATCAATGAAGTGCTAGAGTGTGGACCTAATCCATAAAATATGCCCACTGAGTACGATATTGAAAAGTATGTAATTTTCTTTTACTTCACAAATTGTAACAGGTATTTAAAAAAAATAAGAGAGGCAGACAACAAAACTTCATTAAAAATATTGCATGACAGGCTCCTCTTGCAGGCCCACTTCATGTCCACATTTCAAGTAGGTCCAGAAGTCCACATTTGCACGTGGTACAATTTCACGAAGAGTTAAGTCCTTATACTGTGATCACTTGACAGGACCATTGAACTGTACCTCTGTTCTTTTACCAATATACATTTCAAAGAAAAAAAAATTACTGGAAATTTTAACATGTACTTGTTCCAAGTGAAAAATATAAATAAAAGTGAAAAGTATAAAAAGCCACAAAATGTTAATGTGTAGCCAGATGTACTGATTTGTAGTGGTGGCCTGTGAGGGAAATACAGTCATCCCTTGAATATCGTGGATAATGTAGACCAGGCCTGGCCGCGATATTCGAAAAACCACGAAGTAGGAATACCCCCCCCCCCCTCACATCTACCATGTTGTCTCATTTCTATATGTTTTCGCGTCTATACAATATTAAGAAGTGTATATTAAACGTTACAGTTATATGTATATGTAAATACTGTAATGTATTAATATTTAAATAGAATTTATATATAAATACTTTAAGTACTGTACTCACCTCTGACAACACTGTAGCTCTTCTCCGCGGTGCAGGACGTTCACAAACACGATACAGTAAGATCACAAAACCACAAAAAAATCCCGCGGGAATATGCGAGGCAACAGCGTCACACGTCTAAGCCAATCAGTTTGCGAGGTTGAGTTAAGTGGGTGGTCCCTGCCTGAACTGGGGAGGAGGGGCACTTCAGTCTGTTGTTTGGAAACAATGGACGCAGCCTGCCTTGGGTCCCTGCCTTCCGCTTGTTTACATGTGAGTTTCAGTGCGAATTTTGAAATTTTTATGATTTTTTTTTTTTTTTTTTTTTTTTTTTTTTTTTTTTTTTTTAAATACCACGATGGACCAAGACCACTATGCTCAAATTGCGAAGTGGCAAGGGATGACTGTAACGGGTATCATAAAATGATTTTAAAGCAATCTTTAGAAAGTCTGCATTTCTATATTGTACATTTTTTGAATTAAAGGAAGTTATGACATGTTTAAAGTAACTGGAAAAAGAAATATGTTGCCATGTATTTTTGTATTTTATTAGCCATTTTAAACACCTATTTATTTGTATACAGTAGGCCCTTGCCTATCCCTAACCCTAACCCTAACCCACTATATTCGTGGGTTTTGCACCCACGGTTTGAGTATTCGCTGACTGCCGAGCAACCGGCACATTATTCAAATTCAGCCAATGGCTGTCCTCCTTTCTCCTGATTGGTTGAGCTGATGTCCCACCCCTTTTTCCTAATTCGCACACAAGTTGTCAATGACTCTTTTTTTTGTGTGTGTGTTTTAATTACTAGTTAAGCTCTATGATACCACTCAAATGCTGTGCGTCTTCTCTGGCTAAGCGATAGAAAACGCTGGATGTCTCTTCTGAAGAAATAAGACTTTCTCCTGAGAAACGACGGTTTTCTCTGAACTGTTGTATTAAAATCTTTTTCAATTATTATTCCAGTACAGTACCTAAGTTCATGTTTATGCATGAGATTTTATGTTCTGTAGCATGTTAAACAAACAATACCATACAGAACTCTTCATGTCCTTTTACATTGAACTTGGAGTGACGTCTCCAAGATGGCGCTGCCCAGAGGGCAACATCGTGGAGTTCTCAGAGTCAAATTGTTTCTTTGTTCGTTTTAATTTTTTTCATTTGTTGTTTTGTTTGTTCATGTTTTGCACTATGCTCATCTTCGACCGGTCAACTCTACTACAGCTATAAGATCGGAATATCTTCTGGCGTGTATAACTAAGCTAATATGCTATGGTAGCTCAATGCTTGCCGCACCCCAGCTAACAAGAAGCCCAGGTGGGAAGGGGCCGAACGATGACTCCAGCGCTTGGGATTGCAGGCAATGAAGGCCGTGTAGCCGGCTGGTGCAATTGCCTCGTCGGGTGTACTCTCCTCGAGCCATGTTTCACAGAAACACAGCAGATCCTCTGCGCTGCAATCTGAGCATGAAGCTCGTCCATCTTATTTCGGAGGGACTGGACATTTTCAAGCAATATGACCGGAAGTGCTAACCAAGCCCCGGAGACTCTGAGAACTCTGCCTGGGCTTCTTGTTAGCCGGGGTGCGGCTCAGTGCTAGCCGCATCCCGGCTAATAAGAAGCCTAGTTGAGCGTGCTCAGTTATACACGCCTGAAGATAGTCCGATCTTATAGCTGTAGTAGAGTCGACCGGTCGTAAACAAGCATAGTGCAAAACATGAACAAACAAAACAACAAATAAAACAAATTTAAACGAACAAAGAAACAATTTGACTCTGAGAACTCCGCATCGTCGCCCTCTAGGCAGCGCCATCTTGGGGACGTCACTCCAAGTTCAATGTAAAAGGACATGAAACATAATAAAGTTTATCCTTTTGGTATCGTTTGTTAAACATGCTACAGAACATAAAATCTCACGCACAAATATTAACTTGGATACTGGACTGGAATAATAATCGAAAAATACTTTAAAACTAGTGCTTTACAACAGTATATGCTATATAATGTTTATATTTTGTCATCAATAAATATAACAGTAAAAATCATAGTTTTTCTTAATCATTACTATATTTTACTACATTAATACTGTATTAATGAGTAAGACTGTCTATAGAACGTGTTTAAAAAGCATATTTTAGCGCATGTAATAGATACACAGTATTTTACTTCCGTTTGCTCATTCGCGCATGTGACGTGATACATGGGGTTTTACTTCCGGGTACAGAACTCGCGGTTTATCTCGATTCGCTGGAAGTCCCGGAACCAAACCCCCACGAATGTCGAGGGCCTACTGTATTCAAGACTTTGACAAGAAGAATTCATGAAAGTTTTAAAGTTACAAAACCAATCCTAAAAATAATAACACTTGTAATAGATTTTAAGCATTTCAGATCCAAACTGCACGGGTTTGATCTAAACTTAAACGTTTTATTTGATAGAGCGCCAATCTTTATAAAAATCTTCGAAGGTGCTTTACAACATAAAAAGATAAACATAAGATTTTGATAAACATAATGTGGGAAAAAATGCTTAAAAATGCTAAAAACACACATTATAAATACAACTACTTATAGATAAAATGCAAATTAATGAGTTTAAAACTGTCTAAAAAGATGTGTCTTTAAGACATGCTTGAAGTGATCGACTGTTTCTGACTGCTTGATATGGTTCGGAAGTTCATTCCACCAGATAGGTCCCGTGACGTTGAATGCACGATCTGAGAATGTTTCTCTGTGGAGAAATGGAACCTTCAGCTTGAGACACTGATGGTTGGAACGCATGTTTTCCCTGAGATTCTCCTGAACTGTCAATGTTGACCGGAGATAGTCAGGAGACTGTCCATGAAAACACTTTCATATAAAAGTCAAGACTTTGTGCTTAATGCGAAGCCGTATAGGGAGCCAACGTAACTTTTTCAGTGCAGCTGTTGCACTCGAATATTTGTCTGCCTGCAGTACAAGCTTGGCAGCAAAGTTCTAGACTCGCTGTAGCTTCTGCAGTTGCTTGTCCTGGAGGCCAATATAAACAGTGTTTGCATGGTCTAAGTGGGAAATGACTGTTCCCAGCACCAACGTCTGACACGCTTCCTGTGTAAGAACTTATCTAATATTTCTTATGCATTGAAGACTGTACATCGCCTTTTTGCCCTTTGAAGTTACGTGCTCCGAGAAAGTGAGATTGTCATCTAGGATCATTCCAAGACACTGAATCTTGTGTGTTCTCTGAACACTAAAGGAAATAATGCCTAGATTGAAACATCTGACTTAAGCTTTGTCTCCGACACATTGGGCAGCATCGTAATTTTTCCTCTTTAAAACAAAAACAAATCATTGAAATCTAAAGAAGGGGCAGTGGTGGCTTAGTGCATAAGGTTGCTAATCTGAAGGTCAGTGGTTCAATACCCATTATCACCACTGTTCAGCCCTTGAGCAAGACCCTTATAACTCTATTGCTCAATTGTATAAAAAAAAATGATAATTGTAAGTTGCTCTGGATAAGAGTGTCTGCCAAATGCTGTAAATGTCAATGTAAAATCTCATTTTAGTTTGCTTTACTATTGATTTCACACAGTGCTGTGTATACTAACACTATTGGATTTTTTTGAATAGGCATCATGTTCTTGGGTATGCTTCATATCTGTAAAATGTATTAATAGATATCAGAGGTATCAAGTAGTGCCACCTATAGGGATTGAAATGTATATGCGCGTACACACGCACACTTACTCATATAAACACAAACACTGCCTGGCTAAAAATAATTATCCAAGTTGCACACACTAATACACTGCCCTCCATAATTATTGGCACCCTGGTTAAGATGTGTTCTTTTAGCTTCTTTAAAAATGCATTCTAAATAATATAGGACCACAATGGGGGGAATGCAACCTCGAATTCAAGAGCATTTATTCAGTGTGGGGGGGAAATCTCACATTAAGAAATAATTCTTTTGCATCAAATCGTGTGTGCCACAATTAATAGCACCCCTGATGTTAATGTGCAATGTTAATGTTAATGTTTGTACAACCCCCTTTTGCCAACAAAACAGCACCTAATCTATAAGGTTTCACAAGCTGGAAGAATGCAAAAAAAGGTATCTTCATGCATTCCTCTCTGTACAATCTCTCTGAATCATCCAGCAACCTGGTCCTCTCCTATGCGCTCTCCTCTTCAGCTCACTTCACAGGTTTTCAATGGGGTTGAGGTCTGGTGACAGAGAGGCTATGAGAGGAGCATAAGTATGTGTCTGGTGAACCAATTCTGTGTAGATTTAGTCATATGTTTCGGGTCATTATCTTGCTGAAAGGCCCAGTGATGGCCCATCTACAGCTTTCGGGCAGAACCAGCAAGATTTTGATTTAAAATGTCCTGGTATTTCAAAGTGTTCATGATGCCATGTGCCCTAACAAGGTTCCCAGGGCCTCGAGAAGAGAAACAGACCACAGCATCACTGATCTTCCCCCATATTTCACAGTGGGTGTGAGACACTTTTCTGCATCCGCATCTTTTGTGTTCTGCCAGACCCACCTAATGTTTGTTGCCAGAATGATCTATACTGGTCTCATCTGATCAAAGCACACAGTCCCGGTTGAAGTCCCAGTCCCACTTAGCAAACTCCAGATGTTTGTGTTTCTGATTGTGAGAGAGAAGTTTTTTCAGTGCATGCTTTCGAAATGGCTTGTTGTCATGTACTTGGCACCTGATTAACTTTGTAAACTATTGTAGAAGTGGGCAGTGGTGGTCTAGTGGTATAGGGCGCTGGATCGCTGATCCAAAGGTTGGGGTTTGATTCCCACTCTCCACAGGGTTGTCACTGTCCTCCCCAGTGCAGCTAACTGGGTTATCAAAGGCCGGCCATGTCTCTCACTGTCTATGGTGTGAGGCATGTATAAGAACCATTGCTGACTTTCGACAAGAGTAGGCTGCAAAGCCGTCGGCGTGTTTCCGCCCTGCGATGGCCTGGCGAGCTGTCCAGGGTGTACTCTGCCCTCGACCGAAGTTGGCTGGGATGGGCGCCAGCCTCGCCGGGACGCTTATTAGGATTAAGCGGTTACAGAAAATGAACTGAACTGATGAACTATTGTAGAAATTAAAGAAATACTTGAATTACATTTATTTCCGAGGAATTATTAGTGGGTGCCAATAATTGTGGAACGTGTTATGAAATATCATTTGTTTTGTGAGGAATTTTCTTTCTCCCTTAAAATTCATTTCAGTTGAAGGTTATGGTTTTCTACAATTTTGAGTGTGAGAGTAGCTTTTGCAATAAAAAATTCATTTATTATCTTTAACCAGGAGTGCTAATAATTATGGAGGGCAGAGTATTTTGTACAACAAACGATGGACTTTTTATTTTACCTCCGACATGGATTCTTTTTGTATATTAATATAAAATTACACATTGTAATCCAACTGTTACAGTACATTATCTATTCATTTCTGTGCATAGATAGAAATGGACAGTCACTGGCACAGTGCTCACCAAATATTATTTGGATGGTGAAACATTTTTACTATACTAGTTATTTAAGTCCTGTTGTACTCTGTAGATTTTAGTCCAGAAAATACAGTAACATGTATGTTTTCTTTCAGGCAAGAAACCGATCCAGTCCAAGACATCAGTACTCCTAAAACCATTCTTGGCTCAGCTGTGGAGTATACCTCTGGGATGGATGACGATATTGATCAGGAATTGGCCCCTTTGGGGTCATCTGATTCAGACTTTGAGACAGATGACAGTAGTCAAGAAGAGCCCCAGGAGATTGTAGATAAACATGAAGACAGCGTGTCGCCAGCAAAACCTAACTCTCCAAAACCTATCAAAGAACCCGAGGACATGCTATCAGTTCGTCAGCTCAGAATTCTACTGTTTGCATTGTGCTCTGGAGTTCAGTTGGCAGCCAGGGAAATGAACACAGAACCTCAGCTCATTAGGACTTGGCTTCAAGATAAAGAGAAAAGACTAAACTATGAGGGGCTATGTAAGAGCAGCGACGAGGATGTAGAGCATTTGGTGGAGTGGGTGCTGGTCCAGCGGGAGCAGCAGCATCCTATCAGTGAAGAAAACCTGTTCCAAAAAGCTTCGGAGATCCACAATCAAACTAATCAAAGCAGCTTCTTCCGGATTTCATATGACTGGGCCGTGACCTTTATGCTGCAGCACAAGCTAGGCTTGCACAATATCGGCATGCCAGGTCATCAGCTACCAAGCAGAATGGAGGAACGTTGCGGAGATTTTACAGATTTCGTGCATCGACAGATTAAAACACACAATATTGCACGTTCTGCTGTTGGTGCTATGGATGAGCTTTCAATTTTTGTGAACTTTGATCAACTTGTTGGCGGTACAGGGACTTCCATAGACACAGCATTCCAATTTGAGGGCACTGGAAAACCATGGGCAAACATTTATTTGTCAGTGTTGGCAGATGGAACAGTCTTGCCCACAATGATATTTATTAAAGGAACCTCTTTAGATAGTTGCAGTAAAAGGCTGTCAGGCTTAATTAAACTTGAAGCAAGAGTTGAAGGTTTTTCAGAAAAAGAGGAATTAGAAATCTGGACTGCTAACATATGGCAGAAGTATTTAAATTCTCAGAATGGAAATAAGGCCATGCTAGTTATTGATGGTCATCATAACCACATGACGGAAGACTTCCTATCCACCTTAAGTGGAACCCAGACCCTACCCATAGCTATTCCAGATGGGTGCAGCAGTAAACGACAGCCTTTGGAAATGTGTGTGCGGCCTGTACTGAAAAAGTTCTTGCGGTGTCGCTGGTCTCGTCTGGCAAACCAAAAAAGAATAGCTGATATGAAGCCTGAAGACCTGGCTCGGCATCTTCTGTCCTGGTTAGAGGAGGCCATGGCTTGTTGTTCTGGTAGGCCTCAAATGATTCAGCACTCATTCTGCTTCTCTAGATCGATCACAGAGCATGAAGAATGTAAAATGAAGGCCCATGGTCAGTTGAAACTTCTGAATACATTGACAGAAGATATGCTGGGGTATGGGCAAAAGGAAGAATTCATGGAACAACATGTTGAAGATGCTCTGGAGAAAGCAAAAGGTGTAAGCAGTGAAAATGAAAGTCTTGTTGAACAGGCAGAAAGGGAAGTAACTAAAAAAACAGATGATAATAGAACAGAGAGTGAGACTTTGGAAAGGTCTTTTTCCCTTCTTCCAAATATCTCTTCCCAGTGACAAGCTGTACTCAATGTTAATGAAAAATAGGAGCTTTTAAAGAGAACCTTGTCGGGATCTTGATGCAATTTAAATAGATGCTGAATTCAGTTGTTAATTTCCTATGAAATTTTGAAAGGAGTGAATACACACAGTATATATTTAATGACTAATAACTAATAAGATGGACCTGTCTCTTATAAAACTTCAAACCTAATTTTATTGCATAAGACTAAAGTTCATGAGAGACGATGACCTTTTTTTTTATCTATACTTTCTTCTAGATTGTAACTAGTTTCCATTTATGCTTTTGAACTTGGATCTCTTGTATATAAATGTTTTCATCCACCCAAGTAAAAATGGATGTTTTGACCTTTAGATCTCAGTGCTATGAATCTACCATAATAAGAACTGGATGTAACTTGAAATTGTGTTGTAATGTTCGACAAATCTAAAGAGAATTTTATTTGCTGCCTTTTCTTGAGCTACTTTACATATTTCCATTCTTTGTCCAAGCCCATTCTTTTCTGGTTTCTTTTTTTCTTTGTTTGTTCAAAATAAACATGGATTATTTAAAAGAACATGACATCCAAATATCATTGGTAAGCATTTAGATAATGCGACATTACACTATGCCGAAATGATCATATTAGCTTGTGTTTCCATTCATAGAGTTGAGGATTGTATAATATGATTTTTAGAGTATTTCACTGTATTCAAAGTTGTGTGGTGTGATGGTATGAAAAATGTAAACTTTTTTGGTGGGTGGGATTTCCTTTTTTTTTTTTTTTTTTTTTTTTTTTTTTTTTTTTTGATATACTGTACTGTATTAATCCCACAAAGCAAATTTATCTTCTACATTTCACCTATCCACAGTGAGCACACACTCTTAGCAGTGGAATGCCTCACACTGCGGTGCCTGGAGAGCAGTTGGGGTTAAGTGCCTTGTTCAAGAACACTTCAGCCATTAAGGTTTATTTCAGCTTTATTTGTACCATGCTTTTTATAATTGATATTGCAAAGCAGCTATACAGAGTAGGAGTTTACAAAGTATAAAAGTGTTTAAACATTTAATCCAACCCCTACACATCCCTAATGAGCATTGCCCATTACAATGGCAAGAAAAAAAATCCTTCAGTTGAAGCAAAGAAGATGCAAATGCACCGTGGGGGGGCACAAACCAGTGTCTCTCCCTCACGCCAGTCCCAAGCCTGGATAAATGCAGAGGGTTGTGTCAGGAACGGAATACAACATAAAACCAATGCCAAACTTTATAATGCAAATCACAACCATTACCTCCATACCAGATCGGTTGAAGCCCAGGTTAACAACGACCGCCATCAGTGCTGTTAACCAACAAGGGTGCTGGTGGAAATTGGACTACTGTTGGTTGAAGAAGAAGAGGTGGGAGGCGTGTCCGTAGGCGGAGAGAGAAGAGGAAAAGCATGAGTCTAGGACTGAGAGTAGGGACTTTAAATGTTGGAACTATGCAAATTTTGTATTTTATGGATGTGGTGAAGGAAGACATGAAGGTCGTTGGCGTAAGAGAAGAAGATGCAGAGGACAGGGCGAGATGGAGGCGGATGGTTTGCGGTGGCGACCCCTGAAGGGAACAGCCGAAAGGAAAAGAAGAAGATGCAAAGAAAAGATCGAGAGCTGGCTGACATGATGCAGAGGAGGAAGCTGGACATACTCTGTGTTCAGGAGACCAGGTGGAACGGTAGCAAAGCTAGACGCTTAGGAGCAGGGTTTAAGCTGTTTTTTCATGCTGTGGATGGGAAGAGAAATGGAGTAGGAGTCATCTTGAAGGAGGGTTTTGTCAGGAATGTTCTAGAAGTGAAAAGAGTGTCAGACAGAGTGATGAGTCTCAAGTTAGAAAATGAAGGCGTGATATTCAATGTTGTTAGTGCTTATGCCCCACAGGCAGGATGTGAGCTAGAAGAGAAGGAGAGATTCTGGAGTGACTTAGATGAAGTGATGCAGAGTAACCCCAGAGGTGAAAGAGTGGTCATTGGGGCAGACTTCAATGGACATGTTGGTGCAGGAAACAGAGGGGACGAGGAAGTGATGCGCAGGTTTGGTATCCAGGACAGGGGTTGATAGATTTAATGATTTAGTTGATGTAAATGGCTGTGGTGAATACTTTCTTCCAGAAGAGACAGGAGCATAGGGTGACTTATAAAAGCGGAGGTAGGAGCACACAGGTAGACTACATCTTGTGCAGGCGATGCAGTTTGAAGAAAGTCAGTGACTGCAAAGTAGCATATGATGGTGGTGGTGTGCAGGATTACGCTGATGGTGAGGAAGGTAAAGAAGGCAAAGACAAAGCAGAAGACAAAGTGGTGGAAACTGAAAAAGGAAGAGTGCCGTGTTGTCTTCAAGGAGAAGTTGAAACAGGCTTTGGGTGGCCAGGAAGTGCTTCCAGATGACTGGACAACCACAGCAAATGCGATCAGGGAGACAGGTAGGAGATTACTTGGTGTGTCCTCTGGAAGGAAAGTAGATAAGGAGACTTGGTAGTGGAATGAGGAAGTGCAGGAGTGTGTACAGGGAGACACTGCGTAAGGCAAAAGTAACGGTGTTAAAGGCCAAACAGAGGGCGTATGATGACTTGTATACTAGGTTGGAGAGTAAGGAGGGAGAAAATGATTTATACAGGTTGGCACAGCAGAGAGCTAGAGATGGGAAGGATGTGCAGCAAGTTAGAGTGATAAAGGACAGAGAGGGAAATGGAGGTAGCAGGAGAGGTAGCAGTAGATTTTCTGACAAGAACATTCAACAAGGTCTTAGAGAGTGAGCAGATGCCGGACGAATGGAGGAGAAGTGTGCTTGTGCCCATTTTTAAGAACAAGGGAGACGTGCAGAGTTGTGGCAACTACAGAGGGATAAAGTTGATGAGCCATACAATGAAGTTATGGGAAAGAATAGTGGAAGCTAGACTAAGGACAGAGGTCAGCATTTGTGAACAACAGTTTGGTTTCATGCCAAGAAAGAGCACCACAGATGCAGTGTTTGATTTGAGGATGTTAATGGAGAAGTACAGAGAAGGTCAGAGAGAGCTGCATTGTGTCTTTGTGGATCTGGAGAAAGCATATGACAGGGTGCCAAGAGAAGAACTGTAGTATTGCATGAGGAAGTCTGGAGTGGCAGAGAAGTATGTCAGAATGGTGCAGGATACGTATGAGAGATGTAAGACAGTGGTGAGGTGTGCTGTCGGCGTGACCGAAGAATTCAAGGTGGAGGTGGGACTGCATCAAGGAACAGCCCCTTGTTTGCTGTGGTGATGGACAGGCTGACAGACGAGGTGAGACAAGAATCTCCATGAACTATGTTTGCAGATGACATTGTGATCTGTAGCGAGAGCAGAGAACAAGTGGAGGAAAATCTAGAGAGGTGAAGGTATGCCCTGGAAATGAAAGGAATGAAGGTTAGCCTCAGTACGACAGAATACATGTGTGTGAATGAGAAGGACCCGATAGGAACGGTGAGGTTACAGGGAGCAGAGATAAGGAAGGTGGAGGATTTTTAAGTACTTAGGCTCAACAATCCAGAGCAATGGAGAGTGTGGAAAAGACGTGAAGAAGCGTGTGCAGGCAGGTTGGAATAGTTGGAGAAAAGTGTCCGGTGTGATGTGTGATAGGATAGTATCAGCAAGAATGAAAGGAAAAGTGTACAAGACAGTGATGAGGCCAGCGATGTTGTATGGTTTAGAAACAGTGGCGCTGAGGAAAAGACAGGAGGCAGAGCTAGAGGTTGCAGAGATGAAAATGTTGAGGTTCTCTCTGGGAGTAACGAGGATGGATAGGATCAGAAATGAGTATATCAGAGGGACAGCCCATGTAAGATGTTTTGGAGACAAAGTTAGAGAGGCTAGATTGAGATGGTTTGGACATGTACAGGAGGGATAGTGAATATATTGGTAGTAGGATGCTGAGGGTGGAACTACCAGGCAGAAGTCCTAGATGAAGACCAAAGAAGAGATTTATGGATGTGGTGAAGGAGGACATGAAGGTTGTTGATGTAAGAGAAGAAGGTGCAGAGGACAGAATGAGATGGAAGCAGATGATTTGCTGTGGCGACCCCTGAAGGGAGCTGCCGAAAGGAAAAGAAGTTGAAGCAAAGAAGAAACTTTGAGAGGAACCAGGTCCCAAAAGGAAACACATCCTTATTTGGAAGAAACCATAAAGATAAAAAAACATGTATGAGAAACTTCATTACAGTCCAAAATAAAGTATGGTTGTTTATACCATTTCTGTAATTCCTAAAAGAATTGTGGGAAGAGTTCATATCACGAGCAGTGGGACGTCATGTTCAGTTTGTGAGTGCATGTCTACATCCTTATAGATCTTCATCAGCAGGAGGGAGGGGCTTCCAAGTTGAGAACTCCAGCCAGCACACCAGGACAGGACACAGGACTCGGAAAGAAGAAGGATCAGGATCACTGACATCTCAGAAGCAACATGTTTATCTCGGCAAAAACAGGGGGGACTTGTTTGGGTATACTCATAATATTGTAATAGAAACCAAAGAATTTATTATTGCTGGGTGCAAGCAAGGACTCTGGCATAGCTGGCTATAGCAGCATAAATAAAAGGCAGGCATGAGGTCCCCCCACTGTTAAGGGACATGGGTGAGCAAAGCTGCTCACTCCTCCAAGACACTTTTTTTGGTCCTACACCTGCTTCTCTAACCACAAGCTGCCCAAAATATATCCCTCATACGTGCCCTCTATCTGGTATCTGAAACAAATCTCTTTTCGAGTGTTGTAGTACAGTAATGTTGTCAACTCCCCTTTCTATGTGGTTTAATCCTGATATTTGTATGATTTCTCTATCTGGGTTTTGTTCTCTTCATCTTTCCAAAAGTAGGCAGGTGTTATGGGATGGCTATTTGTCCCTTGCTCTTGCAATTAATTTGAGACATGTTCAGTAAGGTTGAAGTCTGCGGGCCAGTTAAGTCTTCTACAGGAACCTTAGCAATGCATGTCTTTCTCAACTTCAATTTTTTTCACAGGGTTCTATCTTCAATCAAATGGCCTGACAACATGCTTTCACAGATTATACTGACTATTTTAATGTAGTTGTGTTTGTGTGGCGTGTTTTACTATTGACATTGTCACAGAACATCTTAACATGGTAAAGCAAATTTGATAAGGAATTTAAATGTGATTTTTAAATTTTTTCTCTGTAAACCCAGTACATACCTCATCAGCAAAGCGGCAAGAAAAAAAACAGTCAGTTGATACGAGGAAGAAACCTTTAGCGGAACCAGACTCAAAATGGAAATCTGTTCTCAAATGGGTGAAACCAGGTAACCAGGTAAACTATAGTGAGGTTTCTACATGTTCGGTAGATTTAACATGTAGTCTAGCTGGTTATAACTATTGGTCATTGTAGTTCTAAATAATTTCAGGAGTTTATTTGTAGATTTATTAGTGCATGTAGGAAAAAGAAAAAAAATTCAATTTTGGGCTACCTTGATATTGGGCCTTGGGGCATGCTATGTGCTAAATATTAAGTGCCTTCCATTCAGCAGCAGCCTATTCACCTGTAATTAATATTATTGATGTATTTATGTAAATATTATTGTGTATGAATTTCATATCTTATGAGTTGAGTGAAAATATTAAACTTAAATAATATAATTTAAATGATAATTTTATATAATTCTATCAAATATGTTGAGTTCATTTCTTGTCA
Source organism: Plotosus lineatus (assembly GCA_024760905.1). Taxonomy (NCBI): domain Eukaryota; kingdom Metazoa; phylum Chordata; class Actinopteri; order Siluriformes; family Plotosidae; genus Plotosus; species Plotosus lineatus. The sequence goes on along the minus strand of CM045728.1, from coordinate 25,160,350 downwards.
CTGCTTAATTCTGATTAGGGTCACGTGGACGCTGGCGCCCAACCCAGCCAATGCTGGGCAAGGGCAGAGTACACCCTGGACAGCTTGCCAGGCCATCGCAGGGCGAAAACACGCTGACGGCTTTGCAGCCTACTCTTAGAAAGTCAGCAATGGTTCTTTTTCCGTGCCTCACACCATAGACAGTGAGCGACATGGCCGGCCTTTGATAACCCAGTTAGCTGCACTTGGGGGACAGTGACAACCTTGTGGAGAGTGGGGCTCGAACCCCCAACCTTTGGCTCAGCAATCCAGCATCCTATACCACTAGGCCATCACTGCCCTTTATCAAATATGTACCAATCTAAATAAGAGCCCAATATCAAGATGGCAGCTATATGGAAGGAAGTTTGAATGAACAAAATTGGAGGCATGTTTTCACATGTACCAACATATAAAATCTTCTTCTTTTCCTTTCGGCTTTTCCTTTCAGGGGTCACCACAGCGAATCATCTGCCTCCATCTCACCCTATCCTTTGCATCTTCTTCTCTGACACCAACGACCTTCATGTCCTCCTTCACCACATCCATGAATCGTCTCTTTGGTCTTCCTCTAGGCCTTCTGCCTGGTAGTTCCAGCTTCAGTATCCTATTACCAATATACTCACTATCCCTCCTCTGTACATGTCCAAACCACCTCAATCTAGCCTCTCTGACTTTGTCTCCAAAACGTCTTAAATGTGCTGTCCCTCTGATGTGCTCATTCCTAATCCTATCCATCCTCGTTACTCCCAAAGAGAACCTCAACATTTTCATCTCTGCTACCTCCAGCTCTGCCTCCTGTCTTTTCCCCAGGGCCACTGTTTCTAAACCATACAACATCGTTGACCTCAACACCGTCTTGTACACTTTTCCTTTCATTCTTGCCGATACCCTCCTTCATCGTATGGCTCATCAACTTTATCCCTCTGTAGTTGCCACAACTCTGCACGTCTCCCTTGTTCTTAAAAATGGGCACCAGCACACTTCTCCTCCATTCCTCTGGCATCCTCTCACTCTCTAAGACCTTGTTAAATGTTCTTGTCAGAAAATCTACTGCTTCCTCTCCTAGACACATCCATACCTGTCATCAGGACCAACTGCCTTTCCATTCTTCATCCTCTTCAATGCCCTCCTCACTTCACCCTTATTAATCTTTGCTACTTCCTGGTCCTCAACAGTCACCTCTTCTACTCTTTTTTTCTCTCTCATTTTCCTCATTCATCAGTTCTTCAAAGTACTCTTTCCATCTTCCCAGCACATTTGTGTCATCAGTCAATACATTTCCCTCTCTGTCCTTTATCAATCTAACTTGCTGCACGTCCTTCCCATCTCTATTTCTCTGCTGTGCCAACCTGTATAAATCATTTTCTCCCTCTTTACTTTCCAACCGCGCATACAAGTCATCATACGCGCTCCGTTTGGCCTTTGACACTGCTACCTTTGCCTTACGCTGTGTCTCCCTGTACTCCTGTTTACTCTCTTCGGTTTTCTCAATGTCCCACTTCTTCTTAGCTAACCTCTTCCTCTGTACACACTCCTGCATTTCCTCATTCCACCACCAAGTCTACTTATCTACTTTCCTTCCAGATGACACACCAAGTATTCTCCTACCTGTCTCCCTGATCACATTAGCTGTGGTTGTCCTGTCATCTGGAAGCATTTCGTGACCACCCAAAGCCTGTTTCAACTCCTCCTTGAAGACAACCCGACACTCTTCCTTTTTCAGCTTCCACCACTTTGTCTTCTGCTCTGCCTTTGTCTTCTTCACCTTCCTCACCATCAGCATCATCCTGCACACCACCATCCTATGCTGTTTGGCAACACTCTCACCCACTACTACTTTGCAGTCACTGACTTCCTTTAAATTACATCACCTGCACAAGAAGTTGTCTACCTGTGTGCTCCTACCTCCACTTTTATAAGTCACCCTATGCTCCTGTCTCTTCTGGAAGAAAGTATTCACCACAGCCATTTCCATGCTTTTTGAAAAATTTGTCGTTCTGCATTACTGTCCTGGATACCAAACCTACCCATCACTTCCTCGTCCCCTCTGTTTCCTGCACCAACATGCCCATTGAAGTCTGCCCCAATGACCACTCTTTCACCTCTGGGGGTACTCTGCATCACTTCATCTAACTCACTCCAGAATCTCTCCTTCTCTTCTCGCTCACATCCTGTCTGTGGGGCATAAGCACTAACAACCTTGACCATCACACCTTCAATTTATAACTTGAGACTCATCACTCTGTCTGAGACTCTTTTCACTTCTAGAACATTCCTGACAAACTCCTCCTTCAAGATGACGCCAACTCCATTTCTCTTCCCATCCACACCATGATAAAACAGCTTAAACCCTGCTCCTATGCTTCTAGCCATGCTACCTTTCCACCTGGTCTCCTGAACACACAGTATGTCCACCTTCCTCCTCTGCATCATTTCAGCCAGCTCTCTACCTTTTCCTGCCATAGTTCCAACATTCAAAGTCACTACTTTCAGTCCTAGACTCATGCCTTTCCTCTTCTCTCTCTGGCAACAGACACGCCTCCCGCCTCTCCTTCTTCGACGTCTTCGACCAACAGTAGTCCAATTTCCATCAGCACCCTGTTGGTTGACAGCACTGATGGCGGTCGTTGTTAACCCAGGCCTCGACCGATCCGGTATGTCATTCTTTCTTCGCATAGTTTATTTGGCATTTGTTTTATGCCGGATGCCCTTCCTGACGCAACCCTCTGCATTTATCCGGGCTTGGGACCGGCGTGAGGGAGAGACACTGGTTTGTGCCCCCCCTCACGGCTGCATTACCAACATATAAAATAAAACCAGCCAAATCTGGGAACAGCCCTTAAAACCTGCATTTTGGAGGCGTTCTGAGCCAGTCCACTTGCTGTCATTATCTGGCCCCGTTTTTCATGCTTCTAACATATCATCTATAAGAACTGACAGTTCACTTGCTGCCTAACGTACCCCTTGATGAGTCCCACTGTATCAAGAAAGTTAATGTTGTTCACTTCTCTTGTCAGTGTTTTAATGGTGTGGCTGATCTGTGTTGTTAAACCATGTATGGCAAGCATCAGTCATATCCGACTATACTATTTGAAGGTTACAGCAGCAGGTAGACAGCCACGCTGTCTTTTCAATCTTTCAAGATTAGCATCTACATCAACTTGGATACCCCTCTTTAGGCTGGTGTGCCATCTGTCTCTATCACTGCATAAAGAAGTCTAGGTAGCAGAATCAATATGGAAGTCCTTCATATGTCTTTTCAAAACATCTTTGTACCTCACATGGGGTCGGCCAATTGGTCTCTTGCCATCTTTCAGGACACTGTGCAGAAGGCAGCAAGGAAGGCGACTTTTGGGCATCCTGTGGACATGACCCACCTATCTTAGTCAAGTGAGTTTCAGCAGAGTTGACAAAGGTTTAGAGTTGGTAACATGGAAGAGTTCTTCATTTGAGACCAAATTTACTGCAGGCTGTTGAGAAACCATCTAAGAGTTCTTGTAGCTGAAGCGCCAAAGATGGACACAAAACAGCATCATCTGCATAGAGAAACTCACGCACAACTAACTCTTGAACTTTTGTATTGGCTTTGAATCTAGATCATGAAAAAAGCTCCCATCATCGCGAGTAAGCAGTGAGACACCAAATATGGTTTGGGAGGTTTTGATACGCAGTTCTAAAAACGTATGCAAAATATATGCCAAAAAGAGTAGGTGCCAATACACAGCCTTGTTTGACACCTCTGTTGATTGGAAACAAATTAGACATATCACCATCGAATTTAATTTTGCCTTTCATTCCAAGATGAAAACGTTTGACAAGAGAGAGTAAAGTTGGAGGACAGCCAGCTTTCAGCAAAATAGTAAACAAGGATTCTCTATCGACCAAGTCGAAGGCTTTAGTCGGGTCAATAAAGGCAACATGAAGAGGTTGTTGTTGCTCAAGAGACTTTTCCATCAGTTGGAGAACACAAAAGATCATATCGGTTGTGGATCTACCTGGTCGAAAACCACATTGCGATTCAGGACAGATCTCTTCAGCTAGAAACTGCAATCTGTTGGGAACGATCTTTTGCTAGACCTTTTCCAGTCGCACAAAGTAAAGAAATACCACGGTAGTTGTTACAGTCGCCTCTATCACCTTTTCGTTTGTATGTGGTGATTATCTTAGCATTCTTAAAATCTTGTGGAACTGTACCAGTGGACCAGCAGGACAGTAAAAGCTTATGTAGAGGTTCAATAAGTATATCAACACCAGCTTTGAGTGACTCAGCTGGTATAGCATTCTCACCAGCTGCTTTTCTGTTCTGTAGTCTCATAATAGTAGATTTTAAGTGGTATTTTTAAGTAGATTTAGGTGGTATGTTAAGATGCATCTTGGCTGGTTCGTTCAAGAAAGACTCCAGAGTATCAGAACAGACAGTGCTCTTATCATTGTAAAGGTCGATGTAGTGCTCAATCCATCTGTCGAGTTTTTCATTATTTTCTGTGATAACAGACCCATCTTTTTCTTTTCAATACTGGGAAAGATTGGGGAATTGGTCCAGAGTCTCCCTAATAGTTGAGTACATGGCTCTAATATTGCCATGAGTTTTCTGAGCTTCAGCACAACACGCACGTAGTTCAGTCAGGGCATTTCTTGAGGGCATGGATTTAAACCTTATCAAGGCTTGTCTCTTTTTCTATACAACAGGCCCCAGACACTTTAATGAGGCACTGTACCAGTCAGGAGAGCGGTGGGGGTTTGTTGCCAAAAATTTTAATTCCACTACTGTAGATGATGTTTTTCAGACCAGTCCATTGAGTTTCAGGATCATCTGATATATTAAGTGTTTGCAGTTTTTGTGGAAGTATGCCCTGGAATTATGGATGCGGTGAAGGCGGACATGAAGGTCGTTGGAGTGTAAGAGTAGAAGATGCAGAGGATAGGGAGAGATGGAGGCAGATCATTTGCTGTGGCGACCCCTGAAGGGAACAGCCGAAAGGAAAAGAAGAAGAAGTGGAGGTATGCCCTGGAAAGGAGAGGAATGAAGGTTAGCCTCAGTAAGACAAAATACATGTGTATGAATGACAAGGACCCAACAGGAACGGTGAGGTTACAGGGAGCAGAGATAAGAAAGGTGGAGGATTGTAAGTACTTAGGCTCAACAATCCAGAGCAATGGAGAGTGTGGAAAAGAGGTGAAGAAGCGCGTGCAGGCTGGTTGGAATGGATGGAGAAAAGTGTCCGGTGTGATGTGTGATAGGAGAGTATCGGCAAGAATGAAGGGAAAAGTGTACAAGACGGTGATGAGACCAGTGATGTTGTATGGTTTAGAAACAGTGGCACTAGGGAAAAGACAGGAGGCAGAGCTGGAGGTAGCAGAGATGAAAATGTTGAGGTTCTCTTTGGGAGTAACAAGGATGGATAGGATCAGAAATGAGTATATCAGAGGGACAGCCCATGTAAGATGTTTTGGAGACAAAGTTAGAGAGGCTAGATTGAGATGGTTTGGACATGTACAGATGAGGGATAGTGAATATATTGGTAGTAGGATGTTGAGGCTGGAACTGCCAGGCAGAAGACCTAGAGGAAGACCAAAGAGAAGATTTATGGATGTGGTGAAGGAGAACATGAAGGTAGTTGGTGTAAGAGAAGAAGATGCAGATGATAAGGTGAGATGGAGGCAGATGATTCGCTGTGGTGACCCTTGAAGGGAACAGCCGAAAGGAAAAGAAGAGGAAGAAGTCAACCTGACCAAGGCCTTTGACAATGTTAGCAAGGATGGCCTTTTGAGGATCATGGGGAAATTTGAGTGCCCAAATAAGTTCACCACCATTGTAAGGCAGTTCCACAGGGGCATGACAGTACATGTCCTGGATGATGGGTAAACCATCAGACCCCTTCCCCGAGACAAATGGCGTCAAGCAGAGCGGTGTCCTGGCTCCAAGCTGTTCAGTATAGTCTTTTTAGCCACGATGACTGATGCCTTCAAAGACTGCAGTCTTGTAATTAACATCTTATACAGGTGTGACGGGAGGTTATTCAACCTCGGGCATCTCAAAGTGGTCACCAAGGTAAGGGAGATCATCATCAGAGACCTCATGTTTGCTAATGACTGTGCCCTCAACGCTAGCAACAAGGGGGTGATGCAGGCATAGTTGGACAGACTCCCTTCAACCTGCAACAATTTTGATCTGACCATTAGCACCAAAAAGACCAAGGTTATGTACGAGCCAGACCACACATCAAGGGCCAAAAACTCCAAGCGGTCAACAGTTTCACCTACCTTGGCAGTACTCTGTCCCGTACAGCCACCAGTGATACTGAAATCAACAACTGCCTGTACAAGTAAGTGGTGCTTTTGAGAGGCTCTGTGTGAGGGTGTGGGAGTGGAGAGGGATCCAGCCTGACACCAAGGTGAGTGTCTATTGAGCTGTAGTTGTCACCACACTCCTCTATGAATCTGAAACCTGGACTCCATATAGGAGACATGAAAAGCTGCTAACCGATTCCACCTTAGGTGCTTGTGTAACATCCTACACATTCGATTTTGCAACAGGATCCCAGACACTGAGGTCCTGCAGCAGGCAGGTATCCCCAGCATCACCACCCTGATCCACAAATCTCAGATCAGATTGGCCGGCCATGTTGTATGCATGCCAGAGTGTCGTATTCCCAAGCAGCTCCTCTATGCAGAGCTCAGCCAAGGAAAGCACACTGCTGGCGGTCAGAAAAGGGGCTTCAAGGGACAGCCTGAAAACCTTGTTGAAAAACTTCAACATCGATACAGTCTTGGGAAGTCTGACCGGCCTACATGACATAGAGCAACCACGCAGGGAGCAAAGTTAGCAGAGGACTGACGCACCACTCTCGCTGAGCAGAAGCACCAAAGACACAAGCAGACACATAAGCCTATACTTTCTGTGAGCTGTAAGATGTGCCATACTCAGATTGGCTTTATCAGCCACTTATGTAGCCACAGGCAAACCTTGATGTCATGCAGTGATTTTGGCACTTTGGGAATCGGCCCTTCTCCACAATCTTCCTCAGGGTCCGGTCACCTCTTCTGGTTGTGCAACGTTTTCTGCCACACTTTTTCCTTCCCACAGACGTCCCACTGAGGTGGCTTGATACAGCACTCTGGGAACAGCCTATTCGCTCAGAGATTTCTTTGTGTCTTCCCCTCTTGCTTGAGGGTGTCAATGATGGCCTTTTGGACAGCAGTCAGGTCCGCAGTCTTACCCATGATTGCAGTTTTGAGTAATGAACCAGGCTGGGAGTTTTTAAAAGCCTCAGGAATTTTTTGCAGGTGTTTAGTTAATTGGTTAATTCAGATGATTAGGTTAATAGCTCGTTTAGAGTACCTTTTCATGATATGCTATTTTTTTGAGCTAGGAATTTTGGGTTTTCATGAGCTGTATGCCAAAATCATCAGGATTAAAACAATAAAAGACCTGAAATATTTCAGTTGGTGTGCAATGAATCTAAAATATATGAAAGTTTAATTTTTATCAGTACATTACAGAAAATAATGAGCTTTATCAAAATATGCCAAATTTTTTAAGAGGACTAGTATATATATATGTGTGTGTGTGTGTGTGTGTGTGTTTGTTTGTATATACCAGAGTGCTGGGTGGCGCTGTTCGTCGGGCGACACACGTCGTAAACTGTGCTCTCCTCGATTTGTCTGTTTGTGTGTATTTGTGTCGTTTGATGACTTTTTCCAACCCCAAAGAGCAACTAAGATGTCTTCCAAGAAATTGCTGTGAACTGTCAGTTATTTTGACACTTCTGTTGATATTTCAACACCACATGCGTGTGTTCAACACGGACTGTCATGGACGCCAGCAATAGTGGACCAAGTCCGTCACTACGAGTGTACAGACCTGCTGAAGTCCGGAATTACAAAGATATTAGCTCGCTTAAAATGGATATACCACCGGAATGTGACAACGAGAAACCCCGGAGGACACGTAAAAGAGGTAAGAGGGGTGGAGTGAGACGCCGGGTGAGAGCCAGACAGAACAGACCCCCTCTACCCACACTACTGCTGGCCAACGTACGTAGCTTACGCAAACAATTCATGGAACTTGAAACGTGTGACATTTCTTCATCAATATAATGAGTTGCCTTCTATGTTTCTCGGAAACATGGTTAACAGACAGTATTGACAGTGCTGATCTTATCCTCGATGGATTTAGTGCCCCGATTCGACAGGACAGGGATGAAGCAAAATCTGGTCAATCTAGTGGAGGCGGGGTATGCATTTATATCAACTCTAAATGGTGCACAAATTGTGATACGGGCTACTCTCTGCACGCCTGACATAGAACTACCATGGGAGTTCGGACAAGTGCTTGTCACAGTGGTTTATATTCCACCAGATGGAAACAACAAACATGCTACAAATGCATTATGTGATTCAGTTTACAGAATCGATATGCTATCGGTGGATGCTCCTAAACCTATCCCCGGTGACTTCAATAACTGCAGCCTAAAGTCATTGCTACCACACCTACATCAGTATGTCTGTCTTCCTTTCGGCTTTTTCCCTTTTACTCGGGAGTTGCCACAGCGAATCATCTTGATTCGCACGCTTGATTTTGGCAGAGGTTTTTTACGTCGGATGCCCTTCCTGTCACAACCCTTTTTAGCAAGGGACAGAAACACGCTGACGACTTTGCAGCCTACTCTTTACGAATGTCAGCAATGGTTCTTTTACATGCCTCTCACCATAGACAGTGAGAGACATGGCCCGCCTTTGATAACCCAGTTAGCCGCACTGGGGGGGACAGTGACAACCCTGTGGACAGTGGGACTCGAACCCCCAACCTTTGGATCAGCGATCCAGTGCCCTATACCACTAGACCACCACTGCCCTTCACCTACATCAGTATGTGAACTGTAAAACATGGGGTGAGAAAACAATCGACCTTTGCAATGGGACTCTCAAGAATGCCTATAAATTGTGTTTTCAGCCACCTATAGGAACTTCCGATCACAATGCAGTTTATTTAATTCCAGCTTACAAACAGAAACTTAAATCTCAAAAACCAGTGGAAAAATCAGTGAAAATCTATTCCCCTCAACACCTTGAGTCGAAGGTGTGCTTCGACAGTACAGCTTTGGAGGCATTCGAGCAGGACTCTGATAGTGTGAACGAACTGTGTGAAATTGTAACCTCTTACATAAACTTCAGCGTGGACTCTATTATACCAGCTAAAACGATCAACATCTATCCTAACATCAAACCATGGGTGACAAAAGAACTGAAAGTTTTGCTGCGTGAGAAGAAATGTGCGTTCTGTTCTGGAGACAAACTTAACTCTAAGTCAGCACAAAAGGATATTCTATGGTGTTCCAAGGAGTACAAGATTCGTTATAAGAAAAAACTAGAATCGAAATTCCGTGACAACAATCTTCAGGACGGATGGAAATGTGTCAAGACCATTCTGGGAACCAATAAAAACAATCGGACATCAATGCTAGTGACAGTGTAGCATTTGCAAATGAGCTTAAAGACTTTTATTCTCATTTTGATGTAAATGACTTTTTGGAAGAAAGAAGTGTTTTTCTGGACAACTTCACTGTCAGTGATAATCTTGTAATCTCTACTGACGACATTAGAGAAACATTTAGGAAATTAAACTGTCGGAACAGTGCTAGTCCAGACAATATAGCTTCTGTGATTCTTAAGGAATGCTGTGATCAGTTATAAGACGTATTTCACAGGATTTTCCAAAAAACGCTGCTACATCATCCGATACCTGTCATATGGAAAACATCTCACATTGTTCCACTTCCGACGATACCAAATCCCAAAGTGTGTAATGACTACCGCCCAGTTGCACTTGCGTCTGTAGCCATGAAGTGCCTTGAACAGATTGTTAAAAAGCTACTAATGCGAGAAGTTTAAGACCAACTCGATCCACTCCAGGTAGCCTACCGACAGAGAAGGGGTACAGACGATGCTACGTTAACCCTCCTGAACCTCATTTATACGTATACATCTAGAAACCAATGATGCATATGTTAGAATCCTTTTTGCTGACTTCTCATCTGCTTCTGTCGAAACTTTCCAATTTGTGTGTAAACAGTAACTTAATAAGATGGATTAATGCCTTCATGATTGACACACCTCAGTGTGTTACTGTAAATGGAAAGAAGTCCTCTATTGCCAGCCTGTCCACTGGAGTACCACAAGGTTGTGTTTTGTCACCCGTTCTGTTTATCATTTACACCAACGATTGTGTCAATAAGGCAACAAACTGTTTTAACATCAAATTTGCTGATGATGCCGCTATTGTTTCACTTCTTAAATCTGCTGACCTTGACTACAAAAATCAGGTTTCTAACTTTATAAATTGGTTAAATATAACTTTTTGTTCTTGAATACTAAAAAAACAAAGGAAATAATTATAGATTTCAAGAAATCTATTAATTCTTTGGACCCTGTTTCAATCAATAATGAAGACAGAAATTGTGAAAACATACAAATATTTAGGCACTGTTCTTAATTCAAAATGATCCTGGAATGATAATGTTGATTTTGTGTACAAGAAAGGTCAGCAGAGGTTGTACGTCCTACGACGTTTAAACACTTTTAGAATTGATTGTTCACTCATGGTTCTTTTTCTATAAAACATTTATACAAAGCATCAGCATCAGCATTTTTCGCTAAGTCCAGGGACGGGTCACGGGGCAGCAACCTAAGCAAAGAAGTCCAGACGTCCCTATCCCCAGCCACTTCCTCCAACTCTTCCGGGGGGACACCGAGGTGGTCCCAGACAAGCCGAGAGACATAGTCCCTCCAGCGTGTTCTAGGTCGACCCCCGGGTCTCTTCACAGTTGGACATGCCCGAAACACCACACCAGAGAGGCGTCCAGGAGGCATTCTGACCAGATGCCCAAGCCACTTCAACTGGCCCCTCTCAATGTGGAGGAGCAGCGGATCTACTCCGAGCTCTCCCCGGATGGTAGAGCTTCTCACCTTATCTCTAAGGGATAACCCCGCCACCTGCACCCGCCACCCGGAGGGTGCATTCCACCCTTGTGCAACTAAGAACCATGGCCTCGGATTGGAGGTACTGATCCTCATCCTGGCTGCTTCGCACTCGACTGTGAATCGCTCCAATGAGAGCTGGAGGTCCCGACTTGTTGAAGCCAAAAGGACAACATCATCTGCAAAAAGCAGAGACGAGATCCGATGGCCACCAAACCAGAACCCCTCAACGTCTTGACTGCGCCTAAAAATTCTGTCCATAAAAAAATTATGAACAGAATCGGTGACAAAGCACAGCCTTGGCGGACTCCAACTCCCACTGGAAACGAATTCGACCTGTTGTTACCAATACGGACCCAACTCTGGCTCCGGTGATACAGCGGCCGAATGGCCTGTAGCAATGGGTTCAGAATGCCATACTCCCGGAGCACGCCCCACAAAATTGTTTGAGGGACACGGTCGAAAGCCTTCTTCATAAATGGAGAAGGCATGGCACAGTAGTGACCCTTCACATGAATCTTGGACAATTGTCCCTCCTCTGCTAGCCTTATGGATAATGGCTCTGACAGTGGTCCACCGGAGTCCCAAAGATTTACCAGTGCTATGGAAACCGGGGATAAGCACCGGCCTGATAAGCCACTATGGCTCGGGTGTAAAAAGCCCAAAGGACTTTAACTTTTAGGTACAGTTTCCCAAATAATAGGATTAATCACAATTACCTCACCTATTAGCAATGGGGCAATTACTTTTTTACAGAGGTTCATGTAGGTTTAGATCAGATTTTTCTTTGAACAAGTAAAATCACAACAGGAAAACTGCATTTTTAAATTATTATTATTTTGAATACTTGGATTATCTTAGTGTAATGTTTAAATTTGTTTGATGATCTAAAAAAGTGTGACAAAGGAGCAAAAAAAGTTAAAAACCAGTATGGAGGCAAACACTTTGTACACTATATATATATATATATATATATATATATATATATATATATATATATAAAAACAAAAGGACAGGACAAAGGCTTTCTATTGAAACTCCATTTATCACTACAGATCTGTTTCGAGGGGTGGTGAAACCATCCCCTCTCTTCAGGTGATTACAGAAGAAAGAAGATTTCTTCTGGAATCACCTGAAGAGAGGGGATGGTTTCACCACCCCTCGAAACAGATCTGTAGTGATAAATGGAGTTTCAATAGAAAGCCTTTGTCCTGTCCTTTTGTTATTTGCTCTACCAAAAAGTATTGAGCACTCTCCTACGGAAGGATCTACTCAGAAAATCCTATATATATATATATATATATATATATATATATGTAGCTTCTTCTTTTCCTTTCGGCTGTTCCCTTCAGGGGTCGCCACAGCAAATGATCTGCCTCCATCTCACCCTATCCTCTGCATCTTCTACTCTTACTCCAACGACCTTCATGTCCGCCTTCACCACATCCATGATCTCTTTGGTCTCTTTGGTCTTCCTCTGGGCCTTCTGCCTGGTAGTTCCAACCTCAGCATCCTACTACCAATATATTCACTATCCCTCCTCTGTACATGTCCAAATGATCTCAATCTAGCCTCTCTGACTTTGTCGCCAAAACATCTAACATGTGCTGTCCCTCTGATGTACTCATTCCTGACCCTATCCATCCTCGTCACTCCCAAAAAGAACCTCAACATTTTCATCTCTGCTATCTCCAACTCTGACTCCTGTCTTTTCCCCAGGGGAAATATGTCATATGCTTTCTCCAAATCCACAAAGGCACAATGCAGCTCCTTCTGACCTTCTCTGACTTCTCTATTAACATCCTCAAAGCAAACACTGCATCTGTGGTGCTCTTTCTTGGCATGAAACCAAACTGTTGTTCTCAAATGCTGACCTCTGCCCTCAGTCTAGCTTCCACTATTCTTTCCCATAGCTTCATTGTATGGCTCATCAACTTTATCCCTCTGTAGTTGCCACAACTCTGTACATCTCCCTTGTTCTTAAAAATGGGCACAAGCACACTTCTCCTCCATTCCTCTGGCATCTGCTCACTTTCTAAGACCTTGTTGAATATTCTTGTCAGAAAATCTACTGCTACCTCCCCTAGACACTTCCATACCTCCACTGGTATGTCATCAGGACCAACTGCCTTTCCACTCTTCATCCTCTTCAATGCCCTCCTCACTTCAGCCTTACTAATCTTCGCTGCTTCCTGGTCCTCAACGGTCACCCCTTCTATACTTTTTTTTTTCCTCTCTCATTTTCCTCATTCATCAGCTCTTCAAATTACTCTTTCCATCTTCCCAGCACACTTCTGTCATCAGTCAATACATTTCCCTCTCTATCCTTAATCACTCTAACTTGCTGCACGTATTTCCCATCTCTACTTCTCTGCTGTGCTAACCTGTATAAATCATTTTCTCCCTCCTTACTGTCCAACCAATCATACAAGTCATCATACGCTCTCTGTTTGGCCTTTGGCTACCTTCACCTTACGCTGTGTCTTCCTGTACTCCTGTTTACTCTCTTCAGTTCTCTCTATGTCCCACTTCTTCTTAGCTAATCTCTTCCTTTGTACACACTCCTGCACTTCCTCGTTCCACCACCAAGTTTCCTTATCTACTTTCCTTCCAGAGGACACACCAAGTACTCTCCTACCGGTCTCCCTGATCACATTGGCTGTGGTTGTCCAGTCATCTGGAAGCACTTCCTGACCACCCAAAGCCTGTTTCAACTTCTCCTTGAAGACAACACAACACTCTTCCTTTTTCAGTTTCCACCACTTTGTCTTCTGCTTTGTCTTTGCCTTCTTTACCTTCCTCACCATCAGCATCATCCTGCACACCACCATCCTATGCTGTTTGGCAACACTCTCACTTGCTACTACTTTGCAGTCACTGACTTTCTTCAAATTACATCGCCTGCACAAGATGTAGTCTACCTGTGTGCTCTTACCTCCGCTTTTATAAGTCACCCTATGCTCCTGTCTCTTCTGGAAGAAAGTATTCACCACAGCCATTTACATCAACTAAATCATTAAATCTATCAACTCCTGTCCTGGATACCAAACCTGCGCATCACTTCCTCGTCCCCTCTGTTTCCTGCACCAACATGTCCATTGAAGTCTGCCCCAATGACCACTCTTTCATCTCTGGGGGTACTCTGCATCACTTCATCTAAGTCACTCCAGAATCTCTCCTTCTCTTCTAGCTCACATCCTGCCTGTGGGGCATAAGCACTAACAACATTGACCATCATGCCTTCAATTTCTAACTTGAGACTCATCACTCTGTCTGACACTCTTTTCACTTTTAGAACATTCCTGACAAACTCCTCCTTCAAGATGACTCCTACTCCATTTCTCTTCCCATCCACACCGTGATAAAATAGCTTAAACCCTGCTCCTAAGCTTGTAGCTTTGCTACCTTTCCACCTGGTCTCCTGAACACACAGTATGTCCACTTTCCTCCTCTGCATCATGTCAGCCAGTTCTCTACCTTTTCTTTGCATAGTTCCAACATTCAAAGTCCCCACTCTCAGTCCTAGACTCATGCCTTTCCTCTTCTCTCTCTGCCTACGGACACGCCTCCCACCTCTCCTTCGATGTCTTCGACCAACAGTAGTCCAATTTCCATCAGCACCCTGTTGATTGACAGCACTGATGGCGGTCGTTGTTAACCCGGGCCTCGACCGATCCGGTATGGGGGTAATACTTCTGATTTGCATCCTAAATATTTGGCATTGGTTTTACGTCGGATGCCCTTCCTGACACAACCCTCTGCATTTCTCCGGGCTTGGGACCGGCATGAGGGGGAGAGACACTGGTTAGTGCCCCCCCACACACACCTCATGGCTGCATTTATATATATATATATATATATATATATATATATATATATATATATATATATGTATGTGTGTGTGTGTAATAGACCCCACAGATGTTTTCCAAATAGATAAACATAATTTTCACACTTGTAAGCATTTGAACTCGTATTTTGGGTAAACTCTGAGATGGTGTATGACGTGTCTGGAGGTGTGGAAAACTTCTAGGCTGATAAATGATTTACTTGTTCCCAACTTACGTAATTACGTTCCTCTGGAACCAACGGTTTGAGCTGTGGACTGCTGCACCTCATCGGAGACCTCACACCAACTCGCTCTTTTTTCTGGAAAACATCGTGGCAGTTTGAACACAATGGGTAACTTGCATGTGTATCTTTCTTTCTGTGTGATGATTTTTCGAAGGTTAGGTTGAATGCAATTTTTTTATTCTATGTTATACAAGTTTCGGCTTTTTTTTTGCGCTTCTAAACCGGATAAAACAAACGAGTTATCACTTTTGCAAATGCAATTATACTAATCACGATGTTTGGGAAATCTTCCCCCCGAATTTGCATATGCAGAACCTGGTGTCCGTTTCTGAGCCTCAGATCCTGAGGTAAAAAAAAAACGCTCACGGTTCTTTTTTACCGTAATTACTGTAGTTCACATGCTCTGATCCTCAAGATTATAATTTCTACTAATATCTACAATAGCTACTGTACATGATGGAATTAAACGTATTTGAATTAAATATACAAAAATATACGAGAATTATCTTCTGATAATCAATAGGTGTCATACAGCTTATGTAATATTTTAATATTATAGTATGTATTATTTATAATAATAATGCATTCATTCATTTTGAATGGGGTGTTGGCACCATATGGTTTCCTTTGATCAGCTTATTTCCCTCTATGTTGAACATAACCATATGAACCATTGTTGCAGAAATAGTGACAGAACTACTTAATGCATATAACTGCACTTAACAGGAATAAATTTGGATGTGAAATGAAATCCATACCATTTGTTTTTGGTGAATAAACCAGGTCTGCAGAGCGATTTGAAAAGTGAGGGATAACTGAGAATTTTGTGATTTTTAGATTATTTGAAACACTAATTCCATTCCTTGGGTTTGGAGAATGAGGGTGTGCAATGTTCTGATTTTAGCTTTTCATACTTGTAAACGCATCCAAGAACCAAGGCCTGACATGGGCTGCAGTTATCTTCTTGTTTTGATGTATGGAAGTCATGTTCCAGTACATTCCTTGCAAGGCAGCCATTATATTACTAAAGTACTGTATACGCTTGGTGCATAAGCACTTACTGCACACGGTGTACATGTAGGTTATACTATGCTTGTACAAAACTATTTGCATGAAAGGAAAGGGCTGCAAGGGTTCCCCCCTTTGTTGAAATATTGGCGGGGACAATATGCAATAATTTTATATATATATATTATATATATTCAGCATTTTTGAAATGTCAGTACGGTTCCGTGGCCCCTGATAAATGAATTCCAGCTAGAATACTTGTGAAATAAATACACTTCAGGAGGAACTTGATTGTACATGGAACGTTGAGACGTTACCCCCCCAGGAAAAATGTGTTCAGTTCTATATGGCATTGTAGTACATGTATATGTAACTGCATAGACCAGCTTCTTACGGAAAAAAAATTGATGTGCGATTCTCGGTCCATAAAGTCAGGAAAAAATAGGAATTTCTACTTTCACTATAAATTTTAATGCAGGAACCTTACTGCAAACCATGCTATTTGCACTTTGAGTTGATTCTTTGCTATTAACATGTCATGAAGTGTAAAGAACAAAAAGGTCACGATTTTTGCAGAAAATTTTTGATTTTTCAATTTATTGGATCCACATTATTTTGTGTTCCATGTTGTATGTCTCCATGTCCATGTGTTATGGTTTGTGCATGGATTGCTCTTTTAACTCTAGTTTTTTGGAAAGTATTAGGTCCAAAATGTGAATTCATAAATTTGAATGACGCATGCACTGTATGTAGTAACAAGTCATCATTAAGTGTGTAACCTCATCTGATTGGTTATTTGAGCTGAATGATCTAAGGCTCTATTTGTTAAATTAGATCGTCATGCTTTGATGAACTGCCAGTTCGGGAATGAATGAACATTTCATGACTGTTGTCACACAAAACCCCTGGTTAAATATTTCTTAGGTCTTATTGACTCTTTTAACCCATCCCGGTTAGTCTCAAGTCCTTCCTATGTGAGAGGTCACATGTTGGACTTAGCTATGACACATGGGCCTTATATAAATAATTTGGAGATTTTTGAGACTGCATTTCTGATCATTATGTAGTTGCTGTTAAAACTAAACTCTTGCACCCACCAACTTCATCCAGCTTCAGAATTGCTCACGTCCTCTGTGTTTATACGGGATTCAGGATTTTTAATTGCCATTGGTGGGTTTTTACACACATAGGAATTCTTGTGCGGTTGTTCAAGGAGTCAAGTTACAAAAAGAAATGAAGGCTCAAATCAACAACACAAACTGCTATAAAATAAACACAAAAATTCTAGATCTAAAAGGACCTCACGCAGACTCGGCAAACAATACAATAATAACAACAAAAGTAATAATAACTACTACTACTAATAATAATAATACAATAAATAAATCAGTTGATAACTGCAATAAATGAAATCACACTAAATTATATTATAACTATATTTATAATTACAGTATATTGCACTATGCCCATTGTTTTGTTATGAAAAAATGAACAGTTCTCTGGGTAAACAAAATGGCCGCAACTTCAAAGTTAGATGTTCTCCATTCTCAGAGCAAGGTTTAGAGATAATTTACAGTCAGTCAGTATAACACTGCAGGTTTGAAATATCTTCTCATACACTCACCGAGCTTTGTCGACAGAAGCCCTGACTCTTTTAGCTGATGTTCATGAATGTTATGTTTGTAGATTCTAGTTGTAAGGATACATTGACCCTGGTTGCTCCCTCAAAGTTAAGTCTGTCTTCCTTTCCAAGTGACAGAAACACGCTGACGACTTTGCAGCTACTCTTTACGAAAGTCAGCAATGGTTCTTTTACATGCCTCTCACCATAGACAGTGACAGACATGGCCCGCCTTTGATAACCCAGTTAGCTGCACTGGAGGGGACAATGACAACCTTGTGGAGAGTGGGACTCGAACCCCCAACCTTTGGATCAGCGATCCAGCGCCCTATACCACTAGACCACCACTGCCCCCTGCTCCCTCAAAGTTAAGGAAGGTTAAGATTGAAGCCAGTGCTCATCCCTGACTAAATAACGTCACTCATGGTCTCAGAGAGCAATTCAGGCAGGCCAAGCATGGGTGGAAATAGGACAAATGCCAGTTTTTCTATTCAAGTTCTTGGAACTCACATGAAGCGTCGCCAAGACAGGTGAGAGCAACGAAATGTAATTATTTATTTGCTTTAAATGTTAATGCTATGTACCTTTTTTCCACCAAGTTTTTTGAGAAATGTTACTCCCATCAGATTCAGAACAAGCTGTAATTTTCGTGAAATATACAATGTCGCACTTGCATTTCAGTGTTCTATCATGAAAAAAAATAAGGTTTTATGATGTGTGTGTGTGTGTGTGTGTGTGTGTATATATATATATATATATATATATATATATATATATATATATAATAAAATATGTAAAAATTATTGCATATTGTCCCCGCCAATATTTCAACAAAGGGGGGAACCCTTGCAGCCCTTTCCTTTCATGTGCATTTTCTAACATCGCTTGCTTTTGAAGGCTTTCCCCACAAAGCTGCCTTCCAATGAAAAGTTTAACTTGCCAGAGAGCCCAGTCCAACACTGCTGGGTGATAAAATGTAGTATCAAAGCCGAAGACGGGTACGACCTCTTTTTTTGCACAGTCTTTCCAATACTTGCTGAGCCTGCCCTAGAGTGTTGCCTGCTTTCGTTCATTAAAAGCTGCTTGGGGATTCTTGTCGTTCATCTTCCCAAACTTTCTGAGCCAACACAATCTTTTTTGCATAGGATGGATTTAATTTTAGTTGATTTTGCAGGCTCTTGGACCTCTTGATAAGTTACATCCTGCCACCATTCTACATTCATGACCTTTCTAAGGAAAAAGAATGTGGAATATTAAGCATAATTACTGAATAATGTATAATAATTGTGTTTTGTTAGGGAATATACATCGAAGCTAAATATTCTACTGTTTACAGTTGTCTCGATAATTCTGGATTCCAAAACCTTTTCGAGGATAATGCTTATTTGTGAGCCTGCAAGCTGCTACATAGAGATTCTTTGTGAATTTTTTTTGTTTTTTTCAGTGCTAGAAGCATGTTATTTGAGACATGTGTTTTAAAATGAAATCGTGTAAATCTTTCAGTCAATCAACCAGCATAGCTTATTCTGGAAGTGTATATATTCTGCAATAATGATTTAACGAAAAAAATTCTGTACGAAAAATATTTGATCACAAATACAACACACTTCTTGATCTAAATGACAACACAACCAGTACTCATGCTTGTATAGTCCCACAAAATACACAACCTAAGGTTCTAGAAAATTCTAGGAAGTCATAATACATACAATAATACTTATATAAGATTTTGGAAATTTCATGTTGGGTGATTATTTCTGTGGGTTATACAAACTTCCGGTCTTTCAAGTGCACAAGGGTGCCGTTGAACTCGTTAAGAACACAGCCTGCACTGATGTGAATCCCAGCAAAGTGGAGAGTTCTTTCTTTTGTGTGTGTGTGTGTGTATATAATATATATATATATATATATATATATATATATATATATATATATATATTTTTTTTTTTTTTTTTTTTTTTCCTTTTCCCTTTTCTCGGGAGTTGCCACAGCGAATCACCTGATTCGCACGTTTGATTTGGCATAGGTTTTTACATCAGATGCCCTTCCTGTCAGAACTCTTTTAGCAAGGGACAGAAACACGCTGCCAGCTTTGCAGCCTACTCTTTAGCAGTGGTTCTTTTACGTGCCTCTCACCATAGACAGTGAGAGACATGGCCCGCCTTTCATAATTCAGTTAGCCGCACTGGGGGGCAGTGACAACCCTGTGGGGACTCGAACCCCCAAACTTAGGATCAGCAATCCTGCACCCTATCCAGTAGACCACTACTGCCCCATATATATATATATATATATATATATATATATATATATATATATATATATGTGTGTGTATATATGTATATATGTGTGTGTATATATGTGTATACATATGTATATATATATATATAAAAATAACTGAACTGGGAAGGAGGGGCACGTTTAGTCTGTAGTTTGTAAACAATGGACGCAGCGTCATTACATTAGCGTACTATATAGGTCTCAACTTAAAATTTGACTTTTTCTTCTGGGAAAAAAAGTAAAATCGAAAAAACGGATGAACGTAAGTCGGGGAGCGTCTATATATATATATATATATATATATATATATATATATACACAGTATATCATGTAAATGAACTTTATTTAAAGGTAGATTATGATAATTTGCAGCAGCCAAAGGTTTTGTCTTCCCTAAATGCTAAAATAAAATACTTCACTATCTAAAATATTTCTGAAAGGATCACTAGAGAATAGCTGTTAGATTTATTTCTCTTAAAGAAAGCATGTTGTATAACCTTTTGGCAGGCTCACTCTTGAGCAATATTGCAGCTGCTGCCTCTCAGAAAAGAAAAAAAACAAGAGTGTTTTATAAAAGAATCTTTCCAATAGTTATTTACACTGAATAAATAGTACTCGTTAGTTAATTTATATTTATTTGTGTTTATTTGTATTTCTTATTTGGATGGAACAATCTGGAGCCCAAATTTTAATTTTATTGGAGTATTGCAAAATTGTCCCGACATGCCAACTGTCTGGAATTCACTGGCTTGCTAGTCTCTACACTGTTAAATTTTAATTGAAGATCACTTTACTCTCAAACATTCGAATATTATATTGACTTCACTTTTACACCTTTACAACATATGAAAAGATGATAAAATAATCTGTTTTCTCAGATCATGTCTGATAAAACTAAAGCAGAAGTCAAGCTACAGTAATTCAGTAAATCACTGTAAAGCTGCCAGTCGTGTAGGAGTCGTGAGACAAATTGTAGCTGAACTACATGTGCCAAAGGAAATGTTAAACCAGTTTTCGAACATAATTTGTAGTTTATGTATATATGTGAAAGGTGAGATCCCACTTTAAAAGATATTTTTCTGATTTGAAAATTAAAATAGTACAAAATATGTTTTGATCTTTAATTCATTCGGATGCATCACCTTTTTAGGTGGTTTAGTTTATTAATTATGATTTAATTAATAGTCTTATTTGTATTCTTGCTGAGAGTTGTAGTGAAGAGGTTTTGGTGCTGAAGATTTATGTCTGAACCAATGCTCGTTTCTGTTCTGTTCTGACTTCATCTACAGGCAAAACCTTAGTTGGAATTACAGTCTGTTTACGAGTCGCATAATCATTTTACAAGTGCTCACAAAAGTAGTCCTACATCAAAGCATAGTCCTATTGTCCCTTGTTTTACAAGATGAATGAATTTTGTGTGCATAATTTGGGTTCATGTGTCACTTTAAAAGGAACCGTCACTTGTAGCCAACACACGTTCAGGATTATCACCTTTACCTTCCAAATAAACATTTATATCCTGATTGAGGTGGTCTCTTCTAGGACACAAAGAACTCTGGCTGAATAAATAGCTTGATATTAATTGTATGTTCTAGCTTTCACAGTCACTGTATCCTGGGAATATCTTTGGGATGAGTGTTTGTGCCTCCAGTAGGACTCCAGAGATGCGTAGAATTTATTTTTGTGACTAATAGTGGACCAGCATCTTAATAAGACATTTTGTGTGGGGGGAATTTAATCTCTTGAAATTGTCACATTTGTATTAAAGAACTATTTGAAAACCTTGCTGTGGATTTGCTTTCGTGTCACATTTGTTTTTCTTGGTATTTCTCACAGCATCTACCTGCTCAGGTTGTGGTCCAGGTTACAAAAGTCCTCTGGATGCCATGAATGGTAAGGCAACACAAAGCTTGGTATTGCTGAATCCATCAAAAGAAAGAGACGCGTGATAATAATCTCGAACATGAACAATCCCAAAGGTCCTCGAGAGGAGATTGTGTACCTTCCCTGCATTTACCGGAACACCGAAATCCAGAAGCCTGACTATCTTGCAACCGTTGATGTCAATCCCAAATCTCCCACTTATTGCAAGGTAAGACAAAAACACCAGAAAAAGTTTGGTATGTGCAACACACTGAATTAATGTAGGTTGTGCTTCCGTTTTAACCAGTCAGTTTTCTTTTTTATAATTCACAAATTCATAAGACTTGTGCTCTGGGGATGTGTAGGTGATTCACAGGCTGCCAATGCCCAATATGAATGATGAGCTGCACCACTCTGGATGGAATGCCTGCAGCAGCTGTTTTGATGATTCCTCCAAAAAACGCAACCGCCTTATCTTACCCTCCCTTATCTCCTCCCGGATCTACATTATTGATGTGGGAACAGATGCCCGTGCACCTCGACTTCATAAGGTGAGGAAAAGTTGAAAAAGGATTCATTGCCATGTTTTCAAGTACAATTTACAATGTGCATGTTCTCTCACGATATAAACATAAATTATGTACATGTGTGCAGATTGCCACAAAATTAAGATAAATTACATAGTACATGGGGCAGAGGTGGACTATTGGTAAATTGATGGATTACTATTCCCAAGCTCAGCTGTTCAAGCCCTACTGTCAACGAGTTGTTACTGCTGTCCCCTCCGGTGCAGCTAACTGGGTTATCCAAGGCTGGCCGTGACTCTCACAGTCCATGGTGAGAGGTTCATGTAAAAGAACCATTGTTGACATTCGTCAATAGTAGGCTGTGTTGCTGTCAACGTGTTTCTGCCCGGCGTTGGCCTGGTGAGCTGTCCAGGGTGTACTCTGCCCTCTAACAGAGTCAGCTGAGATGGGCACCAGCCTCCCCACGCCCCTAATTAGGATTAAGTGGTTCAGAAACTGAATGAATAAATGAATACATAGTTAGAAGGTTTTATGTGATAACATTTTTACTATTGCAAAGACATCATTTATTTAACTAGAAAGTGTGCACAGCCTTACGGCACAGTTTAAAGCTGTGTTCACGCACAGAAATACATAATGCTGAAAAATTACTATACATACTGTGAATTTCATGGCAGTAGGAAGGAGGACTGTATGAAATACAGTGGATAGAGAGAACAATCAGGGGGCAGTGGTGGTCTAGTGGTATAGGGCGCCAGATCGCTGATCCAAAGGTTGGGGGTTCGAGTCCCACTCTCCACAAGGTTGTCACTGTGCCCCCCCCAGTGCAGCTAACTGGGTTATCAAAGGCAATCCATGTCTCACTGTCTATGGTGAGAGGCATTTAAAAGAACCATTGCTGACTTTCGTAAAGAGTAGCTGCAAAGCCGTCAGCGTGTTTCTGTCCCTTGCTAAAAAGGGTTGTGACAGGAAGGGCATCCGACGTAAAAACCTCTGCCAAATCAAACGGGCGAATCAGATGATTCGCTGTGGCGACTCCCAAGTAAAAGGGAAAAAGCCGAAAGGAACACAGACAGACAGAGAACAATCACCACTTTAAATATTTCCATTTTGTTGCCTTGCAGCCTCAAAAAAAACACACACACAAATATATCTGTATTTTCTCAGTGCATTTATATAACTGCCAAATGAAAATAAAATAGAAACAGTTCAGAAAAAAGGGGACGAAAAACAAATAGTTATAGGATCACCCCTTCTACAAAATACCTGTAAATTCAACCAGTGTTTTATTTACTACATTCCCCATTGTAATCCGTTTTCCAAATGTACCTTGTGGATCAAGGTGCTGTGCATTCTGAGATGCTTTTCTACTCAAGACTTATTAAGGGGGTTATTTGAGACATCATAGCCCTCAGTGCAGCTAACTGGGTTATCAAAGGCCGGCCATGTCTCTCACTGTCTATGGTGTGAGGCATGTAAAAGAACCATTGCTGACTTTCAACAAGAGTAGCTGCAAAGCCGTCAGTGTTTCCGCCCTGCGATGGCATGGTGAACTGTCCAGGGTATATTCTGCCCTCGCCCGGAGTCGGGTGGGATGGGCGCCAGCCTCCCGGCAACCCTAATTAGGATTAAGCGGTTACAGAAATTGAACTGAACTGAAAAGAAGATTTGAGACATCATAGTTTTCCTATCAGCACAATCTCGTCTGGCCCGCCTCCTCTATTCTCCAGCATCACAACAGGGGAGTGAAAGCATACATTCCTGCTATGTATAAACACTTGTGAAATACCAAAATAAACTTTCATTGAACCATGTTTGGGGACAGAGTATTTTGAGTATATTACAATAGGTGTATACATAGCCCCTTTTTCCTGCTGCGTATAAACACCCCCCTGACACAGTCACTCAACTAAATGTTTTCTCTTCTTTGTTTGATGTGAACATTTAGCTGAAACTCTTGAAGCTATGTAAACTGTAAATGCATAATTATATGTCTTGTTCTGCTGTCTCATGATTGGCTGATTCCGTAGTTCTACAGATGAATGAACGTCCATATGCGTTTCTCTACAGATGTTCTTATTAAAATGGCCTGTCAAGTGTATACAGTGTATGATCTCAAAATACTGTATAAGAATATGCATGAAGCTTCATGAAGCTGCCATTTTCACTTAATTGGTTTCTTCAAAACAGACAGTAGAACCTGTGGAGGTACACTGGAAATGTGGCCTGGCTAATCCTCATACCTCTCATTGCTTGGGCTCCGGACAAATTATGATCAGTTCTCTGGGTGACCCATCTGGAAATGGAAAAGGTAATGTACCACTCTTTGGCAAATGAACTATATGTAATATCAAGAATAGCTCAAAGACTATGAAGAAATATATAACATTCATTATGACGTAAACATTAGCAATTAACAATCGGCAAAAAATAATAATTTTAAGGACATGAACGATGGGTATACACTGAGGCACGATGCCTGCTATCAGTGAGTCAAAAAAGCATGATTTATTGGATTGGATTGCCATGATTTATAAAAACACTTGGAGCAAGATTGGGATATAAGGAGGCAGGAAACTTGAAAGAATTGTGTTTCCAAGTTCATCAAGATACAGTCGGCCCCCAACTTACGAAGACCCCAGTGTACGAAATCCCCGGTTTACGAAAAACATTTTCCTCGGTTTCCGTCCCCGAGATACGAAACAAGCCCCTCTTACGAAAAGAAATTCAAACGCGCCACTCAAAATTTCACACGACGCGTGAGTTGCTCTCTCTCATTGGCTGTCTCTCAACATCCCGCCCCGCTGGCCTCCCAGATAGAGACAGAAGGAAGCGTCACTCTTTAGTTTTTAGTTTAGTTTTTTAAGTTGTTTTAATTCAGTAAATGTTTAATAAATGTGGGTGCATTTGAGCTCATATGGAATTCCGATCCCTCAAGGAATCAAATTAAAGTTGAGTTTGTCAAGCAGGGAATGCGCTTTGAATTCCACGTCTTGAGGGCGTGGCACACATGCGAGAGAGAGAGAGAGAGAGAGTGAGAGAGAGAGAGAGAGAGGTGTGTGTTAATAAGAAAAGTTTAATAATGGTTTAATTAATAAATATGTTAATAAAATGGTTTAATATGTTAATAAAATGTTTAAATGGTTTAATAAATAATTTACTTTTAACACATATTTCATACAAAATTGGTGTATTTTTTATCATTTTGAAAGGGTTTATGGGGTTTATCCAGTCCAAAGACTGGAGCCTTGAAACGAATTAGGCGTTTAACATGTAAGGTGCGACCCCTACTTACGAAATCCCCGCTACACGAAAAAGGCTCTGGAACGGATTAATTCCGTAAGTTGGGGGCCGACTGTATAGCCTATAACGGTGGATCAAGGTGTGTCAGACTCTGTTAAGCCTGTTACACTCTAGTGTGCTCTACTATGATTACGATGTTTTATCTCGATTGGCATCACATGCATCATTAATACATTGTAATCATCATGGCAAAATTTTTCACAGATCCCTTGTATTCCATAGTAAAACAAAGTTAATGAGATCTTTGTTAACTGTTGCATGAACAATGAAAATCAGTTTAACAGCTCTGTTTTGTGCACTTTCTTTTTTCATAATTGGTGCTAAACCGATAACTAAGGCAATACACTAAGCTATACATGTGCCTATACCTACATACATTCAAGTATACACACAACTGTATGTACACATATAGACACGTATCTTAAATACACCTATATATCTATTCACATATTTCCACATTTACAGACGATACATACTACTCCTTCTCAAAAAATTAGCATATTGTGATAAAGTTCATTATTTTCTGTAATGTACTGATAAAAATTAAACTTTCATATATTTTAGATTCGTTGCACACCAACTGAAATATTTCAGGTCTTTTATTGTTTTAATACTGATGATTTTGGCATACAGCTCATGAAAACCCAAAATTCATATTTCAAAAAATTAGCAGATCATGTTCAGGTAGTCTAAACGAGCTGTTAACCTAATCATCTGAATCAACCAATTAACTCTAAACACCTGCAAAAGATTCCTGAGGCTTTTAAAAACTCCCAGCCTGGTTCATTACTCAAAACCGCAATCATGGGTAAGACTGCCGACCCGACTGCTGTCCAGAAGGCCATCATTGACACCCTCAAGACACAGAAAGAAATCTCTGAGCGAATAGGCTGTTCCCAGAGTGCTGTATCAAGGCACCTCAGTGGGACGTCTGTGGGAAGGAAAAGGTGTGGCATAAAACGCTGCACAACCAGAAGAGGTGACCGGACCCTGAGGAAGATTGTGGAGAAGGGCTGATTCCAGACTTGGGGGACCTGTGGAAGCAGTGGACTGGGCTACAGGTGCCACATTCCCCAGGTCAAGCCACTTTTGAACCAGAAACAGCGGCAGAAGCGGCTGACCTGGGCTACAGAGAAGCAGCACTGGACTGTTGCTCAGTGGTCCAAAGTACTTTTTTCAGATGAAAGCAAATTTTGCATGTCATTCGGAAATCAAGGTGCCAGAGTCTGGAGGAAGACTGGGGAGAAGGAAATGCCAAAATGCCTGAAGTCCAGTGTCAAGTACCCACAGTCAGTGATGGTCTGGGGTGCCATGTCAGCTGCTGGTGTTGGTCCACTGTGTTTTATCAAGGGCAGGGTCAATGCAGGAAGCTATCAGGAGATTTTGGGGCACTTCATGCTTCCATCTGCTGAAAAGCTTTATGGAGATGAAGATTTCATTTTTCGCACGACCTGGCACCTGCTCACAGTGCCAAAACCACTGCTAAATGGTTTACTGACCATGGTATTACTGTGCTCAATTGGCCTACCGACTCTCCTGACCTGAACCCCATAGAGAATCTGTGGGATATTGTGAAGAGGAAGTTGAGAGACACCAGACCCAACACTGTGGATGAGCTTAAGGCCGCTATCGAAGCATCCTGGGCCTCCAAAACACCTCAGCAGTACCACAGGCTGATTGCCCCATGCCACGCCACATTGAAGCAGTCATTTCTGCAAAAGGATTCCCGACCAAGTATTGAGTGCATAACTGAACATAATTATTTGAAGGTTGACTTTTTGTATTAAAAGCACTTTTTTATTGGTCGGATGAAATATGCTAATTTTTTGAGATAGGGATTTTTGGTTTTCATGAGCTGTATGCCAAAATCATCAGTATTAAAACAATAAAAGACCTGAAATATTTCAGTTGGTGTGCAATGAATCTAAAATAAATAGATAGATAGATAGATGGATGGATGGAGCTTTATTAATCTCACAATGGAGAAATTGACTGTTACAGGCTCTTGAGGTACCATCAGTAGGGGGTGCAAAATAGAGATATACAATAATACATATACATACACACACATATATATATATATATATATATATATATATATATATATATATGATTTTCTGAGTAGATCCTTCCGTAGGAGAGTGGTCAATACTTTTTGGTAGAGCAAATAAACAAAAATAAAAGGACAGGACAAAGACTTTCTATTGAAACTCCATTTATCACTACAGATCTGTTTCGAGGGGTGGTGAAACCATCCTCTCTCTTCAGGTGATTATAGAAGTTTAATGTTTAATGTTTATAGAATTCTTCTATAATCACCTGAAGAGAGAGGATGGTTTCACCACCCCTCGAAACAGATCTGTAGTGATAAATGGAGTTTCAATAGAAACTCTTTTGTCCTGTCCTTTTATTTTTGTGTGTATATATATATATATATATATATATATATATATATATATATATATATATATATATATATATATATATTATATAAGTAAATAAATAAATAGATACATAAATAGTATAAAGTAATAGACAATAAAAAAGAAAGAACAACTTTGTAGACTGGCCTATATTCAAGTGTATATGTATCTGAGGGTAGAGTAGATGGGTTGATATGGTTCACAGTCAGTGGGGTAGATGTGGTTGATTAAAGTGCACAGGTTTTTATTGCACATAACCGGTTTTTTCACAGACAGTTACAAAGTGGCGTTGTACAGTCTGATAGTGGTGGGAATGAAGGACCTGTGGTAGCGAAATATGAAAGTTTAATGTTTATCACTACATTACAGAAAATAATGAACTTCATCACAATATGTTAATTTTTGGAGAAGGACTAGTATAGTAACACACATGCATATACAGAAGAGTGAATGGTCTACACGGTAAAAAGTAGAGCTTTTAATTATAAGGTGCATACCTGCAGCTTTTTCCGGAGGGGCGAAAAGAGGGTGTGTGGGGTCCCTGATAATTCCACTGGCTCTCCTCTGAAGTCGGTCAGTGTAAATGTCACTGGGGGGGGGGCAGTAAAAGTTATTATCAATTATTAGTATGTGATTTGTGTGTAACTAGGTGGATTTGTGTTGTTGGATGGTGAGACATTTGATGTAATTGGAAACTGGGAATTGCCTGGAGAAGCAGCACCTTTTGGATACGACTTCTGGTACCAACCCCGCCATAATGTGATGATTAGCACTGAGTGGGGAGCACCCAAAGTACTGAACAATGGATTCAATCCTGCAGATGTTAAAGCAGGTGTGTGTTTTTTGTCATTTCTCTATTGATTTTTGGTCACTGATGTGGTCTGTAGGCATAATATTTTTTAATCACCAATAGAGCAGCATATGATTTCAGCTTCTTTGCAGGTCACTATGGACAGTGCATCCATGTGTGGGACTGGACCACTCACAAACGTATGCAGACTCTGGATTTGGGAGAAGAGGGGGCCATCCCTCTGGAGATTCGCTTTTTGCATGACCCTGCTGCAGCTGAGGGTTATGTGGGCTGTGCACTCCAGGGAACCGTGTTCCGCTTCTACAAGACTTCGGCAAGAAATGTTAAACTTTTAAGGAATTTCCTGTCAGGAAATTGCTATGAGCATTTCCTCTGCCATGAAGCAAAGATTTTTCATAAGTTTTGCAATCATTGGTGTTTGGTTGGTTGTTTTCTCACTGTGAACATGAACCTGACAACACCTGTGCAAGGATTTTCACCAGACTTGGTGTGGACATAACCTCATTTAGTCTCAGACACAAGTTTTATTTTGGACTGCCAAGGTTGAAGGTGAAGGTCAGAGTCTCTCTCTCTCTCTCTCTCTCTCTCTCTCTCTCTCAGTCCGATGGGGCGAACAGCACTGCGGTGGCTGTCATGATCTCTCGCCAGCACCTCCTGTCTGTTGCTGCTGTTGAAGGTTCAGCTAGTTGTAAGCCAGTCCAGGTCTTGGTGTCATTACTCCATGCTGTTGTGGGCCGTCTTTTTGCCTCAACTGATCCCTTGATGACTTCTTTGTCAAAACCTCCTCGACACACAGCATGTCCAAATTACCTCAGCTTTCTAACCGCAGTCTGCTGCCTCAGTATCATAGTGTTCCCGATGGTGTCCAATACTCAATGATTAGTTTTTCTTGCGGTCCATGGTATCCTGAGTAGTCGTCGATATGCACACATTTCAAACGCATCTACCTTCTGTTGATCAGAATTGGTCATGGCCCAGAATTCACTGGCATATGATGCAATGGCAAAGGCTGTGGCCCTCAGTAACCACCATATTCAATTATACCGATTCCTCTGCTCTTCCAGATTGATGTCATGTTCTGGATGCTTGTACGAGCCATTGCCATCCATCTCCGGATATCTGCACTGCATTTGCCATCAGCTGTCATGAGGGAACCCAGGTAGATGAACTCCTTTACCTCATCAATCTCTCCTTGAAGAATGAAGTCTGAGAAGTCAACCCTGCTGTGATCCAATACCATAGCTTTGGTTTTCTTCACATTTAGTAGAAGGTCCTTCAGTGTGCTGGCTTTCTTTATAGCTGATATCATTATATATATATCATATCAGTTCTTCTTTGTTTGTCGCAATCAAGGTGGTGTCATCTGCATATCAGAGAATATTCCTTCGTACACCTCCGATTTTCACTCCCTATACTTTACCATCCAGTGCATTTCTTATGATGTCTTCTGTGTACAAATTATATAGGCTGGGCGATGCGATGCACCCCTGTCTCTCACCTCGGCCTATTTTGAACTAGTGTGAAAGGCCACAGCTTGTTCTAACAGCTAACTCCTGATCTTCATAAAGTTTACTTAAGAGACAGATAATGTGTTCTGTAAATCCCATTGCAGACATGTTCTCCCGTAATTCGCCATGGCTGACACAGTCAAAAAGCCTTTGTGTAGTCAATAAAGCACAAATACAGGGGTATATTGTGTCCACAGATTTTTTTTCTACTATTTGCCTGATGTTGACTATATGTTCCCTGGTTCCTCTTCCTTGCAGAAAACCTGCTTGATATTAAGAGATTTCTCCAGCATACTGTATTTATGCTTTATTCTGTTTATGATGATCTTCAGGAGACTTTTACTGGCATGCACTATCAAACTGTAAGTCTGTTGGGTTTTTACACCCGAGCCTCATGGCTCATCAGGCCGGTGCTTATCCCCAGTTTCCATAGCATGAAGCAACCAGGAGTTCAACTCCCCCTGGATGGGACGCTAGTCCATCGCAGGTTACCGCCCCAGTATATTTTTACTGGTACCCGATCATGAGCACAGTGAGGGTCTCCATGGGATTCGAACTCCCAACCTCCTGATCATGAGCACAGCACCCTAACCACTACGCCACAGGCCTCACGCACTATCAAACTGATTGTTCGGTAATTCCTGCATTCCTTCATATCCTGTTTTTTATATACGGTCATGAATACAGTGCGACACGAATCATTTGGCCACTCCTGGTCTTCCCAGATTTTAGTGCATAGTTTCCATAGAAGGTCAATGCCTTCGTCACCAGTGGCTTTCCATAAATCTGCAGGCATCAATTCCAGGTGACTTCCCATTTGTTGGTTGTTTTAGTGCTTGTTCTACCTCCTCTCTGAGTGATGATGGTTCCAAGTTTCTGAAAGGTCCTGCATTAGTGTCAGGATTGTTTCCATTTCTTTTATATAATGCTTTGCAGTATTGGGCCCATCTTTTCTTGATGTCTTCTTCCTCTGAGCGTGGTGCCACACTATCATTGATAATATCTTGCTGACCTTGCTGTCCATTTGCCAGTTATCTCCTTCACAAGTTGAAACACCTTTTTTTGCATTACCACTGCAGTGTTCAGCCACCTGACACTTGCCTTCCAGATATTTCCTTTTATCTTATTGTGCTTTTCTTGTGAATTCTCTATCCAGATGTCTCCATACTTCAAGGTTCTGTGATGTCCATGGTTTCAGCTGAGATACATGGTTTTTTTTTGCACTTTTAAGCCCTTGGTATATGGTTTTTGAGCAGCATTTTGCATGGTATCCTTCATCTCTTCCCAAAACTCATTAGGCATGCTCTCCTCTTCAGACCATTGTAGGAGGTGGGGGAACTTGTTTTTCATCTCAACTGTAAACTTGTCAGGACATGTGATAAGTCATGTCATATACAGGAGTTGCACATTTTGCTCTGTCTCAGAGTCTTCTTCTTCTTCTTTTCCTTTCGGCTGTTCCCTTCAGGGGTCGCCACAGCAAATGATCTGCCTCCATCTCTCCCTATCCTCTGCATCTTCTACTCTTACTCCAACGACCTTCATGTCCGCCTTCACCGCATCCATAAATCTTCTCTTTGGTCTTCCTCTGGGCCTTTTGCCTGGTAGAACACTAATGGGAAACCACAAATGGGTGTTCAAATGGGACCTTTGACCTTAAATGAGCTTGAAATGTGAAAGTATATGATTTGGAGTGAACGTTCAATCATGTCAGTTCGATGGCACACCAAGAGAACAAAATATATGGACTTAGACGTGAGACAATTACCTTTGACCTTGAGTGACCGTGAAAGATCAAACCTCAGTTATCTCATAAATCCTTCAAATGAAAAGGTTTTTTTTCCCCCTCAAATTTGGTCATGTCCACGATCTACAAAAACACATACCGTTTAAAATGCGTACATTATCCATGCTGCATTAATAGCTTCCACTCTGTGAGTGCTCCTCTAGCTTTTAGGCTATAGCACCTAAACTTACCAACAAAAAATTGTTTCACAGAAAGGTGACTGGGCTGCGGAGAAAGTCATCAAGGTTCCTCATAAAAAAGTAGAAGGTTGGATCTTACCCGAGATGCCAAGTGAGTACTTTTTTTAAGATATTGCCTTTGTGATCTTGAGTGTTCATGAGCAAAAATGTGTAATCTACAATTGTGTTTTGTTTCAGGTCTCATCACAGACATTTTAATCTCACTGGATGATCGCTTTCTGTACTTCAGCAACTGGTTGCATGGTGACATTCGACAGTATGACATTTCTGATAGGAGGAATCCTCGCATGGTGGGCCAGGTGTGCTAAAACTAGGAAAATTAAACCAGCAATTAATAATTCATGAAAGATTTATTAGTACTAAATTCTTCGAAAAAAAATTGTTTGTTGTAAGATCTTTCTTGGAGGCAGCATTCAGAATGATGGTCCCGTGAAAGTATTAGAGGATAAAGACCTGGACGAGCAACCTCCCCCGCGAATAGTGAAGGTATGCAAAAAGAATTTCTTATCTGGGAATTTGTCTGATGTGTGAATAGACAGAAGATACAATCAGTTTATTAACCATGAAGCTTTTCACACAGTGTAGCTTTGCACTATTCATAATGGCTTGGCCACGATGCTTTGTTAAAATTCAATATCTTGTGTTAAATCAGGGTAAACGAATACCAGGGAGTCCACAGATGCTACAGCTGAGCCTGGATGGAAAACGACTCTATGTGACTACTTCTCTGTACAGTGGATGGGACAAACAGTTCTACCCCGAGATGATAAAGTGAGACAAACACACAGACTCCGCAAACATTATTATAGCAATGGCGGTGTAGCTTGAAGATAAAGAGATCTTTATTATCAACTATTGCATGAACAATGATTTGATTGACTGATTAGGGTTGGGGTTTTTTTTACATCCGAGCCTAGTGGCTCATCAGGCCGGTGCTTATCCCCGGTTTCCGTAGCATGAAGCGATCAGGAGTTGAACTCCTCCTGGATGGGACGCTAGTCCATCGCAGGTTACCTTCCCCGTATATTTTTACTGGTACCCATTTATACTGCTGGGTGGACAGAGGCATGCTTGTGGTTGAGACCTTGCCCAGGGGTCTTAGCACAGTGAGGGTCTCAGTGGGATTTGAACTCACAACCTCCCGATCATGAGCCTAGCACTCTAACCACTACACCACCGGCTCCAGCTGAACAATGAAAATCACTTTATCACATCTTTGTTTATTAGCAATGATTTAAAAAAATGCACAAAGGACAACTAAGGAATTAGACAAAGGTATACATGTATATTTACTCATTCGCACCTATTCACATTATACAGAAGGGTGAGCAATATGTGAAAGGTGCGGGGTATACACATGGTAAGAGGTAAAGCTGTAAATTATAAGGTGCTAAAATGTTATGATGTTTGAGACCTGAGCTAAACATGTATATTGCACATGAAACTTAAACTTGAGTATCATACTGTCCAGGAAGAATGTCTAAATAATGTTTATTCAGTGTGTGTGTGTGTGTGTGTGTGTGTGTGTGTGTGTGTGTGCGCGTGTGCTGGTGGTGGTGCAGTTACACATTTAACAGCTTGTGGGTAAAAGGAGGGTCAGGAGGCTCTCTATGGGGGAGCAGTAAACGTTGGTCAGTAGGGGCCGGGGTAGACGGGTTTGACGGAGCTTTCTGAGGAAGTACAGTCTTTGTTGTGCTTTCGCCACCTGGTGGGAGATGTTTGTAATCCAGATGAAGTCAGCAGAGATGTGGACTCCAATAAACTTGAAGCACACCATCACTGTCGAGAGCAGTGTGCTCAGTTTGTTTCGATCTCCCAAAGTACAGTGTCCTCTACATGGTTTTGGATGCATTAAGTTCCAGATTGTTGTTGTCACACCATCAGTGCAGATGCAGGACCTCCTTCCTGTAGGCTGATTTGTTGTTCTCTGTAATCAAACCCATGATGGTGGTGTTATCGGTGAAATTGACAATTGTGTTGCTGGTGTGTGTAGAGGGAGAAGAGGAGAGTGCTTAGAGCACAACCCTGTGGTGTTTTATTGTACAGGATGAGAGTGGAGGAAATGTGTTCTCCTATCTTGATATTCTGAGGTCTGTTGCTGAGAAAGACCCGGTGTTAAAAGTGGAGATGAAGTCTACAGGAGTTGCTGCTGTGCACAGGGCTGTATTGATGGCATCTTCTGTTGACCTGTTTGCTCTGTATGCAAACTGATGTGTATTGAGATCATCAGGGATGGCAGCCTTGATGGGAGACAAGACGAGTCTCTGAAAACATATGGCGATGATGGGGTCAGGGCAACTGGGTGGTAGTTTTTTAGGCAGCTTGCTGTGCTCCTCTTAGGCACTGGAATGATGGTGGCTGTTTTAAGGCAGGTGGTTACTGTACATTTCAGAAGAGAGGGTTAAAAACGCTCATGCAGTACCCTTCCTGTTGCTCTGTCTGGACCTGTAGCTTTTCTCACGTTGACTAGCTGCAGGGTGGCTCTGATCTGGTGCTGCTGCGGCCCAATGGGGTCGTCGTCCCTCTCTGGAAGAGCAGGGCAGGTGTGCACCTCTCTGTTCTGTTGATCGAAGCGAGCGAAGAACTGGTTCAGGGTGTCTGGTAGGGTGCTGTCCGAGGAGTCTGCTGACGTGTGCGGGTCCTTGTAGCCAGTGAGTGTCTGGATCCCCTTTCACATATTTCTGGTGTTATTTCCGTCATAGTGCGTCACGATGAGTTGTTTATACTTGTGCTTTTTTATACCTTTTAGTAGGTCCTGGCATGCCTGTTTGTAATCCTACTGGTCTCCTGATCCTAATACAGTTCTTACAGTTATTTAACCAGTTTTATGGCAATAATGCATTGCATAATATCTTGCAGATATTTTATTAGATTCATAAATGGAGAAAAATGTCACTCACTTACTCATTTGTTCAACCAATTAATCCTACTACTAAGGTTGCGGAGAGGCTGTGCCTATCTTATCCAGCACTGGGCGAAAGCAGGGCACAACCTGAACAGCTTGCCAGATCACCACAGGGTCAACACTCAACTATTTACACAGATCCACATCTATAGGCAGTTTGGAATAGTCAGTTAGTCCAATGTGCATGTCTTTGGACTGTGGAAGAAAACCGGAGGAGACCCACACAAGCAAAATAAGAACATGCAAACTATACACAGAAATGCTCGAGCTCAGGACTCAAACCCAGGGGTTCCTCGCTGTGAGGTGGACATGCCAACCGCTGCTCTACCATGGCACCTGGAGAAGAAAAGTATTTGAAAATTGTGTTGTTGCTTCTGTTTGCAGGCAAGGCTCAGTCATGATGCAGATTGATGTGGACACAGTGAAAGGGGGCATGACTCTGAATGAGAATTTCTTGGTGGATTTTGGGCAGGAGCCTTATGGTCCTGCAATTGCTCACGAGCTCCGATACCCTGGTGGGGATTGCACCTCTGACATCTGGCTGTGAAACAGCAACTAATATTTCTCAGAAATATACAGTACATGGAATAATAATCGATTATTCTTTTTGCTTACTATCAGTATATAAATCAATCAGACATGTCTTATGATACAGCTCATATTTCCAGATGTCAGTACGTGACTGATGTTAATAAATTTTTCACAAATTAACTGACTAATTGTTTATCTGTATTACAATGCATTTTCTCATGTGTTTGAAACTGTACTGTAAGTCACATAGTACCTCATATTACACAAAATCATAAGTATATAATATATATATAATTTTTTTTTTTTTTTTTTTTTTTTTTGGGATGAAAAAAAAAAGAATCTCCTTTCCCCATTTAGCAGAAATCATGTCTTGCAATTGTTTTTGCAGAATTTTTCACCAGTCTCTGATGGACGTCTTGGGAAATTTTTGAAAGGTGTTTCATGTACTGCCCCTGCAAATTTTTCCAGAAATTTTAAACGGGGTTCAGACCTGGGCTTTGACCAAGTCATTCAATAACCAATTTTTCATCTTGACCCATTTCCTTATGTATATGCTAGTGTGCTTATCCCCCCCAGTGCAGCTAACTGGGTTATCAAAGGCGGGCCATGTCTGTCACTGTCTATGGTGAGAGGCATGTAAAAGAACCATTGCTGACTTTTGTAAAGAGTAGCCGCAAAGTCGTCAGCGTGTTTCTGTCCCTTGCTAAAAGCGTTGTGACAGGAAGGGCATCCGACGTAAAAACCTCTGCCAAATCAAACGTGCGAATCAGATGATTCGCTGTGGCGACTCCCGAGTAAAAGGGAAAAAGCCGAAAGGAAGACAGACACAATGCTAGTGTGCTTAGCATCATTCCCCCATTGAATTCATAAGTGAACTGGTGCAAGCTCAGATTCTGCGGTGGTTAAGCAGCCCCAAACCAAAACTAAATAAAGGTTTTTCATTTGTCAAGTTCTTTGACACCAAACCACTGCTGTGCTCCCTCTATTGACTTGCTGTACCTGCCTGTATTCATCATTTCAAAACACTTCTGCTTGTCTATAAATCCAAAAATTGACAAGTACCCTGCAGTCTTGAAGCACTTATCATACCTGGAACTGCACCACGCTCTCTTCGATCCTCCAGCATCTCTTGATTCTTCTCTGTTTTGGCACCTCGGAGGTGCCGAATGCTTCCCTAGTTATCAGTGACAGACACTTTCCTGCAAGCAGGGTTCTCAGACTGGTGATATTCTTAGCCAGATCTCCATGAACCAGTACCAGAATATGTTCACCTATCGAGACCGTAAATATGTTGGGAGCGAGGATCACTAATTCCCATGGGATACAGCATTTCTTTTAAGTTAGTATGTTTTTTTTTGTTGTTTTTTTTTGTTTGTTTTTTTGGAGGGGGGTGTTGAGCATGAACATTTTTTTTCAAATCCAACTATCTTGTGCGACAGAAACAGAGCAAATATAATGGGCATGAGTTAATACAATGTGGAGGCATATGCACAATAATTACATTCATGAAGGCTGCAAATACTAGTTGTGTAACAATATAGCATAAAACTTTGTGTGCTTTATTGGCCATCTTCACAGCTCGATTCATAAAACAATTCATCTATGATTTGTGTATAAAATGTGGAGATATTAACTTGGCCTTTCAAAGCTCATAGTTAGGTAACAAACCTATCTTCACCTCCTGAATCATTGTAGTCCAAAGTTCATAAAGCATGCAAGGAAAGGTGAAGGGAAGCAAACATTTAAATTGAACATTAAAAAGGTACATTCACTTACCAGGTGTCTTAAATAAATAGGAAATACAGATGCAAAATCTCGGGCGTGGGAGGAGTTCGGTGAGGGCCTGGAGAGTGATTATCGGTTGGCGTCAAAATGGTTCTGGACCACCATCTGACGCCTCAGGAGGGGGAAGCAGTTTTCCACAAACACTGTTTACAGTTAAGGTGGGGAACTGCTCACCTTGACTGGGGATGTCGTCGGGTGGTGGAGGGAATACTTTGAGGACCTCCTCAATCCCACCAACCCGGCCTCTGTGGAGGAGGAAGACCCCAGGGGTTTGGGTGGGATTTGCCCATCACTGGAGTGGAGGTCGCTGAGGTAGTCAAAAAGCTCCTCGGTGGTCAGGCTCCCAGGTTGGATGAGATCCGCCCTGAATATCTGAAGGCTCTGGATGCTGTAGGACTGTCTTGGTTGACATGTCTCTGCAACATCGCGTGGTCCTCAGGGGCTGTACCTCTGGATTGGCAAACCAGGGTGGTAGTCCCCTTTTTAAAGAGGGGAACCGGAGGATGTTTTCCAATTATTGGGGAATCACACTCTTCAGCCGACCCGGGAAGGTCTATGCAGGGGTACTGGAGAGGAGGATCCGACCGATAGTCGAACCTCAGATTCAGGAGGAACAGTGTGGTTTTCATTCTGGCCGTAGCACTCCTGACCAACTCTATACGCTCTACAAGATCTTGGAGGGGGCATCGAAGTTTGCCCAATCTGTCCACAAGTGTTTTGTGAATTTGGAGAAGGCTTTCAACCATGTCCCTCGGGTTA
The DNA here is from genome assembly GCA_024760905.1 of Plotosus lineatus. Lineage (NCBI taxonomy): Eukaryota > Metazoa > Chordata > Actinopteri > Siluriformes > Plotosidae > Plotosus > Plotosus lineatus. The sequence continues at coordinate 25,121,968 of CM045728.1, read as the reverse complement.
TCTTGTGGGACATGCTCCCAGAGTACAGTGTTCAAGACCTGTTGCTACGGGCCATTCGATCGCTGTATCACCGGAGCCAGAGTTTGGTTCGTATTGGTAAGAACAGGTCGAACTCGTTTCCGGTGAGGGTTGGAGTCCGCCAAGGCTGTCCTTTGTCACCGATTCTGTTCATAATTTTTATGGACAGAATTTCTAGGCGCAGCCAAGGCATTGAGGGGTTCTGGTTTGGTGGCCATTGGATCTCATCTCTGATTTTTGCGGATGATGTTGTCCTTTTGGCTTCATCAAGCTGGGACCTTCAGCTCTCATTGGAGCAATTCGCAGTTGAGTGCGAAGCAGCCGGGATGAAAATCAGCACTTCCAAGTCCAAGGTCATGGTTCTTAGTTGCACAAGGGTGGAATGCACCCTCTGGGTCGGGAATGAGGTCCTGCCCCAAGTGGAGGAGTTTAAGTATCTTGGGGTCTTGTTCACGAGTGAGGGAAGGATGGAGCGGGAGATCGACAGAGAGATCGCTGCAGCCTCTGATGTTAAACGGAGTCTGTACCAGTCCGTCGTGGTGAAGAAGGAGCTGAGCCGCAAGGCAAAGCTCTCAATTTACCAGTCGATCTACGTTCCAACCCTCACCTATGGTCACGAGCTTTGGGTAGTGACCGAAAGAACAAAACAAACGGCTGTAATAAGCTTCCTTCGCCGGGTGTAGAGGCTCTCCCTTAGAGATAAGGTGAGAAGCTCTGCTATCTGGGGATAGCTCAGAGTAGATCCGCTGCTCCTCCACATTGAGAGCGGCTAGTTGAGGTGGCTCGGGCATCTGATCAGAATGCCTCTCAAACACCTCCCTGTTGTGGTGTTTCGGGCATGTCCAACCGAGAACAGACTCCGGGGTCGACCTAGAATACGCTGGAGAGACTATGTCTCTCGGCATGTCTGGGAAATGCCTCGGTGTCTCCCTGGAAGAGCTGGAGGAAGCAGCTGGGAAAAGGGATGTCGGGACCTCTTTGCTTAGGTTGCTGCCCCCGCAACCCGACCCCGGAAGATGATGATGATAAAATCATATACCTGTTTCGGAACAACTGATCTTAGACTATTTCACTTTCTATGAGTGTTGTAGAAGATTCTTCCTTCTGTCACGCAACCTTATTATTAACGGATACAGAACCAAAACAAGATGTAAAGATGAATAAGTGTCACTCAATCCTTGGATGGGGTGGTTTTACTGGGAAACCTTTGTCTATCTTCCTTTCGGCTTTTTCCATTTTACTCGGGATTCGCCACAGCAAATCATCTGATTCGCACGTTTAATTTGGCAGAGGTTTTTACATCGGATGCCCTTCCTGTCACAACCCTTTAGCAAGGGACAGAAACACGCTGACGACTTTGCAGCTACTCTTTACGAAAGTCAGCAATGGTTCTTTTACATGCCTCTCACCATAGACAGTGACAGACATGGCCCGCCTTTGATAACCCAGTTAGCTGCACTGGGGGGGACAGTGACAACCTTGTGGAGAGTGGGACCGAACCCCCAACCTTTGGATCAGCGATCCGGCACCCTATACCACTAGCCCACCACTGCCCCACTGGGAAACCTTTGTATTCAGCCAAAATGAACGAATAGCAGAAGATATACTGTAGCACATTCGTGAATGAGCACCTTTAAACATTGTTTTACTAATAGGTGAGCTATCAACTCCATACGGCATAAACAAAAGTAGAATCATTCAAAGGCAGTAGTGGGCTAGTGGTAAGGTGCTTGATTACTGATCCCAGGGTTGGGGATCAGACCCCACTATCAACTGGTTGTCACTGTTGTCCCCCCAGTGCAGCTAACTGGATCATCAAAGGCCTGCCATGTCTCTCGCTGTCTATGACAAGAGGCATGTAAAAGAATCATTGCTGATTTTCGTCAAGAGTAGGCTGCATAGCAGCCGTCAGTGTGTTTCTGCCTGTTGAGCTGTCCAGGGTGTACTCTGCCCTCACCCAGAGTTGGCTGAGATCTTCCCCGTGATCTTAAGTTGTTCAGAAAATGAGAGAGTCACTCTGATTTTTTTCCTTTCTTTTATTTTGCACACAGCTATGATTGCATTTGTACAATTTCACACATTGCATCTTCTTCAGAATTGGTTTTGGAGCTGAGTACTTTGGATTTCAAAGTCCATACAAATTCAGGTGCCCATTCTGGTTCTTCTCCTGAGGCTCTACTGCCAAAACACACACAACAAAAAATGTACAGTGCTGTCTCTGATGGTACAAATTAATCATCTGATAAAGTGATTTAATTTGTTTTTATCTGTTCACAGAACCTCAGAAACCAAAGACTTTTTTTTTTTTCAAATGAGCAGGTAGCTTATTGACGTCTGATGGAATGCAATTAAATTTAAAAAAAGTTCAGGATTTAAATGTGCCCACATTAGTGGTTCACCAAAGCGACTCCTTGTGGCCATATGAAGAGCAATAAAACTTCCTGTTTCTCAGAGTAGCAGTTTATGCGCTGTGTGTGTGTGTGTGTGTGTGTGTGTGTGTGCTATACTATTCTATATATGTGTGTGTGTGTGTGTCTATACAGGACAATCGAGACCGAATACACCCAACGTGACCGCCGATTTCCGTAAAGTAGGATCGACACCCCCCCCCCCCCCCGACTGATGTATATGTACATAATATCAATAATATATATATATTCAATACTATAGATGCTTTAATAACAATTAAACATTCACAAATAATGCATAAGTTGTCAATAAAATATAAATACACACACTCAAATGCGCACCTCACATAAAAATGTAAGTAGTTTTGTTTGGGGGTTTTGGGTTAGTTTTTTTGTTTGTTTGTTTTTGTTTGTCTGGGGTTTGTTTGGTTTTTTATTTGCATAACTGGCCTTGTTTTGTGGCATTTTCCTTAACTTTTCCCAATTCTTCCTTAATTTCCTTTTTTTAATTTTCATGAAGTTGCGAGGAATCACTATACAGTGGTACCTCACTTTACGAAAGTCTCACCAAACGAAAAATGCAGGCTACGAAATGCATTTTCCTAAAATTTTTGTCTCTGGATACGAAACAAGTTCACGTTACAAAAGCGTCATCTTAAAAATTCAAACGCGCCATTCAAACAATGCACGAGCTGCTCTCCCATCAATGACGTTCAAACATCCCGCACCGCTGGCGTCCCATTGGCTAGGAGGGATGACGCAGCTACCTCCCATTGCCTATCTCCCAACATCCCACCCTGCTGGCCTCCCATTGGATAGGAGGGATGATGCAGCTCCCTCCCATTGGCTATTATGGAGCGATCATGCTTTTTGTGTAAAGGACAGAATTACTGTTGTTTCATGGTTTATTTCTTTTACTCAGGCTTTTAACCTTCCATAAACATTTGTAAGATTATAACTCTGCTAAGAAGACCAGGTCAACACACACACAAACACACGCGTGCACGATTTCTGGTGCGAGTAAGAAGAAGAAACGGGCTCGAGTGATATCGCAAAGGAATATGGCCAAACCCGTCTCCCATCGGTACTATATTGAAGCAGAAGGAGGTCTTAAAAGGTCTGCTTTTATCATTTTTAAAGGATATATGGGGTGGTATTGGGAGCCTTGGAATGAATCACGCATTTTACATGTAAAATGCGGTTCAACTTGTAAAAAATGCAGGTTATGAAAAAGGCTCTGGAATTAATTTCGTAAAGTGAGGTACCACTGTATGTATGAATGTATGTATGTGTATATATATGGTAGGCCTCCGTCAGTCCCGAAGGACTATGGCTGCGCTCTGGCTGGTGATACTCCCCAGTGCGCAGAGCCCGGGTAGGGAGTAATGAGGGACAGGCTGTTACCCAAGCAGTAAGTCCCCCGTCTCGGCGCCACCGGAAGGATCCAATGGAAAGGCAAATGCCAATACGACTGGGTTCCGGTGCAGGAGAGACTCTACGGTCAATTTAGAATGGCCAATTAACCTACAGTGCACGTCTTTGGATTGCAGGAGGAAACCGGAGCACTCGGAGGAAACCCACACAAGCACGGGGAGAACATGCAAACTCCACACAGAAACGCCCAGGCCGGGAATCGAACCCGGGCCTTCTTGCTGTGAGGCGGACGTGCTAACCACTACGCCACCGTGCCGCCATATATATATATAGTGCTGTGCCAAAGTTTTTGCCCCCTTACTGATTTTTTACTTTTTTGCACCTTTGTCACACTTAACTTTTTCAGATCATCAAACAAATTTAAACATTACCAAAGATAACCCAAGTACAGTATTTAAAAAATGCAGTTTTCCTGATGTGATTTTATTTGTTAAGAGAAAAATCCTATCCAAACCTACATGATCCTTTGTGGAAAAAGTAATTGCCCTCCTGTTAAAAGGTGAGGTAATTATGATTAATCCTATTACTGGGGAAAACTTAGTTCAATTTCATAACCATACCCAGGCCTGATTGCTGCCACACATTTCCATTCATGAGATCCCTAACATAAAACCTGTCTGACAAGGTGAGGCCATACTGAACACACATTATAATGCCACGATCCAGCGAGCTTCAAGAACAAACAAGAAAGAAGGTTATAGAGATGTCTCAAGCTGGAAAAGGATACAAAGTCATTAGTAAATCTTTGAGGCTCCAGCAGACCACTGTCAGAGCCATTATCCATAAATGGAGAAGGCATGGCACTGTGGTGACCCTTCCCAGAAGTGGCCGGCCTAAGAGCACGGCACAGACTAACCAGCAAAGTCACAAAGGATCCAAAAACCACTTCTAAACAACTACAAGCCTCACTTGTCTCAGTTAATGTCAATGTTCATGACTGCACCATCAGAAAGACACGAGGCAAAAATGGCACCCATGAAAGAGTTCCGAGGCAAAAGCCAGTTGACAAAAAAGAATATCAGGGCATGACTCACTTTTGCCAAGAATCATCTTGATCATCCCCAAAGCTTTTGGGAAAATGTCCTCTGAATTGATGAAACTAAAGTTTAACTTTTTGGGAGAAATAAATCCCGTTACATCTGGCGCAAAAGCAACACTGCATTTGATAAAAAGAACATTGTGCCAACAGTGAAACATGGTGGTGGAAGTATGATGATCTGGGCCTGCTTTGCTGCTTCAGGACCTGGGCGACTTGTCACAGTTGATGGAACCATTAATTCTGCTTGCTACCAAGAAATCCTGGTGAAGAGTGTTTGTCCATCTGTTTGTGACATCAAGCTAAAGCGCACCTGGGTTCTGCGACAAGACAATGATCTGAAGCACAACAGAAAGTTCACTTCTGAATGGATAAAAAAGAACAAAATGAGGGTTTTGGAACGGTCTAGTCAAAGTCCCAACCTGAACCCTATTGAGATGCTGTGGGATGACCTTTAAAAGGCTGTTCATTCCTGAAAACCATCCAATCTGGTTGATCTTAACAATTCTGCAGAGAAGAGTGGGCCAAAATCGCATCACAGCCATGTGAAAGACTCATCGTATCTTATCACAAACGCTTGACTGCAGTTATTGCCGCAAAAGGCAATAACCAGCTGTTAGACTTATGGGGCAATTACTTATTAATCCTTCGAGGTTCAGATGTTTTTTTTTCCCTTAATAAATTCAATTGGTACTAAAAACTGCATTTTGTGTTTACTTGTTTTTTATCTTCGTATAAAATTTAGGTTAGCTTGATCTGAAATGGATGACCGTGACAAACGTGAAAAAAAAAATCAGAAATTGGTCAGGGGCAAAACATTTGCAAAGCACTGTGTGTGTGTTTATATATATACATATATATATATATATATACACACAGTATATAATTTTTTTTTTAAGGTCAACTAAAAATACTTGTAAGTTTTCTTGTAAGCTTTCTTCATTCATTGATTCGTTGATTCAATCATTTTCTGAAGTGCTTAATCCTAATTAGGCTCACGGGGAGGCTGGCGCCCATCTCAGCCGACTCTGGGTGAGGGCAGAGTACACCCCGGATGGCTCGCCAGGCCCTCACAGGACAGAAACACACTGATAGCAATGCAGCCTACTCGAGACAAAAGTCAGCAATGGTTATTTCTTTCTTCATTGCAGAAATATTGTGCAATGAAATAAACATCATATATTTTTGTTCACTTTTGGGCATCAGACGGTCAGAAACGAACAGGAATTTGAGATTTTCATGCCCAAGGTTTAATCACATGTCCTGCTCACGTCATTACAACAGTATGGTTCAAATTCTGCTTTTCCTACTCTTACAGCACTTTCTGATCAGCAAAAAATTTGACAGACTCAGATTGCAGTGAAAACTTCCCCATGACTGTCCATGTTACTCATTTGAGTCACGTTGTGTCACATCAACTCATTTTTAAACGCCAAGTGGAAATTTAAGGAAAGTAAGTAAGTAACCTGTTCATACTAGGCTACTTGTTGCAGCACTTGATGTCGGTGAGTTGTTTTAATTGTTCTGTGTAATATTGAACAATGAGTACATCAGAGGGACAGCCCATGTAAGATGTTTTGGAGACAAAGTCAGAGAGGCTAGATTGAGATGGTTTGGACATGTACAGAGGAGGGATAGTGAGTATATTGGTAGTAGGATGCTGAGGTTGGAACTACCAGGCAGAAGGCCCAGAGGAAGACCAAAGAAGAGATTTATGGATGTGGTGAAGGAAGACATGAAGGTCATTGGAGTAAGAGAAGATGCAGAGGACAGGGCAAGATGGAGGCGGATGGTTTGCTGTGGCGACCCCTGAAGGGAACAGCCAAAAGGAAAAGAAGAATATAAAAATACATTATAAAAACAAATATATAACACAGGAAATAATTAATAATTATTCAGAACATTATTGAACTATTTTTACTGATTCAGTTATTTCTTTCTGAATTCTTCTTCAATGAGTATTTTATCCTGATCACAATTGTGGTCTGTGGGGCAAGTGGTGTAGTGGTTAGGCTGCTGGGCTCATAATCGGGAGGTTGTGTGTTCAAATCCCAGTTCGACCCCCCACTATGCTAAGACAAGGTCTTAACCACAAATGTGTCTCTGTTCATCCAGCAGTATAAATGGGTACCAGTAAAAATATACTGGGAAGGTAACCTGTGATGGACTAGCGTCCCATCCAGGAGGAGTTGAACTCCTCGTTGTTTCAAGCTATGGAAACCGGGGATAAGCACCGGCCTGATGAGCCACTATGGCTCGGGTGTAAAAAGCCAACATTACCTTACCTTGAACTTACACTTATGGTCTGTCCACAGTGTCTCCCAGAAATGCTGTGCATAATGTGGGACACCAGTCCATCACAGAGTACCATGTACACGATCATTCACATACACCCATCCATTTATCCGTCTCTCTACTTCTTCTTTCTTTTCCTTTCGGCTGTTCCCTTCAGGGGTCGCCACAGCAAATGATCTGCCTCCATCTCTCCCTATCCTCTGCATCTTCTACTCTTACTCCAACGACCTTCATGTCCGCCTTCACGCATCCATAAATCTTCTCTTTGGTCTTCCTCTGGGCCTTTTTGCCTGGTAGTTCCAACCTCAGCATCCTACGACCAATATACTCACTATCCCTCCTCTGTACATGTCCAAACCATCTCAATCTAGCCTCTCTGACTTTGTCTCCAAAACATCTAACATGTGCTGTCCCTCTGATGTACTCATTTCTGATCCTATCCATCCTCGTTACTCCCAAAGAGAACCTCAACATTTTCATCTCTGCTACCTCCAACTCTGACTCCTGTCTTTTCCCCAGGGCCACTGTCTCTAAACCATACAACATTGCTGGCCTCATCACCGTCTTGTACACTTTTCTCCCTTCATTCTTGCCGATACTCTCCTATCACACATCACACGGACACTTTTCTCCATCCATTCCAACCTGCCTGCACGCGCTTCTTCACCTCTTTTCCACACTCTCCATTGCTCTGGATTGTTGAGCCTAAGTACTTAAAATCCTCCACCTTCTTTATCTCTGCCCCCTGTAACCTCAAAGTTCCTCTTGGGTCCTTGTCGTTTCACACACATGTATTCTGTCTTACTAAGACTAACCTTCAATCCCCTCCTTTCCAGGGCATACCTCCACCTCTCTAGATTTTCCTCCACTTGGTCTCTGCTCTCACTACAGATCACAATGTCATCTGCAAACATCATAGTCCATGGAGATTCTTGTCTAACCTCATCTGTTAGCCTGTCCATCACCCATAGCAAACAAGAAGGGGCTGAGCTGACCCTTGATGTAGTCCCACCTCCACCTTGAACTCTTCTGTCACACCGACAGCACACCTCACCACTGTCTTACATCTATCATACATGTCCTGCACCACTCTAACATACTTCTCTGTCACTCCAGACTTCCTCATACAATACCACAGTTCTTCTCTCGGCACCCTGTCATATGCTTTCTCCAGATCCACAAAGGCACAATGCAGCTCCTTCTGACCTTCTCTGTACTTCTATTAACATCCTCAAAGCAAACACTGCATCTGTGGTGCTCTTTCTGGCATGAAACCAAACTGTTGTTCTAAATGCTGACCTCTGCCCTTAGTCTTGCTTCCACTATTCTTTCCATAGCTTCATTGTATGGCTCATCAACTTTATCCCTCTGTAGTTGCCACAACTCTGTACATCGCCTCTTGTTCTTAAAAATGGGCACAAGCACACTTCTCCTCCATTCCTCTGGCATCTGCTCACTTTCTAAAGATCTTGTTGAATATTCTTGTCAGAGAAATCTACTGCTACCTCCCTAGACACTTCCATACCTCAACTGGTATGTCATCAGAGACCAACTGCCTTTCCACTCTTCATCCTCTTCAATGCCCTCCTCACTTCTCCCTTACTAATCTTTGCTACTTCCTGCTCCTCAACGGTCACCCCTTCTACTCTTTTTCTCTCTCATTTTCCTCATTCATCAGCTCTTCAAAGTACTCTTTCCATCTTCCCAGCACACTTCTGTCATCAGTCAATACATTTCCCTCTCTGTCCTTTATCACTCTAACTTGCTGCACGTCTTTCCCATCTCTATTTCTCTGCTGTGCTAACCTGTATAGGTCATTTTCTCCCTCCTTACTGTTCAACCTATCATACAAGTCATCATCGCCCTCTGTTTGGCCTTTGACACTGCTACCTTAAGCCTTACGCTGTGTCTCCCTGCTCCCTGTTTACTCTCTTGGTCCTCTCAATGTCCCACTTCTTCTTGGCTAACCTCTTCTTTTGTACCTCTGCACTTCCTCATTCCACCACCAAGTTTCCTTATCTACTTTCCTTCCAGAGGACACACCAAATACTCTCCTACCGGTCTCCTGATCACATTGGCTGTGGTTGTCCAGTCCTCTGGAAGCACTTCCTGACTACCCAAAGCCTGTTTCAACTCCTCCTTGAAGACAACACGACCTCTTCCTTTTCAACTTCCACCACTTTGTCTTCTGCTCTACCTTTGCCTTTTTCACCTTTCTCACCCATCAGTGTCATCCTGCACACCACCATCCTATGCTGTTTGGCAACACTCTCACCCACTACTACTTTGCAGTCACTGACTTCCTTCAAATTACCTCGCCTACACAAGATGTAGTCTACCTGTGTGCTCTTACCTCCGCTTTCATAAGTCACCCTATGCTTCTGTTTCTTCTGGAAGAAAGTATTCACCACAGCCATTTCCATCCTTTTGCAAAATCGATCAACATCTGTCCTTCTGTGTTCCTGTCCTGGATACCAAACCTGCCCATCACTTCCTCGTCCCCTCTGTTGCCTGCACCAACATGTCCATTGAAGTCTGCTCCAATGACTACTCTTTCACCTCTGGGGTACTCTGCATCACTTCATCTAACTCACTCCAGAATCTCTCTTCTCTTCTAGCTTACATCCTGCCTGTGGGGCATAAGCACTAACAACATTGACTATCACGCCTTCAATTTCTAACTTGAGACTTATCACTCTGTCTGACACTCTTTTCACTTCTAGAACATTCCTGACAAACCCCTCCTTCAAGATGACTCCTACTCCATTTCTCTTCCCATCCACACCATTATAAAACAGTTTAAACCCTGCTCCTAAGCTTTTAGCCTTTCTACCTGTCCACCTTGTCTCCTGAACACACAGTATGTCCACCTTCCTCCTCTGCATCATGTCAGCCAGCTCCCTATCTTTTCCTTGCATAGTTCCAACATTCAAAGTCCCTACTCTCAGTCCGAGGCTCACGCATTTCCTCTTCTCTCTCTGCCTACGGACCGCCTCCGCCTCTCCTTCTTCGACGTCTTCGACCAACAGTAGTCCAATTTCCATCAGCACCCTGTTGGTTGACAGCACTGATGGCGGTCGTTGTTAACCCGGGCCTCGACCGATCCGGTATGAATTTTGTTTTGATCATTTGCATTTTTAAATGTGGCAGAAGTTTTACGCCGGATGCCCTTCCTGTCGCAACCCTCTGCATTTATCCGGGCTTGGGACCGGCATAAGGGGGAGAGACACTGGTTAGTGCCCCCCCCGCCTCATGGCTGCATTATCCGTCTCTCTACCTATACAACAATTATTTGTTCTGCTTATCCATCGGGGTAATGGAGGAAGCTGGAGTTAAGCCCAACTGACTTCAAGCAGATTGTAAGGAACTCATTCACATTTAAAAGTGATATTAGTACAGTGGATTTACCTATCAGGGGGCACGATGGCATAGTGGTGAGCACTTCCTCTGCACAGCAAGAAGGTTCTGGGTTCAAGTCCTGTACTCAATGAGGATGCTTCTGTGTGCTTGTGTGTTTCCTGTAGGTGCTCTGGCTTACTTCCACAGTCTCAAGACATACAAATTACCTCTCTATTGTCCTGGGGTGTGAATGTGAGTCTGAATGGTTGTGTGTCAGTGTTGGCCCTGTTCATATGGCATACAACCTCTTCTTCTTCTTCTTCTTTCGGCTTTTTCCCTTTTCTCGGGAGTCGCCACAGCGAATCGTCTGATTCGCACATTTGATTTGGCAGAGGTTTTTACGTCGGATGCCCTTCCTATCACAACCCTTTCGCAAGGGGCAGAAACACGCTGACGGCTTTGCAGCTACTCTTTACGAAAGTCAGCAATGGTTCTTTTACATGAACCTCTCACTATAGACAGTGACAGAGATGGCCCGCCATTGATAACCCAGTTATCTCTCTTCATGATCCTTAAAATGGAAAAAAGATATTCAAAAATGGAATACAGTACGACAACAACAACAACAACAAATCACCTACCTACCTGGAGGTGGGACCAGAAGAAACTTATGAAGGTATGAGAAGCATTCACACAGACAGAAACCTGAGCCCAGGATAACTTTGGAGCCCTGTAGCATCACTGCTAAAATGTTATAAATAATTTATAATTGCCATTTATGAATACATTTGTATTCAAATGTGATTCCATATTAATTTATAAAAAGGTGAAGGTAAGTCTGTTGGGTTTTTACACCCGAGCCAAGTGGCTCATCAGGCTGGTGCTTATCCCCGGTTTCTGTAGCATGAAGCGACCAGGAGTTCAACTCCTCCTGGATGGGACGCGAGTCCATCACTGGTTACCTTCCCGGTATATTTTTACTGGTACCCATTTATACTGCTGGGTGAACAGAGGCACACTTGTGGTTGAGACCTTGCCCAGGGGTCTTAGCACAGTGTGTGTGTGGGGGGGGGCCTCAGTGGGATTTGAACTCACAACCTCCCGATCATGAGCCCAGCACTGTAACCACTACACCACCCGCCCATATTAATTTATACTTTGCTATAATTTCACTTGGGCTCCAGTGTCCACAATTATTCCTGTTATTGTTTATATATTTTACTGATTGACAGAATGGTCATCACTCGTCTGGCAGATTCTTTGGAACGTCTGTTTAATCTTGTCCTCTTTAATCATAGCTGATAAGAATCCTTTCACTGCCTTCGTGGGATTTAGTGAAACTGTTAAATGCTGAAAGAAACTGCTGAGAGCTTTTATTCTGTTGCCTGTTACTACTGTGCAGGTTTAAACGCCAATCCTGTAGATTTCAGTGGAATTAAACAGTAAAAGCAGATGCAAATGTATGTTACCTTTATAACCATGCCTTTTGTTTTGACGTGGTTTCACACAAAGACAAAGCATAACCTCTGTGAGAAAAGCTGTGCAACTCAAACTACGCAGTCCGTCTCCTGGTTTAGAGCCACTTCCCTAAATTCCATTCATTTCAATACTGACGAACCTTGTGAAATGTGTTTATTAACACTGAACATGCAGGAGGTTCAAAATATAATATTACGAGCCCTATACATTCATTCATTAATTTTCTGAACTATTTAGTCTGAATTAGGGTCACGTGGAGGCTGGTGCCCATCTCAGTCAACTCTGGGTGAGTGCAGAGTACACCCTGGACAGCTCGCCAGGCAGAAACACCATGACGACTTTGCAGCCTACTCTTTACGAATGTCAGCAATGGTTCTTTTACATTTCTCTTACCATAGACAGTGAGAGACATGGCCAGCCTTTGATAACCCAGTTAGCTGCACTCGGGGGACAGCAGTGATGACGCTTGAACCCCCAACTTTAGAATTGGTAATCCAGCACCTTACCACCAGGCCAGCACTGCCAGCCCCAAATATTTCAGTTAATCTCAGTTATTACTATTTGCTTGTTCCTTACGGTGGAAAGATGGCGTTTTGGTTTGCTTGTCTACCTCACAGCTAGAAGGTCCTGGGTTCAAGTCCTGGGCACAGTGAGGGTGTTTCTGTGGAGTTTGCATGTTCTCCCCATGCTTGTGTGGGTTTTCTCTGCATACTTTGGTTCTTCCCACAGTCCAAAGACATGCACTTTAGGCTAATTTGATGTTCCAAAATTCCCCTCTGTGTAAGTGAGTTTTGACTCTGTTGTCTGGTGAATTGTTCAGGGTGTACCCCACCTACACCAAATGTCGGCTGAGACAGGCACAGCCTCCCTCTGATACTGTAGGATTAAGCAGTTCAGTAAACTTGTTTGTTGTTTCTGCATTTAATATTACAACACCACAATTTTAATACTTTGGGGAGAAATTGCTTGTAAAAAGTGCAAAAGTTTTCGTCCAAGTAAATTTAATACTCACTTTCACTTATTCCCTGCACTTGGATCAGTACTTGGATGTAGGAGGACAAAGTTTTATATGAAATATTTTATTTATTTAAAAAACTTAAACATGTCATAATTTCTTTATTATTGTGTGTTGTTCTTTCCCTTACATTACGAAGTTCTCGGATGAAATGTATAACTCAAATCAGACTGATAATCCCGTTTGCGATATCGTCACTGTGTCTGTGGCACCTTGAATATGGACGTCATCAAATTGAAGTCGGTAGGGGGAGTGCGCAGGGCTGGATTGAGACGACAGCCACCAAGTGCAAGCCGGTTATTCGGCATCCTTCGGGGAATCGTTCAGTCCAGATGGAGCTGTTACAGCGGAGATAGAGCGAAGAATCTCGCCAACCAGTTCACTTGGTTCGGTAAGAGAAGACGTCTGCAATCGTCGTTTATTCTACATTTTATTCAGTTAGTGTATCAAGATGTTAACTGTTTCATTCACGAGGGTTAGAGATTTGTTGATGCTAAACTAGCATTTACGAGCAGATTAATCCCCTTGGCCGCCCACCTGAGGTAAACCATCCCTCTGAAACAACTTCCTCAGATTAGATTAAGGTCTCACTCGGTTTTTATTGCGCTTATAAACAATAAACTGGTCTTATTGTGGATGTTATAACTGTAAAGTTAGTGGTTTGTACTGACTTTGGCCTCGCTAAGTTAGCAAACCTAGCTGCTCCAAAGCTAAGCTAAGCGAACGTAATATTTTCCCACTGGCCTGCCTTAGCTCTTCGCTAATGTAATAAAACAACACACATTGGCTCCCTGAGAGACTTACTGTGTCTCATGTCTTCTGGTTTTTCACAGGAGTGATATTAATTAATTGTTAATTAGGAATAACTGTGAGTGTGGTGTTTCTGTTGATGGATAAACACATGATGGGCTGTTGAGCTTCGGTTAGCTAACTCAGGCTAGCGCATTCGCACTGTTTATAACAGGCTTGTGGAATATTTTTAAGATTATTAACAAAATTTGAGTTTAATAATCAAAATCGTATCGTTCGTTAGTAATCAAATGTCTCGTTAGGGCTTAATTATGAGCTTTATCCCAGGTCGAGATGCTGCATAATGTGGAGACAACTGATAATGTTGATTGGACACCTCATCACACTCCAGATATCATTTTTAATTTAATCCAACAGGTTTATTAAGCAAATGTTTACATTTTTGTATGTTCCACCACTTAAAAATCCCACTGAATGTTTTTCCTGTTATGATAAATTTAAACTTGTTTAACAAATTTTCCTGTTTAAATTTAAACCGGAGGCTGAGACTGAAAGTTCGATTCAACTCACTTTTGGTTTGTTATAACCAACAGTAAAACCACAGATGCTCACTGGACCGCAGTTGTGTAAACCACAATGAAAAAGATTTGATTTTCGTGCTACTGTTGTCGTCTATTATCAACGTGACAGGTTTTAGTTCGGATCTGGGGAAACATGATCCAGTCCATGGTTTCTCTTTCTTCTCTTTGTTGTGTGAGGTGGATGTGGTGTCGTCTGTCAGTGCCAGAGCCACTTGAAGTTGTTTCCACTTCAACAGGAGACAAGTGTTCATTCACTGTGGACACACACGCACACACACACACATGTACGTACGTACACACACACACATGTACGTACGTACACACACACACATGTACGTACGTACACACACACACATGTACGTACGTACACACACACATGTACGTACGTACACACACACATGTACGTACGTACACACACACACACATGTACGTACGTACACACACACACATGTACGCAATGCACACACATGCACGCACACACACATGTACACACACACATGTAATGCACGCACGCACGCACACACACACATGCACGTACGCACACACACACACATGTAATGACACACACACATGTCACGCGACACACACACATGTACGACGCACACACACACATGTACGCACGCATTAATACACAATACACATGTACGCACGCACACACACACACACATGTACGACGCATTAACACACACATGCAATGCGACGCATACACACACACACATGTACGCACGCACACACACATGTAATGCGACGCATTACACACACACATGTACGCACGCACACACACACATGTACGTGACGCACATTACACACATGTACGCACGCACGCACACACACACACATGTACGCACGCACACACAATACGCACACATGTAATGCACGCACACACACATGCGCACGCATTACACACACACATGCACGCACGCACACACACATGTACGCACGCGACACAATACACACATGCAATGCGACGCGATACACACACATGCACACGTGACGCGACACATTACACACATGCACGCACGCATTACACACACGCACGCATACACACGACACACACACACACGACGTGACGCATTACACACGACGCATATCACACACACGCATCGCGACACACACGCACGCACGCATCACACACACGACGCACGCACGCACACACACGCACGCACGCATACACACACACGCACGCGACGCACACACGTACGTACGCACACGTACGTAAACACACACGTACGTAAACGCACACGTACGTAAACGCACACGTACGTAAGTACGCACACGTACGTAAGTACACACACACGTACGTAAGTACACACACACACATGTACGTAAGTACACACACACACATGTACGTAAGTACACACACACACATGTACGTAAGTACACACACACACACACACACACACACGCACACACACATGTACGTACGCACACACACATGTACGTACGCACACACACATGTACGTGACGACGCATTACACACACGCATTTACGCGACACGCACGTGACGCGACACGACACGCTACAAGACGCACGCACGCACGCGACGAGGTAGGTACGCGCGCACGCACGTAGGTAGGTACGCACGTAGGTAGGTACGCACGCACGTAGGTAGGTACGCACGCACGTAGGTAGGTACGCACGTAGGTAGGTACGCACGCACGCACGTACGTAGGTAGGCACGTACGTAGGTAGGCACGTACGTAGGTAGGCACGCACGTACGTAGGTAGGCACGCACGTACGTAGGTAGGCACGCACGTACGTAGGTAGGCACGCACGTACGTAGGTAGGCAACGCACGTACGTTGGTAGGTACGCACGCACGTACGTAGGTACGCGCGCACGACGCACGCATTTAGGCAGGCACGCACGCACGAGGTAGGCACGCACGCACGCACGCATTTAGGTAGGCACGCACGCACGAGGTAGGCACGCACGCACGAGGCAGGCAATGCACGCACGTAGGTAGGCAGGCACGCACGCAGGTAGGCAGGCACGCACGCAGGTAGGTAGGCACGCACGCAGGTAGGTAGGCACGCACGCAGGTAGGTAGGCACGCACGTACGTAGGTAGGTACGCACGTACGTAGGTAGGTACGCACGTACGTAGGTAGGTACGCACGTACGTAGGTAGGTACGCACGCACGTACGTAGGTACGCACGCACGTACGTAGGTAGGTACGCACGCACGTAGGTAGGTACGTATGTAGGTAGGCACGCACGTGCGCACGTAGGTAGGTAGGCACGCACGTGCGCACGTAGGTAGGTAGGCACGCACGTGCGCACGTAGGTAGGTAGGCACGCGCGTACGTAGGTAGGTAGGCACGTGCGTACGTAGGTAGGTACGCACGCACGCGCGTACGTAGGTAGGTACGCACGCACGCACGTACGTAGGTAGGCACGCACGTGCGCACGTAGGTAGGTAGGCACGCACGTGCGCACGTAGGTAGGTAGGCACGTGCGCACGTAGGTAGGTAGGCACGTGCGTACGTAGGTAGGTACGCACGCACGTGCGTACGCGCGCACGCACGTAGGTAGGTACGCACGCACGTAGGTAGGTACGCACGCACGTACGTAGGTAGGCACGCACGTACGTAGGTAGGCACGCACGTACGTAGGTAGGCACGCACGCACGTAGGTAGGTATGCACGCACGCAGGTAGGTATGCACGCACGCAGGTAGGTATGCACGCACGCGGGTAGGTAGGCACGCACGCGGGTAGGTAGGCACGCACGCGGGTAGGTAGGCACGCACGTACGTAGGTAGGTAGGCACGCACGTACGTAGGTAGGTACGCACGCACGTACGTAGGTAGGTACGCACGCACGTACGTAGGTAGGTACGCACGCACGTACGTAGGTAGGTACGCACGCACGTACGTAGGTAGGTACGCACGTACGTAGGTAGGTACGCACGTACGTAGGTAGGCACGCACGTGCGCACGTAGGTAGGTAGGCACGCACGTGCGCACGTAGGTAGGTAGGCACGCACGTGCGCACGTAGGTAGGTAGGCACGCACGTGCGCACGTAGGTAGGTACGCACGACGCGCGCATTTAGGTGAGGCACGCACGACGCGGCGATGTAGGTAGGTACGCACGCACGCGCGCGCATGAGGTAGGCACGCACGCGACGCGCGCACGCGACGCGACGCAGGTAGGCACGACGCGACGTAGGTACGCGCGCACGCACGCACGTAGGTAGGTACGCACGCACGTACGTACGTAGGTACACACGCAGGTACACACGCACACGCACGTAGGTACGCACGTAGGTACACACGCACACACGCACGTAGGTACACGCACACACGCACGTAGGTACACACGCACGTAGGTACATAGGTACACAGGTACACACATACATACAAACCACTGGGTTCTCAGTATCCTATCAAATCATCTAACATTGTTTTGGATGCTCACATTAAAGTGGGAATTGTAATCTTATCACTAACACAATGCCTTTCAGTTAAGATTGATTATTGGACCAAGTTATTTGTGAATTGTAATGATTTGTCTTTGTCTTCTGAGAAGGATTATTTATTGGACTGTTTGTTTATTTTTCGGGTCAGTGGATTGATTGTCATATTTTATTTTTTAGTCATTCTTTTTAAATCTCAAATATCTCTCAATCGTTTAATCCAAGATACGAGTGGGGATTTCTAATTCATATTGAAGGGGTGTTGTGGTTTAATCACTAAGCTCTTGACATTCTTGTGTGAAACCCTTAACAGAGGCGACGTGTCTAGTGTAGCACTGCGTCTTTAAAGAAAGAGGAAATAAATCTTTTTTTTTTTCATTATGCTTTCTTTCTTTTTTTCTGTGCTCATATTGATTGAAACTGGATATAACTATAACTGGAGGTAACTCGACCTGATAATGACCCGCTGGTGAGGTAACACATCCTAGAGAAGTTTTTGGCACTAGAGAAGATGGCGTATTGAGGAAAGGGTAGTTAAAGGGAAGTGTCTTTACATGGTCACAGTGACATTTGCATAAGAGCTGAGATCACGTGTGGGGCTAAGTTTTAGCAGCTGGGGTGGTGAGAATGCTTTATGGTTAAAAGGCACCGACTTGCCCTAAACGTGATTGGGTTAACCAAGCAACAATCCACTAAAGATCAATAAAAGACTGTTTTATAAGCAATTCTTGTCAAGGCTTGAAACAATGCCACTGGTGAGTACATTAAGTGAAGGTATATTTACAGAGTCGAGAAGAAAACATTGTGAGCGGTGATAGTGTTGGAAGGAGTAAGGTCCGTATGGGTGAAATCATTACTGAGATACTGTAATTCCAAAGTCTAGGCACCACAGCAGTTAATGATCCGCTTGCTCCTTAAAGTCTGATCTGTAGTTTTGTGAACTTTAAATGGAAAAGGCATCTTTTATATGATAAATTCGGGGCAGTCTGGGTTCATATTTGTGGAGAGGGCTAACAGAACTCTTGTATTGAGGTTTGTTGTGAAGGGATGCAGAACAGATGGTACTTTAAAGGGGAACGCCTACAACAGCCGTCTGAAATGAGGGAGGAAAAAGGCCTTTTATTTTTGCAGTCTTTTGGGTGGCTGTTTTTAAAAGGTTAAACTAAATGTTGCTCCTGAGCTCTTCTGTATTGTCACAGATACTACACTGGTTTTTAAAAGGCCATGTTTTATTACTCCCTTGAGGACCGGCCTCAGCTTCTGCATTTCCAATTTGCATTTTGTAAATTTCTTGCCAAGAACTTCGTGCCATTGTGGGTAGATTTTCTCGGGCTTAGTCTGTCTCTTTCCCGAGTGCAGTGTTGATTTTTTTGTTTCCATGTTGGGTAGCATTAGGCTAATGGTTGGAGAAGCGATTTTGGGACCAAAAGGCTGCTGGTTCGATTCCCGATCCGGCAGTGAAAATGTGTGTTGGTGATGGGGGGCAGTAAGCAACACCTTCACTGCCTCCACATTCATGGCCTGGTTCAAGGCATGTACTCTAGTTCTTATGTGACCAGTAACAGAGCTCGAGACTAACATTTTAGTTTCCCTGGTGCACCTAACTTTTTTTATTATTAATGACACAATTAAAAATTTATTGTTGTTACTCAGTGAAACCTGCTTGTCCAAAACTTGGCTTGAAGCCAGGCACGACCATGCAAATTAAACAAATACAGTTTTCCATATAGATAAGTATTCATCATGGTTCCTAAAGGGTATTATAATTATATAGGCATGATATCTGTTCAGATTTTTAAACCAATTTTACCCAGATGGTTTTTAATAAGTTCACACTTGCTTACCGAAAGATTTTAACAGCAGGTCTGAACATGGTCTGTAGGGGCAGTGGTGGTCTAGTGGTATAGGGCGCTGGATCGCTGATCCAAAGGTTGGGGGTTCTAGTCCCACTCTCCACAAGGTTGTCACTGTCCCCCCCAGTGCGGCTAACTGGGTTATCAAAGGCGGGCCATGTCTGTCACTGTCTATGGTGAGAGGCATGTAAAAGAACCATTGCTGACTTTCGTAAAGAGTAGCTGCAAAGTCGTCAGCGTGTTTCTGTCCCTTGCTAAAAGGGTTGTGACAGGAAGGGCATCCGACGTAAAAACCTCTGCCAAATCAAACATGCGAATCAGATGATTCACTATGGGGACTCCCGAGTAAAAGGGGAAAAAGCCGAAAGGAAGACAGACCGTCTGAACATGGTCTGTGATTGGTCCAGAAGGGATTCCTTTAATGCCATGATGATGTTTTCAATTATTGCACTTTTGTATTTCTCCAGTACCCTAAACAGTGACATTCTCTAATTTAATTTTGAATATATTAGAGATGCACCAAGAATCCAACTAGAGACCAAAATCAGATGATTTTCAGTGTTAGCGGCCCTGGAGGAAAACAGCCAGGTAGTCTCTCATATTTCTGATTCGGAGCCAGTCTGTGAATGCTTCTTAAATTCCTTAAATTGCATCCTGGTTTCCCCTCACTTGCTTTTAATCCATGTGAGTGCAGAAATTATGTTAGGCCAATGGACACTGGAAAATATGTTTTAAGAGAAATGAAGCCGAGCAATGGTTCTGATGACGGCGGTACTGTAGCCCTGCTGTATATAAGCATCTGACATCATATAAGGGGTGCGTTCCTTATTAGTTGGCATATGTATCCTTATTTCTTGCTCCTTAATGCACAAATAAGAAAATTGGGACAGCTGGGAAAGATGACAGATCTAAGGACTTCTGATTCAATCAAAAAACAAGGAAACAATTTGAGCGCTTAAAATATCCTGAATAAAACATCACCACCTCCTTCCTCCGCTTGGTCCGGGGTTGGGTCACAAGACAACAACCTAAGCAGTGAGGTCCAGACATCCCTTTCCACAGCCTCCTCCCCTGGCCCTTCCAGCGTTACACTTACGCGTTCCCAGACCAGCCGCGAGACATAGCCTCTCCAGCATGTTCTGGATGTCTGAGCTTCTCACCCTGTATAAAACAATTTTTAAATAATTCTAGTCCCTTCTGGAATTTTATACACAATTATATTTTCCATAGGTTGGAATATGGATATGTACCTTTTTTTTGTGATTTCAAAATAGCAAAACTTTTATTAATGTTATCAAAGTTTCACAAACACTTCTGGCTTGGTCACTGATATATAAACAGATTTTCTTCACAGATGTGCGTCATGTGGAGTAATTGCTATATTGCCTATTGAAAACAAATCCTTTTTTAAATTTATTTTTTAATATAAAGGCTTTAGTGTTATTCTGGTCATTCGACTTCATAATAATAATAATAATAATAATAATAATAATGAGACCTATTATGAAGTCATTAAAAGTTTTGGCTTTCCTGTCAGTCCCAAATAGCTGCCATTTCTACTCGCATTTCTCTTCTGAAAGAGATTAAAAAAACTTGACTATCACTGAATCCAGTTCAGTTCCCACTGTCACCACTGTTAGGCTCTTAACCCTCAATTGCTAAATTGTATTTTTAAAAAAACAATTTTAATTGTAAGTTGCTCTGGATAAGAGCATCTGCCAAATGCTATAAATGTAAATGAACCCCGGGGTGATCTTAGTGGGTGATGTTGATCTGACCAGTAAAAGGAAAAAATAACACCATTATCCATTTAAGGGGCAGTGGTGGTCTAGTGGTTTAAGGTGCCGGATCGCTGATCCAAAGGTTGGGGGTTCGAGTCCCACTCTGCACAAGGTTGTCACTGTCCCTCCCAGTGGGGATAACTGGGTTATCGAAGGCCAGTCATGTCTCTCACTGTCTATGGTGTGAGGCATGTAAAAGAACCATTGTTGACTTTCGACAAGAGTAGGCTGCAAAGCCATCAGCGTGTTTCCGCCCTGCGATGGCCTGGCGAGCTGTCCAGGGTGTATTCTGCCCTCGCCCGAAGTTGGCTGGGATGGGCGCCAGCCTCCCCGCGACCCAAGTTAGGATTAAGCGGGTACAGAAAATGAACTGAACATTATCCATTTACTTTTTCAGAGAGAAATTTCCTCAACCTTCATCGCTGTGTTCTCCTGCTCTAAAATCTAAGCAACAATTATGCACTGAAGGAAAGGGGGATGTCTGTGCAGAATTGTATTAATTTTGCAACATCTACTGAGCCTGAGAAACATTTTTTTTTTTTTTTAGTACAGTCGGCCCCTTACGAAATTACTAAATTTCGTAAACTTGCAAAATTAATCCATCCTAGAGTCCTTTTCGTAATGTGGGAATTTCGTAAGTAGGGGTCACATCTTATATGTTAAACACCTTATTCGTTCCAAGGCTCCAGTCTTTGGACTGGATAAACTCCATAAACCCTTTAAAAATGATAAAAGTACACCAATTTTGTATGAAATATGTGTTAAAAGTAAATTATTTATTAAACCATTTAAACATTTTGTTAACATAATAAACCATTTTATAACATATTTATTAATTAAACCATTATTAAACATTTTTTATTAACACACACACACCTCTCCCCCCACCCCACCCCATCTCTCTCGCGCAAGCTGCGGGCCACGCCCACAAGAATTCAAAGCACATTCCCTGCTTGACAAACTCAACTTGAATTTGATTCCTTGAGGGATCAGAATTCCAGATGAGCTCAAATGCACCCACATTTATTAAACATTTACTGAATTAAAACAACTTTAAAAACTGAATTAACAGTGAAGCTTCCTTCTGTCTCTATCTGGGAGGCCAGCGGGGTGGGATGTTGACAGACAGCCAATGAGGAAGCAACTCCCGCATCGATTGGCGCGTTTGAATTTTGAATTTCTTTTCGTAAGAGGGGGTTGTTTCGTATCTCGGGGACAGAAACTCAAGAAAATGTTTTTCGTAACCTGGGGATTTTGTACACAGGGGTCGTCATAAGTTGGGGGCCGACTGTATATGCTACCACTTAAACAAAAAAAACATAATAGAATGAGATTTTTTTATTTATTTATTTTTTTTGTTCATTTAAATATACTTTTATATTTCATATAATTTTTTTTTAATCATGAGGAAACAGATTAGCTCCCAGCACAGACGGGCAGAGCCGTGAAATGGCATTAAACCCTTTACAGACCTGTAGTTTTACTGTGCAGAAATATAATCAAAAGCAAAAATTTGAAAATTGAAATAAGTTTTTTGTTTGGTTTTTATAGTTTATATTTACATATTTTAACCACAACTATGAGGTAGGTCAGCTTTCTTCTTTGACTCGGCCCCTCACGCAGACCCTGTATAGCTAATGGTGTCTTTTCTCCTCTGTTTTGCCTGCTCATTTATATAATAAATTTAAATTAAGAATGAGATTTTTTTTTTTTTATGTTGATATATTTTAACCATGATGCAGACAGCTCAGGTGAATGATGTGCATTAGCTTTCTTCAAGCTTCATTCCATCCCATGTCCTGCACTATTTTTCCGTGTTTAGCATTGCATGGAAGGTGGAGGCAATCCCAGTCATCTCTTGGTGAAGGAGAGTACACCCTGAGAGCTAGCTTAATAGCTAACAGTATCTCTTCTTAAAAGTTGAATAGCAAAATTAATGTACATTCTTCTCTGTAAAGTCAGTGTAGTACATACTGCCAGAAACATAAGAAAATAAATGAAAATGAGCTCTTTAATATATACATTTTAACCATGGCACCAGAGCAGCTCAGTTTAGTCCTGTGCTTTCAGCTGGCTAAAAGCTCTGCGTCTTGGCATCCGTTCTAAACAAAAGGAAACCGTGCACTCGGAAGATATTTTGGTTTATAATGTGGGTTTATATATATATATATATATATTATATGTGTGTGTTTATATATATATATATATATATATATATATATATATATATATATATAGTGTGTGTGTATATAGTGTGTGTGTATATATATATATATATTATATATATATATGTGTGTATGTATGTGTATTTATATATATATATATGTGTGTATGTATGTGTATATATATATATATATATATATATATATATATGTGTGTGTGTGTGTGTGTGTGTGTATGTATCATCTTTTCCTTTCGGGGTCGCCACAGCGAATCATCTGCCTCCATCTCACCCTGTCCTCTGCATCTTCTACTCTTTTTTTATATATATATATACACACATACACACAGATGCAGCCATGAGGCGGGGGGGGGGGCACGAACCAGTGTCTCTCCCCCTTATGCCGGTCCCAAGCCCGGATAAATGCAGAGGGTTGCGACAGGAAGGGCATCCGGCGTAAAACTTCTGCCACATTTAAAAAATGCAAATGATCAAAACAAAATTCATACCGGATCGGTCGAGGCCCGGGTTAACAACGACCGCCATCAGTGCTGTCAACCAACAGGGTGCTGATGGAAATTGGACTACTGTTGGTCGAAGACGTCGAAGAAGGAGAGGCGGGAGGCGTGTCCGTAGGCAGAGAGAGAAGAGGAAATGTGTGAGCCTAGGACTGAGAGTAGGGACTTTGAATGTTGGAACTATGCAAGGAAAAGATAGGGAGCTGGCTGACATGATGCAGAGGAGGAAGGTGGACATACTGTGTGTTCAGGAGACAAGGTGGAAAGGTAGAAAGACTAGAAGCTTAGGAGCAGGGTTTAAACTGTTTTATCATGGTGTGGATGGGAAGAGAAATGGAGTAGGAGTCATCTTGAAGGAGGGTTTGTCAGGAATGTTCTAGACGTGAAAAGAGTGTCAGACAGAGTGATGAGTCTCAAGTTAGAAATTGAAGGCGTGATGGTCAATGTTGTTAGTGCTTATGCCCCACAGGCAGGATGTAAGCTAGAAGAGAAGGAGAGATTCTGGAGTGATTTAGATGAAGTGATGCAGAATACCCCCAGAGGTGAAAGAGTGGTCATTGGAGCAGACTTCAATGGACATGTTGGTGCAGGTAACAGAGGGGACGAGGAAGTGATGGGCAGGTTTGGTATCCAGGACAGGAACACAGAAGGACAGATGTTGATCGATTTTGCAAAAAGGATGGAAATGGCTGTGGTGAATACTTTCTTCAAGAAGAAACAGAAGCATAGGGTGACTTATGAAAGCGGAGGTAAGAGCACACAGGTAGACTACATCTTGTGCAGGCGATGTAATTTGAAGGAAGTCAGTGACTGCAAAGTAGTAGTTGGTGAGAGTGTTGCCAAACAGCATAGGATGGTGGTGTGCAGGATGACACTGATGGTGAGAAAAGTGAAAAAGGCAAAGGCAGAGCAGAAGACAAAGTGGTGGAAGCTGAAAAAGGAAGAGTGTCGTGTTGTCTTCAAGGAGGAGTTGAAACAGGCTTTGGGTAGTCAGGAAGTGCTTCCAGAGGACTGGACAACCACAGCCAATGTGATCAGGGAGACCGGTAGGAGAGTACTTGGTGTGTCCTCTGGAAGGAAAGTAGATAAGGAAACTTGGTGGTGGAATGAGGAAGTACAGGAGTGTGTACAAAAGAAGAGGTTAGCCAAGAAGAAGTGGGACATTGACAGGACCGAAGAGAGTAAACAGGAGTACAGGGAGACACAGCGTAAGGCGAAGGTAGCAGTGTCAAAGGCCAAACAGAGGGCGTATGATGACTTGTATGATAGGTTGAACAGTAAGGAGGGAGAAAATGATCTATACAGGTTAGCACAGCAGAGAAATAGAGATGGGAAAGACATGCAGCAAGTTAGAGTGATAAAGGACAGAGAGGGAAATGTATTGACTGATGACAGAAGTGTGCTGGGAAGATGGAAAGAGTACTTTGAACAGCTGATGAATGAAGAAAATGAGAGAGAAAAAGAGTAGAAGGGGTGACCGTTGAGGAGCAGGAAGTAGCAAAGATTAGTAAGGGAGAAGTGAGGAGGGCATTGAAGAGGATGAAGAGTGGAAAGGCAGTTGGCCCTGATGACATACCAGTTGAGGTATGGAAGTGTCTAGGGAGGTAGCAGTAGATTTTCTGACAAGAATATTCAACAAGGTCTTAGAAAGTGAGCAGATGCCAGAGGAATGGAGGAGAAGTGTGCTTGTGCCCATTTTTAAGAACAAGGGAGATGTACAGAGTTGTGGCAACTACAGAGGGATAAAGTTGATGAGCCATACAATGAAGCTATGGGAAAGAATAGTGGAAGCAAGACTAAGGGCAGAGGTCAGCATTTGTGAACAACAGTTTGGTTTCATGCCCAGAAAGAGCACCACAGATGCAGTGTTTGCTTTGAGGATGTTAATAGAGAAGTACAGAGAAGGTCAGAGGGAGCTGCATTGTGCCTTTGTGGATCTGGAGAAAGCCTATGACAGGGTGCCGAGAGAAGAACTGTGGTATTGTATGAGGAAGTCTGGAGTGACAGAGAAGTATGTTAGAGTGGTGCAGGACATGTATGAGAGATGTAAGACAGTGGTGAGGTGTGCTGTTGGTGTGACAGAAGAGTTCAAGGTGGAGGTGGGACTGCATCAAGGGTCAGCTCTCAGCCCCTTCTTGTTTGCTATGGTGATGGACAGGCTGACAGACGAGGTTAGACAAGAATCTCCATGGACTATGATGTTTGCAGATGACATCGTGATCTGTAGTGAGAGCAGAGACCAAGTGGAGGAAAATCTAGAGAGGTGGAGGTATGCCCTGGAAAGGAGGGGATTGAAGGTTAGTCTTAGTAAGACAGAATACATGTGTGTGAACGACAAGGACCCAAGAGGAACTTTGAGGTTACAGGGGTAGAGATAAAGAAGGTGGAGGATTTTAAGTACTTAGGCTCAACAATCCAGAGCAATGGAGAGTGTGGAAAAGAGGTGAAGAAGCGCGTGCAGGCAGGTTGGAATGGATGGAGAAAAGTGTCCGGTGTGATGTGTGATAGGAGAGTATCGGCAAGAATGAAGGGGAAAGTGTACAAGACGGTGGTGAGGCCAGCAATGTTGTATGGTTTAGAGCAGGGATCACCAACGTGGTGCCCGTGGGCACCAGGTAGCCCGCAAGGACAATATAAGTTGCCCGCGGACCTGTTCACTGCTATTTTTAGGACAGGCCCATTTTTAGGACAGCGCCACTCTCCATTGAGCTGCATATAATTTTTTTGAATATATTTTTAAATCAAGTCAATATCTTCACATAGATGAATATCATTAATTATTAATAATAACATCTAATTAAATCTAATTAAATGTAAATTGAGCAAATTTGTAATTTCAGAGGTGTGTATCGACCTAGTAGCCCTTCGCATTAATTGGTACCCATGAAGTAGCTCTCAGTTTCAAAAAGGTTGGTGACCCCTGGTTTAGAGACAGTGGCCCTGGGGAAAAGACAGGAGTCCGAGTTGGAGGTAGCAGAGATGAAAATGTTGAGGTTCTCTTTGGGAGTAACGAGGATGGATAGGATCAGAAATGAGTACATCAGAGGGACAGCACATGTTAGATGTTTTGGAGACAAAGTCAGAGAGGCTAGATTGAGATGGTTTGGACATGTACAGAGGAGGGATAGTGAGTATATTGGTCGTAGGATGCTGAGGTTGGAACTACCAGGCAAAAGGCCCAGAGGAAGACCAAAGAGAAGATTTATGGATGCGGTGAAGGCAGACATGAAGGTCGTTGGAGTAAGAGTAGAAGATGCAGAGGACAGGGAGAGATGGAGGCAGATCATTTGCTGTGGCGACCCCTGAAGGGAACAGCCGAAAGGAAAAGAAGACACACATACACACAGATATACATGTACTTATACGTCAGTCGGGGGGGGGGGGGGATTAACGGTGGAAAGTGAGTGATCCCTGTATGTGTTTTTGTATAAAATATTCTTACCAATAAAGTGAGGGGAGTCTTGTAATTAATCATTCAGAAATATTACTCTGTTAACCATCATCGCCTCTGTGTGTACTAATTGCTCATTTTGTGAAATGGACTTGGAGATCTTCAAACCTCTTGGCGTTGTTCCTACTGTAGTAAAATTGGATAAAAGACTTTTGTCAGTACAGGTAGTGTCCAACTCATGACCACATTCGGTTCTGACCAACAGATTGTAAGACGGTTTTAACGTAAGTATGAGTATGTATACTGTACCTTTTCTACAAGTCTGTGTCAAAATTTTGTTTGCAATCTTTTTACCTTTCTTTAGACATTAATATGTGGAGCAGGAGGAGGACCAGTGTACATGTATTTTCAACCTTTTTTTTAGTTTGTTAATTTTGCAATCTTTCTACCTTTATTTTATTTTCAGCCTTTTCTTTAGTGAATAAATTTTGCAATCTTTTCACATTTCTTTAGAAATTATCTTTTCAACCTTTTCTTTTAAGTTGATAAATTTATTACGTAATGTCTAAAGAAAGGTAAAAATATTATGAAATTAAAGTAAATTTAAGGTTTACATAAAACACAACATACTACAGTACAGTACAATTGGTTTAATCTGTAGGAGTCACACAAATATATTATGAAATGCCTGTGCCAAAACAAGAAAAGAAAACACTTGTTTAGAACAGCAAAAAAAAACAAAACAATTAAAGCGGCTAAATTTATCGATCGCTGGTACTTGGCTGAGGGTTGTCGGGATCCTCTTCAATGTGGCCAACGCTCTCTGTGTGTGGGGAGGAGTTGTTTGTTTCATGATCATGGTGAGCTTTGGCTTGTTCGTTTCTTTTTTTCCTCCCCTCATAAATTTCACAATATGGATAAAACTTGTCATGTGGCATCCGTTCAATTCTTGCAAAGCGTTCAAAGTCAGGGTCCATTTGTTCAAAATGTGCAAGGAGTTTATTGAGTTGAGATAACCCTTCTGATAACCCCTCAACGGGGAATTTCTTTTCTAGCAACGTGTCCTCTTCTTTCTTTCTCTCCTCTTTCACCAGTCTTTCTTCTTTTAATTCAATCAGCTCTTCATTCGTGTCTACAATCACATACACATTCTTCTTCGTTGATTTTTTTTTTTTTGTGTCTCCCTGTAGTATTTTTCATTAATTCTGCATTAATGTAAATTCGTTTACCCTTTGTACAGGGGGTGGACAAAATAATGGAAACACCTTGGCATCATAATCTTTGAACATAATTTAAACAATCAAAACTAGGCATATGTATTGATTCATACAACTTGTGAATTGTTTCCAAAGGAATTTTAAGCCATTCTTCAGTTAGAATAGCCTCCAACTCTTTTATAGACTATGGCGGACTTGTGCTTCGCTGAGGATGTTTTTCCCTCTCTTTCAAGGGCAGCCATTACTTTTGAGACAGTACCGCTTGAAACACCAAACATTTGGGCAGTTTTTGTTACACAAGTGCCGACCATACGAGGACCAACAATTTGGCCTCTTTTAAAATCTGAGAGGTCTGCCGTTATGGGGTATGATTGTTTTCAATATCTGAAAAAGGAAAAAAAAAACATTTATTTTACATTAACATCAAATAATAGTTATTATACAAAAAATAACGTATGCCAAGTTTTGATTGTTTAAATTATGTTCAAAGATTATGATGCCAAAATGTTAGGTGTTTCCATTATTTTGTCCACACACCCTGTATATAATGTGAAAACTTGAGAACAACCTGCTAATTGTTAGTTTTTTCTTGTGACTGAGTCTCTCTCATCTTATTAAATACATGCACTGTACATGGTTTCACCAGTTTGATCCTCACAAATAGGTTAGAATCAGCTAGGCAAGGCTGATGATATTCACATACATGACACCCAAGTATATAAGATATTTATCAATTAATTAATTTTTTTAGTCATGGGTGGTTGTGAAGTCGAACAGTTGTAAGTCGGTGACTAGCTATGTTGGTGACATTGTCTGTTTGTTTGTTTATTTACAATTTTTATTATGGAAATCAAACAATCCATTTTTGTGAAATGAAAGAGCTATACCTTACCAGTATGCGGATAATTTTAAGAAGGCGTCATGTTCCTGAAGTCAAATTTAGCCATACAAAACTGTTATTTATATATTTTAAAAGGAAAAGAAAACAATACAGGACACAAAAATCAAACAAATAGACTCAAGAACAGCTTTTGCCCACAAGCTGTTAAACGTGTAACACCACCACCATCATGACCACCACAACCACACACACTGATTGAATAGGCATCATTCAGACCATCTTCCTGGACGGTGCAATATTACTCCTAAGTGCAATACTCGTGTTTAGAGCAGGTCTTGAACATCATAACGTTATAGCACCATGCACCTTATAATTAAAAGCTTTACTTCTTATCCAGTGTGTCCTGTCCCTTTGACTATCGTGCACCCTTCTGTATATGTGTGTGTGTATGTGTGAATATGTGAATGTGTGATGATGTGAATAGATATACAGGTGCATGTGGGATATATATATATACAGTCGGCCCTCTACTTACGAAATTAATCTGTTCCAGAGCCTTTTTCGTAAACTGGAGTTTTCGTAAGTAGAGGTGCATTTTACATGTAAAACGCGTGATTCGTTCCAAGGCTCCCAAGACTACCCCATAAACCCTTTAAAAATGATTAAAGTACACCAATTTTGTATGAAATATGTATGAAATATGTGTTAAAAGTAAAAGAAAATGTACTTTTTTTTTTTTTTTTTTTTAAATCTCTCGAACCACCCATGTGTCGCTTTAAAGTCCCGGGGTTTCTGATCTGAAGAACCCTCACCCCCACCCTCCTTCACAAGGTCCTTAAATATTGCGGTTGCTTTTTCCGGAAATAATCGTCTGTGTCACTGAATCCCCACTTTTAATGCCTCCTGCTTCAATATCGTTCCGAAATAATCGCCTCCATCACTGTATCTCCACTTTTAAGGTCTCCTTCTGCTTCAATATCGTCCCAATTGTAGAGGGGTTTCGGCCATACTCCTTTGCGATTTTGTTCAACCGCATCCCACTTTCGTATTTTTTATCATCTTCTCCTGCTTCACTTTGATTGATAACTGAGCTTGATTCTTCTTTTCGGTGTCACCGGGAATCACTTTCTTGGGGTCCATGATTGATCGTTGCAGCGTTATATTTCGTTATCAATCTCAAAAAACTCATGAGCCAACAATCCTGTTCAACTCTCCTTCACGCATGTGACAAACAGGAAGTATGGGTACAGTTCAGCTCCCTCCTGCCCAATGGGAGGCTCTCGGGGCGGGATGTTGGGAGACAGCCAATGAGAGAGTAGCTCGCGCATTGTTTGAACGTTTGAATGCTGCGTTTGAATTTTTGAATGGCACGTTTGGTGCTTTTCGTGAAGAGGTTGTTTTCGTAAAAAGAGGACAAAAATTTAGGAAAATGTTTTTTGTAACCTGGACTTTCATATTCGGAGGTTTTCGTAAGTAGAGGGTCGACTGTATCTGTTTGTGTCTATATGTGGACATATAGATGAGCACTGATAAAACCACAATGTTGCAGGCGATTCACATTGTATCAGCAATATTAAAGAGCACTTCTACACTTTAGCCATTGTTCTTAATCCCAGAT
Organism: Plotosus lineatus; assembly: GCA_024760905.1. Lineage (NCBI taxonomy): Eukaryota > Metazoa > Chordata > Actinopteri > Siluriformes > Plotosidae > Plotosus > Plotosus lineatus. Next base: position 25,090,817 of record CM045728.1, on the reverse strand, counting down.
AAGGTACATGGCCTTGTGGTACTAATAATAATCATAATTATATAATAATCCTCTGACATTTTCACATATTCCAATCCCTCACTGTCACATCTCATCCTCTTCTTTCACAAACCCTCCTCTGTGACATCATCTCCAAATACCACAAGTAACACCTATGGTCCTTCGGTGCAAAATTAATAATATCTCAGTCACTTCCACCATCAAACATGCAGTGCTGCCTCACAGCCATGAGAACGTCTGGTGGAGCTGCACCGAGCATCAGGCAAACATTCCACATTTCTATTGGAATTCTCTAGTTGTTGTTCTGCCACTTATTTCCTCTTATTATAAAAAGTCACTTTGTGACATCACTTCACCTGTGTGAAATGTTCTCCGATTCCAACCATTTTTGGAGCATCATGTCCTCATCATCACCATCACTCCTCTTCATGACTGCCTGTGCCTATGTTAGTCTCATCATTTGGACCCCAGAAATCGCTTATTATAATTGTTGTTATTGCTATTAGTGGTGGTAGTATTAATGTTATTGTCTGGTGTTTCTGCCAATAATACTGCTAATAATAACACTAATAGAGATAACTTTTTTGTATATGATGTCAATAACAGCAAGTAAATTGTAAAAAATGGATGTTGGAAGTTTATACAGTACTAAGAAAAAAAAAAATCAGAAATCTGCAAGGAAAATTTAAATCAGAGTATCTATTTTTTTTAAAGTATGTAGCTGTGTTCCAATCCCACAAATAGAGCCGTGTGATGGGAGACTTTATCCTGTGCGTCGTGGGTGTAGCATAAAAAGTCAGCAGCAGTAAGAAAGATGGGACGAGTAGGATAGTTGGATGATGCAGGAGTACATTGTCAGTTGTGGAAAACACTAACAAATAAAACTGAATTGAGTTAAGTGACAGAGTGTAGGTGTAATGAGCTGAATGCTGTGTGTGTAGGGGGGCTAGCAGTAGAAAATCAAAGTTGCTGTATATTTATTTTATTTATTTATTTTGGATATCATTCATAAAAAGTTAATAATTTTAAGTTGTTTGGCTTAAACTGAACTAAGCCACTTTAACCTCATGCTGTTTTCTTACTCTCTGTGTTCTGCTCCCCGTTCCAAATTTAGGGGCCTAACCCTATCTGGCCATGGGTGACACAGAGCTGGACTTTCCCCCTTCCAATCTGGAGGAGCTACAGAAAAGTCCATCAGCTTCATCCACCTCCACTACCTCGTCTCTTTCCCTGCCCTCCTCGCCATCCTCTGGCCCACGGCCAATGACCAGCCCCAGTCCCAGTGATGGTCTGCCTTCTTCTAGCCCTTCCCTGGATGTCATATCAGAGGGTGTGGGTGAACTGAGTCTGGTTATTGATACTGAAGTAGCCAAGAAAGCATGTCAGGAGGTGCTGCAGAAGGTCAAATTCTATAAAAGTGACGGCGATACAGCTTTGCCATGTGCTGAACCTCACCTTGTGAATGGGACTGAACACACAGAGCCCTTGAACTTAGATGGTACAGGCTCAGGTAAACCTCCGAAGATTACTGAAGAGGAGGATGTTCTAGCAGTGGGCACAGTGAAGAATGCACGCCGTCGTCACAGGAACAACTCCTCGAAACAGTCATGGCTTCTGCGACTGTTTGAATCCAAGCTGTTCGACATTTCCATGGCCATCTCGTACCTATACAACTCAAAAGAGCCTGGTGTCCAGGCCTACATCGGCAATCGGCTCTTCAGTTTCCGAGACGAGGATGTGGACTTCTACCTGCCACAGCTGCTCAACATGTACATCCATATGGATGAGGACGTGGGTGATGCCATTAAGCCGTATGTGGTGCACCGATGCCGCCAGAGCATCGGCTTCTCACTGCAGTGCGCCTGGCTGCTTGGCGCTTATTCTTCGGACATGCACATTTCCACACAGAGGCACTCGCGAGGTACCAAGCTGCGCAGGCTCATACTGTCCGATGAGCTGAAGCCAACCGGTCAGCGTGCTCGCCTTCATCAGCAGCACCAGAACCACGTCCTCTGCCCAAACTTGAGTGAACACAGCCTCTCTCCATCGAAGCGCACTCATCAGCGCTCCAAATCAGATGCCACTGTTAGCATCAGCCTCAGCAGCAACCTGAAAAGGACAGCCAGCAACCCAAAAGTGGAAAGTAGCCAGGATGAGGTGAGCAGTCAGAAACTGAGAGCGGATGACACCGCTGCTTGAAATAGCTACATTTTCTAGATTCGTGTGTGTGTGTGTGTTTTCTCTCACTGTCTTGAGTATTCGATTTCAAAAATCATTTTCTTAGTGTGTAGTGCTCTATCAGACACAGACTAATTGAAGACTGTTTAAAATGTCTCTGTTTAACAATAACTTACATCCCCATATGTAGGGATCAGTCTGTGGCATCCTCTCACTCATTCAATCATTTGCCAAGCTTTATTCCTACTCTCAGCCACCACTTGAGGAAAGCAGGGTACACCTTGAAAAACTCACCAGACTATTACAGGGTAGCACATGGACATATCTGGGCAGTTTGGAACAGCCACATACATACGAAAATCTACAATACATTAGCTCAATGTGAATGTCTGAACTGTGGAAGGAAACCAAAGTACCTGGAGGAAACCCACAGTTACAGGGAAAACATGCAAACTCCACACTGAAAAGCCCAAGCCTGGAAGTCGAACCCAGGGCCTTCTTGGTGTGAGGAGACATGCTAGCCACTACACCTGTGGCATCTGTCAAAATTATTAAGCAATGTGTGTTTTTAACAATGCTTATGATGTACTTGGCATCCTTGGTGCAAAAACACCCTCAGTGCACAGGTATTTTGTCCCCCGCTGCACTCGAGGTGCATTCAGTTGAAAAGAGTATAGCCACCAAGCTGAAGGGCTTTTCTCTCTAGCCAACCAATCAAAATCAAGAAAGGTTGGTTTCTTATAGCAATACTGTCAACAACAGCAGAGAAAAATGGAGTCTGTCATTTTAGCTAACTTTTTTCAAAGTGAATAAACTAACATTCACAGTGAAGGAACATGGAAGTGATAGATTTATGTATGTATTATAACCTAAAGTCAGGAAGTACTTAATAGGAATATTTCTGAAAATGAGGTTGAGTACTTGCAAAACGTATCTGGTGGACACAGGTGCTAATTATCATAAGACCCTGAAAGGAATTTGTCATCAGTGAAGCTTTAAGAACCTTTAAGTTATTTGTTGCTATAGTCAGATTCTTTTTGGTGTTTGTTTCTTTACCATTCTTCTTACTTGGTCACCCAACTGATCAAATTATCGTATTCGACTTAATAAGCGCTCTACTCCAATAAGCGCTCCCCAGTGGGTGTTTTTTTTTATTATTATTATTATTTTTTAAATTTTATTATTTATTATTTATTTATTTATTTATTTTTTTTTTTTTCGTCTAATAACCACCCATGTGTACTGTGAGCAACGTGGTAGATCAAACTTACCAATTTTATTCGCTCAGTCTCTGTAACATTAAAATGAGGCGTTCGACCCCCTGCCACTGGGGAATGTCTATAATGTTCATCAGTAATAACATTTGATTGTCCGCCGTGCTTTAAAAAAAAAAAAAACAGGAAAATATTTTGCTGTTTTCTTTTGGTAAATGTCCAAGAACCGATGAACCATTAGGAACTGCTACAGCAAAACTATGGGATGCTCTGAATGAATGGAGCGATAAGCCAGATATGGACCTATCAGAAAGTGATGAGTATTTTTCACCCGATTCTCCTGCTCACTGACCTCATAAATTTAAGGACGTTCCTGGCCATGTGCTTTGGTTTATGTTTGTGTTGATTGGTTCAACATTGCATGTGCTAAAGTTGACATTCGTGTTGTTTGGCTCGATTTTACTTCTGGGAAAATGTTTCAGCGAACAGCCAAAAGGAAAAGAAGAAGACCGGGAGGGAAAAGTAAGGGGTCTTTTTTAAAAAAATGATGCTGTTTTCTGTTTATTTTCCGCTTTCATGTAAGTCATTTGGTTGATACCACAAAATGAATAACAAATACAAGTAAAACTCTTTTATTGTTCTGTTATTATTCATGTTTTGCACCTCGATGGTAATAAGCACTTACCCTTCACCTCTGCTAGTAACATTTTAATAAGTGCCCACCCACTCCAATTATTAAAGCGCCCTGGGCGCTTATCACGTCGAATACGGTATATTAAGAAGTAATTGTTATGTGAATGCCATATATGGCGATGTGTCCAAGAAACAATGCACTGTGTCCAACATTACATTACATCCTTAGCCAGGATCTTATCACTAAGCATCAGGGGTAATCGTTTCCTTTTTCTGTCAATTTACGATGTTCTCTTTTACTTGCTTTAATGCTGTCAGTCCTCACATGCAGTTAGTTGTAGTCGTTGTGATGGTGATTAGTAGAGTAATTGAGATATTTCTCTCTGAAACTGTATTGCTTTATAGCCTGAAGAATAAATATATACTCCAGTGAAATCAGATCATTGTTTCACGTTATACTTTAATAGCGAATCAGGAAACGGCAAAATTTCCCAAATGTTGTAAACTAATCATCAGTCCTAGATTGCCTGTGGTATCTAGGAGTGGTTTAATCAAGTACTATATAGGAAGAGCTGTGTATTTTTAGCATAAGGAGTATTCATATGTGTTTTAATGGTGCGCCACGCCTGGATCAAACATTCATTTGTGGCACTGCAGTGTTTCAGGAATGGAGAATATTCCTGCAGTCACTCAGGCATGATATCACTGGTATTATACGACAGTGCAGTTGAATTCCTGAAGCCACGTTTACACAAGAAGTGACAAGCAACACACAATATCACCTGGCGAGAGAGGCGAATTGCTTCGCATCGCAGCACTTGTTGCCTAGGTAACGCCCTTGCATGTTTCCTGCTTGCAAAACTTTCCAAGTCAAACTGTGAGCAGCACTGTGCTCCCCTACACCAGCACTGTGTGAACTTTTTTTTTTCATTATCTGCTAGTGAGTTTATTTAAACTCATCATTGTTTTATACTATTTTATAAATTAATAACCTTCCAGAGATTCAATTTGAGAAAGAGTACCAGCGACATCACCGCTCCTGCTGAGTTCACCTACCGGTATTAGCATGGCTGATAGGCTACTTTAGGAGCTTTGTTTAAATGGACTACACTTTCAGCGCACAGTTTTTATGCCCTGATTTATTCATTTTTGTTCAAATTTAGCATGATTCGGTAGGAAAATATGTTACCAAAACTATGCACTCGAGTTACTGCCCAACCCTCATAATGTACTTTCCATTTGTGGCTCTTAAATAAACTTGTATAAAAAAAAATAAACTCGCAGGAAATACCATTTCTGAAATCTGGACCCAGGCATTACGTATCGGGTTATCCTCATAAAATTTCTGTGTGCAGTCATAAAACATAGGATATTTACACACTGTAGTAATGAGCTGCTCTTTCATGTTGATGTGAGAGGAACATTAAACTTGTATTCTGTACAAGTCCGTGTGTGGAACCACCTGGACATCAACAATATCTTTAACTCTGATTGGTTATTTGCTTGACTTGTCGTGTAAGTTCAGCTCAGTTGAACTCCATACCCATCCTGTTCATGTCACGTGAGGAAAATTTAGTTTTTTTGTTGTCTTTCGTCACGTGTATTGCAAGTGCAATTATTAACCTGGCATGATCTCTTCTTGTTTGGACAGGTCCAATATTGATGCTCTGTCTGTCTGTCTGTCGCTAATTATAATATTTATGGAAATTGGGAGACACCTTTCTCAAAAGTGACTTACATTGACATTGTATAAACTGATCAGTTGAGGGTTAAGGGCCTTACTCACGGGCCCAACAGTGGCAGTTTGCTGGTATTTGGGATTGAACCTCTGACATTTCACTCATTTGACCCAGAGCCTTAATCACTACTCCATGTATGGTTATTATTTCTGTAGTGTGTGTTCATGCATGATGACTCACAGACAGACTCTTCATATAATCAAAGGACACTAATTCGATCATTCAATGTTTTTTTTGTTTGTTTTTTTTTGTTTTTTTTAAGCAAAACCATTTGCTCAGTGGTTGATGTCTAAGGACACATTTGTTTATTGAATGGGACAGTTGTAACCTCATGGCAAGAGAGTTTATGCTTGGAGAGAGAGAGAGATTGACTGTTTATAGACGAGCACAGGACTTAACTTGCCTCTGGTGACCTGGTAATTAATGACAAGTTGTGTATATTAAATAATTAAACATTGTAAAACTTGGTTTTGAAACAAATCATTGTGATACAGTACGATAATGCACTACAGACAGGGCTGTTGGGCTGTTTCATGGTCAGGGTTGCCTTTTTTTAAAATTATACAAGGGACCGCTTTAGGTAGGCATTTTCCTACTTTATGACTGTCTGTTGGTTTTTGTTGTAAAGAGAAAGAGTAGTTTCAACTACACGTGTGAAATCTTTTCTCTATTCTGATAGTGTTATCAGAGGAAGATATGGCTCAAATTTTAACCAAGTATAGAATTTAATTCTCTCCAGTGTAATAAAAGTACAGACGCTCCCCGACTTACGTTCGTCTGTTTTACGTTTTTTCGCTTTACGGGTTCCACACCCCCCCCCCCCCCCCCCCCAAAAAAAAAAAGTCAAATTTTGAGTTTAGACGTACCTACGTAGTACGGTGACATAATGATGCTGCGTCCATTGTTTAGAAACGAGACTGAACGTGCCTGTCCTTCCCAGTTCAGTCATATATATATATAATATATATATACACACACACACACACACACACACAGATGATTTAACTATCTGCTCAGATCGGCACAATCTGAGTTGTAAAATGAATGAAAACCCAAGAAAGAGAACTCTCTGCTCTGCTGATTCACATCAGTGCAGGCTGAGTACTAAACAAGTTCAACGGCGCCCTTGCGCACTTGAAAGACTGGAAGTCCGTATAACCCGCGCTTTGTTTCAAGCAAGTAAACCACTTTCAGCAAGTGCACTACTTTCGGTATTGAGCGCCTCGCATATTGTAAGCGTTGCTTGGCTGTTTTAAGCTTCATGTAAAGTGAGTCAGCTCAGCTTCATGTCATTTGACCATCCGTCGATTATCAGAACCATTTACAAGCAGAAAAAAATCGCATCATAAAGAATGTTAAAGGTTATATTTGATACTGTATTTGATATTTGATGAGTAAATTTGATTAAAATGTATCAATTTAAAATTATTTTGCTTGAATATAATTTATTTGAAATTAATGTTGATGATATTGATATATTTGATATTATTTTACAATGTTATGTTTATAATAATTGATTTAGGGGTGTTTATAAGATACGGTAATGGTATTTATGGCTGTATAGTACAGTATGAGCATCACATGTCATACGTCATATGTCACTGTAACAACTTGCGTTCACTTTCAACTTGCGTTCGGCCGTCCAGAACCGATTAAAAATGCAAGTCGGGGAGCGTCTGTAGTATATTTTCTTGAAAAAATTCTGACTTGTTCTCCTAATTACTCCTTTTTAGAGAGGTTGTTTACAGGTGTTCTGCTACTTGTAAGCTCTAATCTATTTATAATCCAAGTGACTTTGTTAGGATCCTTTGTCTGGCAAAAATGTCTTGTTCGGAAAGTGTACATTACATGTGGAGGACAGGACTGCCTTTTTCAGATATTAATTTAATGTATAGCTTGCTGAAAAATATAATTGGGATTGGATCTGAAATACATTCTGTACCGAACAGAGTTCCAAGTCCGCTTGATAAGCATCAAAAAGTGTTTTCTCCGGAAAGCAGCAACGATGGTCACTGATGCTGTTGTTACAGTAATTCATAATATGTACAACTAATGTTGCATGAAACCTGCGCAGATAATCTGTTTGGTGAGCTTTTATTCTTTAATGCTGGAGTCTAGATTCTAAATTTAACTTATTCTAGAGACCCTGTACCTGTTATACTTTCAGCCAGTGTAATGTAGACACCATTAGACATGTAGCTCTGATACTTCACACAGATATTCTAGTCTTACAAAGTGTTGACTGGTAACAAGAAACTACAAAAACCAGGAGTTTTATTTTTATGCTACTGTTTTATTTTTTTTAGTTTTATTTTTATGCTACTGTGAACCCAAAAAGTATACCCTGATTGTGAACAGCTCTCTATAAATAATCGTGTGTGTTTAAATGGTGCACTGCATGGGTGGCACTTGTGATCACACCCCTCTGATGTGAATTATTTTCATGTGACCGAATAATCATTTGTGTCATTTCCTACATAATCACCATTTTCATTTTAACTTTCGTGAGTTGGGGAGTAGCAGTAAGTGCAGTTATGCTGTGGTTTTGCTTTTATTAAACAAGCTCTGGCTCCACCAACATTTGTTATAAGCTTACTTATCATTGGCTAGCTTGTTCACTCCTCAAATTTTGTATACCAGTGGTAATGCACAGGGTGAGTGAAAGGACCTATAAGCAATGTTATTTTACAAGAGAATAAATACAGAAAAACTGGAAGCATGTTGACCGCAACTGTCCAGGCAGCAGAGATTACGGTTTAATCTTGAGGAGTTTGGACTCGACTTTTGTCTCTGATGACTCACAGCTGTCGCCTTACCAATGGGAGACGAGCATTTCTAAACAAGTGAAAAGCAACACTTGGCAATAATGCCTTCTCTGTAATTTTGTGCTTGTTTGGCTCTGCATTTTTCCCACCCTGTGTCCACAAGTTCAGGGAAAGTATCATGTGAAATATCAGATGATGTTCTGAGGATAATATGCTATTATCCTACTATATAAGCTGATGCTATTGTGTGCTCAACTTCGTTCTAACCACTTCAGGCTTTCCCGCCCCTTCCTATTCTCATTTTTAATGCACAATCTTTTATTTCATCAAGTCTGGTCTGATAGATATTTTTTATCTCTCAGTCGTACTTGGCTGGGAAATTATAAGTATTCTGGGTATTGCAGTAGTTGTAATGGCAGCATTAATCAGTTTAAAAGCCTTTTTTTCACAGTGTACATGCTTATTTGCCAAACTGCTTAATTCTGTAAGGGCCGCTGGAAGACTGGTGCCCATCTCAGCCGGCACTGGGCGAAGGCGGGGTACACTCTTAACAGCTCACCAAAGCATCACAGGTTCACGCACACACACACACACACACATGCAAACATTACACACACAGGTTCAATTTGGAACAACCAGTCACCCAATGTGTACGTCATGTCGAGACTGTGGGAGGAAACCAAAGTGCCAGGAGAAAACCCACCTAAGTACATGGGAGAACATGCAGATCAGCACAGAAAAGGCCAAACTCGGGAATCGAACCGAGATTCTTCTTGCTGTGAGGCAGACCACTGTGCTGCCCACAGTGTACACAGAGGTCCATAAATATTAGTGCTGTTATAGAATTTGAAAATGCTTTCAGTCTATTACTGTAAAAGCTTCTTTGGTGTGATGTGATGTGGATGGTAATGTAAAAAGGAGAAAAACGCCTCTGCACTGTATCGTCACATGTCTTGCTGAAGCAAAATACGTTTCAAATTATGCATGTAGTACTATCTGAGTACCACTTTTATTACACGTCAGTTTTCACACAGTAAAGAGTTGATGCACATCATGTTTCTGTGGTGACTGCAGATTAAACAAGATGTTTTAGTGTCAGATCTTATTTGCTAGCGTACTGATTTTGTATACAAATTTTGTTCATAAGAAAAACCAAGAACACTTTGTTTTTAATTTAAGGTTATACAGTTTGACTTAGGGAGGATTTTATGACTGAGATATATAAATGACATGCAGCTGTACAAGCACATCTGTTTAGTATCCGAGACAGAGAGTTAAGATATCTGTGTTGTACTTGTCTGTTCTAAGTGTTGGCTTCAATACAACAGAAGCACGTGACCCAGAGGCTTTGAGACGTGTTAAGTCCTGGATAGCTCCATGACATTTTCTATTTAAACATAACTGTGAGCTGTGTCTTTGTTTTTTGTTTTGTCTCGCTCTAATCCCCTCCACCAATCCCCTGCTCTTATACCGTAACCCACCCCTCCTTTTCCCAGGACATGAACTCCAGCTCCGACAGTCTTGAGTTAGAGGCTGGTACCGTAAGTCAACCACTGTCTAATAGCATCCTTATCTGTGCATTATGGGATGATGGCTGTTTCTGTTTGCGGTTGGGGTTGGACTCCCAGATTCCTTCAGATGTGTGCCTTTTTAAAATTTGCAAGCATGTCATCCTAAGATGAGGAAGATTATTATTATTATTATTATTATTACTCCTACTCAGTTTATTTTGTATTTCTGTCTAAATGCGACACACATATAATGACAATGGCATAACCGTCTATGAACTGACATGCTTGTAAATATAGCTTTTGTTCTTTTCCCCCTGTTATCTCACCCATTGTGTTAATTTATGGAAAAATTACAGCAGGTTTTCTCTTTTTTTGTGAAAGGTGTTTTCATTTTTTAATTTTTTTAATAAATAAAAGTTTGCTGATTATTGAACAAGGATCATTTATGGAGAGTTAAGGCCTTTTCACACTGAACATGTTACTACATTTTACAGAAATGAAAGAACTTGCATTTACAGCATTTAACAGACACTCTTATCCAGAGTGACTTATAGAAGTGATTAAAGTCTGAATCAGTGAATATATTCTTATACTAGTTTGTTAGAAGACGGACCAAGTATGCCATTAGTCAAACTCAGTTGGTGTGTGTGTGTGTGTGTGTGTGTGTGTGTGTGTGTGTGTGTGTGTGTGTGTGTGTGCACGTGTGTGCCCGCGCGCTTGTATACAGCATAGAACTTGGTTTGCTTTATCATCTTTCTGTGTGTCAGGTGCTGAGGAGGTTGTTGTCTTTATCCTAAAAGAAGCACACAGACTTGGAATTATCTTTGTTTTTTCATCTTTAAAGGGAACTTGAACCCAAATTTAAAGTGGGGCCGGATGTGTAGTGGTTCGGGTGCAGGGCTCATGATCAAGAAAGTCTTGGGTTTGAATCCCTGTTCGACCCCCATGCTATAACCCCTTGACCGAAGTGTACCAATGTCTACTCAGCAGTATAAATGGAACATTAAAAAATACTGAGAAACTAACCTGCATCTAGGAGGAGATGAACACCTCATTGATTCACGCAAGAAAAACCAGGGATAAGCTCCTGCCTGATGAGCCAGTAGGCTCAGGTGTAAAAAAAAAAAAACAACCTTAATACAGGTTTGCTTACATCTCATGATATCCACAACAAAATGCACATTAAAAAATGGTAATCTATCCTCATACCATTGTACTGTGAACAGTTGCGTATGACTTTGGAGACACTGAACAAGGAAGTGATTTGTATATAAATATATAATTTATATATAAATATCTATTATTTTGTTCATTTAAATAAGCAGATGCTGATGTATGTAAATGTAATGTAGTTTTATGTCCAGATGTGCTGAGCATTTGGAGCATCCCTGGGGGTTTGGGTGGGGGTCTGCTAAAGCTAAACTAAAGCTCCCCGGTGGTCGGGCTCCAGGGCTGGATGAGATCCGCCCTGAATATGTCAGGGCTCTGGATGCTGTAGGACTGTCTTGGTTGACACGTCTCTGCAACATCTCGTGGTCATCAGGCAAGACAAAGCTCTCAATTTACCAGTCGATCTACGTTCCAACCGTCACCTATGGTCACGAGCTTTGGGTAGTGACCTGAAAGAACAAGATTGCGGATACAAGCGGCTGAAATGAGCTTCCTTTGCCGGGTGGTGGGGCTCTCCCTTAGAGATAAGGTGAGAAGCTCTTCCATCCGGGAAGAGCTCGGAGTAGATCTGCTGCTCCTCCGCATTGAGAGGGGCCAGTTGAGGTGGCTCAGGCATCAGGTCAGGATGCCTCCCGATCGTCTCCCTGGTGTGGTGTTTCGGGCATGTCCAACCGGGAAGAGACCCCGGGGTTGACCTAGAACATGCTGGAAGGACTATGTCTCTTGGCTTGTCTGGGAACGCCTTGGTGTCCCCCCAGAAGAGCTGGAGGAATCGGCTGGCGAGAGGGATGTTTGGACCTCTTTGCTTAGGTTGCTGCCCCCGTGAACCGACCCCAGATTAAGCAGGATGAGATGTGTGCCGAGCATTTTTATTTCAAAATTCAAGTTTATATCTGATTTGTTAGTGTAGTATCTGTACAAGGTTATTTTTGCCCTATATGAGCTGGCATGTCTGCATCATTTTGCGATTTCATGCACGTGCGAGAGTCTCCAAATTAACTGCTTTTCAAACAAGAAACAGCCTTTAAATTACTGCCTCTTCAATCAGGCAAATTATCTGATGGAGTTCAACAGATGGCAACTTTTTAAATGAAAGTAAAAACCACCAGAATTATGAAAATATACACAAATTCAGTGTTGCATAAGAGTTTGGAAGGCTTACCTTTCTTTTTTTTAAAGAAGGATTGCACCAGCTACTCATGCAGCAGCTTGGACTGTACAGTGAGTATTTCACTGTTAAATGGTGACGGATGATATTAAGAAACTTCCTACATATTCAGGTAAAGATGTGCAAATGAAGAGGAGATACGAAACACTGTCGCTAGACTTGTAAATAAATATAGATGATATTGTGGCACGTTGTGATGTGCAACCATAAAATTCACTTCAGCTCTCCGACGATGCCCAGTTTCCAGTCCAAGTATTTGTGATCCCTCTTTTGAACTGTGCCACACACTACAATGCATCAGCACCTGTGCTGTCTGAATAGGCGCCAGTGGTGTAGTTGTCGGATCAAAAGGTTGTGAGTTTGAGTAGCGTACTGTGCTTTAGGTAAAATCTCAACCACAGATGTGCCTCTATCCACCCAGCAGTACAAATAAGTATCAGTAAAAATACTGGGAAAGTGACCTGCGTTGGACTAGTGTCCCGTCCAGGAGGAGTTGAAGTGCTGGTCGCTTCACCCTACAGAAACCGAGCGTAAAAAGCCCAACAGACTTTAACGCTTTCACCAGAATGAAGTTGGCACAGACACGAACAAGATGCATGTGCAGCACGGCAGTGGTACTGTAGATGTGCAGGCGGTTATGAAAAAGTATTTAATAAAATTGTCATTAATTTTTTTTTCTCTGTGTGTTTAGTGTGTACAGGCCTTTTGTCTTAGACACAGTCTATAATTGAATGTTTGCTCCCTGAAGTATAAAGTCTGTTTGTGTTCCTCGGGTGCGTCAGCTGAAAACAGCCCCAAATTGCCATAATGACCTCAAATCAATAAGCATGGGAATAATGGATTAGAAAATGTGCTTCTTATTTTTCTTTAATTAAACTGTAAAAATATTTTGTGGTGCCAGAATTATTTCAGGGCGGCACAGTGGTGTAGTGGTCGGCACGCCTGCTTCACAGCAAGGAGGCCAGAGTTTTATTCCCAACCGGGGAGTTTCTGTGTGGAGTTTGCGTGTTCTCCCCGTGCTTGCGTGGGATTCCAGTAGTGCGTTCTCCATTTTCCTCCCACAGTACAAAAACGTGCACACAATGTTAATTGGCTGTTTCAAATCACACCTAGGAACGAATGTGAATGGTTGTGTGACTGTTGGCCCTGTGATGGTCTGGTGAGCTGTACAGGTTGGACCCCTCTTTCGCCCAGAGTCGGCTGAGATGGGCATCAGCCTCCCAACAACCCAAATTAAGATTATGCAGCTTAGAAAAGGAATGTATGATGAATTATTTAAGATCAAATCCTTCAGTCAGTGATTTACTTACATTATGAATTTTGCACAAAACACTTTTTTTTTTCCTCCATAAACCAGATCTGCCTTTATTACAGGTAGTTGTTTTTAGTATTTCTCAAAGTAAACAAGCTCTTTGTATTGTTACTTGGCAACTGATCTACTTCTATAAACCTATGACTTTCAAGGTGTAGTCTGTAGGGTAAACTAATCGATACACAATCATCAGCACTATTGTCTTTAACAACTTGATTAATCGGGATGTTCCTGTCTTGAAGCTTCTTTAAATTGAGATTTCACCCATTAGGGAGTCGAAGCTTATCTGCAAAGGGTTTTCATTCCAACCAGGCAGGAGCAACACCTCGCTCCTATTGATCTCAATGAATTTTCACTTCAAATAATCTCTCCGGTGTGGCTCCTACTCGTTTTCCCACATTCTGGCCCTTTGGTGATAAGGTGTGACACCTCTGCTCTAGGCCAATGATTTGTAGCTGAACTTTCTCTCCATCTTGTACACAGTGATCAGATTTCCTGTATGTTCCCATAATACCCTGGGAGTGGTAGATAACTGTAAATGACACATACGGAGGAGTTTGATGAGTCTTTCTCCACGTGTGCCATTATGGAATGGGCTCATTGTACATGTTCTGTAAAGCTTTTATTCAGATTGTTCATTCATGTCACACTTGTGCCTCCCTATGGTCAGCAGTTGCTAGAAAGCACTCTTGTGTGTGTTGGTGGGTTTTTCTTTTTCTTCCCTCACTTGTTTATACCATTCTTTGCTTTGATTTCATAATGATTGTCACATGCATGTTTAATCTGGCTGGCCATTCATTTTGTACTAGTCATTTCATCACAGTATTATTACTATCAGTAAGTCTTCATTCTTAAAGCAGTTGGTCTATGTTGTTTTGATGGTATGTTTCAAAAATGTGTACTCAAATTTCTTCCCCCCCCTTTCACATATTTTTTTGGCTTTCTGCTGTTCTCATGTCAGCCTGTACGTCTGACTCCACAACGGGAGTTCATCAAGTCTCTGATGGGCATTGGGAAAAGACTGGCCACTCTGCCTACCAAGGAGCAGAAGACACAGAGACTCATCTCAGAACTCTCACTTCTAAACCACAAGCTGCCAGCCCGTGTGTGGCTGCCCACTGCGGCGTTCGACCACCACGTGGTGCGAGTTCCACACACGCAGGCCGTCGTGCTCAACTCAAAAGACAAGGTGGACATTTATTTAAAAATGGTTAATTTATTAATCATTAACGTAACTCGAACAAGTCCTAAAATTTAGCTGTTTCATAAACTGATGCAAGGTTTTGGTATTGTTTTCAGGCACCATACCTAATCTATGTGGAAGTTCTCGAGTGTGAGAACTTTGAGACGTCAAGCGTCCCTGTGAGGATTCCAGAAACACGGATCCGCAGCACACGATCCGTAGAGAATCTCCCAGACTGTGGCATTACAGCTGAGCAGCGTGCCAGCAGCTTCTCGACCGTACCCAACTACGACAACGATGATGAGGCCTGGTCTGTGGATGATATTGGAGAGCTCCAGGTTGAGGTGCTTGGGGTTTTTTTTTTTTTTTTTTTTTTAATGAACAAAAAGATTATATTGGCCTTCTGTAAACGAATCGATCCGTTGTTCATTTTTAGCTACCTGAGATCCACACCAACAGCTGTGACAACATCTCCCAGTTCTCAGTTGATAGCATCACCAGCCAGGAAAGCAAGGAGCCCATTTTTATTGCTGCTGGAGATATCAGGTACATTTAATTATACTCATGCTAACATCTACAGAGCCTTTCATTTATGCTGAATATTAGTCCCTATTAACTGGGTCCTCATTTATCAACAGTGTATACACAGGTGTGTGTGTGTGTGTGAGAGTGAGTGATGTACATGAGCACAGGTCTGGACACTCAGTTGGATTTATCTAGATTTGTTTGGGCATAGAGATGTGTTTATTTTTCTGCACACTCCTGACCAATATTTGGGGAATCCCTCAGCAGTATATCTTTGGTGGTGGGTGCCATATTGGAGCCAATCCTTTTATATCACTGGTATGCTCATACAGAACGCCCAGAGTTTTTTTAGGGGGGTTCTGCTACTCTTTCTGGTATTTATGGTGGTTTCCACTGCTGTCAAGGGTGGTGGGTTTTTTGTTTTTGTTTTTGTTCTATTTAAACCCCATCAATAAGATTACTGTTGCTCATAAATGAATAAATCAGCTTCGTAATAAACGACCTCAAACAGCATTGTTTCTTTGTCATCCTGAAATGATTGATTTAATGTCAAACTTCTACATTTGTACCCAGGAACCCAAAAGATCATAATAAACTGCTACTTCCCAGTACAGCTGGATGCAAAAATCAGTTTAACCCCTGCCACATTTCTAGAAAAAAAAATAAGATGCAGAATTCCTCACAGTATGTGCGAATACTGATGTCAGATTGATAGAACTGACAGTAAGGAAAAAAATATTTTAAAAAATAATTGCAATTTTTAAAGATTTGCTTTATTAAGCTTTTTTAAGCACTGATGAAAGCACGATGCTGAGTGAGAACTAGATTATCAGTTGTGTTTGCCGGGTTTTATGTGTTCTATATTCTAGTGCTTTTAGCCACAAGTACATTTATATTTATTAGTATTTGGACAATACGTCCTTATCCGGAATAACTCGCATTAATCCCCCGATATCTGTGCAGTTTGAACGGCCAACCTTTAGATCTGTAATCCAGAGACTTATCCACCGAGCTACCACTGCCCCAAGTACATTTCAGAGAAAATCTATAAAGTGCTTCCGTTTCCCAAACAACTACAAGCTGATCAAGAGTAGTCGGAGAACACAAACCTCTACCAAGCAAGTTAAAAAAAATCTTCCTGTCTCTCAATGGAAAGTAATGATTTAGTATCAAGTTTAAATGCAAGCATTTTCTCTCTAATGTGGAAAACACCTGCTGCGCCATCTACTGGACAGTTTAAGCAACTGGCTTATAGTCGCCGTGTACAAGTTCTCTCATGTTGACTGAAACAAACATCACTCTTCATTACTCCTTTTTAAATTGGGAATTGATTCCCAGATCTGCTGGGTGGAGAGTGTTTCAGCATGCAGTGACGTGTGAAAGTTAATGAGCACTAGTTTAAAAATGTGTTGGATTTAATCGGTGCCCTTTTTTCGTTGTTACTTCAGAGAACTGGAGTGACTCCTGTTTGATAATGAAACGGTGTTTCTAAATAATCCAAACAAAACCTTTATTGTGGGCCATGGCTCATTGGAGGGAACATTTTTTTTGTAGATTCTCTTCTTTTCCTTTTGGCTGTTCCCTTTCTGCCTCCATCTTCATGAAAGTCATATTAATGATTCGCATGTTTGATTTCGCACAGGATTACATTGGATGCCCTTCCTGACACAACCCTTAGCAAGGGCAGAAACACACGGCTATGCAGCTACTCTTGACGAAAGTCAGCAATGGTTCTTTTACATCAGCCTCTCACCATAGACAGTGAGAGCCATGGCCAGCCTTTTATAACCCAGTTAGCTGCACTGGGGGAACAGTGTCAACCTTGTGGAGAGTGGGACTCGAACCCGAAACCCTAGGATCAGTGATCCAGCGCCCTTTACCACCAGGCCACCACTGTCGTGGAACAGTTTTTATAGATTGAAGCTGCTAAATTAAGCTGCAAGCTGCAAAAGGAGCCATCAGACAGTGCTGTAGTGCTGATGAGATGGAGATATTTGAAACTAATTAAGAGAAGAGTTGAGACAAAACTAGTTATCTAAACAACTGGATCTTTTGTTAAGTGCCACTTCTGGGTTCTTAATGATCTGCGTGATATTGTGATTTTATTGTGTACCTCCAACAAGTTTGTTTACCCTTCACACATAATTATTTTCATCCATTTTCTGAAGTGCTTAATCCTAATCTCGGTCAACTCTGGGCGAGGGCAGAGTACACCCTTGACAGCTCGCCAGGCCATCGCAGGGCTCATATTTTTGGTTTGTTTAACAGTATGCTATATGGGACAACAAACAGATAGCTAAGACTGGCCAAACCAACTAACCGGTGTGATAGTAAGGTGTGTGTGTGGGGTGGGGGGGGTAGTAAATGCATTCATTCAAATATAGAAGAGTTTTCCATTCATCAGTTTTGACACTGGGTATAAGATGTTTGCACAGCAGACACATTTCTGTATTTTGCTGATGTATTGACCCTGGGTCACTGTCTTTCTCCTGACTAATTTTTATACATTGTTATCTAGGCGACGCCTCTCTGAGCAGCTCGCCCACACACCGACCACATTTAAGAAAGACCCAGAAGATCCCTCTGCCGTAGCCTTGAAGGAGCCCTGGCAGGAGAAGGTTAGGTAAGTCGAGAAAAGAACCTCACTGTGGGTGGAGGGTTTCCTTCCTGATTTTGCTTACTAGTTTACAGTAGGTCCTTGACTATTCGCGATTTTGCACTCACGGTTTGCATATTAGCAGACTGCCGAGCAATTGTCACGTCATTCAAATTCAGACAATGTCTGTCCTCCTTCCTGCTGATTGGTTGAGATGATGTAACACCTCTTTTTCCTCATTTGCGCACAAGTCGTCAATGAGCCTTTTTTTTTTAGTGTGTTTTAATTACCAGTTAAGCTCTCTGATGCCTCTCAAATGTCAGCTAAGCGCCAGAAAAAGGTAATGACGTTGGATGTCTCTTCTGAAGAAATAAGACTTTCTCCGGAAGAAATGACAGTTTCCTCTGAAGTGCCTAAAGAGGAACTGTTGTAAAACACTCCCCTATTAAAGTCTTTTTCAATTATTATTCCAGTACAGTACCTAAGTTAATGTTTAGAATGTTTGGGTGTGTGATTTTATTTACTGTGGTGTAGCATGTTTCTCATTTTGTTTTGTTTATCCAATTTGTTAAATTTCTTGTTCTTTTGTGTCCTTTTTGTTATGGTCTCTGTTTTGGGGGGACTTTGTCTTTGGCACTGTGCCTCTACTGTTTTCTCTCCTCCGACTGAGGGGCATGGCTGAGCTGCTCGGTGGCTCACATTTGAATTGACTATTCTCACCTACTCACAATAAACAAAAGCACGCTCACCTCTGCGCCAGAGGAATAACTCGCATCACGTCACCGCTTCTTTGGTTTGTAACGCTCTCTAACTCTCACACTCTAAAACTCTGTTTTCTACCCGCTTGGGCTGAGGGGTGTGGCTGAGCTGCTCTGACTAAATGCATTTCATACCTGAATTCAGTCATCTTATGCCTAATGCAATACCTTCCTCTCGTGGGCATTTTTGAAAACTACAGTGCTGTATGTTTTAAGGAAAACACATTGAAAGGTGTTCTTTTCTTTATATATATATATATATATATATATATATATATATATATATATATATATATATATATATATATATATAATGTTTATATTATCAATAAATATCACAGGAAAAAATTACGTTTTTCTTCATTATTACTACATTTTACTACATTAATACTGTATTAATGAGTAAGACTGTCTATAGAATGTGTTTAAGAAACAGATTTTAGCGCATGTAATAGTTGCATAGTATTTTACTTCTGGTTGATCATTCGCGCATGTAATATGATACATGGGGTTTTACTTCCATGTACAGAACTTGCGGATTATCGTCATTCGTGGGAGGGGCCGGAACCAAACCCCCGCAAATAACAAGGGCCTACGGTATTTGAAACTTGTGTTGATCTTTTTGTTCTGCTACTCCTAAACAGACGAATCCGTGAGGGCTCTCCCTATGGACATCTGCCCAACTGGCGTCTCCTCTCAGTCATAGTAAAATGTGGTGATGATCTAAGACAGGAGCTCCTTGCATTTCAAGTGTTGAAGCAACTCCAGGTTATTGTGCTGCTTTTATTATAATTAAACAAAACAGTGTGTATTTCTTTACAGCTTTGCTGAAATGTGTACATAATGAAATAACAAGCAGATTTATATTTTGTTGCATATACCTCCTGGCTAATAAACTGGTTTATTTATTTGTTGGTCATCTCCGTGCTGCATTGTTGTAGGCGATCTGGGAACAAGAACGGGTCCCTCTCTGGATTAAGCCTTATAAGATCCTGGTCATCTCCTCTGATAGTGGCATGATTGAGCCAGTGGTCAATGCGGTGTCCATTCATCAAGTGAAGAAGCAGAGTCAGCTCTCACTGCTGGACTACTTCCTGCAGGAGCATGGCAACTACACTACAGAAGCCTTCCTCACCGCACAACGCAACTTTGTGCAGAGTTGTGCGGGTTACTGTCTCATCTGCTACCTGCTACAGGTTAAGGACAGGTGAGTGTGAAAGTCCTGTCAGGGTTCCACTAAAGAATGTATGGTCATCATTAAATCTCCATCTGAGTCACTTTATTCAGCATTGAGTAGACTTTAAATTTTTACACAAACATCTGTGACAGCCTCGGCTGCAGCACGTTTGGCCTGCCGGTACCTGTTTGCTGTCTCTGGAGTACCACAGGCTAATAAAACCCGATAGGCCTACTTCTTCAGCTGGACGGCTCCTTTCACTGCAGGTGTCCACCACCGGGTTTGACTCCGCCAAACGTTCCCAGCAGACCCTGATTACACGCTTGGGCCTGCCAGGTCTGGAAGGCAGCCTCCCCCACCACGAAGCCAACTCACCACCAGGTAGTGATCGGTAGACAGCTCAGCGCCTCTCTTCACCCGAGTGTCCAAAACATACGGCCGCAAGTCCGATGACACGACTACAATGTCAATCATCGAATTGTGACCTAGGGTCTCCTGGTGCCAAGTGCACTTATGGGCATACTTATGTTCGAACATGGTGTTCGTGATAGACAAACCGTGACGAGCACAGAAGTCCAACAACGAAATACCATTTGGGTTCAGACTGGAGAGGCCGTACCTACTGATCACACCCTTCCAGGTCACACTATCATTGCCCACATGGGCGTTGAAGTCTCCCAAGACAACGAGTGAGGTCCCCCCCCCGCCAAGACTCCAAGAACGGTGGGTACTCTAAACTGTCATTTTGTGCGCAAACACAAATAACAGTCAGGACCCGTCCCCCCCCACCCAAAGACGGAGGGAAGCTACCCTTTCGTCAACCGGGGAGAAGCCCAACATTTGTGCCCCAAGACGGGGGGAAACAAGAATGCCCACACTGGCTCGCCGCCTCTCCCCATGAGCAACTCCAGAATAGAATAAGGTCCAGTCTCTCTCGAGATGGGTGGTTCCAGAGCCCAAGCTATGTGTTGAGGTGAGCCCGACTAAATCCAGTCGGTATCTCTCTACCTCACGCACCAGATCGGGCTCCTTCCCCGCCAGAGAGGTGACATTCCATGTCCCGAGGGTCAGAGGAAGTAGCCGAGGATCGGTCCGACAGAACCCATGCCTTCGGCTGCCACCCAACTCACATTGCACCCGACCCCTCAAACTCCTCCCACGGGTGGTGGGTCCATGGGAGGGAACATACAGTCTCTGTATCTGTATAGTCACTGTGGGAGAGTTCGGTATGGACACGTATTTAACAATTGTCTGGTCTTGGTGTGCAAAAGGGATGATTCTACAAATCAGTCTGATCTGTCTCTGCATAGAAAGAACTTATGTACTTGAATGACTATTTTCCAGTTTGCTTGTGACACTGGGCTAAGCTGGGGTACACCCTGAATAGCTTCCCAGACCATTGCAGGGCAACACACAGCCATTCACACTCATACCTAGGGGCAATTTGGAACAACCAATGTGTATGTCTATGGACTGTGAGAGGAAACCTGTTAATTCAGAGGTTCTGGGAGAGTCCATGCAGGCTCTGGGAGAACATACAAACTCCACACAGTATCGACCAAGCCCGGGAATGGAACCCAGGACCTTCTTGCTATGAGACAGATGCTCTTGTACTTGTAGGTCCTTGTCATCTTTGTGTCTTACAATATTCTGTTTTCCAGGCACAACGGAAACATTCTGCTCGACTCTGAGGGTCACATCATTCACATTGACTTTGGCTTCATTCTGTCGAGCTCTCCAAGAAACCTTGGCTTTGAGACCTCTGCCTTCAAATTGACCAATGAGTTTGTAGATGTATGGATACTTGTATTTATTATAGCATGCAAGGAAATGTCTTTGAAAGGTATGCAGTAAATGCCACACTGGCTGGAGATTTCAAAACTGGTCATCTTTCAGGTCATGGGCGGTCAGGATGGAGACATGTTCAACTATTACAAGATGCTCATGCTTCAGGGTCTCATTGCTGCACGCAAACATATGGAGAAAGTCATCCAGATCGTGGAAATCATGCAGCAAGGTAGTGTATGTCTCCGCGCAGTGGTCTGTTAGTGTTAATTTGGCAGAGGAACACTCTGCAGCATTGTCTTTTGGCTAGCTTGACAGAATTCTTCTCCAGTAGTCACTATTTCCTCATGGTTAACATTAACTGATTGCTTTCCAGGCTCCCAGCTTCCCTGCTTCCATGGCTCCAGCACCATCCGTCATCTGAAGGAGAGATTTCACATGAGTCTGACGGAGGAGCAGCTGCAGGTGCTGGTGGAGCAGATGGTGGACGGCTCCATGCGCTCCATCACCACCAAACTGTACGACGGCTTCCAGTACCTCACCAACGGCATCATGTGAATGTGGTGGGATAGTTGACGTTGAACGTTATGACTAGGAAAAGGCTGTACCACTTTTAGAGGCGACCCCCGAGCTGTTTTGCAACTTTTCTGTTTTTGGCGTGCCCGGCGTGTTTGTACACCAAGACTGAGTTTTTGATCATGGATTTTATATCCTCAAAAGAGGTCTCAGCTGTGAAGTTTTGCTTTCTATTTCCTGTTGAATCCCTCCCTAAATTTCTTATTCTTTTCATCATATTGTACTTTTTCCCCCCGGGAGTCGAGTTATCTTTTGGGAATACGCTTTTATCCACTATCCTAGTGCCTCCTTTGACTGCTCTCAGAGTCAAACTGCTTTTGTGTCTCCTAAATGTGCTGTGTTTACAGTCTTCTATTCTCACCTGCCCCTGCGCAGTTTATTAATTTTTGTCTCACTAATTTCTATTTTTAGTGAACAACCTACAGCTTTCACACTTACACATAATGCAATCCCTGCTGAGACAACTCAACAGTGCACAGAGTCCGGTGTTGGGTAATCTGAGGGGAGAACGGCACACGGTCACCAGTGGAGTTTGTCTGATCAGTGTTATTTTAGCTGCGAGACACCTGGGACACAGCAACACTTCTTTGCAGTCCAAATGTAAATTGTAAAGATGGACTGCCGATTACAAGACTCTTCGAAACCGGCTTCTTAGTGAGACGTGAATTGTTTCAAGTAATTTCCATGGCTTCATTTGACCTTTGATACATACCTGCTGTCCTACTTGGCATACATTCAGCTTCATAGAGAGGGGGGAAACCACCGATTCAATATAACGTGGCATTTGATCCTCAACACCTAACGATGTTTAATTTAAGAGATTAAAAGTCAGATTCTAACCATTGTAAGTATTAAAGTGTGATGTGACAGAGTCAGAGTCAAAACACTATTTATTGCTTATTTACAAATACTTGCATTCTCATGTACAGCAAGGGTGGCTGACTCTTTCTGATTCATTTCAATGTTTTTTTTTTTGTTTTGTTTTGTTTTTGTGCAGAAATATGATTCCTTAGAGTGTACAAATGTACATAATATACATTTTAAACTTTAAACAAAAATGTACATGGACTGTTTTCTTATCAAAATGAAGGGGAGCCATGTTGAAATAGATAACTTGGACACTGAGCAGCTGAGTTACATGACAGAGTTTCATGAGATGATGCTTGTCAGGGTGAGAC
>CM045728.1:25049849-25062349 GCA_024760905.1 Plotosus lineatus | reverse complement strand
TTGTTTTTCCATTCAAAATTTTCAAGTGTATTATTGGTCCCTCAGTGGGACATAACAAAATAATACATACAAAATAACCTAATATTGCCAACAATCACAGTTTTTCCATGATATTATATTGTGTCATATTTATATTGTCTGTGTGTGTGTGTGTGTGTGTGTGTGTATATATATATATATATATATATATATAACAAAAGGACAGGACAAAGACTTTCTATTGAAACTCCATTTATCACTACAGATCTGTTTCGAGGGGTGGTGAAACCATCCTCTCTCTTCAGGTGATTATAGAAGATTCTTCTATAATCACCTGAAGAGAGAGGATGGTTTCACCACCCCTCGAAACAGATCTGTAGTGATAAATGGAGTTTCAATAGAAAGTCTTTGTCCTGTCCTTTTGTTATTTGCTCTACCAAAAAGTATTGAGCACTCTCCTACGGAAGGATCTACTCAGAAAATCATATATATATATATATGTAGATATAATCATATATATATATATATAGATATACTGTATTAATCTTGTAAGGGATATTATTTTTTTTCTGCATTTAACCCTTCCAGCATGAACACACATACTTGGAGAAGTGGGGTGCCACACACATTGGGGTCACCCAGAAAGCAGTTGGAGGTTCGGTGCCTTGCTCAAGGTCTCTTCAGCCATTTTTGTGGAGGAAGGGAAGGTGCTGCTTACTCCCCAATCACAACACTCGGGAATTGAACCAGCAACCTTTCAGTCCTGGAGTTCCGTGTCCGTATGAGTCTGAGTCGGTGAAGCACTAAGTAGAAGTTAAAGTGATACTTTGGGCAGCAGAGTTGAAATCTTCCCTTCAGGAGGATGAGAGATTAACTGTTTTTAACTCGAGCTTGAGCAACACCGGTTGTTGCTTCAGACCGCCACAGCATTAAGTCATCCTTTCTGTGAAGTAACTTTTATTTTTATCCCACATTTAAAAACGGCGGCTATCACACCGTAGTGTTGTTCAAAAAGACATAAAATGCACATACAGAATAGAATAAAGATTCTTGGAATGAAAATGATAAAATGTTATGACCATTTAAAATACCAAACAAACCATTAACATGCTGAATTTGATTGGAATCTTTTTACCAATAATTTAACCCAGTGTTCAGTATCAGACGAACTCCACCACATAATTCTGGCCCTTACAGACACATCGGTGTTTATCTAGTTTACTCTTGATTTCCATAAATAATACCATATGTTTATTGGCATTCTTCCCTCCTTATGGACTTGTAGGTAAAGTCTGTTGCGCTTTTTAGACCTGAGCCTAGTGGCTCATCAGGCCGGTGCTTAGTCCTGGTTTCTGTAGCATGAAGTGACTAGTTCAACTCCTCCTGGATGGGACGCCAATCCTTCACCTGTTACCTTCCCAGTACAGATGCTCCCCGACTTGCATCTTAATTCGGTTCCGGATGGCCGAATGTAACGTGAAAAAAAAAATGTAAGTTGTTAGTGTACGTTCGAGTGACGTATGACGTTCATCCTGTACTATACGTCCATAAATACCATTACCGTATCTCATAAAACACCCCTGAATCAATTATTATAAAAATAACATTGTAAAATAATATCAAACAATATCAACATTAATTTCAAATAAATTACATTCAAGCAAAATAATTTTAAATAGATAAATTTTAATAAAATTCACTGATCAACTATCAAATACAGTATCAAATTATAACCTTTAACATTCTTTGTGATGCGATCTTTCTGCTTGTAAATGGTTCCGATGGTCGACGGAGCCATTTGGAAGAAACATGCAACAGTCGCATGTTTTTCACCAGCATCGATTTTCTGGATAATAGCCATCTTCGTTTCTAACGCGATGGCTTGCCGCTTTTTCTGATTACCATGATCACTAGTAGGCTTACACTTCTGACCGACCATATTTGCTTAGGGTTACAAAAGTCCGCAAAACAGTGTAAACACAAAGATCACAGAGACGACCTCTTAACACAAGAGTAACACGCGGTGAACTGGGAAGAAGGAGGGGCACGTTCAGTCTGTCGTTTGTAAACAATGGATGCAGCGTCATGCGTAGGTAGTGTATTACGTCAGCGTACTACGTAGGTATGTCTCGTACTACAGAGACCATGATAAATTCAAAATTTGACAATTTTTAATTATCTTTTTTTTAATGTAAAATCGAAAAATTCATGAAGTGAATGAACGTAAAGCGGGGAGTGTCTGTACATATATATATATATATATATATATATATATATATATATATATATATATATATATTAAAAAAAATATATATATATATATGATTTTTTTTTTTTTTTTACTGGTACCCATTTATACTGCTGGGTGAACAGAGACACACTTGTGGTTAAGACCTTGCCCAGGGGTCTTGGCACAGTTGGGGGGGGGGGGGTGTCTAACTGGGATTCAAACACACAACCTCCTGATCATGAGCACAGCACCCTAACCACTCCACCACCAGCCCCACATTATGGACTCATGACAGAGTATATTTTAACCTTTGTGTATACAGTAGTTTAATGAGCCTCCCATCTGTAACGTAAAGCCAGCTCGTTCTCGGATGTTTCAAGATGTAATATTGCTTTATCTGTCCATCACACACTCAAAGCTGATAACTGACATTACTGAACTATGTCATATTTTTTTAAAGATAAAAATCTTCCACACTTCTTAACATAAAACAAAATATGAAGTCTCGAGCCTCATATCCAACTCTTGTTCCGATTAGATGTTTTGTGTCCAGGCAGTAATAATATCTAAATCGAGGGTCAGTGCAGTGTTTTGTTTGTAATTATGATTACAGCCTTCTTCAACATGCTGACTGTGACGTTGGCTGTGATTAGCTCAGAAGCTGACTGGCTGTTTTCTCGAATTCTGATCTCCATCCCAGTGAGGTGTTTTTGTCAGCTGTAGATGTAGTATATAGGGCTGGTGTACACAAGTGTATCATGTTTTGCAACAACATCTGTTGGGCTCCACAAAAAATAAATTACAAATTTTAATCAAAGACTATTTCCATGTCTTGAAAGGCTTGATACAAGTTTATGTGGTACTCAAGACGGGATTATGTATTTCTAGATTTTTCTTTTATGCCATCACACAAAGCCATGTTGATTAATGAGGATACCCGTCCATATATTAACCAGATCATCTCGCCAACCAGTTCAAGCCGGAACTCTCAATACCAAATGCTGTGGTACATTTTGATTTCGTTAGTTATTTGTTTATTTTAATAGACTATAGATTCTCTCAGTAAATACATTTGAAGTGTTAATTATACTGATGTGGTTCTAACAGTGAATTACCTTTTTTCAGGGGAGTAAGGAGCGATATCACTGGCAAACCCAAAATGTGAAGATCAGTGGGGTAGATGACATGGTTCTCCTTGGCAAAATCAGCGAAGATGCCATCACAGAAAACCTGAAGAAAAGATACATGGATGACTACATCTTTGTATCCTTGCACAATGAAATTTATATATATTTATATTTATATTTGTACTTGTTTCAAGCTTCACATCCTGCTTCCGATAGATCAGGGAAGTCTAGACTTGTTAAGCTTCCAACTGTGTGAATCACTTCTCAGATAATGATTGGATCGTTTGTCCTATTGTCTGCATGTGGCAAAACCTGAAGCCAGATTGGTGCCATCTCGGTGAGACCACTGTTGAAGGGTATACTCGAATCTTTTTCACTTTTCCTTTCTGCTTTTGTCCCTTTTCTCGGGAGTCACCACAGCAAATCATCTGTTTCGCACATTTGATAGTTAGCACAGGTTTTTACGTCGGATGCCCTTCCTGTCACAACCCTTTAGCAAGGGACAGAAACACGCTGACGGTTTTGCAGCTACTCTTTACGAAAGTCAGCAATGGTTCTTTTACATGAACCTCTCAACATAGACAGTGAGGGACATGGCCCGCCTTTGATAACCCAGTTAGCTGCACTGGGGGGATGGTGACAACCCTGTGGGGACTCGAACCCCCAACCTTAAGATCAGCGATCCTGCGCCCTAACCACTAGACCACCACTGCCCTTGAAGGGTATACTCGAATAACATACACATAAGCTGTTTTGGCTTTTAGCAGCACCGTTTTGAGATCTTGAAGCAAGGAGTTCTCACCAAAATGGCTTCCACGTGGCTTTAAAATTGCAACTGTTATGTGCAAGGTAGGAATTTTTGTAGTTTGTGTCTTGGTTTGTTTTTTCAAATCAGTGATTGAAACAGGTTCTGCGATGGCCCGGTGAACTGTCTAGTGTTTCCCCCGCCCTTGCCCAGAGTCAGCTGAGATGGGCACCAGCCCCTTCGTGACCCTAATTAGAATTAAACAGCCTAGAAAATGAATGATTGAAACAGGTTTAAAGTAAGGCGACTTCTTGGTCGAAGTGAAACCCTGCGCCCACATTGGCCATTTGTGGATATGATCGGATATCCCTGCTGTAGATAGTTTGGCTATGCAGAAATTAGTCTTGGGCTTTGTGTCAGGGTGGGTGGGGTGGAGGGTATTTGCACCTCATGGTAAAGTAAGTAGGGCGGTAGGGAGGTCGTCTGTTGAGCTTTTTACACCCGAGCCTAGTGGCTCATCAGGTTGTTGCTTATTCCTGGTTTAAGTAGCGTGAAGCTACCAGGAGTTCAACTCCTCCTGGATGGGACGTGAATCCATTGCAGGTTCCCTTCCCAGCATATTTTTACTGGTACCCATTTATACCGCTGGGTGAACAGAGGCAAACTCGTGGTTAAGACCTTGCCCAGGGCTCTTAGCACAGTGAGGGTCTAACTGGGACTCGAACACACAACCTCCTGATCATGAGCCCAGCACAGCGTCCTAACCGGTATCAGGACAATTACCCCTGGACAACTACCCCCCAGACAACTACCCCCCAAGACAACCACCCTTAGGACAACTACCCCCCAAGACAACCACCCCCTAGGACAACTACCCCCTATGACAATCATCTAAAGATCTTTACGTTTAATCTGTGGATAAAGGCTCAGTTAGGTACTTTGATCTTATGCCTTTGTCTACATCTTTCTAAATGTTTTCTGTCCTTTGGGCAAGATGTAACTAATATACCTAGCTTCAGTTTCAGCTAACTGGCAGGTTAATTAGCCTGACCCCTGCGCCGCAAACAATACCGCTAGTCTGTGTCAAATATTTTAAATGGGCCAATCATACACTGAAAATGTGTGTCACAGCTCAGTGAATTAGCATTTATTCCACCAGATGACATCAATGACTCATTCGAAACACTGTCAGAGCTTATGCCAGAAGCTCTCGAAGATACCTTCATTGGCCGTCCTCACCGCCGTGGTCGTCGACTGCCAGCATTCCCCCATGCAATGTGGAATGTGAAGAATCGAGTTGAAGAAGGACTTCCATATACCAACAACCACATTGAGGGATGACACCGCCACATGCAGTCTAATGTTGGAGCTTCCCACCCCAACTTCTGGACATTCTTAGGAGTGTTACAACGGGAACAATCATTAAATGAGGTTGTAATGGCTCAGATGTCAGTAGGTGTACCAGCGCCACCTCAGAGAGAGAGAGAAGTACAACGCCATCACGCAACGCCTGACAAAAACTGTTGCTGACTACGAGAACAGACCTTTAGTAGGAATTGCACACTATATATATATAATAGTACCCTCAGAGGAATTGCACACAATATTCAATTATAAATGCTTAAATTATAGGTTTCATTTGTACATTGATCATGTTTATGAATAAAACATTTAAATCTCAATTAAAGATATTTCTTATTATTATTTTAGTGTGGGGCCGGTGGTGTCGTGGTTAGGGTGCTGCGCTCATGATCAGGAGCTTGTGAGTTAGAATCCCACTGAGACCCTCACTGTGTTAAGACCCCTGGGTAAAGTCTCAACCACAAGTGTGCTTCTGTTCACCCAGCAGTATAAATGGGTACCAGTAAAAATATACTGGGAAGGTAACCTGCGATGGACTAGCGTCCCATCCAGGGGGAGTTGAACTCCTGGTCGCTTCACGCTATGGAAACGGGATAAGCACCGGCCTGATGAGCCACGAGGCTCGGGTGTAAAAACACAAACAGACTTTACCTTTTATTATTATTATTTTGTATTATCATCTTACATACACATACATTCTTTGACTATCACCATCAAAGTAAATTTGATGGGGGTGGTTGTTCTAGGGGGTAATTGTCCTGGGGGTTGTTGTCGGGTGTGTGTGTGTGTGTGGGGGCAAATGTTGGGGGTGAATGTCCGAGCGGGCAGGACGGCGGCAAATGTCGGGGGTGAACGTCCGGGGGGTGAACGTCCAGGGGGTGGGGGGGTTGAACGTCCAGGGGGTAAGCGTCCTAGAACCATCCTAACCACTACGCCAGCGGGCCCCACAATGGACATCCGTAAGTACTAAGTGATTTTTTTTTTTTTTTTATCACAAAGATTATCAGTTATGAGGTCCTTGACTAGTAGTATCCAGACATACATTGGTCCAGTGCTGATCTCTGTAAACCCTTTTAAGCAGCTGCCGTATTTTTCTGAACGTGAAGTTGAGCTGTACCAGGGCGCTGTGAGTACAATCTGCTGTTCTTTAATGTCGTGGATGATCAACATTGATTAGTGTTGCTCTACTTTATTAGATTAAAGAAAGAGGAGGATGAAGTGCCAGGGTGCCACTCAGGCAAAATCCCAGCAGAATTCAGGGCAGGACGGAGTTGAAAAAGGCAGAGTGGTTGGGTTGCGTGTCAGCACTTGCTGTACTGTGCACATTGAAGTTAAAACCTGTGTGTGTGTGTGTGTGTGTGTGTGTGTGTGTGAGTGTGTGAGACTAAACTTGATCTGTGAATGTGACTGAAGAGATACTAACATTTCTCTTCTGTGTGTCTCAATGATTTGCTTCAGATAGCCAGTATGTACAGCACTGTACAATTTTTAATGACTCTTTCAAAGTTTGAGTTCCTAGCTTTGATATGTGACCAAACTATATGTTTGTCTGATATTAATATGAATTATATATTATGTAAACGTTTCCATCCTAGGCACAGTATGAGAATCCACCACATATCTATGCTTTGGCTGATAACATGTATCGCAACATGATGATCGATGTGGAGAACCAGTGTGTTATTATCAGGTCAGAGTCATTTTCTCTTGAGGGATTTTTAACTTTCCCTGCTCATGGTGGCTTTGATGATTTATCTTATTAGTTGGGTCAGTTGGTTTCATTTTTTTTCTCAAACTTTGAGTTTTTCGATTAACATGTTCTGTTAATCATATGTGCGTGTATAACGGTTGTAGTGGAGAGAGTGGAGCGGGAAAAACAGTAGCGGCCAAGTACATCATGAGCTACGTCTCCAAAGTATCAGGAGGTGGACCTAAAGTTCAAGTAAGGAATCACTACTATTCCATTCAACACACATCTCGGTACAATTCGACCTGTTCATAAATGTTTTCCAGTTTTGGTTTTCTGGTGACAATGTGTGCCGCAATCATCTGAGAGTTCGAATCCAGGTTGATGCATGCACTTAAAGCAGCCACCAGGAAAACGTGGGCATGTGTGAGCTCATGCATATAAGGGGGTGAATATCACTTTCCCTCCACATGTATTGCACTGACTCTAAATATGCAAAGCACAGCACCTCAAAAACATATGCTGGTTTTGAGCATCACATGTCTCAGAGGTAGCAAGTTTTAGCTTCCACAGACGCACCCCATGGATTAAAGAGTACCGGTATTGGTTCTCCATAAGGCATAATTTGTGTTTGTAATACAGACGCTCCCTGACTTACGTTTTTTTAATTGGTTCCGGACGGCCGAACGTAAGTTGAAAGTGAACGTAAGTTGTTACAATGACGTGTGACGTATGACGCTCATACTGTACTATACATCCATAAATACCATGACCGTATCTCATAAAACACCCCAAAATCAATTATTATAAACATAACATTGTAAAATAATATCAAATATATCAAATAATATCAACATTCATTTCAAATAAGTCACTTATTTATACCGAGTTACTTTACATGAAGCTTAAAACAGTCAATCAACACTTACAATATGTGAGGCGCTCAATACCGAAAGTAGTGTACTTGCGAAAGTAGTGTACTTGCTGTGGATTATACAGACTTCCGGTCTTTCAAGTGTGCAAGGGTGCCATTGAACTCGTTTAGAACACAGCCTGCACTGATGTGAATCCCAGCAAAGCGGAGAGTTCTTTCTTTTGTGTAAGTAAGTAAACTTTATTCAAGAGATGCAAACAAAGAACAAGTACAAATCCTAATGAATATTAATATAAAAATAAGTATACACTCTTAGGATTCTGCTAAAAGATAATAAATATAAAGATTGTGCCGATCTGAGCAGATAGTTAATTCATCTCTGTGTGTGAGACTTGCACCCATGCTAGTAGGCTTACACTTCTGACCAACCAGATTTGCTTAGGGTTACAAAAGTCCGCAAAACAGTGTAAACACAAAGATCACAGAGACGACGTCTTAACACAAGGGTAACACTCTCTCTCTATATATATATATATATATATATACCCGTTATATAAAGTATGTATGTATGTATGTATGTATATATATATATATATTCTTCTTTTCCTTTCGGCTTTTCCCTTCAGGGGTCGCCACAGCGAATCATCTGCCTCCATCTCACCCTATCCTTTGCATCTTCTTCTCTTACACCAACGACCTTCATGTCCTCCTTCACCACATCCATGAATCGTCTCTTTGGTCTTCCTCTAGGCCTTTTGCCTGGTAGTTCCAGCCTCAGCATCCTATTACCAATATACTCACTATCCCTCCTCTGTACATGTCCAAACCATCTCAATCTAGCCTCTCTGACTTTGTCTCCAAAACGTCTTACATGTGCTGTCCCTCTGATGTGCTCATTCCTAATCCTATCTATACTCGTTACTCCCAAAGAGAACCTCAACATTTTCATCTCTGCTCCCTCCAGCTCTGCCTCCTGTCTTTTCCCCAGGGCCACTGTTTCTAACCCATACAACATCGTTGGCCTCAACACCGTCTTGTACACTTTTCCTTTCATTCTTGCCGATACCCTCCTATCACACATCACACCGGACACTTTTCTCCAACCATTCCAACCTGCCTGCACACGCTTCTTGACCTCTTTTCCACACTCTCCATTGCTCTGGATTGTTGAGCCTAAGTACTTAAAATCCTCCACCTTTCTTATCTCTGCTCCCTGTAATCTCACCGTTCCTCCTTGGTCCTTGTCATTCATGCACATGTATTCTGTCTTACTGAGGCTAATCTTCATTCCCCTCCTTTCCAGGGCAAACCTCCACCTCTCTAGATTTTCCTGCACTTGTTCTCTGCTCTCACTACAGATCACAATGTCATCTGCAAACATCATAGTCCATGGGGAATCTTGTCTAACCTCATCTGTCAGCCTGTCCATCACCATAGCAAACAAGAAGGGGCTGAGAGCTGACCCTTGATGCAGTCCTACCTCCACCTTGAACTCTTGTGTCACACCGACAGCACACCTCACCACTGTCTTACATCTCTCATACATGTCCTGCACCACTCTAACATACTTCTCTGCCACTCCAGACTTCCTCATGCAATACCACAGTTCTTCTCTCGGCACCCTGTCATATGCTTTCTCCAGATCCACAAAGGCACAATGCAGCTCCCTCTGGCCTTCTCTGTACTTCTCCATTAACATCCTCAAGGCAAACACTGCATCTGTGGTGCTCTTTCTTGGCATGAAACCAAACTGTTGTTCACAAATGCTGACTTCTGCCCTTAGTCTAGCTTCCACTATTCTTTCCCATAACTTCATCGTATGGCTCATCAACTTTATCCCTCTGTAGTTGCCACAACTCTGCACGTCTCCCTTGTTCTTAAAAATGGGCACCAGCACACTTCTCCTCCATTTCTCTGGCATCCTCTCACTCTCTAAGACCTTGTTAAATGTTCTTGTCAGAAAATCTACTGCTACCTCTCCTAGACACTTCCATACCTCCACAGGTATATCATCAGGACCAACTGCCTTTCCATTCTTCATCCTCTTCAATGCCCTCCTCACTTCACCCTTACTAATCTTTGCTACTTCCTGGTCCTCAACAGTCACCTCTTCTACTCTTTTTTCTCTCTCATTTTCCTCATTCATCAGCTCTTCAAAGTACTCTTTCCATCTTCCCAGCACACTTGTGTCATCAGTCAATACATTTCCCTCTCTGTCCTTTATCAATCTAACTTGCTGCACGTCCTTCCCATCTCTATTTCTCTGCTGTGCCAACCTATATAAATCATTTTCTCCCTCCTTACTTTCCAACCGAGCATACAAGTCATCAAACGCTCTGTTTGGCCTTTGACACTGCTACCTTTGCCTTACGCTGTGTCTCCCTGTACTCCTGTTTACTCTCTTCGGTTTTCTCAATGTCCCACTTCTTCTTAGCTAATCTCTTCCTTTGTACACACTCCTGCACTTCCTCATTCCACCACCAAGTCTCCTTATCTACTTTCCTTCCAGAAGACACACCAAGTATTCTCCTACCTGTCTCCCTGATCACATTAGCTGTAGTTGTCCAGTCATCTGGAAGCACTTCCTGACCACCCAAAGCCTGTTTCAACTCCTCCTTGAAGACAACCTGACACTCTTCCTTTTTCAACTTCCACCACTTTATCTTCTGCTCTGCCTTTGCCTTCTTCACCTTCCTCACCATCAGCATCATCCTGCACACCACCATCCTATGCTGTTTGGCAACACTCTCACCCACGATGACTTTGCAGTCACTGACTTCCTTTAAATTACATCGCCTGCACAAGATGTAGTCTACCTGTGTGCTCCTACCTCCACTTTTATAAGTCACCCTATGCTCCTCTCTCTTCTGGAAGAAAGTATTCACCACAGCCATTTCCATCCTTTTTGCAAAATCTACCAACATCTGTCCTTCTGCGTTCCTGTCCTGGATACCAAACCAACCCATCACTTCCTCGTCCCCTCTGTTTCCTGCACCAACATGTCCATTGAAGTCTGCTACAATGACCACTCTTTCACCTCTGGGGGTATTCTGCATCACTTCATCTAACTTCCTCCAGAATCTCTCCTTCTCTTCTCACTCACATCCTGTCTGTGGGGCATAAGCACTAACAACATTGACCATCACACCTTTAATTTCTAACTTGAGACTCATCACTCTGTCTGACACTCTTTTCACTTCTAGAACATTCCTGGCAAACACCTCCTTCAAGATGACTCCGACTCCATTTCTCTTCCCATCCACACCGTGATAAAATAGCTTAAACCCTGCTCCTATGCTTCTAGCCTTGCGACCTTTCCACCTGGTCTCCTGAACACACAGTATGTCCACCTTCCTCCTCTGCATCATGTCGGCCAGCTCTCTACCTTTTCCTGTCATAGTTCCAACATTCAAAGTCCCTACTTTCAGTCCTAGACTCATGCCTTTCCTCTTCTCTCTCTGGCAACGGACACGCCTCCCGCCTCTCCTTCTTCGACGTCTTCGACCAACAGTAGTCCAATTTCCATCAGCACCCTGTTGGTTGACGGCACTGATGGCGGTCGTTGTTAACCCGGGCCTCGACCGATCCGCTATGTGGTTCTTTCTTGTGATTCGCATAGTTTATTTGGCATTTGTTTTACGCCGGATGCCCTTCCTGACGCAACCCTCTGCATTTATCCGGGCTTGGGACCGGCGTGAGGGAGAGACACTGGTTTGTGCCCCCCCACGGCTGCATTGTGTGTGTGTGTATATATATATATATATATATATATATATATATATATATATATATATATATATGTATGTGTATATATATATATATATATATATATGTGTGTGTGTGTGTGTACACACTCAGTCTGTAGTTTACAATAATGAATGCAGCGTCATTGCATCATAACGTCAGCGTACTACGTAGGTACGTCTAAACTCAAAATTTGACTTTTTTTTTGGGGGGGGGACACGTAAAGTCGAAAAAACGTAAAACGGATGAACGTAAGTCAGGGAGCATCTGTATACTTAACCGATACATATTTTAATTTTAATATAACTGACCATAAAAAGCACAAAACTGGGTAATTTGATTCCATAAATTGCTAGCAGGGTCTGAACCTACTGTTAGCAGTCTTTTTTTTTTTTTCTTCTTTTTTTTTTCTCCCTGGAAGTAACGTGAACTCGATGGTCTGCTTTTGTCCATCGCAAGTAAACCAGCAGATCTGTTCACCAAGTGACACTTTAGCTGCTACAAAACGTGTTCAGGGAAGGCCTATGATTCGTAGTTTTGAGGAAATGGATGTAAATGGTTGCCTATTTATAAAAGAGAGGGAGGGGTCTTGTATAGACAGTGAGACGTTACATTCGAGTGACTGAGGATGAGAATGTTTCCAGAGATGTCTGTGGTGGTAAATCCAAAATCACTTGTGCGGCTAACGTTTTGCCAACTCTGCTTTCCTGTTGTTTAGTAACGCAAAATCGACGTTTTCCGCGATTTCAGTG
>CM045728.1:24964849-25039849 GCA_024760905.1 Plotosus lineatus | reverse complement strand
GTTCAGGGATCCCAGATCTCCGCTATTTAGTGGAATTTCGCTATTTTTACTTGCCACAGTGATGATTATTTTTATTCTTGTATAATTTTGCTCAAAAAATTTTGCGTGGACGGTGAACAGATTAACAATGTGTGTGCCAATTGAGTTGGCTTACTTTAGATATGTTTTGATTGATGTCGGTTGTTTCCGTTGATATTCGATAACTCTCAGAAATAAAGTACCGCAAGCATGTACACGAAATAATGAGTAAACATATATATGGTGGCTTCCTTGCCGGATTTCCGGTCGATTTCAACATGTTGTGGAACTGAGACATTCCCTATTAGAGAGATAGCGGAACGGTTATCGGGGTTAGATGCTGGGATCAAAAATTCATGGAAGTGGTTGTGGCTGGAAAAAGTAGTAGGCGGTTGCCCGCTATCAGAATTAATTTACAAACATGAAGATACGGGGAAAGCACTTTGCGGTCTATGCGACTGGAAAGTGATCAATGATGGAGGTAAAGGTTGGTTAGCATTCAAACAGCATTGTGAGGGGAGTAAACATACCGAAAAAAAAAAATGGAGAAAACAAAACTACAAACTTCCTGGTGAGACATTTTTTATAAATTTATGCAATAAGTACAGTGTAAGACTGTTTACTAGTGTCGAGTAAATGTTGTGACATTTTGAATTATAGTGTTATACTATTAACATACTAACTTGTAGCAGGTATGCTCACTAGTTGAACACAAATGTTTGTTGTGATAATGCATGCCATGTGTTATGTGATCATTCTACAAATTAGTTCATGATCATTTCATAATTGTTACACATGAATAACGAGCCATACGGCTATACTACTTGAATTCTTGAATTATGTGTGTTTATCTACACTGAAATAACCTTTTAGTATTTTTTTACATTGTTTAAGCTGTTTTGTTTACTGTTTATGAATGTTACAAAACAATTATTAACTTGTTTGCATGATTTTTTTTTATTTTTTTTTTACATGCCATGCTCTGCCCCTGTACCCTGCAAGGGGCCCTGCGGCCCCCTTGACACCCAGCTGAAATATTTTATTTCCTCTATTTCTAAACCTGTTTCCTCTATTTTTTTTTTATAAACCTCACTGGGATCCCTGGGAGGTCACCCGTAGGATTCCTGATTTACTGTTCACCTCTTCTGGTGCTTGTTTTTCCCTCAGTATTTAGAAATCAGAACATACTGAGTAACCTGAAATTTAGAATAATGTTTGATGTCGTTTAATGTCTCTAAATCTCATTTTTCCTATTTCCACCTCCACTCCAGTCTACAAAAAACATTATTTATTTTACTCCCTATAAATCTGGACAGAGCATATTATATAATTAATCCAATGGCTTAGTTTTTCATGCCTCCATTACTTTATCCATACATCTGTTTAATTACAACTGGCAAAAAATAATTTTTAATCTTGTTAGTATTAATATGCAGTATCATTTTTCCCCACTGTGGAAGGAATGATGTAATCCTATTAATAAATTAGACTTAAGATTGTATTTGTTTTTCACATTTTCACAGTGTTTGCCTTTTCTGCTGTTTCAGTAATATCTGAATATGCAGAGATAAATACTGCCCTGTAATTACCAGCTCAGAGATATTTCATATCGGAGTCAAGTGATGTTTCTTGTTTTTACTGT
The DNA here is from genome assembly GCA_024760905.1 of Plotosus lineatus. NCBI lineage: Eukaryota > Metazoa > Chordata > Actinopteri > Siluriformes > Plotosidae > Plotosus > Plotosus lineatus. The sequence continues at coordinate 25,038,189 of CM045728.1, read as the reverse complement.
AGGTATCATATAACGCAAATGGGTTTTGTGAGAGAAATAGAGATGTGCTTTTCAATGACATCATCATGCTAATGCAAAGCAGTGAATTGTAAGTATGACTTCTGTGCCATCTGCTAAATTAACTCTGCATTATTTAACTATTATTTGCTTCTTTTATTAAAATAGAAGAAAGACGTCTAAGTGTTGTTCCAAGCTGTGTATCCAGCAGAGTTGTACTGTGGCTTTAACTTAGACATTGTTATGAAATTTTGACATGCCTTCCCGATTCCCCCAAACAAGTGCACAATGTTCTTTCTGAAAATAGTGCCTTTATCCGAGGCCTTTTCCCAGAAAATCTTGAGGCTGAGAAAAAGGGTCGACCGACTACTGCGAGCAACAAGATCAAGGTAACATACAAAACAAAAATGTTCTTGCTTTGCAAACACGTCCGACAATGTGATATTTAAATATCCATTGCCCTTTCCCTCACAGAAACAGGCCAATAATCTGGTGCAGACACTGATGAAATGCACTCCTCATTACATTCGCTGCATCAAACCCAACGAAACCAAGAAACCACGGGACTGGGAGGAGAGCCGGGTAAAGCATCAAGTGGAGTATCTCGGACTGCGGGAAAATATCCGCGTACGGAGAGCTGGCTATGCATTCCGTCGCATCTTTAAGAAGTTCTTACAGAGGTGAGTCTCACCAAGACTCATCCTAATAATCCTCCAAACACAACTACAGTGCTGGCTCTGGATCAAACCTTTTTTTTTTTGTAGCTAACAAAAAATTGTTATACACAGATATGCTATCCTGACCAGAGAGACATGGCCAGAGTGGCGTGGAGATGAAAAACAGGGTGTCCTACACCTTCTGAGGTCGGTCAACATGGAGCCAGATCAGTACCAGCTGGGCAAGAGCAAGATCTTTATTAAGGCCCCAGAATCAGTGAGATCTTTCAGAACTTTTTATTTTCGTTTTAAAAAATGATGTCTAGTTTTACAGTGCGATATACCGTATTCGACGTGATAAGCGGCCAGGGCGCGTAAAAAAAAAAAAAAATTGGAGTGGGTGGGCGCTTAGTAAAATGATTACAAGCGGAGTGGAACAGTAAGTGCTTATTACCATCAAGGTGGAAAACATGAATAATAACAGAACAATAAGAGTTTTACTGGTATTTGTGTTATTCATTTTGTGATATCAACCAAACTACTTACATGAAAGCTGAAAATAAACAGAAAACAGCAGAATTAAAAAAAAAAAAAAAAGACCCCTTACTTTTCCCTCGTGGTGCTTTTCCTTTAAACATTTTCCCGGAAGTAAAATCGAGCCAATCAACACGAATGTCAACTTTAGCACATGGCACGTTGAACCAATCAACATGAACATAAACAAAAGTACATGTCCAGGAAGGTGCTTAAATTTATGAAGTGATTGAGCAGGAGAATCGGGTGAAAAATATTCATCACTTTCTGATAGGTCCATATCTGGCTCATCGCTCCATTCATTCAGAGCACAGTTTTGCTGTAGCAGTTTCTCATGGTTCATTGGTTGTTGGACATTGACCAAGCGAACACAGCAGAATATTTTCCTGTTTTGTAAAACACTGCGGAACGGTCAAATTTGTTGTTATTGATGAACATTCTAGACATTCCCCAGTGACTGGGGGTCTTGAAAAATACCATGTAAACTCACTTTTACAGGCAGTGAACACCTCATTTTATGGTTACAGAGACTGATCGAATAAAATTGGTAAAGTTGATCTATGATTTTGCTCCCAGTACACATGGGCGGTTATTAGACGCAAGATAAACATTGGGGTTGGTGCTTATTGGAGCAGGGCGCTCATTACATCGAATATGGTATATGGTATATGGATATCGTACACCCCTGTTAGCATATTAATCTGTTGTCTATTTTTTTTAAAAATCAAACACCCCCTCATTTCAGTCATGTCCCTCTCGTTCTCTCTCTGTTCCTGTTATTTTATCCCTGAGAGATTTAATTTAGTCCTGAGCCGATTATCTTTTGGTTTAATATGGTGGGGGGTATAATACTATAATGTATAAGTAATTCAGTATCATAAAAGGGAATTAAGGAATCTTGGGTCTACTTATCATTTGTTTAAAAAGTACCGATATTGCTCATCCTTACAGCATCATTTAAATGTGGTATATTTAAACAATAGACAATTATTTTTCCATAAATGCCCATAAAACCCTCAAAACTGGTAATTTTATTGATTGTGGGGTCTGAACTACAGAGTGTAGTCACTTTGCAGTTGTTTTTCTCGGGAACTGACGTTACCACGATAGGCGGGTTTAACGTCTCTTTTGAAGACCGGGAGATGTTACATCATAGTGACTCTGACGATGTGAATGCCACCAAAGATGAGCTTGACAGTAAATTTAAAATAGCTGATAACATTTTGCCAACTCTGCATTTTTGCCATCAGTTTATTTAGAAACAAAAATAAACATGTCACTGCATGGGATAAGTCTCCAGCCATAGTTTCTCTGGCTTCTCTCAACATTTCCAGAGTCTTTTTTTTTGCCATGAGAGTGCAAGTTTTATGCTTGGAATTTTTTTTTAAATGTTGAGTTGTTTCAAATTTTAGAAAACTTTGACGACAATTTTCTGAAAACTGGATTATCGCTTATGTAGAAACTCAAAAGCATGTTCTAAAAAATGAATAAAAGGTAGATAAAAATGTTTCTATGTCTCATTCAGAAGGATTGCTTTTTTCAAAAACAATCTCATTTTTTAAAATTTTGACCCTTCTCAATGATTTTCCCTTGTAGCATCACAAATGTTTGTGTTTTTTGTGCAGCTCAACACTGAATAACTCAATAATGAGTTATGATGCACAGGTCAGTGACGTAGTCCAGCCAATCCAACAAGTTTGTATCACTACTAGGGTGAAACAGCCAATCACAAAAGCAATATGTATCCAGGCATTGCCAAGAATCGTAACCCTTGTGTGCACTTTGAAATCACGCATGAACATGAATTTGCTGGGAAAGAAACTTTTTTGATGTCCTACATGATAATTTTAAGTAGCTAGTAACACTAATTTACCACAGCTACCCTTTAATTTTGATGAACACATGCCATGGTTTAGAAAGTCGCAATGGTTTCCTAAAGCTGTGTTAGCCACTCTCTTCTACAGCTGTTCCTTCTTGAAGAAATGAGGGAAAGAAAGTATAACGGATATGCTCGGGTCATCCAGCAAGCCTGGCGCAAACATACTGCTGTTCGTAAATATGTTCGGATGCGAGAGGAAGGTAATGTCAATCAGTCACACTTTATGTAACTCTACCTCTGGTGATTTCTTTATATTGTTCAAAAAATAAAAATTAAATGTCATATTCTAAAAATGGATTCTTGGATTTTCAGCATCTGATATCCTGTTAAATAAAAAGGAGCGGCGAAAGAACAGTTTGAACCGAAACTTTGTGGGCGACTACATTGGCACAGACAGTCGGCCTGAAATCCGGCAGTTTGTGGGTCGCAGGGAGAGGATTGAATTTGCTGATGTGGTGATCAAATATGATCGCAGATTTAGGGTACAGTTACATTTCTGTCATTGGAGATAGCAAAGGAACATTTGCTTCTAGAGTTCCAAGGCATCAGATGATCCGTTCTATATTTTCATTCAATACTGACAGGCTGTCAAGCGTGACCTGATCTTGACATCCAAGTTCCTCTACCTGATTGGCCGGGAAAAAGTCAGGCAGGGCCCTGAGAAGGGACAGATTCAGGAGGTCCTCAAAAGGCAAATTGAGCTAGAGAAAATTCAGTCCATCTCTCTGAGGTATTGTGACCATTTTTATAATAATTTTTGAAAACAGAAATAATGAATGAATAGTAGATATCTTGTACTGACATCCTCTTAGTAATTGGGTTGCTTTTTCCATAAAAATATTTTTTGCCCACTTTTATTGCTCCCAACACACCAACTTCAAGAATTAACTATTAACTTCACTGCCTTATTAAGTTCTTCAAATATCTGCTCCATGTCTGTTGTATGGAAAATGATGCAGAACAAAAGCAAGTTCTGCTTGTCAGATGCACTTCAAATATACTTTGGAGAAACATGAAAGACCTTCTGGGAGAAGACCAGCTACAAGCAAGGAAGCCGAGGACGAATTGGAGTGTCTATCGGAACCAATTTTTCAATGACATGCCCCCAATGCCAATCTTTTACCAAGTGGGGAAAGATGGTGGTGGACAATGTACCCCATCCCAGAACAGTATTGTAATGAGATGATCGTGGTTTTATATATATATATTTGCCAATTATGCAAAAAAAAAACAACCCCTAAACCAACAGAAACAAAAAAGTAACCCAAAATCTCCCACCAACACTAGTTACATTGTTGCATCTGTGTGTGCACGCACATCTGCGCGCGTATGTGTGTCGTCTTCTCATGCAATACCATCTGTATGTGTGTGTATTTATATTTTATATACAGTAGGCCCCTGACTATTCATGGTTTTGCACTCACGGTTTGAGTATTCGCTGACTACTGAGCAGCTTGCACGTGATTCAAATTCAGCCAATGGCTGTCCTCCTTCCTGCTGATTGGTTGAGATGATGTAACACCCCTTTTTCCTCATTTGCACACAAGTTGGCAATGAGCCTTTTTTTAGTGTGTTTTAATTACCAGTTAAGTTCTATGATGTCACTCCTGCTGAGTACCAGAAAATGGTAATGACGTTGGATGTCTCTTCTGAAGAAATAAGACTTTCTCCGGAAGAAACAACAGTTTCCTCTGAAGTGACTGCTACCGAGCAGCTCAGACAATTTATTACATGTTCTTTTATGTCCTTTTGTTATGGCCTGTGTTTTGGGGGACTTTAATTTTGGCGCTGTGCCTCTAGCTGTTTACTCTCCGCTTCGGCTGAGAGGCGTGGCTGAGCTGTTCGGTAGCACACACCTGAATTCACCATTCTCATGATTCCACCAGAGTATTAACTCCCATCACATCACCCTTTGGTTTGTAATGCCTCTAACTTTCTCACTCTAAAACGCTGTTTGAACTCGCTCCGGCTGAGGGGCGTGACTGAGCTGCTTGGACTTAATGCAGTTCATACCTGAATTCAGTCATCTCATGCCTAATGCAGTACAGTACGTTCCTCTAGTGGGCATTTTTGAAAACTACACTGCTGTCTGTTTTTCAGAGAATGCATGTAAAGGTGTTTTTATATGTATGCTGTATAATGTTTATATTTTATAATCAATCAATATCACAGTAAAAAAATTAAGTTTTTCTTAATCATTACTAAATTTTACTACATTAATGCTGAATTACTGAGTAAGACTGTCTATAGAATGTGTTTAAGAAGCGTATTTTAGCGCATGTAATAGATACATAGTATTTTACTTCAGGGTGCAGAACTCGCGGATTCTGTCAATTCGCAGGATGGCTCGGAACCGAATCCTCGCGAATGTCGAGGGCCTACTATACATCTTGTTATTTTTTAATGTTTAATTGTTATAAGCATTTATAGCATTGAATTTGTATTTATTGATATTATATACAAATAGACATGTTACATATATGTCAGTTGGGGGGGGGGGGGTTGGGAGGGGGGAAATCCTACTTCGCGGATTTCAATGGTCGTGTGGGGATCTCGGTCCCAATTATCTGTGTAAAGTGAGGGATCTCAGTAGATGAATTATCAGCATCACTGCTGCATCACTTACAAATACAGTAGACCCTCGTTATTCTCGGGGGTTTGGTTCCAGCCCCTCCCGCAAATGAAGATAATGAAGATAATCCGCGAGTTCTGTACTCAGAAGTAAAACCCCATGCATCATATTTCATGCGCGAATGATCAACCAGAAGTAAAATACTATGTGTCTATTACATGCGCTATGCTTCTTAAACACTTTCTATAGACAGTCTTACTCATTAATACAGTATTAATGTAGTAAAATGTAGTAATGATGAAGAAAAACTACAGCACTGTAGTTTTCAAAAGTGTCCACGAGAGAAAGGTATTGCATTAGGCATGAGATGACTGAATTCAGGTATGAACTGCATTCAGTCCGAGCAGCTCAGCTGGAGCAGGGATTAAACAGAATTTTAGAGTAAGAGAGTTAGAGAGCGTTACAAACCAAAGAAGCAGTGCTGTGATGCAAGTTAATTCTTTGGTGCAGCTCAGCCACGGCCCTCAGCCGAAGCGGAGAGAAAACAGTTAGTTCGAGAGACAGCCGCCAGAATCAAAGTCCCCCCCAAAACACAGACCATAACAAAAAGGAAATAAAAGAAGAAAAAATGTAACTAATTGGATAAACAAAACAAAATAAGAAACATGCTACAGCACAGTAAATAAAATCACTATCAATAAAATATAAAAAGACTTTAATAGTGGAGTGTTTTACAGTTCAGATGATTATTCCTCTTCAGGCACTTCAGAGGAAACTCGTTTCTTCCGGAGAAAGTCTTATTACTTCAGAAGAGACATCCAATGTCATTACCGTTTTCTGGCACTTAGCCGACGTCTGAGTGGCATCATAGAGCTTAACTGGTAATTAAAACACACTAAAAAAAAGGCTCATTGACAACTTGTGCATGAATGAGGAAAAAGGGCCGTTACATCTTATCCAATCAGCAGGAAAGAGGACAGCCATTGGCTGAATTTGAATGACGTGACAGTTGCTCGGTAGTCCGCGAATATGCAAACCATGAGTGCAAAACCGCGAATCGTCAAGGGCCTTACTGTATAAAACATTCTTCCAGAAAGATCCCAAAACTTTCATCCTTTAGAAGTTTCACTGATCTTTATTTCCTCTGCTTCTCTCTTTTCAGCACTCTGCAGGATGACTTCTTCATTGTTCATGAGGAGCACTATGACAGTGTGCTGGAGTCTGTCTTTAAAACAGAGTTTTTAAGTCTTCTCTACAAACGTTATGAAGAAAAGACAAGGAAGAAACTGCCACTGAAGTTCAACAACCTGTAAATCCAAATCCAGGCCACTTCCCTTATCAGTCTCTTATTGTTTGCTTTGTAGATTTTGTCCATATGACCACTGTGTTGATCGCTGTGTTCAAATATACCTAGCAGCTTAATCCCATTGGCATGAAAACACTGCAGCCAAATAGTTAACCTCAGTAAACTACATGTTACCTGTCTACTGTTCTTCCCAGACTTGAATTCAAAGTGAAAAAAGGCGGTTGGGGGCCGTTTGGATCTTCTGGCTCTCGGCAGATTCAGTTTCAGGTTGGCCAGGGAGATACTGCGGTACTCAAACCCACTAACAAGACACTGATTGTGAGCATCGGACCAGGCCTTCCACAAAACTCAAGTAAGCCATTTATTCTTTATGTATCATCACTTGGGAGTGCTGCAAGGGTTAAACATTTCCCCCAAAACTACACTATAGTATAGTTTATGTATACTCCGATCATTATAGTACATATTTGCAGACCAATTCAGTGGTGTTAATGTTATGGATGATCGGTGTATGTTTGTTCAACCAAAATTAGTATATGAGTATAAGTCTCAAGGCTTTTTGTTTTTGCAGGACCCACTCGTCGTGATAAGCGGAAGAGCAAATACATGGGGAATCGGAACACGGGGAGGAACTTGTATGGTGAGAGTATGACAGTCCACACTGAAGCACTCATAGCTAATGTAATGCTGGCCTGCTATAATATGAATACATAAAACCTAACCGCAGCATATCAGCACAACAAAACACATAAATAACTAAAGCAGAGAAAATATTTTGATTTGAAACATTTGACAGACATTTATTTTTCTAGAAATGCTTTTCTAATTTTCTGTTACGTGTTACAAAGTAACTTCTGTTTGAAATACTACTTCTGACTCATGACTATCAACCTGGAGCTCATAAGTTTAAATCCAGGGTGATGCTACAGCCATCCATGAGCGGGTGTCAATAGGAGCTAATTGGCCAATCTCTCTTGAGGGAGGGATGGTGTGTGTTTAATTTACTGTCACTCAAAGTGATCACCAGCCAATCATAGGCGTCTGTTAGTCTATCATACAAGGAGGCGGATAGCGTTTTCCCTCCAAGTGTGTTAGGCCGCTTTTGTAGAGGTGTATGGTAGCATTGAATGTCATTGAGGGTGCATGTGTGTGCTTATGCCCCTAGCTGGTTGGTGATGCTCCTGTGATTGGGAGTGCAATACTTGACTGGTGGGAGTTGGATACAACTAAAACTAGGGGAGAAATGGGGGAATTCAATAAAATTCAAAACTGAAAAAAGTCCTACTGCAATATCTTTGAAGACCGCTTTTAGCCTCGATTTACAGCCGTCACAATGGCATTGTTTCAACAAACTTTAGCAACATCACAATGTTTATTGCTATCTATAGTTGGGTTACTTTTTCTCAATCATCTTGAATTGGTAACTGGAAAAATCGAACCACTCCATAAAGTCTTCTCTGGCACATCCTAAAGATTTCCGGCAGGTTTATGATCAGGACTCTGTGTTGCTACTTCATATGTAAAAATGACTCCTCAGGCTCCCTGATCTACTCCTTCACTATTTCAGCTTCAGTTTTATATGCAGTCAATCAGAGGGGAAAAATGCAAATTGATGGGATTATAAAAAAAAATGGAATTACCTGGTCATTCAATATAGTAGTTGGTTTGTTGGTGGGCGAAGGTGGGGCTTGGCTGGGCTGTGTTGGTCGATATTGTAATAAATGGTAATAAATAAAGTTTAAATTGGATTATTTAAAATATCATTTGATTTCAGAGAACCCAGTCGACACCTGTCGAAAAAGGGAAAACCAAGGACATCAGACCAACTTCAGAGCATCTCTGCTACTGCGGCAGTCCAGTATGGATCAGCCCACTCTTCCCCGCCACCAAAGTTCTCAGCACAGCCAGAATCAGACCCTGAACAACAATGACCTGGACTTCATGAAAGTCCCTGACCAGGGAGTGGCAGGGTGAGAGGAAATTATTTATGCCCTGGTTTATTTTCTTTACAATACACTACCACTGTTGAAGAGAAGATGAATGCAAAGTTAATCCACCCATTGTTTGGCACTTTTTTAGCTCACAAAATATACAGTACTGTATATGGTATCTATTGTTTTTCTCACATTATACATGCTTATATATGTTCTCATTATGTTCACTAATTAGTCTTCATCGACGAATGTCAAAAGAAGTTAAACCTGTCCCTGGGGCAGGGCGACCTAAACCTGCTCCGAGGCCCAAACCTCGTTCTCCACAGTGTCGTGCTCTGTATGCTTATGATGCCCAGGACACTGATGAGCTCAGCTTCAATGCAGAGGATGTTATAGAGATCTTAACTGAAGGTGACAAACACCAGTCCACACTGTGTCCATACTGACCATACTGAAGACAATACAAATGTAACTGCATATTTGCATTAACCTGTCCATGCATGATCTCTTTCTAGATCCCTCAGGCTGGTGGTTTGGTCGTTTACGGGGACGAGAGGGTATGTTCCCTGGGAATTATGTTGAGAAGATTTAGATTAGGGCCCTAGTGGTAGGAGACTATCATCAATCATAGACCAATCCCTAGTATACACATAATTAGATGGTACATGTTTATAAATCCACTGCAATGTTTTTTGTTCCCTCAATATTTCATGTTTTATACACCATACTGAAGTTTATTTTAATAGTTTTTAAATTTGCTGTTTTAAAATTCATTTCATTGCTGAATTTTATACACATGTACAAACAGGGCAATTATAATGTGGGTTGTTGTGTGGAAAACGGAGTTGATTCTACTGTCTTGTTTATTTTTTTACGTGTTTATTTTTATGACTGTTTTATATCAGTGTCATTTGGCTGTTGGCTCGAAACCAAGTATAATAAAAATCTTTTTAAAGAAATAAAAATTATAATAAATTAAAAGGATTTGCTTGAATGTGTTATACTAATAATTAATAATGCTCTTCGGTAAGAAAGTTGATTCCATGCAGTAAGCCTTATATTTAAATTTATTGATTTGACACTTTGACGGCCTGGGCGTTTCTGTGTGGAGTTTGCATGTTCTGCCTGTGCTTGCGTGGGTTTCCGCCGGGTGCCCCGATTTCCTCCCACAATCCAAAGACATGCACAGTAGGTTAATTGGCCGTTCTAAATTGCCCGTAGGTTCGCATCGTGCAGAAGGCAATGGCAAACTACTGCACTAATCCTGCTAAGAAAACCTCTATGAAGATGATAACCAGGGCGTTATCCTTCATGGCTGGTTGCCAATGGTCATCCTACGACTCAGGCACGAGATATGTGTGTGTGTGTGTGTGTGTGTGTGTGTGTGTGTGTGTATACAGGGATCCCTCGCTGCTTTGCCCTTCAATTCATGCGGCTTCAGTGCATCACGTTTTAAAAAAAAAAAAAAAAAAAAAAAAATTTAATCGAATTAAAAAATAAGGAAATTAAGGAAGAATAGGGAAAACAGTTAAGGAAAATGCCACAAAAACAAGAAAACCTAAACAAACAAAAAACAACCCATAATCTCCCTTCAAAACTGGATACTTTGTTGCATCTGTGCACGCGTGCGTATGTATGTGTCGTCTTCTCATGCAATACCATCTGTATGTATGTATATTTAGATTTTATTTAGATCTTGTTATTTTTTTAATGTTTATTTGTTATTATAAGCATTTATAGCATTGAATATGTATTTATTGATATTATATAAACATATATGTATGGATACGTCAGTCGGGGAGTTGGGGAGGTGATCCTACTTCGCGGATTTCGATGGTCGCGTGGGGATCTCTGTCCCAATTAACCACGGAAAGTGAGGGATGCCTGTGTGTGTATATATATATATATATATATATATATATATACACACACACACGCGCGCCCCGACTATGGCCGAACATAAGTTGAAAGGTAACATAAGTTGTTACAGTGATGTATGACGTGTGATATAATGACGCTCATACTGTACTATACATTACTGTATCTCATAAAACACCCCTAAATCAATTATTATAAACATAACATTGTAAAATAATATTAAATATATCAAATAATATCAATATTAATTTCAAATAAGTCACTTATTTATACTGAGACACTTTACATGAAGCTTAAAACAGCCAATCAACGCTTACAATATGTGAGGCGCTCAAAACCGAAAGTAGTGCACTTGCTGTGAGTTATATGGATCTGGTCTTTCAAGTGAGCAAGGGCGCCATTGAACTCGTTTAGAACTCAGCCTGCACTGATGTGAATCACCAGCCGAGCGGAGAGTTATCTTTCTTTTCTGGATTCGAGTTTTCATTCATTTTACAACTCTCTGTGCTTAACTGAGTATGCGGGGTAGACTGCGCCGATCCAAGCAGATAGTTAATTCATCTCTGTGTATGAGACTTGCACCCATGCTAGTAGGCTCACGTAAAATCGAAAAAACGGATGACTGTAAGTCGGGGAGTGTCTGTATATAATATGTACAGTAGGCCCTCGTTATTCGCTGGGGTTTGGTTCCGGCCACTCCCACGAATGAAGGTAATCCGCGAGTTCTGTACCCGGAAGATGCTTCTTAAACACGTTATAGACAGTCTTACTCATTAATACAGTACGAGTGTAGTAAAATGTAGTAATGATTAAGAAAAACTTAATTTTGTACTGTGATATTTATTGATAATAAAATATAAACATTATATACAGCGTATAATATATATATATATATATATATATATATATATAATATATATAAAGAACACTTTTAAATGCATTTTCCATAAAACATACAGTACTGTAGTTTTCAAAAATGCCCACGAGAGGAAGGTATTGCATTACTGTATTTGTGAGTCATGAGATGACTGAATTCAGGTATGAACTGCATTCAGTCTGAGCAGCTCAGCCACGCCCCTCAGCCAGAGCGGGTAGAAAACAGAGTTTTAGAGTGAGAAAGTTAGAGAGCGTTACAAACCAAAGAAGTGATGACGTGATGCGAGTTAATCCTCTGGCGCAGAGGTGAGTGTACTTTTGTTTATTGTGAGTAGATGAGAATAGTGAATTCACGTGTGTGCCACCGAGCAGTTCAGCCACGCCCCTCAGCCGAAGCAGAGTGAAAACAGTTAGTTAGAGACACAGCCACCAAAATCAAAGTCCGCCCCCCCCAAAACACAGACCACAACAAAAAGAAGATAAAAGAACAAGAAATGTAATAAATTGGATAAACAAAATGAGAAACATACTACACCACAGTAAATAGAATCACACACGCAAACATTCTTAACATTAACTTGGGTATTGTACTGGAATAATAATTGAAAAAGACTTTAATAATGGAGTGTTTTTCAACAGTTCAGATGATTATTCCTCTTCAGGCACTTCAGAAGTAACTGTCATTTCTTCCGGAGAAAGTCTTATTTCTTCAGAAGAGACATCCAATGTCATTAGCTTTTTCTGGTGTTTCGCAAGTGAATATACAAACCGTGAGGGCAAAACCACGAATAGTCAAGTGCCCAATGTATAAAACATTCTTCCAGAAAGATCCCAAAACGTTCATCCTTTTTGAGATCAAGGGCCTACTATATATGTGTGTGTATGTGTATATATGTATACTACATACATATAGTCGGCCCCCGACTTACAAAATTAATCCATTCCAGAGCCTTTTTCGTAACGCGGGAGTTTTGTAAGCAGGGGGCACATTTTTCATGTTAAACGCCTGATTCGTTCCAAGGCTCCCAAAACTACATAAACCCTTTAAAAATGATAAAAGTACATCAATTTTGTATGAAATGTGTTAAAAGAAAATGATTTATTAAACCATTTAAACATTTTATTAACATATTAAACCATTTTTATTCACATATTTATTAATTAAACCATTATTACACATTTTTATTAACACACGCACACCTCTCTCTCTCTCACACACACACAAAATACAGTACACGCATTAAACAGGGATGGAAATTTTCCGTCAATCAAGAATATATATAAAATGCAGCCGTGAGGGAGGGGCACGAGCCAGTGTCTCTCCCTCATGCTGGTCCCAAGTCCGGATAAATGCAGAGGGTTGCGTCAGGCGTAAAACAAATGCCAGATAAAATATGCGAGTCACAACAAAGAATTTCATACCAGATCGGTCGAGGCCTGGGTTAACAACGACCGCCATCAGTGCTGTTAACCAACAGGGTGCTGGTGGAAATTGGACTACTGTTGGTCGAAAACGTCGAAGAAGGAGAGGTGGGAGGCGTGTCCGTAGGCAGAGAGAGAAGAGGAAAGGCATGAGTCTAGGACTGAAAGTAGGGACTTTAAATGTTGGAACTATGACGGGAAAAGGTAGAGAGCTGGCTGACATGATGCAGAGGAGGAAGGTGGACATACTATGTGTTCAGGAGACCAGGTGGAATGGTAGCAAGGCTAGAAGCTGAGGAGCAGGGTTTAAGCTGTTTTATAATGGTGTGGATGGGAAGAGAAATGGAGTAGGAGTCATCTTGAAGGAGGAGTTTGTCAGGAATGTTCGAGAAGTGAAACGAGTGTCGGACAGAGTGATGAGTCTCAAGTTAGGAATTGAAGGCGTGATGTTCAATATTGTTAGTGCTTATGCCCCACAGGCAGGATGTGAGCTAGAAGAGAAGGAGAGATTCTGGAGGGAGTTAGATGAAGTGATGCAGAGTACCCCCAGAGGTGAAAGAGTGGTCATTGGGGCAGACTTCAATGGACATGTTGGTGCAGGAAACAGAGGGGACGAGAATGTGATGGGTAGGTTTGGTATCCAGTACAGGAACGCAGAAGGACAGATGTTGGTAGATTTTGCAAAAAGGATGGAAATGGCTGTGGTGAATACTTTCTTCCAGAAGAGACAGGAGCATAGGGTGACTTATAAAAGCGGAGGTAGGAGCACACAGGTAGACTACATCTTGTGTAGGCGATGTAATTTGAAGGAGGTCAGTGACTGCAAAGTAGTAGCAGGTGAGAGTGTTGCCAAACAGCATAGGATGGTGGTGTGCAGGATGACGCTGATGGTGAGGAAGGTGAAGAAGGCAGAGCAGAAGACAAAATGGTGGAAGCTGAAAAAGGAAGAGTGTCGGGTTGTCTTCAAGGAGGAGTTGAAAATGGTTTGGGTGGTCAGGAAGTGCTTCCAGATGACTGGAAAACTACAGCTAAAGTGGTCAGAGAGACAGGTAGGAGAATACTTGGTGTTTCATCTGGAACGAGAGTAGATAAAGAGACTTGGTGGTGGAATGAGGAAGTGCAAGAGTGTGTACAAAGCAAGAGGTTAGCTAAGAAGAAGTGGGACATAGAGAGGCCTGAAGAGAGTAAACAGGAGTACAGAGAGACAGGTTGGCACAGCAGAGAAATAGAGATGGGAAGGACGTGCAGCAAGTTAGAGTGATTAAGGACAGAGTGGGAAATGTATTGACTGATGACAGAAGTGTGCTGGGAAGATGGAAAGAGTACTTTGAAGAGCTGATGAATGAGGAAAATGAGAGAAAAAAAGAGTAGAAGAGGTGACCGTTGATGAGTCTTATTTCTTCAGAAGAGACATCCAACATCATTACCTTTTTTCTGGCTTTTGAGTGGCATCATAGAACTTAACTGGTAATTAAAACACACTAAAAAAAGGGGTGTAGACATCATCTCAACCAATCAGCAGGAAGGACAGCCATTGACTGAATTTGAATCACATGACAGTTGCTCGGCAGTCCGTGAATATGCGCATGCGTGAGTGCAAAACCGCGAATAGACAAGGGCCTACTGTATACACACATATATATATACAGTCGGCCCCCTTCTTACGGAATTAATCTGTTCCAGCGCCTTTTTCGGAACCTGGAGTTTTCATAAGTAGAGGCGCATTTTACATGTAAAACGCGTGATTCGTTCCAAGGCTCCCAAGACTACCCTTTAAAATAATAATAAATAATCTAAATAAAATAAGAATCTTACAATGACCATGGCACCGGGAATCACTTTCACCGGGAATCACACGTGTGTGTGTGTGTGTGTGTGTGTGTGTACGTGTGTGCGCGCGTGTGTTGACCATGTCTTCTTAGCAGAGTTATAATCTTACAAATGTTTATGCAAGGTTAAAAGCCTGAGCCATAAAATACAGTTGGAATGACACACAAACATGAACACAGTTCAAACAAACTTTAACAAAGTTGGAACGACAGCGTCATCCCTCCTAGCCAATGGAAGGCCAGTAGGGCAGGATGTTGGGCAAACTCGCGTTTGAATGGTGCGTTTGGAGCTTTTCGTAAGAAATTGTTTCGTATACAGAGGACAAAAATGTCGGAAAATGTTTTTTGTATACTGAATTTTTCGTAAGAAGGGGGCCGACTGTATACACACACTGTATATAAATAAAATGTAAGGGGCATTCCCAGAACAAAAAAATTGGCATGTCTTGCAATAATATCTGAAATTGATTTATTCTTGGGTGTATTTCAAAGCATTTTTAAATATTTAGGTTGGAAAATCTTCTTTAAACTTTAATAAATATCCACATACATGAAGACAGAAAAAATTTTTTAGAACAAAATTTTGTTTGAGGTAAAAATGTAACTTTTTTGTTTTTTTAGTGCAAATCAAATGTGTTGTATTGGGAAATGAGTGTGAGCGGGAAACCCTTTTCTAACAAATTATCTGCATATATTTAAACAATTATAGATGCTATTTTTAAACAAAATATTGTGGTTAAAAAATAGAAGATAGATACTTATTCCACAATTTAACCACTTAAAAAAATCTGTTCCCAGAAAGATATTCATTTTCAAAAGCTTAAAAAAAGTCTTACATTTGCACAGAACTTTAATTTTTGACCGCCGTCACAAATTGGCTTAATTTTTATTTTACCCCGTGTTGGAATCATCCTGTCAGTCTTTCCATGGTCAACTTTTGGATGGATTTTGATGAAAGCCCAGTTTGCTGCAGGTCGGGGGGGGGCAAAGTTTATGCTATTGTGACTTTACTCAGAGTTCTACTTTGTTTTCCGATATACTTGTCCTGATCAGAACCTCTGACTCGTTTCTGTGGTCTATTAATTCTTACTGTAATAAATTATATTTAACAACTCGATTTTTATGGGTCACGCTCGTGCTTGCGATGGAAAACTGTGGTTTTTTTTTTTTTTAGAGGAAGACTTGTCGGATTTTACTCGTCACGTGGCTGATTGTCGCGCAGTGATTACGTCACTTTTTTTCCTGGCGATTTCGCAGTCGGTGAAAGAGTAAACTGTACAAACACAGTTTTGCCAAGAAAGGACAGTTAGGTCATCTCTCAGGACGTTTGTGTGTTCGGTTGTCCCGAGGCTGTGCGCGAGAATGGAGGCGTATTTAAAGAGCTGCCGTGATCTGATTCAGGTAAGGACCGCCTTCTCATGTTTATACACCGAGGGACACTTTGAATTGTTCTTGTCAGACCGAGATGTCCTTGTTTAGTCGCGGGAGAAACGTGGCTGTGTTGGAATTAAAATTAGATAACCGTCGCCTGGTTGATAATTCCGCATATCAGTGTGTGTGAGTCTAGAAAAGTTGATGTTTACACGGAGACCGCCGTGGTGTGCCACGTGACTGTCGCGACACAAAACGCGCGAGTATGTGTGTCTCACACACACACCCAATCTCTCTCTCTCATTCACTCACATACTCTCTCACACACACTCTTATACATACTCTCTCACACACACTCTCTCTCTCTCTCTCTCTCTCATTCACTCTCTCTCACACACATTCTCTCTCTCTCATTCACTCTCTCTCACACACATTCTCTCTCTCTCATTCTCTCACACACACATTCTCTCTCTCTCATTCTCTCACACACACACACTCACTCTCATTCTCTCTCTCTCTCTCACACACACACTCTCTCACACACACTCACTCACATTCTCTATCTCTCACACACACTCTCATTCTCACACACACACACACTCATTCTCTCACACACTCTTTCTCTCTCTCTCATTCTCTCACACACACATTCTCTCTCTCTCATTCTCTCACACACACATTCTCTCTCTCTCATTCTCTCACACACACACACTCACTCACATTCTCTCTCTCTCTCTCTCTCTCACACACACTCTCTCACATACACTCACTCACATTCTCTATCTCTCACACACACACACTCTCTCTCATTCTCACACACACACACACACACACACACACTCATTCTCACACACTCTTTCTCTCTCTCTCATTCTCTCACACACTCTTTCTCTCTCTCATTCTCTCACACACACATTCTCTCTCTCATTCTCTCACACACACACACTCACTCACATTCTCTCTCTCTCTCTCTCTCTCACACACACACTCTCTCACACACACTCACTCACATTCTCTATCTCTCACACACACACACTCTCTCTCATTCTCACACACACACACACACACTCATTCTCACACACTCTCTCTCTCATTCTCTCACACACTCTTTCTCTCTCTCTCATTCTCTCTCACACACTCTCTCTCTCTCATTCTCTCACACACTCTCTCTCTCTCTCTCATTCTCTCTCACACCCTCTCTCTCTCTCATTCTCTCACACACACTCTCTCTCTCTCATTCTCTCACACACACTCTCTCTCTCTCATTCTCTCACACACACTCTCTCTCTCTCATTCTCTCACACACACTCTCTCTCTCTCTCTCATTCTCTCACACACACTCTCTCTCTCTCTCTCATTCTCTCACACACACTCTCTCTCTCTCTCTCATTCTCTCACACACACTCTCTCTCTCTCTCTCATTCTCTCACACACACTCTCTCTCTCTCTCTCATTCTCTCACACACACTCTCTCTCTCTCTCATTCTCTCACACACACTCTCTCTCTCTCTCATTCTCTCACACACACTCTCTCTCTCTCTCTCATTCTCTCACACACACTCTCACTCACATTCTCTCTCTCACACACACTCTCACTCACATTCTCTCTCACACACACACTCTCACTCACATTCTCTCTCTCTCACACACGCACATTCTCTCTCTCTCACACACACTCTTTGTCACTCATTCTCACGCACACACCCTCTCACTCACACATGCACACGCTCTCTCTTTCACGCATGCACAATCTCACACGTACACGCGCTGTCTCTCTCGCGCGTGCGCGGCCTCACGCGTACACTCTCTCGCGCGTGCGCGGCCGTTATAAGATATGAAATTAAAGATCTTATCTTGACCCTCATTATAAGCCTGTTTTACTGGTTATTTGAAACCAGTGAATTCAAACAATGTCAATTGCTCATGTAAAGTGAGAGGGCCTGTAAATAATGTCCATGTCAGCTTGAATCTAATGGTATTAATAAATCACCAGAATTTTTGCATTAAAATAATAGGCATGCCAGGTAAATAGTTGGGCTGTTCACTAACAGGTCTGTACTGTGTGAATCCAATGGATTAATTTTACACACTACTCCTCACTCATTTGTGCTGCTTAATCCTATTAGGGTTGTGGGGACACTGGAGCTTATCCGAGCCTTGTTTGGCGAAGACGAGGCACACCTTGGTCAGCTCGCCAAAACACACAACCATTCACACTCATAATGACTCCTTGGGACAAATTGGAACAGCCAGATAGCCTAATTTGCATACACAAGCACAGGGAGAGCACGCAGACACTGAAACAGTCAAGCTCGGGACTCGAACCCAGGACTTACTTGCTGTGAAGGCAGTGTGCTAACCATTACGCCACCATTCTGCCCATTTGTTCTATCAGCTAAAAGTCAATGAATAGTGGTTATTTTTCATGCATCGGAACCATTCATAAATGTTCCAGTACAGAGAGAATGCTTTTACTTGTACCTGTAACAACCGTTTTCCAGCAAAACAACTGTACACTGTAAGCCGATGGGGCAAACAATCACATCAAAATAGACCACTGATGTCACTGACAGGCTCGTCATGTTAATATCAGTTGCTGACATCATGGAAAGATCTCAACAGGGATCTCAACACCTCTCTACTTACCCTAATGACTGTCAAGAAACTGGATAAAACAATTACTGTATTTCTACACTGTTTACTTTTTTCATCTTTACAATTATTAAACGGACTTGTGTGTTTCTGTAGGGATCCTTTCCATGTATTCAGGTTGTTTAGCTTATTAGGGTGAAAAAACATTTTTCTTTCATGTGCTTGTTTGCCCTTCTTTTCTTTTCGGCTTTTTCCTGTTCTCGAGAGTCGCCACAGCGAATCATCTGATTCGCACATTTGATTTGGCATGGGTTTTTACGTCAGATGCCCTTCCTGTCACAACCCTTTAGCAAGGGACAGAAACACGCTGACGGCTTTGCAGCCTACTCTTTACGAAAGTCAGCAATGGTTCTTTTACATGCCTCTCACCATAGACAGTGAGAGACATGGCCCGCCTTTGATAACCCAGTTAGCTGCACTAGGGGAACAGTGATAACCCTGTGGGGACTCGAACCCCCAACCTTTGGATCAGCGATCCTGCGCCCTATCCACTAGACCACCACTGCCCCATGTGCTTGTTTGTCCTGTGGGATTAAATTGTGTAGGCACTTTATGGTTGCCAATTATACCATTCTAGCCTATTACTAGACTGATTCAAATACTGTAAGTTTTGTCCCCAGTAAAAATCAGAACCTATTTATGTGGTAAAATAAGAACCAAGTTAAAAATACCAGCGTTTTACTTAAATATTATAATAGTGTCAACTCTTCTCAGCAGAAGGCTTTTCAGTACATTTTTTTAAGCGTTATTGAGGTCATGCACTGATGTCTGGGTTATTTGCAATGAACATTCCTGTCAAACCAAAAATGTTCAGTGGGAGTGAGGAATGGGTCACTCAAGTTTTTTCCAGTCCACCCATGGCAAAGTACGTCTTCATAGACCTTGCATTTTGTGCAGGGGAATTTTAATGCTGGAATAGGTTGAGATCCAGTGAAGGGAAATTTTAATGGTCCAACATAGAGCTGTACAACATTCTAGCACTTTTTAAAATTATAATTATTGCAAAGCAGCTTTATATCATAAACCAAATTTGGTTAAGAATTTAGAATTATTTTTATAATTTCGCTATAAATCCTATACAGGTATACCTCATACTTGCGTCGTTAATTGGTTCCAGGAGAGACAACTTAAGTCGAAAAACAACTTAAATTGAATGAGCTTGTCTCCAGACTAGGCTATGCCAAATTTACTTATATAATATTATACACACGTAATAATTAATGGACTGTATTAAATATATATAATATGTGATTATAATGACATAAACTTTATTTTTATTTTTTCTATTTTTCCATATATGTGAGACGCTCTACCGAAAGTAGGTGCTTGTTGCACAGACCACTTTTGATATAAAGGCCAGAAAAGTAAAAATGGTCCATTTTTATCGAAATTTGGATTTTTGCATAAACTATTAAAACAAGTATTCAACTTTCACTTGCTCACGTGAAATCGACTAAAACTCACTAAAAATCTTCCCCCCCCCCATTTTTCTGACGAGTACCCTCATAAAACTACATAAAAATAGTAGCAAACTTACTGGTTTTCATTGCAATTATTCACCGAGTTCGGGACAAGACACACTATAATCCATACACCAGAAGAACGGTCGTGAAGTAGTCTCTCCATTTTGGATACTGTTTTGATAATAAAATGCCGTTTCAGCAAATAAAATAAAGGTTATTAAGACAATATGCTCATAAACAATGCAGGCTAGCTGCTCAGGAAGATCTGAAACAGGCACACTGATTGGTCAGCTCGGGCTTGCACATGCGCAGTGCCCGTCACACGTTAACTTCCGGTTTACTTCCTGACTCTAGTTTATCCATGCGGAATAATGGCACCGATTTTCTCTTCAATAACAGTCATTAAGTTTATTTATAAGATTGTGAATACACTTAATTTCTGGAAAAGGAGAGTGAAATGTCGTCTGTGATGTCTAGCAGCATTATACTATAGATGCTAACTTTGATGCGAGAATTGGGCTTTGAAGATGCCGGAATGCTTGGCGTTCTTGAAGATTATTTCACCGGTGAGTATTTTTCTCTGCATGAAAAATTCGATTATGGAATTTTTTTGATTATTTGATTTGTGTGTAATATTGTCTAGACTGGACATGCTGGATCGTGGGTTGTTTAGTTTTGTACAAAAATTGGTCAAGACCTGAAAAATACTTAAATGTTTTATTCCTTTTACATATGAACAAACTGATGATGATGAGGATGCCAGCTGTGTTGATGAAGTTTTTGATTTTGATGTTGATGAAGAAGAGGCATCTGTTAATAAAAGTGTGATGAGTGGTGTTTGTGAGGAAGATCTTATCTGCTGAGCAGGATATAGATGAAGATGATAATGCTGAGGGCAGAGTTGATGAAGCTTACTTGTATAAAGAGATCAGAGAGTTTTCTAAATTTCAGTGCGATTGTTTGAACCTGACAGTGTTTTTTCATCAGTATCATTTGAAGGCATTTGAACCTTTATATAATGGTCGAAAAGATACATACTGATCTTATTCGAATAAACTGAAATGAAAAAAAGTCATTTGTTTTTGTTCATTTTTTGGGGGTTACCATGGTGACTGATGTGTTAAAAAAGGGCCCGTCAGCTTAAAATGAGGATGATTTCTCTATGGGGCGGTTCAACATTTTCCCAAGCGTACAGAGAGTACTCTAGTTTTGACCCCCCCTCCCCCCTCCAAAAGCGTACAAATAAATGTTGATCTCTCGGCAGGATTTTTTCATAAGATATTCAACAAAACAATGGTCAAACCTTTTATAAAACAAATCAATGTATTTCCTTGATCAATACCTCTTTAATACACCAGTCAAATAATAATGAAATCAATAAAAAATTATACTTTTAAAGAATTCTTTTTAATGACTCCTGCTTTAAAATTAATATTAAGACATTTGGTTTTAATAATAAAAACGACATTGTTTTTAATAATATTATTTTATATTAAAATATAATTCAAAATGTTTGCATTTTTTTATTGGTCATTGGCTTTTGGACGACCACGCTTCAGTTTGTGATCAACTGCCTTCTGATATTTCAGCAGCTGATATCGGGTTGGGTAGTATTCATAAATAAACCATTGCGCACACAGCGGTTTTGTTTTCTGTGCTTGTCGTATAAGTTATCGACCTGTAAGCCACCATTGCTAAGTGCCCGCTTACACAAAGTTACTGTGACGTCACTGGGTTGGTACAAAGTACCTTATGAAATACAGTGCATGCATATCACAGCATATTATAGGATATAAACAACATGGAATCTCACGCCAGCAACACGCGCCGTTTTTGAGCAGAAGACGATTCATCTATTACTCTCAGAAGACGAATCAAATATTATGGTTCAACCAAAAACATTCTCAAATATATTTAAAACTACATCTGCAAGTACATGTGCTAAATACATTTACAAATTGAGCTAACGTTATTTATCTCTTCAAAGGCACAAACAAATATTAATACATATTTACAGCACAAAAACATATTATTAATTTTATAAAAGTACTGACCATTAGGCCGCAGATCCAGGCTGGATGGCTTATGATTATTTTAGCCATTCATTCTCTGTGTGTCAGTATTTGTGTTCTAGCACATGTGCAGGATAAACTGTGCTTTATTCTCACACTCGCACTTTGTTTGATTGACAGTGTTCAGCTATTATTGCTTACTGATATTATGTTTGTTGATTGGTCAGGTCGGGCATGCACATGTGCAGTGCGCGTTACACGTTAACTTCCGGTTTACTTCCTGACTCTAGTCATGCGGAACTTATCTCCGACTTTCTCTTCAATAACAGTCATTAAGTTTATTTATAAGATTGTGAATACACAATTTTCTGTCCAGCGGAACTCAATTCCTGCTGTGGGGGGGGGGGGGGGGGGTGCACGCCCCCAGCCTACTCACTTGCGTAGCCTTAAACTTTAAAAGCTTTATGCATTAACACTGGTGTTGTGTCAAGCAGAGCGAATCAAACAATGTTGTTGTTGTTGCTGTGCGTGTACAACTCTTAGGTGGTGGGCGAATCGCGCATTGAGAGTTTCAAACGTACACGTCCTTTCAGCTTTTCCCTTCAGGGGTCGCCACAGCGAATCATCTGTCTCCATCTCGCATCTGTCTCCTCTGCATCTTTTTCTCTTACACCAACTGCCTTCATGTCCTCCTTCACCACATCCATGAATCGTCTCTTTGGTCTTCCTCTAGGCCTTCTGCCTGGTAGTTCCAACCTCAACATCCTACTACCAATATACTCACTATCCCTCCTCTGTACATGTCCAAACCATCTCAATCTAGCCTCTCTGACTTTGTCTCCAAAACATCTTACATGCGCTGTCCCTCTGATGAGCTCATAAGATAAGATAAGATAGAGCTTTATTAATCTCACAATGGAGAAATTCACTGTTACAGGCTCTTGAGGTACCATCAGTAGGGGGTGCAAAAATAGATACATATACAAGCATACACACATACATATATATTATATAAGTAAATAAATAAATAGATACATAAATAGTATAAATTAATAAACAATAAAAGAAAAGAAGGGAACGACTGTAGACTGGCCTATATTCAAGTGTACATGTATCTGAGTGCAGAGTAGATGGGTTGATATGGTTCACAGTCAGTGGGGTAGATGTGGTTGATTAAAGTGCACGGGGTTTTTATTGCACATAACCGGTATTTTCACAGACAGTTACAAAGTGGCGTTGTACAGTCTGACAGCGGTGGGAATGAACGACCTGCGGTAGCGCTCCTTCCTGCACTGAGGATGTCTCAGTTGTCCACTGAAGGAGCTGCTCAGCTTCTCTACAGTCTGGTGCAGTGGGTGAGAGCTGTTGACCATGATGGATGTGAGCTTTGCTACCATCCTCCTCTCGCCCACCTCCTCCACAGAGTCCAGTGGGCAGCCTAGAACAGAGCTGGCCCTCCTGACCAGCTTGTTCAGTCTCTTTCTGTCCCGCTCTGTGCTGCCCGGGGCCCAGCAGATGGCAGCGTAGAGGACTGCAGAGGCTACCACAGAGTCATAAAAAGTCCTGAGCAGAGGTCTGCATACTCCGAAGGACCTAAGTCTCCTCAGAAGGTGGAGGCGACTCTGGCCCTTCTTGTACAGGGCGTTGGTGTTGTGGGACCAGTCCAGTTTATTGTTAAGGTGAACACCCAGGTACTTGAAACTGTCCACTGTTTCAATGTCCTGTCCCTGGATGTTCACTAGTGAGTGTGTGTGTGTTAGAGTGCTTCTCCTGAAGTCGACCACTATCTCCTTCGTCTTCCTAGTGTTCAAGCACAGGTGGTTGCGCTCACACCAGTCCACGAAGTCAACGATGACCGACCGGTACTCCAGCTCGTTCCCCTCTGACACACGGCCCACGATGGCGGAGTCGTCCGAGAACTTCTGGAGGTGGCAGCTGTCTGTGCTATAGATGAAGTCCGACGTATTAATGTTGAAAAGGAAGGGTGAGAGGAAGGGCTCATTCCTAATCCTATCCATCCTCGTTACTCCCAAAGAGAACCTCAACATTTTCATCTCTGCTACCTCCAGCTCTGCCTCCTGTCTTTTCCCCAGGGCCGCTGTTTCTAAACCATACAACATTGCTGGCCTCAATACCATCTTGTACACTTTTCCTTTCATTCTTGCCAATACCTTCCTATCACACATCACACCAGACATTTTTCTCCAACCATTCCAACCTGCCTGCACACGCTTCTTCACCTCTTTTCCACACTCTCCATTACTCTGGATTGTTGAGCCTAAGTACTTAAAATCCTCCACCTTCCTTATCTCTGCTCCTTGTAACCTCACCGTTCCTGTTGGGTCCTTGGCATTCATACGCACAAAATAAATATTCACGAGCGCATGTATTATTGTTGATCGACATTCTTATAATATTAAAAAGCATACACAAACATCTTACCCCCTCCCCCCTAGCGTACGTTTTGTACGCTTAGGAAAATGTTGAATGACCCTTTATCATCTTTTCCTAAAACTTTCCCTAGACATGTTTTCTAAAAGTTTATATGGCTGAAGTGAACAAAAATGTTTGGTTGCTAAGGACTTGATCTTGGAAGAAAGGCAACCTTTTCTCTTAAAACATCTTTTGAAATTTTTAGTTGACACAAGAAATGGCACAGCTCGGTCAGTTTTCAAGTTATAGACAAACTTTTTGCTGCATTTTGCAGCTTTGGGCTGTGTAAAAAGCTCATTTTTCATTTTTGGACACAAGAGCCTACTTTTGGTGGAGTGGCTCTCACATTTTTTTGAAAACCAACATATAATCGAGAACGACTTGACTCAAAACGACTTGCGTCGAGGTATTCCTGTATATTCATAATGAACAACCTGTGGTCACAGTGGGAAGGAAAATTGTCTCCTGGTACCTGATAGACAGTTTTGTATTTTCAACTTTGTGGCAACAATTTGGGGAGAAATCACATAAGTTTGGTTGTCCACCTACACATGGTCATATAGTGTATAATACATTTCGTATATTGTTTATTCAGTCTTCTTCTTTTCCTTTCGGCTTTTTCCCTTTCTTGAGAGTCGCCACAGTGAATCACCTGATTCGCACATTTGATTTGGCATAGGTTTTTACGTCGGATGCCCTTCCTGTCACAACCCTTTTAGCAAGGGACAGAAACACGCTGACGGCTTTGCAGCTACTCTTTACGAAAGTCAGCAATGGTTCTTTTACATGCCTCACACCATAGACAGTGAGAGACATGGCCCGCCTTTGATAACCCAGTTAGCTGCAATGGGGGGACAGTGACAACCCTGTGGGGATTCGAACCCCCAACCTTATATTGTTTATTCAGTGTTGTATTAAAAATGCTTCTTACTTTTAATGAATTTGAATTCAGTTTAAATTATAGAGCTTAATAATGACATTACAAATTATAAATGTTTAAAAATTTGGGACACCAAGACCACAACTGGAATCCCTGGATTAGAGCAAACAACTCCCTAACAGGCACAGAAAATAATTCCACTATCGTGTGCAGTATGCCTTGACTATTCACGGTTTTGCACTCGTGGTTTGCGTATTTGCGGACTGCCGAGCAGCTCGCGTGTGATTCAAATACAGCCAATGGCTGTCCTCCTTCCTGCTGATTGGTTGAGATGATGTAACGTCCCTTTTTCCTCATTCACGCAGAAGTTGTCAATGAGCCTTTTTTAGTGTGTTTTAATTACCAGTTAAGTTCTATGATGTCACTCAAACGCCTGCTAAGCACCAGAAAAAGGTAATGACGTTTGATGTCTCTTCTGAAGAAATAAGACTTTCTCCTAAAGAAACGACAGTTTCCTCTGAAGTGCCTGAAGAGGAATAATTGTCTGAACTGTTGTAAAACACTCCACTATTAAAGTCTTTTTCAATTGTTATTCAAGTACATGACCTAAAGTAATGTTTAAAATGTTTGTGTGTTATATTTTATTTACTGTGGTGTAGCATGTTTCTCATTTTGCTTTGTGTATCCAATTTATTAGATTTCTTGTTCTTTTATGGCCTTTTTGTTATGGTCTGTGTTTTGGGGGACATTGATTTTGGCACTGTGGCTCTAACTAACTGTTTCCTCTCCGCTTCGGCTGAGGAGCGTGGCTGAGCTGCTCAGTAGCACACACCTGAATTCACTATTCTCATTTACTACCAATAAACAAAAGCATGCTCACCTCTGCACCAGAGGATTAACTCCCATCACATCACTGCTTCTTTGGTTTGTAACGCTCTCTAATTTTCTCACTGTAAAACTCTGTTTTGTACTTGTTCCGGCTGAGGGGCGTGGCTGAGTCGCTCGGACTTAATGCAATTAATACCTGAAATCAGTCATCTCATGCCTAATGCAAGAAGTTCCTTTAGTGGGCATTTTTTTGAAAACTACAGTGCTGTATGTTTTTCAAAGAGAATGCATTTAAAGGTGTTTTTATATGTATGCTGTATAATGTTTATATTTTATTATCAATAAATATCACAGTAAAAAAAAAAATTACGTTTTTTTAATCATTACTACATTTTACTACATTAATACTAAATTAATGAGTATGACTGTCTAAAGAATGTGTTTAAGAAGCGTATTTTAGCGCATGTAATAGATACGTAGTATTTTACTTCCGGCTGCTCATTCGCGCATGTGACATGATACATGAGGTTTAACTTCCGGGTACAGAACTCACGGATTCTGTCGATTCGCGGGAGGGCTCAGAACCGAACCCCCGCGAATGTCGAGGGCCCACTGTAATAACCTTTTGCAATTCATTTTAATTTTGATTCTTATGATTAACCCTGGGCAGTGGTGGCCTGCTGGTAAGGTGCTCGATCACTGATCCTAAAGTTGGGTGGTTCAAGCCCCACTCTCAACGGGTTGTCACTGCTACCCCCCCAAGTGCAGCTAACTGGGTTATCAAAGGCTAGCCATGTCCCTCATTGTCTATGGTGAGAGGCATGTAAAAGAACCATTGCTGACTTTCGTCTGGAGTAGCTGCATAGCCGTCAGCATGTTTCTGCCCTGCGATGGCCTGGCGGGCTGTCCAGGGTGTACTCTGCTTTCGCCCAGAGTTGGCTGAGATGGGCGCCTAATTAGGATTTTAAGCAGTTTAGAAAATGAACAATTAACCCTGGGTTAACACTGGGGAAAGATGTTCGTAATCGCCTCAATTCAGAAAAGCGTGTAGCTCCATGATTTCTGATCACACTTGGAGTATGGTTATGGTATAAAAAGCAGGCAGGGTGCATCCCAGAGATGAAAGTTGGAGGGATGATGTTTTTAAGTTCATCAAGACCCTTTATGATTGCAAATCACCGCTTGTTAAGGTGTGCTAACCTCTACTGATTCCTACGTTTTATCACCCTTGCCGTGAACGTGTAATAAATCAGAATAATTGTGGCAAAAAATTATTAACAGTTAAAAAATGTGGCACAGTCAATGCAATCATGACAAATCTACGATGTTTCGTCAAGATCATTATGTTTCAATCCCATGACACCACACTCTCATCACGATTTCTCAAATTGCGGAGATTGCATACGTTATGGCCCCATTGTACATCCAGGATTAGATTCAGGATTTAAAGAAGCATGTACTTTTTGTGTGTCTGATCAGCTGCTGTTTTTAGAATATATCATTCTGTTTCTCTTGTCCATTTTTCTTTTTTTAAGACGTTTCATTTTAAAATGTTAAGCTATGAATATAGCATTATAAACATATGCAGTTATACTGCATGTTTCAAGGTTAGCAATGCATGTGATTTTGCAACAGCTGTTGTATTGTTTTAAGATTTTAAAACAACAGTCATGGAGATTACATCATCAGAATAAATGAAATCCAGTTTGCTTATCTGTAACTGAGTACCCCCAAATTTATTACATTACTTGCTGGGTATCAGTCGGTTGCCGAGTACAGTACCGTCATGCAAGACAAGGTTTATGTTTCTGTGAGTAATGAGTTGCCAACACAATGTGTTATTAATAAAAATTATACAGATATGTGACTGCTAAACTTAAGCTTATGACATGTAGAGAAAAGCTTAACATCTGGAAAGCCACTGCTCATATGAGTAAGTTTAGACAGACATTCAGATAACAACACTAATCATATTTTATTTGAAAGCACAAGAAACACTAAATAGTGTCTGTGTAAGAGACCACAACCTTAGATTGTATTTCAACTTTAACTCTCCTCCATCCTCAAAGTTAATGGTTAGGCACAGTGTGGAGAGGAAACACTGACCTGAATTCCTTCATGCCAGCCTACAATTAGAGTGAAAGTGGAAGTGAGCCAGTTACCATGAGTGAATTACTGTCAGCAAACTGGCCCAGCAGCAAATACTAATATACACATACATATGTGTGTGTGTGTGTATGTGTATGTGTGTATATATATATATATATATATATATATATATATACACACATACACACATATGTATGTGTATATTAGTATTTGCTGCTGGGCCAGATTGCTTTTTTATATTTTTAATTTTATATATATATATAAAAAATGTCTGTGTGTGTATGTATATATGTATGTGTGTGTGTGTATATATATATATATATATATATATATATATATATATATATATATTGTGTGTGTGTATGCACACACACCAAAAGAATTACGTTCCAGAAACATCACCACTGCCACATGGAGTGTGAGATCCCTAAGAGCAGTAGGGAAGGTGGAAGAACTTCCACATGAAATGAAAAGATACCACTGGAATATTTTCAGAATCTGCGACGTACGTTAGAAAGGATTCAGGGACACATCTCCCGCAGAAGGTCATAAACTACTACAGTGGAAGTGAAGACAACCATGAGCACGGAATTGGATTCCTCATCCACAGAGACACTGCAAAAGCCATCATAGGTTGTCGTCCAGAATCTAACTGACTCATGCCTCTCCATTTGAAGGCATTACCTTTCAATATCACTACAATCCAAGACTGCGCTCCAACAAGTGACTATAAAGAAGACGTTGAAAACTTCTATGACCAGTTTCAAGAGGTTATCTACCAAACACCGACAAAAGACATAATTGTTGTCCAGGGCGACTGTAACGCAAAGATAGTAAAAGATGCATGCAGCGCTCCACCCACATGTGGCAGCCACGCCCCTTCCAATGCGCAGAGAGAAAGCAAGAGTTAGAGCCACCAAAACCAGAGTCTCACAAAAGAGACCATAACACACTAAAATAAAAACCACAGTGCAGTTAAACCATAAGAACAATAAAGAAGAATTTTAATCTTTTGTGGTGGTGAGCAGTTGACATTCGTAAATGTTGGAGATGGAGAGAAGAGGAGGATTCTCTTCCATAACAGCTTTAGGTAAATCAGCCAAAGGTGTTTTTTTTCTCTTGCTACCACTTAGCATGGATGACTCTTCTTTAGGATGTTCCTTTCTTTTTTTGAAGAACATTTGTAACGGGGCTTGTTTCTGCCTTCTTTTCAAAACCTTACGGAAGTGGCTCATGACCTCATCGTTAAAGGTGTTCACAGTGCTGCTAGCGTTTTAGCTTAGCTTTAGCACTTTAGCTTAGCTTTAGCCCTAGCTTTAGCTTTATCAGGATGATACATGGTATCAACAACTTCCGGACTTCCCCAGAACAGTGCGAGCTTTATCAGTGCGATACATAGTATCAACAATTTCCGGACTTCTGGAAGTCGTGCACTTTTCCTCCCTCTTGGTCTTGGTGGTTTTTTCGCGCGTTTTTCAAGTTCGACTTTCGGATTTTGTTTGATTTCTGGGACAAAAAAAATCCTGGATTTTTAGTTTGAATTCCAATTTGTTCGAACTCTAATGCGTTCACATACCGAGACTCCACTGTGTGTGTGTGTGTGTGTGTGTGTGTGTGTGTGTGTGTGTGTGTGTGAGCCACTCTGAGCTTTTACATAGTCAGATAGGGGAGGCTCAACGCTGCAAAATGCAGCAAAAAGTTGTCAATACCTTGAAAACTAACCGAGCTGTGCCATTTCTTGTGTCAGCATTCAACTAAAAATTTCAAAAGACGTTTTAGAGAAAAATGAGCACAAAGATTGCTCTTCTTCCAAGATCATTAGTCCTTAGCAACCAAACATTTTTATGCACCTCAGCCATATAAATTTTTAGAAAACATGTCTCGGAAAAGTTTTATGAAGAGATAAGAGAAATCATCCTCATTTTAATCGGACAGGCCCTTTTTTAACACATCAGTCACCGTGGTAACCCCCCAAAATGAACAAAAAAAAAAAACACTTTTTTTTTTTTTCATTTCAATTTATTCCAATAAGATCAGTATGTATCTTTTTGACCATTATATAAAGGTTCAAATGCCTTCAAATGATACTGATTGAAAAAAAAACACTGTTAGGTTCAAACAATCACACTGAAATTTGGAAAACTCTCTGATCTCTTTAAACAAATAAGCTTCATGAACTCTGCCCTCAGCATTATCATCTTCATTTATATCCTGCTCAGCAGATAAGATCACATCTTCTTCACAAACACCACGCATCACACTTTTATTAACAGATGCTGCTTCTTTATCAACATCAAAATCAAAATCTTCATCAACACAGCTGGCATCCTCATCATCATCAGTTTGTTCATATGGAAAAGGAATAAAACATTTAAGTATTTTTCAGGTCTTGATCAATTTTTGTACAAAACTAAACAACCCACGATCCAGCATGTCCAGTCTAGACAATATTACACACAAATCAAATAATCAAAAAAATTCCATAATCGAATTTTTGATGCAGAGAAAAATACTCACCGGTGAAATAATCTTCAAGAACGCCAAGCATTCCGGCATCTTCAAAGCCCAATTCTCACATCAAAGTTGGCATCTATACTATAATGCTGCTAGACATCACAGATGACATTTCACTCTCCTTTTCCAGAAATTAAGTGTATTCACAATCTTATAAATAAACTTAATGACTGTTATTGAAGAGTAAGTCGGAGATAAATTCAGCATGCAGTAAACCAG
The DNA here is from genome assembly GCA_024760905.1 of Plotosus lineatus. Classification (NCBI taxonomy): domain Eukaryota; kingdom Metazoa; phylum Chordata; class Actinopteri; order Siluriformes; family Plotosidae; genus Plotosus; species Plotosus lineatus. The sequence goes on along the minus strand of CM045728.1, from coordinate 25,006,825 downwards.
AAGCAGGAAGTAAACCGGAAGTTAACGTGTGATGGGCACTGCGTATGTGCAAGCCCAAGCTGACTATTCTGTGTGCCTGTTCCAGATCTTCCTTAGCAACTAGCCTGCATTGTTTACGAGCATATCGTCTTCATAACCTTTATTTTATTCACTGAAACGGCATTTTATTATCAAAACAGTATCCAAAATGGAGAGACTACTTCACGACCGTTCTTCTGGTGTATGGATTATAGTGTGTCTTGTCCTGAACTCGGTGAATAATTGCAACGAAAACCAGTAAGTTTGCTACTATTTTTATCTAGTTTTATGAGAGTACTCACCTGAAAAATGGGGAAAAAATACATTTTTAGTGAGTTTTAGTCGATTTCACGTGAGCAAGTGATAGTTGAATACTTGTTTTAATAGTTTATGCAAAAATCCAAATTTCGATAAAAATGGACCATTTTTACTTTTCTGGCCTTTATATCAAAAGTGGTCTGTTGACAAGCGCCTACTTTCGGTGGAGCACCTCACATGTATAACACAGGGATCCCTCACTTTCCGCAGTTAATTGGGCCCGAGATCCCCACGCGACCATCAAAAACCACGAAGTATGATCACCCCCAACCCCCCTGACTGACATATACATACATCTTCTTCTTTTCCTTTCGGCTTTTCCCTTCAGGGGTCGCCACAGCGAATCATCTGCCTCCATCTCACCCTATCCTTTGCATCTTCTTCTCTTACACCAACGACCTTCATGTCCTCCTTTACCACATCCATGAATCGTCTCTTTGGTCTTCCTCTAGGCCTTTTGCCTGGTAGTTCCAGCCTCAGCATCCTATTACCAATATACTCACTATCCCTCCTCTGTACATGTCCAAACCATCTCAATCTAGCCTCTCTGACTTTGTCTCCAAAACGTCTTACATGTGCTGTCCCTCTGACGTGCTCATTCCTAATCCTATCCATCCTCGTTACTCCCAAAGAGAACCTCAACATTTTTATTTGGCATTTGCATAGTTTATTTGGCATTTGTTTTACGCCGGATGCCCTTCCTGACGCAACCCTCTGCATTTATCCAGGCTTGGGACCGGCGTGAGGGAGAGACACTGGTTTGTGCCCCCCCCTCACGGCTGCATTATATACATACATGTATATGTGTATATAATATCAATAAATACATATTCAATGCTATAAATGCTTATAATAATTAAACATTTCAAAAAGAACAAGATGTAAATAAAATATAAATACACACCATACAGATGGAACTGCATGAGAAGACGACGACACATGCACGCACGCACGCAGATGCGCGTGCACACACAGATGCAACCATGTAACTAGGTTTGATGGAAGGTTTTGGGTTGTTTTTTGTTTTGTGTTGGTTTTGGTTTTTTGGCCTTTTTTTTTTTGCGTAATTGGCCTCGTTTTTGTGGAATTTTCCTTTACTTTTTCCCCCATTCTTCCTTAATTTTCTTATTTTTTTAATCCGATGAATATTTATTTATTTATTTTAAAAAATGCAATGCACTGAAGCCACATGAATTGAAGCGCGAAGTAGCGATCCCTTTATACTGTATTTGACGTAATAAGCGCTCTGCACCAATAAGCCCCCCAAAATGTTTTTGATCTTGCGTCTAATAACCGCCCATGTGTACTGGTAGCAAAATCGTAGCTCAAACTTATCAAAAATCTGTAATCGTAAAATGAGGTGTTCAATGCCTGTAAAAGTGAGTTTTTCACGGTATTTCAAGACCCCCTGCCACTGGGGATTGTCTATAATGTTCATTAGTGACAACACATTTGATTGTTCCGCCATGCTTTAAAGAACAGGAAAATATTTTGCTGTGTTCTCTTGGTAAATGTCCAACAACCAGTGAACCATTAGAAACTGCTACAGCAAAACTATCGGATGCTTTGAATGAATGGAGCGATGAGCCAGATATGGACCTGTCAGAAAGTGATGACAAGTATTTTTCACCCTGTTGTCCTGTGCTTTTGTTTATGTTCGTGTCGATTGGTTCAACGTGGCATGTGCTAAAGTTGACATTCGTGTTGATCCGCTGGTAAGCATTTTAATAAGCGCCCACGTACTTCAATATTTAAAGCACTCTGTGTGCTTATCACGTTGAATACGGTAAATGTAGTGTTCAATGTTTGCACATTTTAATCATCAGATTTTCCTATAGCAAAGCAGAAATAAAGGATTTTTTTTTTTAACTGGTGAAGAAATCACATATCAGATCCTGTTTTTATTATTTAAAACTTCACAGAACAACATATTATTTGCCAAGGAAGGTAGTCATTTTGGTATCACAAATTTTGTATTTGGTGTGTTCCTGCTTGTGTAGCGGGTGAAGTGGAACTGAAGAAAACTGCAGCTACCTTGCTCCTGTGGGAGTTTTATATTTTGTGACTAATGTAAGCTATATCACCTAAGCACGACTGACCAGTACAGAGTCCACATCGCTGATAGCAGAACCACATCATCTGCAAAAATCAGCAATGTAGTCCTGAGCCCAACAAATTGGATACCATTTTCCTCCTGGCTATGTCTGTAAATTTTGTCTGTGAAAGTTATGAGCAGAATCCATGACAGTAGACAGCCCTCATGGATTCCAAAAACACACTGAGAATGGGTTTGACTTGTTGGTAATGCATACCAAGCTTTCTCTCCAGGTACACAGAGATTCGATGGGCCATCGCAATGAGCTCTGTACACCGTACTACTTTGTAATTATATGATAATGTATGGTTGTCTATTTTCTGCCAAACAGATTGTAGGTTTGTCTGATTCATTTTTACATTGATTCATACCTGTATGCTTCCTTTAGGGTCACATTAAGAACAGCTCTGGGCAGCTCCATGTTGTGCTGGGGAATGAAGCATGTGATATTGACTCTATGGTATCAGCTCTCACTTTTGCCTATTTTCTTTCAAAGGTAAGAACTTCAGGCATGTATTTTCTGAATATGCACTTTTTTTGTGGTGTGGCCCAGTAAGACGGTGATGCAGTACTGATCTGAAGGTCAGGGGCTAAAGCCCCACTATCTACAGATTGTCACTGCAGTCCCTGGTCTAGCTAACTGGATTACAGTATACATAAAAGGCTGGTCATGTTGCTTACTGTCTGTTGTGAGAGCCATGTCAAAGAACCATTGCTGACTTTGGAACAGAGTAGGCTGTATTGCTGTCAGCGTGTTTCTGCCGTGCGACCAAACCCCCCCACCCCATCCCCAATTTTAGTCATATCCGATTCCAACCCGTCAAATTTTGCCTTCCCTATCACACGACCACCACCAACCAGGGATGATGTGATTCTACCTTCCACCTGCCTCTTTACAAACAGCTTCACGTGTGTATTTTGCTGGTGGCCTAACACACTCAAAGGGAAAGTGCTATCTGCCCCCTTGTACGAATGAGCTTACAGACGCCCATGATTGGCTAGTATTTTCTGTGAGTGACATGGAAGTCAGCGTTTTCTATCCTTCCTTCTCATAAGAGCTCAGCCAATTGGCCTCCATCAACCTGGATTCGAACTTCCAACGTCAACGTGGAGATTGCAACTTCCAACTCAGGTTGATAGTCACACTCCCTGTCGATGCCCTGATCAGGAGCTGGTGTGTATCAACCTGGGTTAGACAAAAAAAGACTGCTCAGACAGCAAAATACTTTTTGGATTTAATCAACAAATGTTCATAGTCTTGATTGGAGAATTACTGCAGCGGTTAATATGTTTCAGCTGGAAACTATTATTTCAACCCTAAATGATGCAGTGAGTAGCTTCTTGTTTATTTAGTAATCATGTGAGAAGACATATCCCATGCTCACAGAAAATATATTACCATGTTTCAGAAGGGTCAGGATTATGGGCCTGTATCAAGGAAAGGAACCTGAAATTACTTGAATTGGCTAATGTGATGTGTCAGACAGTTCTTAATTCATCTTCACAGAAAAAACTGTGATTGAAAAAAATCTTGATTGGCCTCAATTAACTTTCTTTTTTTGGTCAGATCAAGGCTAAATTATATGCCAATAAAATTAAAATTTTTGTTTTTGATTTTTTTTCACAATTTTCTCCCTAATTTAGTTGTATCCAATTCGTACCCATCAAGTATTGCCTTCCCTATCACACGACCCCCACCGTCCAGGGAGGGGCGAAAGCATGCGTATGCCCTATCCGTGACGTGCAATACTAAGCTACCCGCCTCTTTTCAGACTGAAGCGTCAAGCATATTTAGGGGCGGCCGAACACACCTGGAGGGAAAACACGATCCCCTCCCCCATACCTAATGATCTCACAGATGCCCATGATTGGTGGTCGATCACTGTGAGTGACAGGGAAAAGAGTGTATGCTGTCCCTCCCTCCCATGAGCGATCAGCCAATTAGCTACCATGGACTACCGGTCATGGATGGCTGTGTGCATTAAGCGTCAGTTGATGACCTGACTGTACCGAAGGGCCAGGTTTTCCACCAATGGAGTTTTTTCCTCAGGCATGCACATGTACTAGGATGACAATGCCAATATTTTTATCAGGTTCGGACAGTTTTAATGACTCAGTGTGCATGAGGAATCATTTCCACATATGAACTGGTCTGGTCTAGTCCTGGTCTTTGGGATATGCTGGACAAGTCCTTACACAGAGTTTAGACTCTGACTTCTCCAATACAACTTCAATTACAATTATTGCAGCTCTAGGGGAAGCACATGTTATAATTAAAAAGGGTTCCAACAAAGGTGTGCACTTTTTATTTTTATCCAGACAGTGTAGAAGGGACAAACAGGGATCAAGCCATGAACCCAACCTGCATTTTGTCAACAGTTCACGTTGATGGTGTGATGAACTGCTCATTGCCTGGATGTTACAGCCTAGTTGGGTCTTTTTCCTCCTATGTGCATACTTTTATAGCCACAGTTTATCCATCTTGATGATCTTTTCACGAAGAGTGTCACCCCAGACTGTTTCTCTGAACAAAACCATGAGTTTGCTGTTCTTTCACATCAGAATCAAATACCTATGGGTTGGGGTAGACTTGCATTTTAAGTGTTCTTAATAAACCACACAGTGATTGTAGTCTGTTTACTTGTTTTTGTTTGGAATACTTTTTATCAGTGTTAATGGAAGTTTGTTGTTTAGGAGTTTGCTCTGATTAAAATGGAAAATTATTTAAGTGTTTATTATTTGCATCCTAGACCTTGAACTCTGGGAAAGCAGCAGTGCCTGTCCTGAACGTCCCACGAGCAGAATTTTCCTTGCGCTCTGACAATAATTTCCTGCTGAGAGAGAGTGGACTGTCTCAGGATTACCTGCTGTTCAGGGATGATTTGGATTTGCACAGTCTGCAAAATCTGGCCATCACATTAGTGGACCATAATGTTCTACCTGAGTATGTTTGTGCACTACAGAGTTTACAAGATTCTTTTTTTTTATTTAGCTTAGAATTTATTTTTGATTATACTTTCACAGAAAAAATTACAAGAAAGTGTTTAAATTGACATTTCATCTAATTAAAAGTTTAAATGCTTGATTTTAAGGGTTGAGTTAATTTAGAGGCACTTTATTAACGATAATCTTTTAGTGTTTATAATTTTGAAATAGCGTACAGTTTTGTGATTATTTATGATAGGTATAATAATTACTTGAATATATCTGCATTAAGTTGTAGATAATGTAATACTGCTATAGGTAACACAAACATATAAGCAGTTAGAAGAGCTATGTGTATATACAGGGTGACCAAATAAGACCTTCTACATTTCAAAGGTAAAAAAAAATCATTAAAGATAATTAAATTATTATTTTCACACATGAAACCTCATTGAATGCAATTTTTTAATACCTCATATTTTAAAGATGATCCTCCAGATAATGGTGATTTCTGAAGGCCACCATGGATGGATCACATCAGGGGGAACAAAAAAAAAAAAATCACATGGCGAGGTCAGGGAAATGAACCGACCACCCAATATTGGCACGCAACGAGATCATCTGATTCAGAAACATTTCCCTCAACACTTCCAATGCGCTTCCAACTGTGTATGCTGTGGCGCTATTTTACTGCAAGCACACATTGAGTTCCTCAAGCTTAAGGTGCTCAAGTTATGTTGGGATACCAACAGTACTTAGCACTGCTTCTCCTCCCTCACATGTGTGCAAATGATGGTGAATAAAAACTGTACTGGATGAAACTTCATGTGTGCAAATAATATTTTGCTTCTTTTCAACATTTTTTTTTAATTGTCTTTTGAAATGTAAGAAGTTCTTTTGGGTCACCTAATATAATCTTCTCTGTGCAGTGCTGACAGGCCACTGGAGAATGCTGTGGTGGAAGTCATTGATCATCATCGTTTAGAAAGATCCCCGTCATCCTCCTGTCCAGTAACCATAGAGACGGTAGGCTCCTGTGCCACTCTGGTTACAGAACGCATTGTCCAGAAGGCGCCTGAGCTACTTGACCAACAGGTTGCACAACTTTTATACGGTGAGAACACTTACTTAAAATGGCAAACGTTTGCCTAAAAGCATAAGTTTTGAGTCGAGAAAACAAATCATGATCTTGCTGAACAGTCCAGAGAAGTAATCTGGTGGAAAAAGTATTCAAAGATGGATAAGGCAGACTACATGCTTCACTGACATCAGTGCAAATAACCAGATTGTTTGAGGCATTTGAGACTCAGAATAGTCATTAAACAGTATGGCTGATTAACAGGCTCTATGGCAGCAATTTTCAACATGAGTGCACATCCTCCCAGCACAGTTCACTGTTTACTTAGTCTGAACTGCTTGAGCTTAGAATGCTTATCTTAGACTCAGACTAGCTTCAAATAGACAAGTAACCACCAAAACCAGATTTAATCCTGTCATCTGCACTTAAATGTTGCATGACGCCTTACATATAACCAAAAATTACTATTTTTTTGTGTTTATAATGTTAAAGTAACTAGCTAACCGTGACAAAGTATTGTCGCTGCCAGACATATACAGTAAACTCATAATAGGTATCTGCTAGACGTGGTCGTAAATACAGGTGGTCGTAACTCGCATACATCGTAACTCGGATAGTGATTATACATATATCCCATATACACCTGTATATCTATTCATATCATCACACATTTACAGACTTTAGATATAGCAGGCATTAGAATTTGATGCGGTTATGCAGTGTGTTGCATTTTTTTTCAAACCCAAATGTAATTTTTGTGAGTCATGTAAATTTGAGGAGAAAATAGTTTAATATGGGGTGGGGGGGTTGCCGTGTGGAAACATACTTATAGTATAGATCTCTATATATACTAATGCACACATATAGTGCATTTTTCCTAACATTTTACTTTCTATTTATATATGCTCATCCAATCAGGTAGCTGCTTTGTGTGACTGTAAGGGATTTCACTCGGTCTTGACCTTGTAGTTGCTATTGCAAATGAGAATACAACAAATCTTCACTTAACGATGGGGTTACGTTCTGTAGACCCCATCGTTAAACGAACCCCGCTTTAGTAGACATTTTGCTTTGTTTGTATTTGTACAGTAGGCTACAGTATTGCCTATGTAGAGGCCATTGATCCTGTACTGTACCTCCCTCGTACTCCTTAATCATTTTCATTTTCATATCGAGATTGATTGCTTTCCTTTGCCTCTTAGGAGCAGATCCAGCAGGAGAATATGTAGTTTTACATTTTCCAGTTATCATGAAGGGATGAAGTTGTTTTATACCTTGTAATTAACTTGGAAAATTGAATAGAACATTTGCATAAACCGGTTCGTAGCGTGGTAGACTTCCGACTGAGTTGTGTGTGTGTGTGTCTGTGTGTGTGTCTGTGTGTGTGTCTGTGTGTGTGTCTGTGTGTGTGTGTGTGTGTGTGTGTGAGAATAGTGAGGCGGGATGGGAGATGCTGCCGACACTGGGTATGCGCGAACATGGGCACACACTCACAACTCAGCTGCTTTGTTTCTGCTGTGACTCGTTAGGAGTAAAAGTATATTTTTGATCATTTTTGACAATTTTTAACAGGCCGTCGTAACTCTGAGTTGTCGTTAACTGAGTCCGTCATTAAGTGAGGACGAGTTGTATGAGTATCTTTATATCATTGTCTTATCTACTGGGGAAATCCACGCTTCTGTCCAATAGCAGGCAATTGTGCATGAAGCTGATTCTGCAAGTTAAAGGATCCAAGGATCCAGAAACTGAAAAAACTTGCTGCCAAGAGGGTTGGAATGAATAAGTAGACCATAAGAGAGACTATACTGATAGTCTATTACATTTATACATGTTATTATGTACTTTTTTTATTATAAAGTTTCTATATATATGTTATTGTGTATAATACAGTGGTACCTCAGCTTACAAAATTAATCCGTTCTAGAAGTGGTTTCGTAACCTGGATTTTTCATAACTTAAACCGCATTTTACATGTAAAACGCTTGAGTCATTCCAAGGCCCCCAATACTACCTCATAATCCCTTTAAAAATGATAAAAAATATCCTTTTAAGGCCTCCTTCTGCTTCAATATCATACCAATGGTAGACTGGTTTGACCATATTTCTTTGCGATATAACTCAACTGCATGCCACGAGCCCACTTCTTTTCATTTGCACTGGGAATCACACATGCACGTGCGCGTGTGTGTGCGCACGTGCGTTGACCATGTCTTAGCAGAGTTATAATCTGACAAATGTTTATATGAGCCAAAAAATAAAGTTGCAATGAGCACACTAGAAAAACTCACAAAACCACAGTAACTCTGTCCTTTACACGAAAAGCATCATGGGTATTATGGAGATGCAGCTCCATAATAGCCAATAGGAGGTAGCTGCGTCATCCCCCCAAGTCAATGGGAGGCCAGCAGGGTGGGATGTTGAGAGATAGCCGATGGGAGGCCAGCAGGGTGGGATGTTGGGAGATAGCCAATGGGAGAGCAACTTGCGCATTGTTTGAAATTTTGAGATGGTGCTTTCGTAATGTGAACTTGTTTCGTATCCAGAGACAAAAAATTTAGGAAAATGCATTTCTTAACCTGGATTTTTTGTTTGTTGGGACTTTTGTAAGGTGAGGTACCGCTGTACTGGTATTACAACATTAAAACTCTGGTAACTCTGTGACGCATGTACATAGCCAGCGAACACATTGCAGAGAAGCTACTATATTTGCTCTTAATAAAGGGATCTTATATTAAGTTACTTTTAAGTTGTTTTTTTAGTAAATTCAAATACGATTACTTTGTTCATTTTTCTTGAACTAATAGTTGAGAATGAACTTGTAAATGCCACAATTTCTATTGCTCCGACCTTTCAGAATGACTCCTGAAAGGCTGCAAATGCTCTAGCTTCGGAGTTTCCTCTTTTTTTTATTTTATTTTACCTATTCTCATGCCTGATATATTCACACATGCACACACATACACAGTGAATGGTATACACTGGGTAAGAGGGTATACCATTTATAATGTATACATGTAAATGTAAATGAGATTTTAATTACAGGTATATCTCGACTTATGTTATTAATTGGTTCCAGGAGAGATGACTTAAGTTGAAAAACGACTTAAATTGAATTAGCTTGCCTCTAGACTAGCTTAAGCTAGGCTACGCCAAATGTATTCTTATATAATAGTATTCTTCTTCTTTTCCTTTCCGCTGTTCCCTTCCAGGGTCACGACAGCGAATCATCTGCCTCCATCTCACCCGATCCTCTAGATCTACTTCTCTTACACCAATTACCTTCATGTCCTCCTTCACCACATCCATGAATCTTCTCTTTGGTCTTCCTCTAGGCCTTCTGCCTGGTAGTTCTTACCTCAGCATGCTACTCCCAATATATTCACTATCCCTCCTATGTACATGTCAAAACCATCTCCGTCTAGACTCTCTGACTTTGTCTCCAAAACCTCTTACATGTAATATCCCTCTGATGTACTCATTACCGATCTTATCCATCCTCGTTACTCCCAAAGAAAAGCTGAACATTTTCATCTCTGCTACCTCTAACTCTGCCTCCTGTCTTCTCCTCAGTGCCACTGGTTCTAAACCATACATCGCTGGCTTCATCACCGTCTTGTACACTTTTCCTTTCATTCTTGCTGATACCCTCCTATCACACATCACACCAGACACTTTTCTCCAACCATTCTAACGTACCTGTACATGCTTCTTCACCTCTTCCATACTCTCCATTGCTCTGGACTGTTGAACCTAAGTACTTAAAATCATCACCATTCCTCTTTGGTCCTTCTTATTCACACACATGTATTCTGACTCACTGAGGCTAACTTCATTCTTCTCCTTTCCAGGGCATACCGCCACCTCTCTAGATTTCCCTCCATTTGTTCTCTGCTCCTAATACAGATCACAGTGTCATCTGCAAATATCGTAGTCCATGGAGTTTCTTGTCTAACCTCGTCTGTCAGCCTGTTCATCTCATCACCATAGTAAACAGGAAGTCTTGATGCAGTCCCACCTCCACCTTGAACTCTTCTGTCACGCCGACAGCACACCTCACCACTGTCTTACATCTCTCATACATGGCCGGCACCATTCTAACATACTTCTCTGCCACTCCAGATTTCCTCATACAAAACCACAGTTCCTCTCTCGACACCATGTCATGTGCTTTCTCCAGATCCACAAAGGCTCAATGCAGCTCCCTCTGGCCTTCTCTGTACTTCTCAATTAACATCCTCAAAGCAAACATTGCCTCTGTGGTGTTCTTTCTTGGCATGAAACCAAACTGTTGTTCACAAATGCTGACCTCTGCCCTTTGTCTAGCTTTCACTATTCTTTCCCATAACTTCATTATATGGCTCATCAACTTTATCCCTCTGTGGTTGCCACAACTCTGCACGTCTCCTTTGCTCTTAAAAATGGGCACCAACGCACTTCTGCTCCATTTCTCCGGCATCCTCTCACTCTAAGACCTGATGTAAAATGTTGTTGTCAAAAAGTCTACTGCTATCTCTCCTATACACTTCAATACCTCCACAAGTATGTCATCAGGACCAATTGCCTTTCCACTCTTCATCCTCTTCAATGCCCTACTCACTTCACGCTTACTAATCTTTGCTACTTCCTGGTCGTCAACAGTCACCTCTTCTACTCTTTTTTTTTATTTCTTTCTCATTTTCGTCATTCATCAGCTCTTCAAAATACTCTTTCCGTCTTCCTAGCACACTTCTGTCATCAGTCAATACATTTCTCTCTCTGTCCTTAATCACCCTAACTTGCTGCATGTCCTTTTCATCTCTATTTCTCTGCTGTGCCAACCTGTATAAATAATTTTCTCCCTCCTTACTGTCCAACCTAGCATAAAAGTCATCATACGCCCTCTGTTTGGCCTTTGACACCGCTACCTTCGCCTTTCGCTGTCTCCCTGTACTCCTGTTTACGCTCTTCAGTCCTCTCTATGTCCCACTTCTTCTTAGCTAACCTCTTCTTTTGTACACACTCCTGCACTTCCTCATTCCACCAACAAGTCTCCTTATCTCCTCTCCTTCCAGAGGACACACCAAGCACTCTCCTACCCGTCTCCCTGATCATATTAGCTGAAGCTGTCCAGTCATCTGGAAGCATGTCCTGACCACCCAAAGCCTGTTTCAACTCCTCCTTGAAGACAGCACGACACTCTTCCTTTTTCAGCTTCCACCACTTTGTCTTCTGCTCGGCCTTTGCCTTCTTCACTTTCCTCACCATCAGCGTCATCCTGCACACCACCATCCTATGCTGTTTGGCAACACTCTCTCCCGCTACTACTTTGCAGTCACTGACTTCCCTGAAATTCCATTGCCTACACAAGATGTAGTCTACCTGTGTGCTCCTACCTCTGCTTTTATAAGTCACCCTATGCTCCTGTCTCTTCTGGAAGAAAGTATTCACCACAGCTATTTCCATTTTTTTTTTTTTGCAAAATCCGTCAACATCTGTCCTTCTGTGTTAACCGCCAATTAACTGCTCTGTCCTCACCACCTGCTGCAAGGCCTTTCTGTCCTCTGCAGGACAGCTGTTAAATCACCCTACAGCAGTAGGTCATTTGGCTCTATTGGGAGGAGGAAAGGTTCATCAGTAGGGGTCAGAGTAGATGGCTTGTCGGAGCTATGTGAGGAAGTACATCCTTTGTTGTGCTTTCTCTACCTGGTGGGAAATGTTTGTGGTCCATGTGACGTCAGCAGAGACGTAGACTCCAAGAAACTTGAAGCAGTCTATCTCCATTACATCAATGTATAGGGCAGAGTGCTCACCTTGTTTAGATCTCCTACAGTCCATTATCATCTCTATTGGTCTTGGATGTGTTTAGTATGTGTAGGTATCACACCATCACCGCAGATGAAAGACCCCCTTTCCTGTATGCTGACTCGTCATCCGTAATCAAACGTATGACTGTGGTGTCGTCGGCGAATTTGACAATGGTGTTGTTTGTGTGAGTGTGAGGAAATGTGTTTGCCTATCCTGATGTTTTGAGGTCTGTTGCTGAGAAAGTCAAGTATCAAGGTGCACACTGATGGCCTAGGAAGATCAGTGGAGCTAAAGTCTATGAACAGCATCCTCACATAGGAGATGCTGCTGTCTAGCTGTGAGAAGGATGTGTGGTGGGCTGTATTGATGGCATCCTCTGTTGACCTGTTTGCTCCGTATGCAAACTAAAGTGGATTGAGATCATCAGGAATTGCAGCCATAATGTAAGACATGAGCAGTCCCTCAAAATATATTGTGATAATGGGGTCAGGAAAACTGGGTGGTAGTTTTTTACGCAGCTTGCTGTGCTCTTCTTCGGCACTGGAATGATGGCATCGGTTTTGAAGCAGGTGGTTACCATACATTTCAGTACCGAGAGGTTAAAGATGGTGGTGAAAACCCCCACTAGTTGATCTGCACATGCTTCCTGATACTAAGACTGTATCAGTAGCTTTCCTCACATTGACTTGCCACAGGGTGGCTGTGATCTGGTGCTGCTGCAGCTGGATGGAGTTGTCGTCCCTCTCTGGAAGTGCACGGCAGGTGCGCACCTCTCTGTTTTGTTGATTGAAGAAAGTGAAGAATTGGTTCAGGGTGTCTGGTAAGGTGCTTTTCAAGGAGTCTGCTGACGTGTGCAGGTCCTTGTAGTCAGTGAATGTCTAGAACTCCCTTCACATCTTCATGGTGTTGTTTTTATCAAACTGCACCACAATGAGTTGTTTACACTTGTGCTTAGCTTTTTTGATATCTTTTCGTCGGGCCTGGCATGCCTCTTTGTTAGTCTGCTGGTCTCCTGATTTGAAGGTGTCATCCCGTGCTCTAAGTAAGGTGCGCACCTCACCGTTAAACCATAATTTCTGGTTGAGGAACACTTTGTCACCTTCCCTGTGCGGTAGTTAATGTAGGAGAGCAGAGCTGACGTGTAACCCTCCAGGTCTGTCTCTTCTGTGAATATTTCTCAGTCTGTAGAGTAAAAACAATCCTGTAGAGCTGCAGTTGTTTTCTCAGTCAGCACCTAGGCTGTTTTAACCGCTGGTCTTTGTCTCTGATTCCTGCTTTAGAAACCTAAATTCTTTAGCCAGAAAGAGGTGATGTTAGAGCTCTAGTTGTGGCAGAGGGATGGCTTCATAGGCCACTAGGATGTTGGTGTAGACCTGGTCCAGTGTGTTTTTTGACTATGACCTCTGCAAATAAAAAGGTCTACACTGTACCATCAGATACTCTATATCTGGGCAGTAGTGAATATCTTTAATTATGGGGTTGTTAATCTTGGAAGGGAAATTATTGCGTTTGCATTTAACCCATCCAAAGTGGGCACACACACACTTGGAGCACCAGGCTGCCACAAACATTGGGGGCACCTGTAGAGCAGTTGGGTGTTAGGTGTCTTTCTCAAGGGCACTTCAACATTGTATTAATCCCGCAAGGGAAATTATTGCCCCTGCATTTAACCTCAAAAGTCTCCAAACCTATCCAAAGAGAGCACACATACTCGGAGCACTGGGATGATACACACATACGCACACACCCCACCACACATTTTTCCTGCTGTTTCGGAAAACAAACCAGTGACCTTTCGGTCCCAAAGCAGCTCCTATAACCGTTAGACTATGGCTGCCCAGTAAAATAAAATATGATTTATATGTAATAACCTATAGGTTTTGTTGTGTGTTGTCAGGTACGATTATCACTGACTGTGTTAATATGGCACCTGAAGCTGGAAAAGTCACACCCAAAGACAGTCAGTATGTTATTCTCCTAGAGAGCCGTTTTCCCAAACTCCCTCCTCGGAGCATCCTCTTTCAGTCTCTACAGAATGCCAAGTTTGATGTGTCAGGTATGTGGGAAATCATGAAACAAGGTTATTAACTGAAACTCAGGAATCCATATTTAAGATAAGAGATCTCAACTGTTGCAAACACATACCTATATGTACACATATACATGCTTTTATTTATATACATATATGTACATATATACGGGGCAGTGATGGTCAGTGGTATAGGGCGCTAGATCGCTGATCCTAAGATTGGGGGTTGAAGTCCCACTCTTCACAAGGTTGTCACTACCCCCCCAGTGCAGCTAACTGGGTTATCAAAGGCGGGCCATGTCTCTCACTGTCTATGGTGAGAGGCATGTAAAAGAACCATTGCTGACTTTCGTAAAAAAAGTAGGCTGCAAAGCAGTCAGCGTGTTTCTGTCCCTTGCTAAAAGGGTTATGTCAGGAAGGGCATCCGATGTGAAAACCTATGCCAGAATCAAACATGCGAATCATTCGCTGTGGCGACCCCTGATAAAGGGAAAAGGCCGAAAGGAAAATCAAATCATTCATATATGTACACACACGTGTGTGTGTGTGTGTGTGTGTGTATATATATATATATATATATATATATATATATATATATATATATATAATAAAAAACCCACAGTCGGCCCCCTACTTACGAAACCCCCTGGGTACGAAAATTCCAGGTTACGAGAAACATTTTCCTAAGTTTTTGTCCCCAGGATACGAAAACAACCTCCTCTTACGAAAAGCACCAAATGCGCCATTCAAAGTTCATATATATATATATATATATATATATATACACACACACACACATGCACACACAGTGGTACCTCACCTTACGATAGTCCCAGCAAATGAAAAATCCAGGTTACGAAAAACATTTTCCAAAATTTTTTGTCTCTGTATACAAAGCAAGTTCTTACGAAACGCACCAAACGTGCCATTCAAACATTAAAACGCGCCATTCAAACATTCAAACAAAGCATGAGCTGCTCTCCCATTGACTATCTTCCAACATCCCACCCCGCTGGCCTCCCATTGGCGAGGAGGGATGACGCAGCTCCCTTGAGCAGCAGCTTGTTTCATGAGTTTTTCGCGTGTTCTCATTGCAACTTTATTTTTCAGCTCAGGCTTTTAACCTTGCATAAACATTTGTAAGATTATAAATCTGCTAAGACATGGTCAACACAAGTGTGATCTCCTTCTGCTTCAATATCGTCCCGATTGTAGAGGGGTTTAGGCCATATTGCTTTGCGATTTTGCTCAACCGCATCCCACTTTTGTATTTTTTTTTATTATCTCCTGCTTCACTTCGATTGATAACAGAGACCGCTTCTTCTTTTTGGTGTCACCGGGAATCACTTTCTTCAAGATATCCATGATGGATAATGAAATATAACGCTGCAATGATCAGTCTCAAAAAAACTCATGAGCCAACAGTCCTGTTCAACTCTCCTTCACGAACAAACAGGAAGTATGGGTACAGTTCAGCTCCCTCCTGGCCAATGGGAGGCCAGCGGGGCGGGATGTTGGAGGACAGTCAATGGGAGAGCAACTCGCGCATTGTTTGAATGTTTTAATGACGTAAAATAAAGATGTAAATAAAATATAAATACACACACATACACATGGTATTGCATGAGAAGAAGACGGCACACATACATACACGGCACACGCACGCATGCGCGTAGATGTGCATTCACACAGAGATGCAACAATGTAAGTACAGACTCTCCCCAGCTTACAAATGAGTTAGGTTCCGGCCGGTTAGTTGAATTTCTTTGTAAGTCGTTTCAGGGCAGTCTTTAGAGGGGAACGGATGTTTAAATGTTGTAAAAGTAACCTATATGAGTTTGTAGTGTATACAATCTCTCTCTCTACATAATCTGTATCAATATCATTATGTGCTGTGTTTAAACTCCTGGTTCTTCTCATGCACAGCACAACGGATCTGATCAGATTTACAAAGAGTTTCACTGTTATCCAATTCATTATAATACTGGAGTCGATTTGTTTCTTCTTTGAAAGGTTTGACGCAAGTTCAGAAATGTATCGTTCTGCTTCTCTTCCCAGGATCTCAGCAGCCACGCCCGTCTGCGGGAGCCTAGTATTGGGTGTACCTCAGGATAATGTTTAATCATATTTAATATTTATATTTATGATAGATCTTTCTATAGGTTTATTCCATTTCTATTTCTATTTGTTCTTCAATTTCATTTCACTTTCACTTTTGACCTTGGACAGCCCTGTTTGTATCTCCAGATGGTTTTGGAGACTTTGGGTTGTTTCTCGTTTTGTGTTGGTTCACAGGGTTTTTTTTGTTTGTTTTTTTTGCATAATTGTCCTTGTTTTTGTGGCGTTTTTAACTTTTCCTTAAGTTTTTTTGCATAATGCTACTAATTTAAAATCAATAATTTGTTGTACAGTGTGTACTGAATGAAGAAATATAAATATTTATGTGTTATTGTCAGGCCTCACCACAGAGCAAATGATGTTAAAAGACATGAAAACTCTCTCAGGAGGAGATCTGAGATTGGCAATCAGTGTTATCTACATGACACTTGAGGTAAGTGATTTTTGCTCTGATTTTCTGCTGGTTTTTTGAAAAATATAATTTAAAAATGAAAAAAAGAAAGAATTGTCCATACTGAATGCCAAATAATTTTTTGTGTAAGTGCTTCACATTGAGAGATTGTGATATTACTGGGGTTGGGGTGGGGCTTTTTAACTGTTAATGTTTACAATCCAGATAATGTCCTAACAATTCACAAACCTCAGTGTAAACAAACTGGCATTATATTATGGGGATTGTCAAATATTTATAATAATCAATAATACAGCCATTTATCTTGTCACTGGTAAAGTGTGTTCACACTTATGTGTGTTTCACTGGCAACATAATCTTTTATATTTGATCATCCCCAGTTAATAGTACTACTGAGCAAAATTCTTGTGTATTTAGAATTTCCTGCAACGGGAGTGCCTACAACAGGAGCTTTGGGAATTCTGTCATAAGCATAACTACCATCTGGTTGTGGCTATGACTATCTCTTTTATTGGCAATAAAGAGCCTTTCAGGCAGATTGCTGTTTACAGCTCCAACGCACGCAACAGGGATGAGGTACGTCAGAACCCAGTCTGTTTAGACCATGTAGAAGTACAGTGTTTGTTCTGATATACAGGTCCTTCTCAAAAAATTAGCATATTGTGATGAACTTCATTATTTTCTGTAATGTACTGATAAACATTATACTTTCATATATTTTAGATTCTTTACACACAACTGAAGTAGTTCAAGCCTTTTTTTGTGTTAATATTGATAATTTTGGCAAAAAAGTAAAGAAAAACCAAAAATCCCTATCTCAAAAAATTAGCATATTTCATCCGACCAATTAAAGTGTATTTAATACAAAAAAGTCAACCTTCAAATAATTATGTTCAGTTATGCACTCAATACTTGGTCGGGACTCCTTTTGCAGAAATGACTGCTTCAATGCAGCATGGCATGGAGGCAATCAGCCTGTGGCACTGCTGAGGTGTCATGGAGGCCCAGGATGCTTCGATGACGGCCTTAAGCTCATCCAGTGTTGGGTCTGGTGTCTCTCAACTTTTTCTTCACAATATCCCACAGATTCTCTATGGGGTTCAGGTCAGGAGAGTTGGCAGGCCAATTGAGTACAGTAATACCATGGTCAGTAAACCATTTAGCAGTGGTTTTGGCACTGTGAGCAGGTGCCAGGTCGTGCTGAAAAATGAAATCTTCATCTCCATAAAGCTTTTCAGCAGATGGAAGCTTGAAGTGCTCCAAAATCTCCTGATAGCTAGCTGCATTGACCCTGCCCTTGATAAAACACAGTGGACCTACACCAGCAGCTGACATGGCACCCCAGACCATCACTGACTGTGGGTACTTGACACTGGACTTCAGGCATTTTGGCATTTCCTTCTCCCCAGTCTTCCTCCAGACTCTGGCACCTTGGTTTCCGAATGACATGCAAAATTTGCTTTCATCCGAAAAAAGTACTTTGGGCCACTGAGCAACAGTCCAGTGCTGCTTCTCTGTAGCCCGGGTCAGGCGCTTCTGCCGCTGTTTCTGGTTCAAAAGTGGCTTGACCTGGGGAATGCGGCACCTGTAGCCCATTTCCTGCACACGCCTGTGCACGGTGGCTCTGAATGTTTCTACTCCAGACTCAGTCCACTGGTTCCACAGGTCCCCCAAGGTCTGAAATCGGCCCTTCTTTCACTTTTTCCTTCCCACAGACATCCCACAGAGGTGGTTTGATAGAGCACTCTGGGAACAGCCTATTCGCTCAGAGATTTCTTTCTGTGTGTTACCCTCTTGCTTGAGGGTGTCAATGATGGACTTCTGGACAGCAGTCAGGTCGGCAGTCTTTCCCATGATTGCGGTTTTGAGTAATGAACCAGGCTGGGAGTTTTTAAAAGCCTCAGGAATCTTTTGCAGGTGTTTAGAGTTAATTGGTTGATTCAGATGATTAGGTTAACAGCTCGTTTAGACTACCTTTTCATGATATGCTAATTTTTTGAGATAGGAATTTTGGGTTTTCATGAGCTGTATGCCTAAAACAATAAAAGACCTGAGATATTTCAGTTGGTGTGCAATGAATCTAAAATATATGAAAGTTTAATTTTTATCAGTACATTACAGAAAATAATGAACTTCATCACAATATGCTAATTTTTTGAGAAGGACCTGTACATGTAGTTTGAAAGTTTACACACACCTCAGGAAGTATCTTGATCAATCTCTTTTTACACATTCTCTCCAAATGATTAAGGTTTCTATTATATTATTTATGTGTAATGTATTTTATATGGTTAATGTATCTGTGATGCCCTGGGTGTGTTTCTTTTGCGCTTCAATATTTATACATATTTTTGAGACAGGTGGCACAGTGGCATTGTACTTAGCATGTCCATCTCAAGGCAATAAGGCCTAGTTTGACTCCCAGGCCCGAGCGTTTTTGTGTGGGGTTTGCATGTTCTGCCTATGCTTGCATGGGTACTCTGGTTTCCTCCTCCAATCCATAAACATGCACAGTAGGATAATTGGCTATTTCAAATCACTCCTAGGTGTGTGCTTGTGTGTGTGTGTGTGTGTGTGTGTGTGTGTGTGTGTGTGTGTGTGTGTGTGTGTGTGTGTGTGTGTGTGGGTGTGGGTGGGTGTGTGTGGGTGTGTGTGTGTGTGTGTGTGTATTGGACCTGTGATGGCTGGTGAATGGTTGGATGGGCACCAGCCTCTCTGTGACCCTAATTACTATAAAGTGATGTAGAAAATTAATAGTGTGTTGTGTGTTTGTGTGTGTGTGTGTGTGTGTGTGTGTGTGTGTGTGTGTGTGTGTGTGTGCAGTTGGCCCTCTACTTACGGAAAACTTTGAATACGAAAAATCCAGGTTACGAAAAACATTTTCCTAAATTTTCGCCCTCTGTATACGAAACAACCTCTTCTTACAAAAAGCGCCAAATGCGCCATTCAAAAATTCAAACAATGCGCGAGGTGCTCTCTCATTGGCTGTCTCCCAACATTCCGCCCCGTCTTAAAAGCTCTGCATTCGGCCACAAAGCATTTTTGTGCACGGAAGTGGGCGGTGCCACCAATGTTCCATGCACAGAATGCTCCGTTGGACAAAAGCCCTCCGATCTCTCGAGGAAGCACTTTAAAATTGAATCCGGACCTCAGGTCTTTCAAACAGGTAATTCCGCTTTAAATACAACGCCCTGTCTCAAAAACTCCATTGGCTGTGCGCTGCGTGTGGGCGGAGCCCGAATTTGGCAGATCGTGCCACTTTCGGGGGATGGGGGGTTGTGTGTGTGTGTGTGTGTGTGTGTGTGTGAGAGAGAGACAGAGAGAGACAGAGATAGAGAGAGACAGTGTTGAGTGTGTGTGTGTGTGTGTGTATGTGCGTTAAAAATGTTTAATAATGGTATAATTAATAAATATGTTATCAAAATGGTTCAGTCTTCTTCTTCTTCTTCTTCTTCTTCTTGTCCTTTCGGCTTTTCCCTTCAGGGGTCGCCACAGCGAATCATCTGTCTCCATCTCACCCTATCCTCTGCATCTTTTTCTCTGACACCAACTGCCTTCATGTCCTCCTTCACCACATCCATGAATCGTCTCTTTGGTCTTCCTCGAGGCCTTCTGCTTGGTAGTTCCAATCTCAACATCCTACGACAAATATACTCACTATCCCTCCTCTGTACATGTCCAAACCATCTCAATCTAGCCTCTCTGACTTTGTCTCCAAAACGTCTTACATGTGCTGTCCCTCTGATGTGCTCATTCCTGATCCTATCCATCCTCATTACTCCCAAAGAGAACCTCAACATTTTCATCTCTGCTACCTCCAGCTCTGCCTCCTGTCTTTTCCCCAGGGCCACTGTTTCTAAACCATACAATATCGCTGGCCTCAACACCGTCTTGTACACTTTTCCTTTCATTTTTGCCGATACCTTCCTATCACACATCCAACTTGCCTGCACACGCTTCTTCACCTCTTTTCCACACTCCCCACTGCTCTGGATTGTTGAGCCTAAGTACTTAAAATCCTTCACCTTCTTTATCTTTGCCCCCTTGTTCCTCTGAGGTTCTTCTCGTTCACACACATGTATTCTGTTTTACTGAGGATAACCTTCATTCCCCTCCTTTCCAGGGCATACCTCCACCTCTAGATTTTCCTCCACTTGTTCTCTGCTCTCACAATGTCATCTGCAAACATCATAGTCCATGGAGATTCTTGCCTAACCTCGTCTGTCAGCCTGTCCATCACCATAGCAAACAAGAAGGGGCTCAGAGCTGACCCTTGATGCAGTCCCACCTCCACCTTGAACTCTTCTGTCACACTGACAGCACACCTCACCACTGTCTTACATCTCTCATACATGTCCTGCACCACTCTAACATGCTTCTCTGCCACTCCAGACTTTCTCATGCAAAACCACAGTTCCTCTCTCGGCACCCCGTCATATGCTTTCTCCAGATCCACAAAGGCACAATGCAGCTCCTTCTGACCTTCTCTGTACTTTTCTATTAATATCCTCAAGGCAAACACTGCATCTGTGGTGCTCTTTCTTGGCATGAAACCAAACTGTTGTTCACAAATGCTGACCTCTTTCTTGGCATGAAACCAAACTGTTGTTCACAAATGCTGACCTCTGCCCTTAGTCTTGCTTCCACTATTCTGTCCCATAACTTCATCGTATGGCTCATCAACTTTATCCCTCTGTAGTTGCCACAACTCTGCACATCTCCCTTGTTCTTAAAAATGGGCACCAGCACTTCTCCTCCATTCCTCTGGCATCCTCTCACTCTCTAAGACCTTGTTGAATGTTCTTGTCAGGAATTCTACTGCTACCTCTCCTAGACACTTCCATACCTCCACCGGTATGTCATCAGGGCCAACTGCCTTTCCATTCTTCATCCTCTTCAATGCCCTCCTCACTTCACCCTTACTAATCTTTGCTACTTCCTGGTCCTCAACAGTCACCTCTTCTTCTCTTTTTTTCTCTCTCATTTTCCTCATTCATCAGCTCTTCAAAGTACTCTTTCCATCTTCCCCGCACACTTGTGTCATCAGTCAATACATTTCCCTCTCTGTCCTTAATCACTCTAACTTGCTGCACATCCTTCCCATCTTTATTTCTCTGCTGTGCCAACCTGTATAAATAATTTTCTCCCTCTTTACTTTCCAACCGAGCATACAAGTCATCATGCGCCCTCTGTTTGGCCTTTGACACCGCTACCTGCGCCTTACGCTGTCTCCCTGTACTCCTGTTTACTCTCTTCGGTCCTCTCTATGTCCCACTTCTTGGCTAACCTCTTCTTTTGTACACACTCCTGCACTTCCTCATTCCACCAACAAGTCTCCTTATCTCCTCTCCTTCCAGAGGACGCACCAAGTATTCTCCTACCTGTCTCCCTGATCACATTAGCTGTAGTTGTCCAGTCATCTGGAAGCACTTCCTGACCACCCAAAGCCTGTTTCAACTCCTCCTTGAAGACAACACAACACTCCTCCTTTTTCAGCCTCCACCACTCTGTCTTCTGCTCTGCCTTTGCCTTCTTCACCTTCCTCACCATCAGCGTCATCCTCACACCTCCATCCTATGCTGTTTGGCAACACTCTCACCCGCTACTACTTTGCAGTCAATGACTTCCTTCAAATTACATCGCCTACACAAGATGTAGTCTGCCTGTGTGCTCCTACCTCCACTTTTATAAGTCACTCTATGCTCCTGTTCCTTCTGGAAGAAAGTATTTACCACAGCCATTTCCATCCTTTTTGCAAAATCTACCAACATCTGTCCTTCTGCATTCCTGTCCTGGATACCAAACCTGCCCATCACTTCCTCGTCCCCTCTGTTTCCTGCACCAACATGTCCATTGAAGTCTGCCCCAATGACTACTCTTTCATCTTTGGGGGTACTCTGCATCACTTCATCTAACTCACTCCAGAATCTCTCCTTCTCTTCTAGCTCACATCCTGCCTGTGGGGCATAAGCACTAACAATATTGAACATCACACTCTCTTCACTTCTAGAACATTCCTGACAAACTTCTCCTTCAAGATGACTCCTACTCCATTTCTCTTCCCATCCACACCATGAAAAAAACAGCTTAAACCCTGCTCCTAAGCATCTAGCCTTGCTACCTTTCCACCTGGTCTCCTGAACACACAGTATGTCCACCTTTCTCCTGTGCATCATGTCAGCCAGTTCTCTACCTTTTCCTGTCATAGTTCCAACATTTCAAAGTCCCTTCTTTCAGTTCTAGACTCCTGCCTTTCCTCTTCTCTCTCTGCCTACGGACACGCCTCTCGTCTCTCCTTCTTTGACGTCTTCGACCAACAGTAGTCCAATTTCCACCAGCACCCTGTTGGTTAACAGCATCGATGGCGGTCGTTGTTATAACCTGGGCCTTGACCGATCCAGTATGAATTTTCTTGATATGACTCGCATGTTTTATTTGGCATTTGTTTGACGCCGGATGCCCTTCCTGATGTAACCCTCTGCATTTATCCGGGCTTGGGACCGGTGTGAGGGAGAGACACTGGCTTGTGCCCCTCCCTCACAGCTGCATTATCAAAATTGTTCAGTGTGTTAATAAAATGTTTAACTGGTTTAATAAAGTTTTCTTTTACTTTTAACACAAATTTCATACATATTTCAAACAAAATTGGTGTACGTTTATCATTTTTAAAGGGTTTATAGGGTAGTCTTGGGAGCCTTGGAATGAATTACGCGTTTTACATGTAAAATGCACCTCTACTTACGAAAACTCCAGTGTCAGAAAAAGGCTCTGGAACGGATTAATTTCATAAGTACAGGGCCATATATATATATATACACACACACACGACATGATCAGCTGATCATATGATAAAAATGATAATGATAAAAATGATAATGATAAAAAAATTAGAGTGGGTGGGCACTTATTAAAATGTTAACAGTGAAGTGGAACACTAAGTGCTTATTACCATCAAGGTGGAAAACATGAATAATAACAGAACAATAAAAGTTTCATGTTATTTGTGTTTTTTATTTTGTGGTATCAACCAAACTACTTACATGAAAGCTGAAAACAAACAGAAAACAGCATAATTAAAAAAAAAGACCCTTTACTTTTCCCTCCCTTTAAACATTTCCTGTAAAAATTAAGCCAATCAACACTGTCGACATTAGCACATGGCACGTTGAACCAGTCATCAAGAACATAAACAAAAGCACATGGATAGGAACATCTTTAAATTTATGAAGTCAGTGAGCAGGAGAATTGGGTGAAAATACTCATCGCTTTCTGATAGGTCCATATCTGGCTCATCGCTCCATTCATTCAGAGCATCCGATTGTTTTTCTGTAGCAGTTTCTAATGGTTCATCGGTTGTTGGACATTTACCAAGAGAAAACAGCAACATATTTTCCTGTTTTTTAAAGCATGGCGGAACAATCAAATGTGTTCTTACTGATGAACATTATAGACATTCCCCAGTGGCAGGGGGTCTTGAAATACAGTGTAAACTCTTTTTTTTTTACAGGCACCGAACGCCTCATTTTACTGTTACTGAGACAGATCGAATAAAATTGGCACGTTTGGTCTACGAGTTTTACGATTAGATGCAAGATCAAAAACACTGGGGGGGGCTTATTGGAGCAGGGTGTTTATTATGTCATATGCGAGATATATATATAAAACAATTTCTATATTTGTATAATAACAAGTTAGTACAAAAATTGCTCATTATATTTCCAAACATTGGTTTTCCACCACAAAATAAAAAGGTCCATAAAATCGTAATACAATTCTTTCACAAATAAACAGGGGTGCAAGTTTTCCGGCATATGTCCGGTTTTCCCAATACTGAAGTAACTATTTTTCTAATTCGAATAGATTCGTTGAAATTTTTCTGTGTGGGGGGTGTTGGAGGTGTTTGTCTGCTCGGATTGGTGCAATCTACCATGCATACTGCCATGTGGCTGTGACCGCGTGTTGAATCATGGGATTACATAGCACATAGGGATTACATAGCTTGGGCATTTTCGTCAAGCACTTTTTTCAGTCGAATGTGCACATTTCAAGTACAAGGAAAGCCCAATCGAATACATCAACAGACTTTCCCAGTATCCCTCATTCTTCGGGCAAAGTTATAACGATGCTTTTGATTGGCTCATCGTAACTGCCCATCCTATGAAAATGCAGCTATTATGAAACCTGTTGTTTCTGTGAGCCTCGCGTGCACATGCTGCCTAAAATACTGCATTGTCGCGAGCAAGAACCACTAGAAATACTGTCAATATGAAGTTTTTATCGGAAGGCTACAATAGAATAGAATTGGAAAAGACATATTGAAATATATGGTGGTGGGAATGGCTAAACGAGTGTGACAAATGGGGGATATGGCTTAGAAAACCGGACATCTCTGGAGTTGCTTTTTGTGATTGTTGTTCCAAGAGGATAAGGTATGGGTCCAGTGGGAAGAAGGGACTGAAAATCATGCTGATGAGTATAATCACTTGAAAAACAAAAAGAACATTCATAAAAATCAGGTATTTATACCCAGTCTAACCTTTAATTTCAGATTGTACCATTAGCTAATATTGTGTACTATAATTCCAATAATGCAGCCGTGAGGGCAAGTTTAATGATGATTGAGGGAAGTGTGTGTGTGTGTGTGTGTGTGTGTGTGTGTGTGTGTGTGTGTGAGGGGGATAAAACTGGGCACATGCCTCCTGGAGTGCCCAGGTTAGGGCAGCGTAAGGGGAGATTATTATAAATTTTTTGGCCCATGATTTCGTTGTACATTGAAAATAGGAACTTTTGTCAGTTGCACGTATCTGAGATCAAGATTTGTAGTATCTTATTTCCTCAGTATGAAACAGTGTGATTTAATAAATATTTCCTGTTTAAGTCTGCATGTAAATAATTTTTTTGTTAGGTTCTTCCTGGTTTACAGTGTATATACATTGTAAAAAAGTGTTGATCAGTCTCAAAAAAACTCACGAGCCAACAGTCCTGTTGAACTCTCCTTCATGAACAAACAGGAAGTATGGGTACAGTTCAGCTCCCTCCTGGCCAATGGGAGGCCAGCGGGGCGGGATGCTGGGAGACAGTCAATGAGAGAGCAACTCGTGCATTGTTTGAATGTTTTAATGGCGCGTTTGAGTTTTTGAATGATGTTTTTGTTGCTTTTCGTAAAGAGGTTGTTTTTGTTAAAAAGAGGATGAAAATTTAGGAAAATGTTTTTCGTAACCTGGATTTTTCGTATTCAGAGGTTTTTGAAAGTAGAGGGCCGACTTTTTTTTGTTAGACTCTTCCTGGTTATACAGTGTATATACATTGTAAAAAAGTGTTGCAACAAAGAAAGTGATCACTTCATTTCAGCTGAAATTTGTTTGACTGTTTGACATATTTTAACTTTTAATTATAAAATTTCTTAATTGTGCATGAATAGATGAAATGTTACAAACATTTAATTTGAATTTGTAGATTATATGATTATATATTACTGTAAATGTTGGTAAAAGATTGCATGAGAAACAACCATTTTAACTTGTTATTAACCCCCCCCCCCACCACCACCACCACCACCACCACCACACTCAAGTACGCCTTGCATTTTCAGGTTTTTCAAAATTTTTAACTTGCAACCATGAATAAATTATATTACATAAAAGAGGACCACTTTTCAGACAAAAATGAAATGAAAGCTACTGCGATTTACATGCAAATAACAGGGATCCCAGATCTCTGCCATTTAGCGGAATTCCGCTATTTTTCAGATTCAGGGGCTGATCGCCAGCTGAAATATTCCATTTCCTCTATTTATGAACCTGTTTATTGTATTTTTTTAAACTTTGCTGGAATCCCTGAGTTGGGTGGCAGCCGAAGGCATGGGTTCTGTCGGACTGATCCTCGGCTGCTTATTCTGACCTTCGGGACATGGAATGTCACCTCTCTGGCGGGAAAGGAGCCTGATTTGGTGCGTGAGGTGGAGAGATACCGACTAGATATAGTCAGGCTCACCTCAACGCATAGCTTGGGCTCTGGAACCATCCATCTCGAAAGAGGCTGGACCTTCTTCTATTCTGGAGTTGCTCATGGGGAGAGGCGGCGAGCCGGTGTGGGTATTCTTGTTGCCCCCCCCGTCTCGGTGCCCAAATGTTGGGGTTCTCCCCGGTTGACGAAAGGGTAGCTTCCCTCCGTCTTCGGGTGGGGGGACGGGTCCTGACTGTTATTTGTGCTTATGCACCAAATGACAGTTCAGAGTACCCACCCTTTTGGAGTCTTTGGGGGGTTGGAGAACGCTCCCTCGGGAGACTCGCTCGTTGTCTTGGGAGACTTCAACGCCCATGTGGGCAGCGATAGTGTGACCTGGAAGGGTGTGATCGGTAGGTACGGCCTCTCCAGTCTGAATCCGAATGGTGTGTCGTTGTTGGACTTCTGTGCTCGTCATAGTTTGTCTATCACGAACACCATGTTCAACATAAGGGTGTCCATAAGTGCACTTGGCACCAGGACACCTAGGTCGCAGTTCGATGATTGACTTTGTAGTCGTGTCATCGGACTTGCGACCATATGTTCTGGACACTCGGGTGAAGAGAGGAGCTGAGCTGTCTACCGATCACTACCTGGTGGTGAGTTGGCTTCGGTGGTGTGGGAGGTTGCCTTCCAGACCTGGCAGGCCCAAGCGTGTAATCAGGGTCTGCTGGGAACGTTTGGCGGAGCCCCTGTCCGAGAGGCCTTTAACTCCCACCTCCGGCAGAGCTACAACCACGTTCGGAGGAGGCGGGGACATGGAATCTGAATGGGCCATGTTTCGTGCCTCCATTGCTGAGGCGGCAGCCCATAGCTGTGGCCGTAAGGTCGCCGGTGCTTGTCGTGGCGGTAATCCCGAACCGGTGGTGGACACCTGCGGTGAAGGGGGCCGTCCAGCTGAAGAAGGAGGCCTATCGGGTTTTATTAGCCTGTGGGACTCCTGAGGCAGCAAACGGGTACCCGGCAGGCCAAGCGTGCTGCAGCCGAGGCTGTCGCAGATGCAAAATCTCGGGCGTGGGAGGAGTTCGGTGAGGGCCTGGAGAGTGATTATCGGTTGGTCTCAAAAGGTTCTGGGCCACCATCCGACGCCTCAGGAGGGGAAGCAGTTCTTCACAAACACTGTTTACGGTGGAGGTGGGGAGCTGCTTACCTTGACTGGGGATGTTGTTGAGAGGTGGAGGGAATACTTTGAGGACCTTCTCAATCCCACCAACACGCCCTCCGTGGAAGAGGAAGACCCTGGGGGTTCGGGTGAGGGTCCGCCCATCACTGGAGTGGAGGTCACTGAGGTTGCCAAAAAGCTCCTCGGTGGTCGAGCTCCGGGGTTGGACGAGATCCGCCTGGAATACCTCAGGACTCTGGATGTTGTAGGACTGTCTTGGTTGACACGTCTCTGCAACATCGCGTGGTCATTGGGGGCTGTACCTCTGGATTGGCAAACTGGGGTGGTGGTCCCAATTTTTAAGAAGGGGGACCGGGAGGGTGTGTTCCAATTATCGGGGAATTACACTCCTCAGCCTACCTGGTAAAGTCTATGCAGGGGTACTAGAGAGGAGGATCCGACCGATAGTCGAACCTCGGATTCAGGAGGAACAATGTGGTTTTCGTCCTGGCCGCAGCACTCTTGACCAACTCTATACGCTCCACAGGATTCTGGAGGGGGCATGGGAGTTTGCCCAATCTGTCCACATGTGCTTTGTGGATTTGGAGAAGGCTTTCGACCGTGTCCCTCGAAAGGTCTTGTGGGGCGTGCTCCGAGTACGGCGTTCGGATCCGTTGCTATGAGCTATTCGGTCGCTGTATCACCGCAGCCAGAGTTTGGTCCGTATTGGTAACAGCAGCTCGGATTCGTTTCCGGTGGGAGTTGGAGTCCGCCAAGGCTGTCCTTTGTCACCGATTCTGTTCATAATTTTTATGGACAGAATTTCTAGGCGCAGTCGAGGCGATGAGGGGTTCTGGTTTGGTGGCCATCGGATATCATCTCTGCTTTTTGCGGATGATGTTGTCCTTTTGGCTTCATCAAGTCGGGCCCTCCAGCTCTCATTGGAGCGATTCACAGCTGAGTGCGAAGCAGCCGGGATGAAGATCAGTACCTCCAAGTCCGAGGCCATGGTTCTAAGTCGGACAATGGTGGAATGCACCCTCTGGGTCGGGGATGAGGTCCTGCCCCAAGTGGAGGAGTTTAAGTATCTTTGGGTCTTGTTTACGAGTGAGGGAAGGATGGAGCGAGAGATCGACAGACGGATCGCTGCAGCCTCTGCTGTTAAGCGGTGCCTGTACCGGTCCGTCGTGGTGAAAAAGGAGCTGAGCCGCAAGGCGAAGCTCTCAATTTACCAGTCGATCTACGTTCCAACCCTCACCTATGGTCACGAGCTTTGGGTAATGACCGAAAGAACAAGATCACGGATACAAGCGGCTGAAATGAGCTTTCTTCGCCGGGTGGCGGGGTTCTCCCTTAGAGATAGGGTGAGAAGCTCCGCCATCCGGGGAGAGCTCGGAGTAGATCCGCTGCTCCTCCGCATTGAGAGGGGCCAGTTGAGGTGGCTCGGGCATCTGGTCAGAATGCCCCCCCGGACGCCTCCCTGGTGTGGTGGTTCGGGCATGTCCAACCGGGAAGAGACCCCGGGGTCGACCTAGAACACGCTGGAGGGACTATGTCTCTCGGCTTGTCTGGGACCGCCTCGGTGTCCCCCCGGGAGAGTTGGAGGAAGTGGCTCGGGAGAGGGATGTCTGGACCTCTTTGCTAAGGTTGCTGCCCCCGCGACCCGACCCCGGACTAAGCGGAAGGAGATGAGATGAGATGGAATCCCTGAAATAAAGAATCAAGTGTGACAGTCAAATTTCCAGGAGACTTGCGGCTGGTTTTGTGAGACACCTGGTAGATACTGTGCAAAGGAATGGTGTCGGGGGA
The DNA here is from genome assembly GCA_024760905.1 of Plotosus lineatus. NCBI lineage: Eukaryota > Metazoa > Chordata > Actinopteri > Siluriformes > Plotosidae > Plotosus > Plotosus lineatus. The sequence goes on along the minus strand of CM045728.1, from coordinate 24,977,132 downwards.
AAAAATGTCTTATATTTACATATAAATGGCAGTACTTTTATAAAATTAATACAGACGCTCCCCGACTTGCGTTCATCCGTTTTACTTTTTTTTTTTTCGATTTTATACTGCAAAGTCTGCAACGAATACGACCTCACCCGGTATCAGCTGCTGAAACATCAGAAGGCATCTGATGTATTTTGAAATATATTTGAGAATGTTTTTGGTTGTACTATAATATTTGATTCATCTTCTGAGAGTAATAGATGAATCGTCTTCTGCTGAAAACCTGTGCGTGTTGTTGGAGTGAGATTCCATGTTGTTTATATCATGAGCTGTGACATGCATGCACTATATTTTATGTGGTACTTTTATCAATTCAGTGACGTCACGGTAACCTTGTGGAGGCGGGCACTTAACAATGGCGACTTTCAGGTCAATAATTTATACGACAAGCACATAAAACAAAACCACTGTGTGTGCAATGGGTTATTTATGCTATAAAATTTAAGCCACAATCGCTTCAATAAACTATACTTAAGCTACCGCCAACTTATTTAGTTGGCGTTTCATTTCCTCTTTAAGGCTTAGGCTCCAGTCAACCGAGATGTGTGCAGGGGTCACCACACTTTTTCAGGGGTTGCCACAGCAAATCATCTGACAATAAACATACCAAAATAATGCACAAGATGTAAATAAATAAAATATAAATACACACACATACAGACGTGCGCGCGCACAGATGCACACCTCACATAAAAATGTAGTAGTTAATAAAAGTAGTTTTGTTTAGGGTTTTTTTTTTTTTTTGCATAATTGGCCTTGTTTGGTGGTATTTTCTTTAACTTTTCACTATTTTTCCTTAATTCCCTTATTTTTGATTTTTCAATGAATATTTTTGAAAAACCCACGATGCACTGAAGCTGCAGAAACTGAAGCACGAAGTAGCGAGGGATAACTGTATGTGTGTGTGTGTGTGTGTGTGTGTGTGTGTATATATATATATATATATATATATATATATATATATATATATATATATTGTGTGTGTGTGTGTGTGCATGTATGTATGCATATATTTAATTGGTTTGCAGTTGTGGATTAATTAAATCTAATGTATTTTTGTCAGACTATGGCTATACTCTGGCAACACCCTAAAAATTCATCTTGACCTTGATCTTAATCTTAACCAGGCAGGTCTTTTTTTTTTTTTTTACTTAGGAGCTATTCAAATGAACATCATGGTGAAAACAGCCAGTCTGGGGGGAAATATAGGAAAGCTTTCTATCTAAGCAGTAGTTAATGCCCTGATCAAGCTTTTGGAGAACTACCTGCCATAGTGAGATTGACATAAGGCTTTCGAGGTGATCGATAAAATGCACAACCATGTTTCAGTTTTGGAAAATCTTATCATAAAAATACATTTTGATACATTCTTACCCTTTGGGAATCATCTATCATCAATATGCTATCATTACAATGATTGTCTGTCTTAATAGGTAATCAAAGCACTGGAAAAAGCCAGAAACCCTCATCTCGGTCTCAGTCCCATGAGCAGTCCATATACAGATGTGAAAGCCTATGTTCAGGGCAACACACTGGCTTCACGCAAGAAGGTGTTACCCATCATTTCAGATCTCCTTAAAGACAAGGAAAGAAAAATGGAACAACTGGACTACCTGGAGCTGGATGATGATGACACACAAGAACAGGGGGCCTCTCAGTTCTGTGAGGACACTGTGATGGAAGAGGACCCTGGTGTCCCTCCAACACCCATGAACAGTCTGGTTGAAGGCTGTCCTTTGGATGATGGGCTTCCTAAAATTAATGCAGAGGTTCTGGTGGAAAAAGTTAGCAGGATCGTCAGTGAGGAAGACGATGATGGACCCTGATGGAACACTAATTTTGGAAGTCCGGAAGTCAGATTTTGGAGGATGTATGTGCTGGCTATTTGACGGGCACAGGGAAGGATCATCTCTATTCTGAGTGAGATTCACTGGAAACGAACACATTCCTATGTATCACACTCATAGTACAAATGACTTGTGTAATGTTTGTGTAATTTTAGTTAATTTTAGCCCCCCTGATAATGCCATGGGTTCTTCAGCATGTTACAACATGGTGTTTCAACAAGTTTAAGATTTACCATTTCCTCAGGTCCTATGAAACCAAACTAAATGTGAGTGAAGCACAAAGGTACTGATAGTACTGTATTTCATAATGCAAATTATGTTTCATATCAGTGTTTTTATCTAAAGGCTGCCTACGTACATGTCTTCATAAAGAACTTTATTTTACTTCTGTTGAGCCATTATTCATTCAATTCTTTTTTTTAGTTTTAATTTAATTCTTTCCGATTTAGTGATGATAAACACTTGTAAAACACTTTAATATAGTATGTGTTCGATTAGATTTATCTGAAAGAAATGTCAGTGGATCGGCATGGTGGGGTAGTGATTGGCACATCTGCCTCAGATCAAGAAGGCCTGGGTTTGATTCCCAGACTCGAGCGTTTCTGTGTGGGGTTTGCATGTTCTCACTGTGCTTGCGTGGGTTTCCTCCAGGTACTCCGGTTTCCTCCCATAATCCAAAAACATCTACAGCTATTCCAAATCCACCGCTATGTGTGACCCTAATTAGGATTAAGTGGCTTTAGAAAATGAATGAATGAAAAGTCAGTGAATCCCTTTCACTCCGTATGGTGATTTTTATGGCTGCAAATTCGATTGTATAATATGGAGGGTTGTGAAGATCTCTCCTGTCGTGTATTAGAAATATTTCAGTGGGCGAATGATATTTGTATTAACTCAACATGACGTATTTTTCCTCCGACAAGATATTGCAATAGAGGAACAACTCTCAAAACCTCGTTAAATGCCCCAGACAATCTAAAAGTTACGCAGAAGGTTTGTTGCTTTGCATTGTGAATCTGAGATTGGTTTAGTTCTTTTTGAAATAGTTGTATTTTCTAAAGATTTTTGTGTTTAAAATCTTTTGGCTGCTGTTCTATAGACAGTGGAGCAGAGATGTTAAATATACAGGTACATCTAGAAGACTGGCCATCTTGGGTGTGTTGTATAGCTTCAGTCACTTTACCTACATTTACCGCATTTCTCTCTTAAAAAGCATCCTGCATTGAAACTTTTACAAAGTTGTGATTAGAAATCGTTTTTTTTTTTTTTTTTTTTTTTTTTTTAAATAATAATACTAATTAGGAAGAATTTAACTGTGCTCCGATTCAGGTCAAAAGGTTCTCCTATTCATGTGTTCATTTATTTTCTAGGCCGCTTAATCCTAATTAGGGTCGAGGGGAGGCTGGCGCCTACAGTGTCCCACAAAAGTGAGTACACCTCTCACATTTTTGTAAATATTTTATTACCGGTATATCTTTTCATAAGACAACACTGAAGATGTAATGGAGTCAGTGTAGAGCTTATATATTAACAGTGTAAATTTGCAGTCCCCTAAAAATAACAACACACAGTCAATGATGTCTAAACTTCTGGCAACAAAAGTGAGTACTGTACACCCTTAAGTGAAAATGTCCAAATTGTGCCCAGTGTCAATTTCCCTTCCAGGTGTCATGTGACTTGTTAATGTTACAAGATCTCAGGGCGTGAATCTGAAGCAGGTTTGGTAAACTTAGTGTTATCACTCTCACACTCTAATACTGGTCGCTGGAAGTTCAATAAGGCACCTCATGGCAAAGAACACACTGAGGATCTGAAAAAAAATTGTTGCTTCACATAAAGATGGCCTACGCTATAAGAGGATTTGCCAACACCCTCAAATTGAGCTGTGGCACGGTGGCACTTCACCGAGGTTAGCCGAAGAAGTTGAGTGCACATGCTCAGCATCATATCCAGAGGTTGCCTTTTGGAAATAGATGCATGAGTGCTGCCAGCATTGCTGATGAGGTTGAAGAGGTGGAGACAGTCAGTCTTTCAGTGCTGAAACCATATGCCGCACACTGGATCAAACTGGTCTATATGGCGGTCATCCCAGAAAGAAGCCTCTTCTAAAGATGATGTATAAGAAAGCCCACAAATAGTTTGCTAAAGACAAGTAGACTGAGGGCATGGATTACTGGAACCAGATCCTGTGGTCTGATGAGAACAAGATATGTCTTGCCTACAGTCAAGCATGGTGGTGGGAGTGTCATGGTTTGGGGCTATACAAGTGCTGGCGGCACTGGAGAGCTACAGTTCATTGAGGGAACTATGAATCCAACATGCACGGTGACAGGCAACATGGCAGCATAATGGTTAGCACATCCACCTCAGCAAAAATGTCTTAAGTTCGATTCCCAGCTTGGGTGTTTCTATGTGGAATTTGCACGTTCTCCCCATGCTTACATGGTTTCCTCAGGATACTCTGGTTTTGTCCCACAGTCCAAAAACATGTACAGCAGGTTAATTGGCTGCTCCAAATCTTCCTTAGGTCTGAGTGTGAGTATGAATGGTTCTGTGAGTGTTGGCCCTGTGACAGCACTGGCAAGCTGTCTGGGGACTATCCCAGCCTTGCCTGGAGTCAGCGGAGATGGGCGCCAGCCTCCCCGCGAACTGAATTAGGACTAAGTGGTTCATAAATTGAATGAATAAATGTACTGTGACATACTGAAACAGAGCATGACCCCTCCCTTTGGAAACTGGGCCGTAGGGCAGTATTTCAACATGATAACGACCCCAAGCATGCCTCCATGATGACCACTGCCTTGCTGAAGAAACTCTAACATACCAATTTTGGGATTCCAGTGGCAACCTGTGAGACTCTCGTGAACTCTGCCCAAGAGAGTTAAGGCAGTTTTGGAAAATAATGGTGGCTACACAAAATATTGACACTTTGGGCACAAATTTGGACATTTCACACTTAAGGGTGTACTCGTTTTGCCAGAGTTGCCTGAGGGGACAGCAAATTTACACATTTATACAAGCTGTATATTGTATCAAAGTGTCATGTCTTCAGTGTTGCCCCATGTCAAGATATAATAAAAACATTTCCAGAAATATGAGGGTGTATTCACTTTTGTGAGATATTGTATCTCGGTCGACTCTGGGTTTGGGTACAGCCTGGAGCTTGTCAGGCCATCACAGGGTCAACATACTCACCTCATACATACAGGCTCACACCGAGAGGTGATTTTGAACAGCTCATTAGCCTACAATGTATGTTTTTGGACTGTTGGAGGAAATGGAGTACCCAGAGGAAACCCACACAATCGCAGGGACAACCTGTAAAATTCTGCACAAAAAGGCTTAAACTCAAGCTTTCTTGCTTTGAGGAAGACATGCTACTAGCTGTTGCGCAGCTGTGCAGCCCGTCAAAATGGGGTTTTTGGTTGTTGTGGGGTTTTATTTCCCATTTTTATTTATACTGAGTACACATGAAAACGCACCACTTTAAAAGAGTCAATATTTAAGTTCAAATGAACTTCAATATAATTTTTATACAACAACAACACTACAGAGACGTCACCCGACATGCCAGGTGCAAGAAATGCGAGAATTTCATGTTGACTGTCACGCTAGGCAATTTTTCGCAAAAACGCAACATTTTGCATGCACACCACGGGAAAAATGAATTTCACTCTGAATATGTGCACACATTGCCTTAAAAAGCATGTGAATCCGAATAAAATTTCACTTGTTCACTGACACTTGTGCAAAGCCGACATGACGAGAACGTGCCATAGGCGTGCTTCAAAATGGTGCTAGCACCAGGGAAATTGCCAGACGACTACACTGCGCACACATACAACGATCGCAAGACTCCATCAAAGGTTTCTGCAAACGGGGAGCACTCGGGACTATCCTCAACCGGGTCAACAACGTGTGACAACGGCACGTCAGGACCGCCATATCGTACGGGACCATGTCCGACACCGAACACTACCAGCGACAAGAACGGCTGCTCAAGTTCAAGGACGACGTGGCTTCATTCACCCCAACGCCGTACGGAACCGTCTGCAAGCTGCAGGCCTGCGTGCACGACGTCCTTATTTTGGCCCCATATTGACGCATTAACATTATCGCATTAACAATTAGCATGAATGAAAGTGAATGATGTTTACATGTCTTCTGAAATCATTCATTATGTCAAATGCATCATAAGTATATACTTCACATATCAATCCGTGGAGCTATTCCAGATTTCGTCAGTAGTGCGTTTTCATATGGACTGAGTATATATTAATTTTGGATCAGAAGATATGCAGTTATAAGCCTATATCTCCTGCTGTCAGCCACTAATCGATTTTTGTGGTCTAGAGTATTCATGCGTTTAAGTTTCAGGTTCTGCGGTTTCCATGTAGCGTTATCATCTTAATTAACAGTTTATTAATTGTGTAATTTTATTGGCTTAATAATTTGGGTGGTGATTTTACATGTTTTAAATGCAAACAGTAGGGACACTGTGCTTTGGATGATTTTTGTGTTTTGCATTTTCTTTTACTTCTTGGGAGAAATAACTATTTAGTGTATATTTATTGTTTGACAGTAGCCAGACTTATTCCAGGGGACCTATTTATTTTGATATAATTAAATGGAAATAAATTCTGCAGTTAATTGCACAGAGTACAGGTAATTAAAGTGTAAGAGGATCTGGATTATGACACTTCACAGGTGTTGTACTGGCAGCTTTTAGATCAATACCATTTAATTTTTGAAATGTAATTTACATTTTAAAAGGCCTAAACTTGATGAAATGAAACATGCTGACATGGGTTGCAGGAGAGGTGTGTTTTTGTAGTTATGGAAGTGTGGCTATTATCAGCATAAGTGTAAATTCAATCACTGTGAAAAATTCTTGCCTTTTTATAAAGGACGTGGAAGATAACACATTATCCGCACATTACATTTGGCACATTCTGTTTGTACTCTGTGGGTCTGTGAGGTTGTTATATGATATGGGAAAGTATACGTATGTCCACTGTATTAGAACCCCTGAACACCTGCATATTTATACCATTCAAATTCACATCAAACATCGGAATGAAAAACAGATGTGATGTCTGTGACTTTGAGGATGGCATGGTTGATGGTATCTCACAGAAAGATGTGATTATTTCAGAAATTGCTGTTTTACTGGAATTTTCACACACAACACTGTTAGAGATGCAGGATGGAGACACAGTGATTGACAGTTCTTTGGTTGGAGATATCTTGCGGTTAAAAGAGGTCAGAGGAGAATGACCAGATTGGTTCAAGTAGCCAGGAAGGGTATAGTAACTCAAATAATCATCATTCATAACCATAGTGAGCAGAAACGTATCTCATCACACACAAAACAATAAACCTTTTAATTGCTTGAATAAGTTAACATGAGAATAAACTCAACCAAACTTGGAGCGAACACACAGTTTCTCTGACCTTTCACATTTGATTGGTTCTCAGACACATACAATATGAGAAGATGAAGTTTAACTAACTTGAAGATGAAGTTGAACTTGAAATATTGAATTATGTCCTGGCGTTAGACCGATTGGAAGGTTGTCGTCTATGTAAATGTAATGACTACCATAATACTCTTTACTTTACTGGACATTTGAGAGCTTATGGAAATTACACTAATGTTAACATGAACAATATATACCAGTAGCTCCTCAGGAGACCCTTAGGGTTAGGGTGTCCTGCGAACGTTTAGCAGAGTCACCTGTTAGAAGGACCTTCAGACTACCACTCCAAACTCTGGCACAGCTACTTCTACATCGCAAAGGAGGATGGGAACATAGTGGCCAAAGGGGCCATGTTCCAAGTCTCCATTATTGAAGTGGCACATAATCAGTGCTTGTCGAGGCAGCAATCCCTGAGCCAGTTGGTTCCCTGCACTGTGGGAAGCTGTCAAGCTGAAGAAGCAGCCTATCGGGTGCTTTTTGCCTATAGAACTCCCAAGGCAGGGGATAGGTCCCAACATGCCAAACGTCATGGAACCTGGGCTGCCACCTATGCAAAATCTTGGGTGTGGAACGAGTTTGGTGAGAACATGGAAAGAGACTATTGGTTAGACTCAAAGGTTCTGGACACACCATCTGACACCTCAGGAGGGGGTAGGAGTACTCCACAAACACTGTTTACAGTGGAAGTAGGGAGCTACTCACGTCAACTGGAAAATGTTGTCAGTGTTGGAAAGAATACTTTGAGAAGCTTCAGAATCCCACCAACATGCCCTCTGTGGAAGAGGAAGAGCCTAGGGGTTCTGGAGGGGGTCTGCCCTTCACTGGGTGGAAGTTCCCGAGGTAGTAAAGAAAAAAAAAAAAACTTCCTGGTGGTCTCCGGGTGTGGACGAGCTCCACCCTGAATCCCTCGGATAGGGTAAGAAGCTTGACCATCTGGGAGAAGCTCGAACTAGAACTGTGGCTCCTTCACGTTGAGAAGAGCCAGTTGAGATGACTCAGGCATCTGATTAGAATGTCTCCCGAACAACTACCTGGCGTGGTGTTTTAGGCTTGTCCAACTGGGAAGAGATCCTGGCGTCAACCCAGAACACACTGGTGAGACTATGTATCTTGGCTGTCCCCCCAGAAGAGCTGCAGGAAGTGGCTGAGGAGAAGGAGGTTGCTTCCCTCGTGACCTGACCCTCAGTCAAGTGGAAGATGATGAATGAATGAATTCATTTAATCTGTATATCAGTTCATTTTCTGTAACCGCTTCATCCTGATTAGGGTCGCGGGGAAGCTGGCGCCCATCCCAGCCAACTCAGGGCGAGGGCAGAGTACACCCTGGATAGCTCGCCAGGCCATCGCAGGGCGGAAACACGCTGACGGCTTTGCAGCCTACTCTTGTCGAAAGTCAGCAATGGTTCTTTTACATGCCTCACACCATAGACAATGAGAGACATGGCCGGCCTTTGATAACCCAGTTAGCTGCACTGGGAGGACGGTGACAACCTTGTGGAGAGTGGGACTCGAACCCCCAACCTTTGGATCAGCGATCTGGCGTCTTATACCACTAGACCACCACTGCCGCTAATCTGTATATATTCAAGGTAATAACCTTCTCGGACTGAGTATACGCACATGGACTGTGAACAGACATACACAATTTCCTGCGGAAAAAATATTGGCACGTCACAGTACCTTTTGCTTAGCTCACGCGAAAGGTGGTGTTTTATCCGTCTTCAGCTGCCCCGTTACTGTAGACTTCCTGTCAGTTCTGACGTGGCTGGTCATTCTTTCCTGATTTCTCTCACCAACAAGGTTCTTCAGCTTGCAGACCCTGGTTATGTTTTTCTTCATTATAAGCTCTGAGGTTGTTGTGTGTGAAAATCCCAGATAATCAGCAGTTTCTGAAACACCCAAACTAGGTTGTCTATTCCCAACATCTGTGCCATTTTTAAAATCTCTGAGATACAACATTCTTTCATTCAGGTTTTTGACATGAATGTTAACCAAGTTAATATGCATATACAGGTCAGAAGGTACATTATGATTGGATTAGTTGCATGAATATGCACATGTACAGTAATTTCTAATAAAGGGGAAAGTGTATGTATATTTTTCTCAGAATATCAGTTATCCGTCAGTGACCTGCCTCTGTCATGGATAAAATATGTAAAAAATAAACTTTTGTCATGTTTTAGTTTGCTTTTCTTTTTTTTCTGCATAGTACAGTCATTGACAAAAGTTTTGTCGCACATGTGGACATTCATGTATAAAAGCCCATATCTCACCAACCTATAAACCGTTTTTCATCAGCTATGCCTTACATTAATCCTACAAGTATACAGATTGTTTTGTGAAAGCAATAGTTCATTCAGTTCATTTTCTGTACCCGCTTAATCCTAATTTGGGTCGCGGGGAGGCTGGTGCCCATCCCAGCCAACTCCGGGCAAGGGCAGAGTACACCCTGGACAGCTCGCCAGGCCATCGCAGGGCGGAAACACGCTGACGGCTTTGCAGCCTACTCTTGTCGAAAGTCAGCAATGGTTCTTTTACATGCCTCACACCATAGACAGTGAGAGACATGGCCGGCCTTTGATAACCCAGTTAGCTCCACTGGGGGGGACAGCGACAACTTTGTGCAGAGTGGGATTCGAACCCCCAACCTTTGGATCAGCGATCCAGCGCCCTATACCACTAGACCACCACTACCCCGGTGAAAGCAATAGGAAATTATAAAATTATTTACACTTTTTTCCAGCTAATAAAACTGAACATATCCATTCTATGCTGAACAAAAGTATTGAGGCAATCATGTAATATCAAATTCTGGATCAAGTAATTAGTAAAATTAGTACATAAAATAAAGTGTTTTATTAAATAAATATAAAATGAATAAATACAGATATTAAGGAAACTTTCACGCAATTTATAAAATTCTTTTGCAAAAACTGAAAACACCTGCTCAATGATCTCCACAAAGCCAATAAAAATAATTAGCAAGCAGTACTGTATTAAGAAATTTCAGAGCCCCTTAGTACACAAGCTCAGTCATACCAGGAACACTATCCACAAAACAACTGGCTGCACAAAGTTGCAGTTCGCCTGCTGATGACTTCCTCAGAATCATCGTTAGGACTTGTAGATGGCGATATTTGCTTCAGTTTGAACTGTTGGGGCTTTTTACACCCGAGCCATAGTGGCTCATCGGACCGGTGCTTATACCCGGTTTCTGTAACATGAAGCGACTAGGAGTTAAACTCCTCCTGGGTAGGACACTAGTCCATCGCAGGTTACCTTCCCAGTATATTTTTACTGGTACCCATTTATACTGCTGGGTGAACAGAGGCTCACTCGTGGTTGAGACCTTGCCCAGGGGTCTTGGCACAGTGGAGGTCTAACTGGGATTCGAACTCGCAACCTCCCGATCATGAGTGCAGCACCCTAACCACTACACCACCGGCCCCACTCAGTATGAACTGTACATCATGTTATTTCTTGCAGTGGACACAATACAGGTCATGTACAGGACACAGCGAGAACACCGTGATGTGCTCACCCTAAGATGTGCAAACTAGTGATGAGCAGAAACATTGAGGAAAAAAAACATGTATTTGAGATGGATTATTAATTCATATCACTACGCCAACAATATTTTTATTGACCGTCCAGAAAATTGTTGGACCCAAAAGATTCCCTAGGTCACGTCCAGTGGGTTGGTTTTACAGAGATATGTAAAATGGGTGGTGTAACATCTTCAGACACAAATATCAACAGATTATTGCTTCCCGTTATATTTCAAATATCCAAGTGGCTCTTATTTCTCAACATAGGGTTGATAACACACCAGGAGGGTTGATAACTGTTTCCTGACCAGTTGATGAACAAGCTGCTCTCTAAAGTTGGATTAAAATTAGAATACAAGTGTTTTGGGATATTATCGAATATTTAGTAGCCTTTACACATTTTTGTTATTTGTAATTTGAGCATTTTGAAGATGTCTGGTTGTTTTAATATGATAATTATTCATCATGACAAGCACCTGGGAGTCTGCTACCATCATGACCATGACCTTTTGATTTTTAATTTTTCTGTAATGAATATCGTCTTGAAAGTGGAATTAAGTCCTTGCGGCAGGACCGTTGTCCAGGCAAAAATGTGAATGTTCATATCTCATTCATTCATTTTCTGAACTGTTTAATCCAGATTAGGGTGGCGGGGAGTCTGGAGCCCATCACAGCTGACTCTGGGCAAGGGTAGAGAGTACAACCTGGACAGCTCGTCAGGCCATCACAGGGCAGAAACACGTTGATGGCTATGCAGCCTTCTCTTGACAAAGGTCATCAATGTTTGTTTTTTTACATGCCTCACACCATAGACAGTGAGAGACATGGCCAGCCTTTGATAACCCAGTTAGCTCCACTGGGGGAGGGGGACTTAAACCCACAACCTTGGGATCAGTGATCCAGCACCTTTACCACCAGGCCACCACTGCCCACATGTTTATAGTTAAGCAGCTGAAAAGATTTGAAGAAACTTCTTTCCAAGACAGTGGTATGGTAGGCCTCCGTCAGTCCCGAAGGACTATGGCTGCGCTCTGGCTGGTATCCCGGCTGGTGATACCCCCCCAGTGCGCAGAGCCTGGGTAGGGAGTAATGAGGGACAGGCTGTTACCCAAGCAGCAAGTCCCGTCCCGTCCCGTCCCGTCCCGTCCCGTCCAAAGCCCGTCCCCCCCGTCTCGGCGCCACCGGAAGGATCCAATGGAAAGGCAAATGCCGATACGACTGGGTTCCAGTGCCGCTGCAGGCGAGAATCTACGGTCAATTTAGAACGGCCAATTAACCTACAGTGCACGTCTTTGGATTGCGGGAGGAAACCGGAGCACCCGGAGGAAACCCGCACAAGCACGGGGAGAACATGCAAACTCCA
>CM045728.1:24892349-24959849 GCA_024760905.1 Plotosus lineatus | reverse complement strand
GTCATCTGCAAACATCATAGTCCATGGGGAATCTTGTCTAACCTCGTCTGTCAGCCTGTCCATCACCATAGCGAACAAGAAGGGGCTGAGAGCTGACCCTTGATGCAGTCCCACCTCCACCTTGAACTCTTCTGTCACACCGACAGCACACCTCACCACTGTCTTACATCTCTCATACATGTCCTGCACCACTCTAACATACTTCTCTGCCACTCCAGACTTCCTCATGCAATACCACAGTTCTTCTCTCGGCACCCTGTCATATGCTTTCTCCAGATCCACAAAGGCACAATGCAGCTCCGTCTGACCTTCTCTGTACTTCTCCATTAACATCCTCAAGGCAAACACTGCATCTGTGGTGCTCTTTCTGGGCATGAAACCAAACTGTTGTTCACAAATGCTGACCTCTGCCCTTAGTCTAACTTCCACTATTCTTTCCCATAACTTCATCGTATGGCTCATCAACTTTATCCCTCTGTAGTTGCCACAACTCTGCACGTCTCCCTTGTTCTTAAAAATGGGCACCAGCACACTTCTCCTCCATTCCTCTGGCATCCTCTCACTCTCTAAGACCTCGTTAAATGTTCTTGTCAGAAAATCTACTGCTACCTCTCCTAGACACTTCCATACCTCCACCGGTATGTCATCAGGACCAACTGCCTTTCCATTCTTCATCCTCTTCAATGCCCTCCTCACTTCACCCTTACTAATCTTTGCTACTTTCTGGTCCTCAACAGTCACCTCTTCTACTCTTTTTTCTCTCTCATTTTCCTCATTCATCAGCTCTTCAAAGTACTCTTTCCATCTTCCCAGCACACTTCTGTCATCAGTCAATACATTTCCCTCTCTGTCCTTTATCAATCTAACTTGCTGCACGTCCTTCCCATCTCTATTTCTCTGCTGTGCCAACCTGTATAAATCATTTTCTCCCTCCTTACTTTCCAACCGAGCATACAAGTCATCAAACGCGCTCTGTTTGGCCTTTGACATTGCTACCTTTGCTTTACACTGTGTCTCCCTGTACTCCTGTTTACTCTCTTCGGTTTTGTCAATGTCCCACTTCTTCTTAGCTAATCTCTTCTTTTGTACACACTCCTGCACTTCCTCATTCCACCACCAAGTCTCCTTATCTACTTTCCTTCCAGATGACACACCAAGTATTCTCCTACCTGTCTCCCTGATCACATTCGCTGTAGTTGTCCAGTCATCTGGAAGCACTTCCTGACCACCCAAAGCCTGTTTCAACTCCTCCTTGAAGACAACCCGACACTCTTCCTTTTTCAACTTCCACCACTTTGTCTTCTGCTCTGCCTTTGCCTTCTTCACCTTCCTCACCATCAGCATCATCCTGCACACCACCATCCTATGCTGTTTGGCAACACTCTCACCCGCTACTACTTTGCAGTCACTGACTTCCTCGAAACAGATCTGTAGTGATAAATGGAGTTTCAATAGAAAGTCTTTGTCCTCCTTTTATTTTTGTATATATATATATATATATATGTGTGTGTGTGTGTGTGTGTGTGTGTGTGTGTGTGTGTGTGTGTGTATATATATATATATATATATATATATATATATATATATATATATATATATATCTTGTCTGTCTTCCTTTCGGTTTTTTCCTTTTACTCGGGAGTCACCACAGCGAATCATCTGAAAGTCAGCAATGGTTCTTTTACATGCCTCTCACCATGGACAGTGAGAGACATGGCCCACCTTTGATAACCCAGTTAGCTGTACTATACACATACGTGTGTGTGTGTGTGTATATATATATATATATATATATATATATATATATATATATATATATATATATATATATATATATATATATATATATGTGTGTGTGTGTGTGTGTGTGTGTATGTATATTTTTATAATTTTTATTATTATTTTTTTTAAGCAATATCACTTATGAAAAGGAACATTCCTGTGCCAGGTTAAAACAAAAACCCCAAAGAAAGTCACACACACTAATATTTTCATGGAGAGCATTTACCCTTGATCACAGCATGTAATCTCCATGGCATTGTTACTCTAGTTGGTCCAGTCGAGGCTCAGCAACGTTAATGTGGCAATAAAATGAAGCAGCTGATGACCTGAATGAGCCGTTGTCACATCAAATGCACTTTTTCTTTCCTGATTGCACGGATATGAAATGAGGCCTTAAATAATGAAAGAGTGTTTCAGGGAGCAAGATTCATCATTTTCACATGCTGTGATCAAGGCTAAATGCACTTCATGGAAATATGAGTGTGTGCAACATTTTTTTTTTGGCTGGGCAGTGCATCAATACATAACTATTTAAAGGTATAATTATTCATACAGTCTTTATTTATTCGGACAAAAGTAACCATTGTGACAGTTATTTTCAAGTTTGTGTGTGGCATGTTGCTGTAAAGAAAACTGCAAGAAATGCTATTAGAAAATAAATATAAAATAAGTGTGCAGGCCTATGAAAACAGTTTTATCCTTTTAGTCTTTATGTTTCTCACATGAGCTTAAAGTCTCTAACATTACAACAAAACATTTTGAACACTGTGCCGCTTCTCTGTTGTGTGCTGCTGGTAATGTGCAGCAAGTAATGGTTTTGACAGAAAACATTTCCCACATGTGTTACACGTGAACTTGTATTTTGTGTTACAGGCATTTTGTTGTAATTTACGTGTGTGAATCCACTCATGTCGTCTATAAGCACTTGGATCGGCAAACGACTTTGGGCAGACTGCACATGTGTAGGGTTTTACACCAGTGTGGATGTTGTAATGGACATCAAGGTTAAATTTCTTTGCGAAACTCTTTCCACACTGAGGACACATGAACGCCTTCACTCCAGTGTGTAGCCTGTAATGGGAAGCAAGTGATTTTTTGGTTGAAAGATGTTTCCCGCAGATATTACAAGTAAACATCCTTCCTCTCTCACATTCTAGAGGAGTTAAGGTTCCCGCTACTGAGTTCATATCTTCCCCCAAATGTAAAGTCTGTGTGCAGTCAGAGTTAGCGAAGGGTGGTTGAGGGTCTCTCAGCAGGTCTGCAGAATTCTGCTGGAGCTCAGATTTCCACAAGCAGGAGATGTCAAAGTGCTGCTCTTCCTCTTCCTCTTCTTCTTCTTCTTCTCTTCTGTGTTGATGACTCTCAGTCTTGCACATTTCATGCAGCACCGTACAGTCTTCACTGTCACTTTCACACCGTGAGCCAACCTTGATACTGCACTCCGAGGTCTGGAGAGCACCTTGAGATTTCTCTGATTCACTACCGAGTTCGCTACTAAAAACATAACGTCGGATACAAATTTCTGGATCTAGACAAATAAATAAATAAACAAACCATAAATATAGTTAAGGAAGGTAAATTGTTTAAAAATAATAATAAAGAAAAATAAATAATTAGTTTAAACTAATTCATTTCTTTATATAAATATTGAACACAGTTTAATTTTTCAGTGGTTCAGGTCACTTACCATGTAGTTTCTGCTTCACTCGTTCTCTAACAGATCTGTTCATCATTTCTGCTTTTGTTCCTACTGGTGTATGTTTCCATCTCTGCAGCAGAGAGATATAAAAGTATAGCAAGCACATCAGTGTCAGAATCAGTTTGTTTCTGTTTGATTTTGTGACTGAAGTCTTCTAAAATCGAAGGCTCTCAAGTATGTGTTCAAATTAATTTTCATATTTTTTTCTTTTTTGATTAAATGGGAAGTAACATTTCTTATTAATATATTTCAAAAATTAATTTTATCCCAAATAAACTCTTTGAATTATTTAAACAGAACACGAGACATATTTTTTAAATGCGACATTATTCCCCGAGATGTCTCATCTACATTAACAATGTCACCCATCCTCCCACTTGCTCCTCATCTTCAACTGCTTATTGTACAGTCAGTTTGTTTCCACCAAATTTTCCGTCTTCCTAACATAATGCCTCTATACATCTCATTTTTATTTTTGTATTTAATTTTTTTTTTAATATTATCATTTTCAATGCTAATGGAAATTAACAGTACAGGCACCAAAAGATTTCCCTGGAAGACTCTTCCATTTATTAAACAATGTCTTAGTGCCCCCCCAACACCAACCCACCCCACCCCCGTCGTTAAAGCATAGTACAAAAACTCTATAATATGAAAACATGGGGATTTGCTTTTAAATTTTAGATTTTGGGGGAAGCCATCGCTTATTGGTTAGAGAATCAGCTTTAGGACCAAAAGGTCAGTGGTTCAATTCCCAAGTGTGGTGATGGGGGAGCAAGCAGCATCCCCACACACACAAATGGCCAATGTGCCCTTGAGCAAGGCACCTCCTGACACTTCCAATTTGAGTGGCAGCCCACTGATCCAAATGTGTGCGCTCACCTTGGATGAGTTAAATTTAGAAGAAATAATTTCCCTTATGGGGAAAATTTTTAAAAATGTATTTAATATGTAATTAGCTTCACTTTGATTGGTTGGCATCATTCTTTTTTGGATTTTTTTTTACCCATTTTCTCCCTAATTTAGTCATGTAAAATTCCCACCTATCATGTATTGCCTTTCCTATGACACGGCCGCCACTGACCAGGGGAGGGGCGAAAGCATACAGCCTCCCCCTCATGACATGCAAAATGTTATTTTCGAACTGCGGCACCATGGGTATTTTGGGGGCGGTCTAACACACCCAGAGGGAAAGCGCTATCTGCCTCCTCATACACATGAGCTCACGGAGGCCTATAATTGGCTGCCGATAGCTGCTAGTGACAAGGAAATGAGCATATGCCGTTTCACCCGCCCATGAAAGCTTGGCCAGTTAGCGCCCATCAACTCCCGCCACAAACGTTGGTGAAGCTGGATTCGAAATTGTGATCTTATGGCTGGTATCTTTAAACATTATATCCATTATCCACACCTCACGGCAGACAGACTGCCACTAAACTCTTTTATTGTAGTGTTCGGCCTCTTACAGGTGTGTGGACTCCCGGCCGCGGTTATCTGCGTGCATCAACCAGAATTTGAACTCACAATCTCAAGGTGTTGTTCAAAGCTCCACATGAAAACCTGAGTTGTCCTATATTTTAAATCTCATTTTTAAATGTGATTTGACGAATAAGTATCACTGTATTTAGTTTATACTCCTGTAATTTTCTTGTTAAATATGAAAAGGCTTACCGTGTGTGCTCTTTTAACGGAAGGAGACTCAGATGCTGAACAGTTTCTTTTAGAGTCTGCAGAACAGACACAATTAGTTAATAAACGACTGCTATTCTACCAAAAGGATGGTAAGTTTCTATGCAACACACTTAAAAAAAAAAAAAAAAAAAAAAAAACAGAATCAAGAGATTCCAGTTACATTTTTTTGTGCTTGGATAGTGGAACGGACAGTAATCTGAAATGTACTCTTTCTGGTCAAGTCCACCTCCAGCCCGACTCCCAGCACAGATCTCAGCACCTCTTGAAGATTACCTGGAACTCTCCTATTGCATTTGTTTTATTTATTTATTTATTTATTTTGCTTTTCAACTTTTGATTACCATTTTATCAAAAATGTTTTAAGCCTGAATTGTTAATATTCCAAATATGTTTCTGCTCTTGAGCTTTGAGTCAATAATGTAAATAAACATGTGATGGAAATGTAAGATATTTCACTACTTTTTTTTTTAAACCACCCCACCCAAATCAAACATAAATTTGAGGTTCAATGTCTTCACTAACACTGGGGGGGCAGCTGTGAACAAATGGTCAGAGAATGAAATTTGGGACCAATCGGTTGCTGGTTCGATTCCCAAACCAGCAGCAAAAATATGTGGTTGCAGTGGGAGTGAGCTACACGTTCTCTTCCTCCGCCTTCATGACTGAAGTGCCCTTGAACAAGGCACCTAACCCTCAACTCTCTGGGCGACACATTGTGTATGGTGTGTGTGTATGGTGTGTGTATGGTGTGTGTGTGTTTGTGCTCACTTTGGATGGGTTAAAATGCAGAAAATTTTCCTTGTACGATTTAACACAGTATTCCAAAATAAAAAACACGACACACATTCTCATGCACTCATTTCACAAGCTGCTGCATCCTATTATGGTCACAGGGAGACGAGAGCCGAAAAGTCAAGAAACCTAACAGATCTTTAACGTATTACAGGTTTCACCACTAAAATTTATGGAACAAATTTTTATTACAACTTTATGAAAGTAAGTAACAGAAAAACAGGTCAGTGTTATTTGTCTGTCTGTTTATTGAAAAAAAAAAATGAAGCAACTTAACAGTGTGTAGAGCATATATGAGATTTGATTAATTATGAATCGATCTATGCTTCTCCAGGTGCTTCCTAAGGTTGCTTGTTCGGGTGAAGGTGAGATCGCAGAAAGGACACGGCTTTGGCACCGCATGTGTCTTTTCTCTGTGTGAATAAAGGGTTTGTTTAGTCGGGAACTTCTGGTCACAGTCCTTGCACTTTTCCCAGTCTGTTTTGTGGAGACTTAAGTGTTTTAACAGACCACTTTTACTTCCAAAAGTCTTCCTGCACACATTACAGGTATGCTTCGAGTCGACGTGCATGTTAAGATGTCTTGAAAAGACAACTTTATCGTGAAACATCTTGTGACACATATGGCATTTGTATTTTTGGTCATGCCACTCCAGATGGCTTTTGAGGCATCCCACTTCTTTAACAGAAATGTGACAAAACGTGGTCTTCTTTCTCTGTTCTGTAAAAAGCAGGAGGAATTTACTGCTCTGCATAAAACAACGAGAGAAATAAAGCTGACGTACACACTGAGGAAATAATTATTCACCTTCCTCAGGAGGCGGCCATAGCTGTTCACTGGCAGATAGATCTGCAATAACAAAAATCATTAAATGAAATCAGTTATGTTCAAATATAATAGAAATATTCAGGTTCACTGATTACACTGGCTATAGGAGGAACTCAGGAGGACATAATGTACCGTGAGAAAATATTCACACACAGTGTGTTGTATTAAATTCCAGTGTTAGGCATAAAAAGAAATGCTTGTGTTTCCCCTAACTTGACCTACCCAAACTTTTTTTGGTGTATAGAATGATCAATGGGAATGTTTATGCGTTGAGGCGACTGCCGGTCATTTTCTTGACATCATTAGCCTACAGAGTCAGCTGCGAGCGCTTCGTATTTATGAGCAGAATCATTCATTCATTTTCTAAACAGCTTAATCCCAATTAGGATTACACGGACACTTGCACCCATCTCAGTTGACTCTGGGTGGGAGCACAGTACACCCCGGACAGGCACCAGGCCATTGCAGGGCAGAAATATGCTGACGACTATGCAGCTACTCTTGTCAAAAGTCAGCAATGGTTTTCTTTGAAATGAACCTCTCACCACAGACCGTGCACGACATGGTCGCCTTTGATTACCCAGTTAGCTGCACTGGGGGGCAACAGTGACAACCTGGTGATAGTGGAGCTTAAACCCCCTACCTTGGAATAAGCAGTCCATCACCTTACCACCGGGCCACCACTGTCCGTCTTGCACAATCAGCCATTGAGCATGCGTTTTAGTGTGTGGCCAGTTTGGACCAGTGACGTGGAGAATAATCTAAACTGTGCGTAGACCCCTGTCTTGGGCTTCAACTTACTGTCTGAAAAAAACCTCTGCTGTGCTTTGTTTGTGTTGTGAATTGGTGTTGTTTCTGTGGTAAAATGCTCGGTTGTCCTGGTGCTGTTGGCTGTGAAAACCATGCATGCAGATGGTGTCAAAGAAATCTGTTTTCACCAGAATTTTTTATTCTTTGTGAAACCAGAGTCGTGCTGTTATTTATGGATAATAGCATATCATTCCAAGCAATCGAAATTCAAAGTAATTATATTTTTAGGCACTTGGGTTCAAACATAAATTAATTAATGATATTTCAGGTATAACTTATAATTGCACGGAAAAAAGAAAAGCCGACCACTGACCCGATTTTTTCTGAGCCCATTGGGGGAAACACAGCATTTTTTCTTTTTTTAGTCATTAGTGGAAAAATTAACCGTGGTTAATGCTGTTTACCTTCTGTTGAGGTTCCAGCCAACACTGTAGAGTCAGTATCTACATAAGAAAGTAAATATTAGTTTTTAAGTTTGGTGTAAAAACGAAACAGTTCATTATTGTGTGCAACTGAATTATTCATGTCATGTAACATTACATAAACATACATACTGGATTAATATCAGCCCATCTTTTCCATACATACACACACACACACACACACACACACAGGCAGTCTTCACTTAACGACGGGGTTACATTCTGTAGACCCTGTCATGAAGCGATTCTGTTGTTAAACGAACCCTGCTTTAGTAGACATTTTGCTTGGTTTGTATTTGAACAGTAGGCTACTGTGTTGCAAACGTATAGACCGTTGAATGTGAGAAACCATAACTTCTAGCAATCGCTTGAACTCTCTTACCTAGCAGCGTGGGAGACTTCCAACTGAGTTTTGAGTGTGTGTGTGTGTGTGTGTGTGTGTGTGTGTGAGTGTGAGTGAGAGTGAGTAGGGTAACGGGATGGGAGATGCTGCCGACACTGGGTATGTGCGAACATATGCAAATCTGCTTTGTTTCTGCTATGACTCGTTAAGAGTAAAAGTATACTTTTGATAATTTGACAATTTTTAACAGGCTGTTGTAACTCTGAATCATCGTTAATCGAGTCCATCGTTAAGTGAGAACCACCTGTACATACATACACACAGGGATCCCTCACTTTCCACGGTTAATTGAGACCGAGATCCCCCCTGTGACCGCCGAATTTCGTGAAGAAGGATCAACTCCCCTTGACTGACATATTCGTACATGTACAGGGATCCCTCACTTTCCGCAGTTAATTGGGAGCGATATCCTCCCCACGACCACCAAATTCCACGACGAAGGATCAACCCTCCCAACCAAAGTATACAAATAAGACATTTCCTTTCAAATTTTTCCCCTTGATCAGAGGTCACCACAGCGAATCATTTGCCTGTGTATATAATATCAGTAAATACATATTCAATGCTATAAATGCTTATAATAACAATTAAAACATTAAAAAATAATCCATGAGATGTAAATAAAATATAAATACACACATACAGATGTGCATGCACGCACTCAGATGTGCAGCTCACATAATGTAAGTAGTTTGATGGGAGGTTTTGGGTTGCTTTTTTGTTTGTTTTGGGGGGGGGGGGGGTTTGCATAATTGGCCTTGTTTTGCGGCATCTTCCTTAACTTTCCCCCCTATTCTTCCTCAATGTCCTTATTTTTTAATTCGATTAATATTTTAAAAAATAAATAAATAAAAAGATGCACTGAAGCCGCATGAATTGAAGCACGAAATAGTGAGAGATCCCTGTGGATACACACACACAAACACACACCCAGGGCGCTTTAAAAATTGGAGTGAGGGGGCGCTGATTAAAATCTTCCCAGCGGAGTGGAATGGTAAGTGCTTATTACCATCGAGGTGGAAAACATGAATAATAACAGAACAATTTAAAAAAAAAAAAAAAAAAAAAAAAAAAAAAGAGTTTTACTCGTATTTGTGTTATTCATTTTGTGGCATCAACCAAACTACTTACAAGAAAGCTAAAAAAAATAAACAGAAAACAGCATAAATGAAAAATAAAAGACCCCTTACTTTTCCCTCCTGGTGCTGTTCCTTGAAACATTTTTCCGGAAGTTAAATCAAGCCAATCAACACAAATGTCAACTTGAGCACATGGCACGTTGAACCAATCAACATGAACATCAACAAAAACACATGTCCAGGAACGTTGTTATCTTTTATGAAGTTAGTGAACAGGAGAATCGGATGAAAAATACTCATCAATTTCTGATTGAGCCAGATATGGAACATCGCTCCATTCATTCAGAGCATCCAATAGTTTTGCTTCAGCAGTTTCTAATGGTTCATCGGTTGTTGGATATTTACCAAGAGAACACAGCAAAATATTTTCCTGTTTTTTAAAGCACAGCAGAACAATCAAATGTGTTATTGCTGATGAACATTATAGACATTCCCCAGTGGCAGGGGGTCTTGAAATACAGTGTAAACTCACTTTTACAGGCAGTGAATGCCTGATTTTACCATTAAAGAGACTGATGGAATAAAATTGGTAAGTTTGATCTACGATTTGCTACCAGTACACATGGGTGGTTATTAGACGCAAGATCAAAAACAATGGGGGGAGGGGGGCTTATTAATGTCGAATACGGTGTGTATGTATAAAAAACACACAGATTGGAATCTCGTTGGTCAAACAATTCATTCCATCGATATGGTCAATTACCGATTTATTTGAAGAGTGAAACAATATTTCCCATAAGAAATAGTTAAAACTCTATTAATGAATTCAGATGAATGACCACTTCAACACAGTTGTATATAATTTGAAAACAAGGTATATTTAATTTAATTAAATTATTTATTAATAGACAATGCATACAGTAATGCACAAAAGAGTAAAACAATTATACATAACCTAATTATGTACTGTATTTGTTTACAGTACATACCTTTCTGGTTGCAAGTGTCAGCAAATGTGGATAGATGGAGAGGGAGAGATCAGGGACGGGTTATTGCTTTGAGGGGAAGTGGTGATTTTCCCCTTCTCTGTCTCTTGATCGAAGTTGATGCTTCACTTTCTCATGACTTTTCTTCTGCCCTTTCCAGTAGAATTACTGCTGCTTTTCTTAGGACTCATGACTAAGTAGCCGTAATGTCATGAATAAACACAATATGCAGTATGAGACATTCTCTCAATGGCTACTCTAAGTACTGTACACTGAGCACGAGTACAACACACTTGGATCTGCTCCGTTTGAACTCTGATTTGTTCGACCACCAAGGTTCCACTTTGTGTACACATATATATATATACACATATACACATATATATACACACACACAATCCCTCGCTACTTCGTGCTTGCGTGCATCGCGGGTTTTTCAAAAATATTAATCAAAAATTTTTTAAAATAAGGAAATTAAGGAAAAATAGGGAAGGTTGGTTAAAGAAAATGCTACAAAACAAGGACTATTATGCAAAAAAATAAATAAATAAATAAAACCAAAAACAAACAAACAAACAAAAAAACCAACCCAACAAAACTACTTATATTTTTATGTGAGTTGCGCATCTGTGTGTGGATTTATACTGTATTTTATTTACATCTTATGCATTATTTTTGAATGCTTGTTATTATAAGCATTTATAGCATTGAATATGTATTTATTGATATGATATACACACGCATGTGTGGGGGGGGTGCGGGGATCTTGTTCCCAATGAACCGCGGAAAGTGAGGGATCCCTGTATGTGTGTGTGTGCGCGCACATATATATATATATAAAAATAAAAAATATACACACACAGGGATCCCTCACTCTCCACCGAGATACCCACGCGACCATCGAAATCCACGAAGTAGGATCAACCCCCCCCGCCAAAAATCAACGTATACGTACATATATATATATATATATATATATATATATATATATATATATATATATATATATATATATATATATATACACACACACACACACACACTAGTCCTTCTCAAAAAATTAGCATATTGTGATAAAGTTCATTATTTTCTGTAATGTACTGATAAAAATTTAACTTTCATATATTTTAGATTCATTGCACACCAACTGAAATATTTCAGGTCTTTTATTGTTTTAATACTGATGATTTTGGCATACAGCTCATGAAAACCAAAAATTCCCATCTCAAAAAAATAGCATATTTTATCTGACCAATTAAAAAAAAAGTGTTTATAATACAAAAAAAAGTCAACCTTCAAATAATTATGTTCAGTTATGCACTCAATACTTGGTCGGGAATACTTTTGCAGAAATGACTGCTTCAATGGGGCGTGGCATGGAGGCAATCAGCCTGTGGCACTGCTGAGGTGTTACGGAGGCCGAGGATGCTTCGATAGCAGCCTTAAGCTCATCCACAGTGTTGAGTCTGGTGTCTCTCAACTTTCTCTTCACAATATCCCACAGATTCTCTATGGGGTTCAGGTCAGGAGAGTTGGCAGGCTAATTGAGCACAGTAATACCATGGTCAGGAAACCATTTAGCAGTGGTTTTGGCACTGTGAGCAGGTGCCAGGTCGTGCTGAAAAATGAAATCATCTCCATAAAGCTTTTCAGCAGATGGAAGCATGAAGTGCTCCAAAATCTCCTGATAGCGAGCTGCATTGACCCTGCCCTTGATAAAACACAGTGGACCAACACCAGCAGCTGACATGGCACCTCAGACCATCACTGACTGTGGGTACTTGACACTGGAGTTCAGGCATCCTCCCCCCAAGATAGCGCTGGATGACCTGCAGCCAGTTACAGGAGCTCTTCAGCTTATTTTCCATTTGTTTTTCTTTTCTATTGTATATCGGCGTGTTTCTTTATCTGTTTTCAAAGTTTCTTTTTCTTTCTTCAATCCTGCATTTGGGAAACCTACTTTTATGATGCTATTGTTTTGCTGTGCACTTTTACTTTCACTTTTTGGATCGGCGTCAGGAAACTCATTCACTGACAGCTCTGAGCAACGCACGTCTTACACACGTGAGACCCTCCTTGGCCTGCGCGGCCCCGCCCTCCTTCATGCGGAAAAGCCCGTTGTTCCTCTGGAAATATGGAGGAAAAGGAGAGGCTGCAGAGGGGGACGAAAGACGCGGAGGACATGTGTTCCCTCTGTCATCACGGGAAATATCCGCACGATCGCCAACAAGACCGAGAAGCTGGCGGCGCTGACCCGGGAGCAGAGGGAGTACCGGGACTGCAGCCTCATGTGTTTTTCAGAGACGTGACTGAATGAACTCACACCGGACTCTGTGGTTTCTCGCACGTGCAGATCGGGGTGTGGCGGAGAGCGGAAAGAAGAAAGGAGGGGGCATGGTGGTCTGTGAATGAATCATGATGCCACCCGGTCAATGTGCACGTGAAGGAGCAGCTGTGCACGCGGGACCTAGAGCTGCTCGCGGTGAGCGCGCGGCCATATTATCTGCCGAGGGAGTTTTCACACGTGATTGTGTTTTGCGTGTACATTCCGCCCTCGGATGATGCGGCGGCCGCGTGTGAGCGTCTCCACAGCGCTGTCAGTCAGACAGACTCGTCACCCCCACGCCATGATTCTGATCAGCGGGGACTTTAACCACGCCCCTCTCTCCGCCTCTCTCCCGACGTTCACGCAATACGTGAAGTGCACCACAAGAGACAATAAAATGCTGGACTTGCTGTATGCTAATGTGAAGAACGCTTACAGCTCCACCCCCCTCCCCCCACTGGGACGCTCAGACCACAACCTGGTCTACCTGCTCCCCCAATACACACCCAGGGTGCGAAAGGAACCTGCGCAGAAGAGGTCTGTGAAAGTGTGGACCAAGGAGACCAATGAGAGGCTTAGGGACTGTTTCCAGACCACAGACTGGCGCATGCTCTGTGACTCCTTTGGTGATGACATCGACGGCCTCACACACTGTATCACGGACTCCATGAACTTCTGCGTGGACAGCACTGTGCCAACACGGAGGGTACGGTGCTTCTCCAACAACCACCTGTGGGTCACCCCTCAGCTTAAAGTCCTCCTGAACCAGAAAAAGAGGGCTTTCATCTCGGGTGATAGAGAGGAGCAGAAGAAGGTCCAGCGTGAGCTCCAGTGGAGGATCAGGAGGGCCAAGAAGGATTATAAGAAGAAGATGGAGGAGAAGCTGGCTCAGAACAACGTGCAGGATGTCTGGAGAGGACTAAAGACCATGTCTGGATTTGGACAGAGTGTCAGAGGGACAGCTGATGGTGACCAGCGCTGGGCGGATGAATTAAACTGTTACTTCAACAGGTTTGATGCAGAGGAGGAAGGTGGACATACTGTGTGTTCAGGAGACCAGGTGGAACGGTAGCAAGGCGAGATGCTTGGGAGCAGGGTTTAAGCTGTTTTTTCATGGTGTGGATGGGAAGAGAAATGGAGTAGGAGTCATCTTGAAGGAGGAGTTTGCCAGGAATGTTTGAGAAGTGAAAAGAATGTCAGACAGAGTGATGAGTCTCAATTTAGAAATTGAAGGCATGATGTTCAATGTTGTTAGTGCTTATGTCCCACAGGCAGGATGTGAGCTAGAAGAGAAGGAGAGATTCTGGAGTGAGTTAGACGAAGTGATGCAGAGTACCCCCAGAGGTGAAAGAACGGTCATTGGGGCAGACTTCAATGGACATGTTGGTGCAGGAAACAGAGGGGACGAGGAAGTGATGGGCAGGTTTGGTATCCAGGACAGGAACGCAGAAGGACAGATGTTGGTAGATTTTGCAAAAAGGATGGAAATGGCTGTGGTAAATACTTTCTTCCAGAAGAGAGAGGAGCATAGGGTGACTTATAAAAGCGGAGGTAGGAGCACACAGGTAGACTACATCTTGTGCAGGCGATGTAATTTGAAGGAAGTCAGTGACTGCAAAGTAGTAGCGGGTGAGAGTGTCGCCAAACAGCATAGGATGGTGGTGTGGGGGATGACGCTGATGGTGAGGAAGGTGAAGAAGGCAAAGGCAGAGCAGAAGACAAAGTGGTGGAAGCTGAAAAAGGAGGAATGTTGTGTTGTCTTCAAGGAGGAGTTGAAACAGGCTTTGGGTGGTCAGGAAGTGCTTCCAGATGACTGGACAACTACAGCTAATGTGATCAAGGAGACAGGTAGGAGAATACTTGGTGTGTCATCTGGAAGGAGAGGAGATAAGGAGACTTGGTGGTGGAATGAGAAAGTGCAGGAGTGTGTACAAAAGAAAAGGTTAGCTAAGAAGAAGTGGGACATTGAGAGGACCGAAGAGATTAAACAGGAGTACAGGGAGACACAGCGTAAGGTAACGGTGTCAAAGGCCAAACAGAGGGCATATGATGACTTGTATGCTCGGTTGGAAAGTAAAGAAGGAGAAAATGATTTATACAGGTTGGCACAGCAGAGAAATAGAGATGGGAAGGATGTGCAGCAAGTTAGAGTGATTAAGGACAGAGAGGGAAATGTATTGACTGATGACAGAAGTGTGCTGGGAAGATGGAAAGAGTACTTTGAAGAGCTGATGAATGAGGAAAATGAGAGAGAGAAAAAAGAGAAGAAGAGGTGACTGTTGAGGACAGCATTGAAGAGGATGAAGCATTCATCATCCTCTTCAATGCCCTCCTCACTT
Source organism: Plotosus lineatus (assembly GCA_024760905.1). NCBI lineage: Eukaryota > Metazoa > Chordata > Actinopteri > Siluriformes > Plotosidae > Plotosus > Plotosus lineatus. The sequence goes on along the minus strand of CM045728.1, from coordinate 24,944,691 downwards.
CACCCTTACTAATCTTTGAAAGGCAGTTGGCCCTGATGTCATACCGGTGGAGGTATGGAAGTGTCTCGGAGAGGAAGCAGTAGATTTCCTGACAAGAACATTTAACAAAGTCTTAGAGAGTGACAGGATGCCAGAGGAATGGAGGAGAAGTGTGCTGGTGCCCATTTTTAAGAACAAGGGAGATGTGCAGAGTTGTGGCAACTACAGAGGGATAAAGTTGATGAGCCATACGATGAAGTTATGGGAAAGAATAGTGGAAGCAAGACTAAGGGCAGAGGTCAGTATCTGTGAACAACAGTTTGGTTTCATGCCAAGAAAGAGCACCACAGATGCAGTGTTTGCCTTGAGGATGTTAATAGAGAAGTACAGAGGTCAGAAGGAGCTGCATTGTGCCTTTGGGACCTGGAGAAAGCATATGACAGGGTGCCGAGAGAGGAACTGTGATATTGCATGAGAAAGTCTGGAGTGGCAGAGAAGTATGTTAGAGTGGTGCAGGACATGTATGAGAGATGTAAGACAGTGGTGAGGTGTGCTGTCGGTGTGACAGAAGAGTTCAAGGTGGAGGTGGGACTGCATCAAGGGTCAGCTCTGAGCCCCTTCTTGTTTGCTATGGTGATGGACAGGCTGACAGACAAGGTTAGGCAAGAATCTCCATGGACTATGATGTTTGCAGATGACATTGTGATCTGCAGTGAGAGCAGAGAACAAGTGCAGGAAAATCTAGAGAGGTGGAGGTATGCCCTGGAAAGGAGGGGATTGAAGGTTAGTCTTAGTAAGACAGAATACATGTGTGTGAACGACAAGGACCCAAGAGGAACGGTGAGGTTACAAGGGAGCAGAGATAAGGAAGGTGGAGGATTTAAGTACTTAGGCTCAACAATCAAGAGCAATGGAGAGTGTGGAAAAGAGGTGAAGAAGCGTGTGCAGGCAGGTTGGAATGGTTGGAGAAAAGTGTCCGGTGTGATGTGTGATAGGAAGGTATCGGCAAAAATGAAAGGAAAAGTGTACAAGACGGTGTTGAGGCCAGCGATGTTGTATGGTTTAGAAACAGTGGCCCTGGGGAAAAGACAGGAGGCAGAGCTGGAGGTAGTAGAGATGAAAATGTTGAGGTTCTCTTTGGGAGTAACGAGGATGGATAGGATCAGGAATGAGCACATCAGAGGGACAGCACATGTTAGATGTTTTGGAGACAAAGTCAGAGAGGCTAGATTGAGATGGTTTGGACATGTACAGAGGAGGGATAGTGAGTATATTGGCAGTTGGATGCTGAGGTTGGAACTACTAGGCAGAAGGCCCAGAGGAAGACCAAAGAGATTTATGGATGTGGTGAAGGCGGACATGAAGGTCGTTGGAGTAAGAGAAGATGCAGAGGATAGGGTGAGATGGAGGCAGATGATTCGCTGTGGCGACCCCTGAAGGGAAAAGCCGAAAGGACAAGAAGAGATATATATATATATATATATATATATATATATATATATATATATATATATATATATATTTTTTTTTTTTTTTTTTTTTTACATTTCTATTTGTTCTTCAATTTCATTTTACTTTCACTTTGACCGACAGCCCTGTTCATGTCTCCGAATGGTTTTGATGGAAGATTTTGGGTTGTTTTTTGTTGGTTTAGGGGTTGTTGGTTTTTTTTTTGCATAATTGTTTTATGGCATCTTCCTTAAATATTCATCAAATTTAAAAATAAGGAAATTATTTATTTATTTTTTAAAAAAACATGATGCACTGAAACAACATTAATTGAAGTGGGAAGTAGAGAGGGATCCCTGTATACACACACACACACACACACACACACACACACACACACACACAGGGATCCCCCGCTACTTTGTGCTTAAATTCATGCGGCTTCAGTGCATAGCGGTTTTTAGTTTTTGGTTTTTTTTAATATTCATTGAATTAAAAAGGAAAAAAAAAGGTAATTAAGGAAGATAGTGGAAAAAGTTAAGAGGCTGCAAAGCCGTCAGCGTGTTTCTGTCCCTTGCTAAAAAGGGTTGTGACAGGAAGGGCATCCGACGTAAAAAAACCTCTGCCAAATCAAACCTGCGAATCAGATGATTCGCTGTGGCGACTCCTGAGTAAAAGGGAAAAAGCCGAAAGGAAGACAGACAGTGGAAAAAGTTAAGGAAAATGCCAGAAAAACGAGGCCAATTATGCAAAAAAAAAAAAAAAAATTTAAAAACCTTAACGGACACAAAACAAATCCAAAACCTCCCATCAAAACTAGTTATTTTTGTGAGGTGCGCATCTGAGTGCATGCACGTGGGTGCATGGGGGAGGTTCTCCTTCGTGGATTTCGGTGGTCTCGGGGGATCTCGGTCCCAATTAATCTCGGAAAGTGAGGGATCCCTGTGTGTGTGTTTTAAATTATTTATTTTTATATATATATATGTATAAAGCATACACCGATCAGACACTGTTGGGACATTTAATATAATTTCATAAAGTGGTCCACACCTGATTCTCTCAGACTTTTCTAAATTTTTACATACTTAAAGAACATTATATATGATGGGAAAATCCAAATTTTCAAGTCTTACAGTGGTGCTCGAATACTTTAGAGGTTGAACAAATCGGAACGCAATCAAAAAATCCCAGATTCCCCGTCCCGGAAGTCGACCAAAATCTGGAAGTTGAACGCTAAAAAAAGCACAAGAAAAACTGAGACCGAGAGGTAGGGGGAATGCACGCTTTCCGGAAGTTGTTGTTACTCTGTATCACCCTGATAAAGCTAAAGCTAGCAGCGCTGTGAACACCTTTAACGATGAGGTCATGAGCTACTTCCATAAGGTTTTGAAAATAAGGCAGAAACAAGCCACATTAGAAATATTCTTCAAGAAAAGAAAGGGACATTGTGAAGAAGAGTCATCCTTGCCGAAGCGAGTAGCAAGAGAAAAAACACCTTGGGCTGATTCACCTGAAACTGTTATCGAAAGGGATCCTCCTCCTCTCTCCCTCTCCAACATTTACATATGCCAACTGCTCACCACCACAAAAAGGTAAAAAATTCTTATCTTTATTGTTCTTATGCTTTAACTGTAGCATTCAACTGTGGTTTTTATTTTAGTGTGTTATGGTCTGTGTTGTGAGAGACTCTGGTTTTGGCAGCTCTAACTCTCTCTCTCTCTCTCTCTCTCTCTCTCTCTCTCTCTCTCTATGCATGCAGGTGCTGGACAGGGGCGTGGCTGTCACGCATGGGTTGAACTAGAGTACAGGAAAATTGTATAGTCACTGTTAGAGATGCAGAGAAAACAAAAATCATAAACGAATGGAACTTCAGAGTGCCAGGGAGATCACGGGGAAACGGGGTCACGAAGAGGGACAATCTTCTAGCGCCGGGAGGAGCACGCTGCTCGTCTTTATAGCCCGGTGACTGCCTAGTGGAATCAGGTGTGTGTGCTTAGCACTCCACCCGCGTGTGACAGCCACACCCCTCTCCAGCACCTGCATGCATAAAGAGAGAGTTAGAGCCGCCAAAATCAGAGTCTCTCACAACACTGACCATAACCTAGTCTACTGTATTCAATAATTTCACTTAATTTGCGGACCTACGGTATGAGTACGGTACCATTAATTTCTGTTCAAAAGATGACGGAACGGCTTAAGTCCATTTACATTATTTGTAATGGGGAAAAATAGATCTGGAATTCGACCAAATCAGAATTCGCCAAGCTGCCTGGAACAAATTGTGGTCAAGTACCGAGGTACCACTGTAATTGTAAATAGTTCCAAAGTTATGACCATTTGAAGTCGGTAAAGGGTATCCTAAAATCACAACCAAAATTTACATTTGAAAAATTTTACTATTTTCAGGCTTCTATAACTTCTGAACAACAAGTGCTGAAGGTTTGAAATTTTCATAATCATTTCACAAGAATCTATAGTCCTCTAAAATTTGAAAAGGTTTACTCATGTTTATAATTGCATGAATGACAAAGTTGAGGTTTTATCCAACACTAACTTCTAAAATGCACTTTTTTCCACCTATTAACACAAAAACTCATCATCATATTCATTAGAAATTTTCTGTGCTATATCTTGGCTAAGTAGGGAATGGAGCTGTGTGAAATGAAGGTCCCGTGTTATGTTATGCATGACATATGAACAGCTGAAAATCAAGAGTATCTGTCGGACCTTCAGATTCAAAGGTCAATATCAGCATGTGGGATTGTGATGTGTGTGAGGTAGTATCTCAAAATAACAGACACCAAGAAGTACAGGACTTGCCCTAAATTTTTGACACCAAGCACAACTTGCTTCTATAAGTCCTTCTATGTTAAATGTTCAAATTAAATATGCACGTTTTCTCCCCCATATTTGAGGCATATCACAGAAAAGTTATCGATTTCCAAGCGTTCGATTGCATGTATTGCAGAATCAAGATGATATTAAGTCCTTACAAATTTTCAAAAATCATTTGCAAAGTTGATTTAGTTGTGTGCTTCCAATTTTTTAAAACCGTTCAGACACCTTTTCTGTATCCTGGATAAGTTTATACTGTCAACCAGATGAATAGAATTTTTAAAAAGCTGAAAATTGGCAGAGGCATTCTTGTCTTTTCTTCCCTTTTGCTATGAAGCCCTTCAAAACTTCTGGAGCAACCAATCACCTCCAAAGTCACATAATTAGTGAAATGAAGTCCAGCTATGTGCAACCCAAGTGTCACATGATCCGTTAGTATAAACACACCTTTTCTGAAAGGCCCCAGAGGCTACAACACCATGAAGTCCAAGAAGCTCTCCAAATAATTTAGGGATAAATTTGTTGAGTACAAATCAGAGCAATTCAATCCATCATCTTCAAATGAAAAGAACATATTACCACAACAAAATTGCCAAGATGACATGGCCGACCTTTGATAACCCAGTTGGCTGTACTGGGGGAACCTTCAAACAATCCATTTTAATCGGATGTTAAACCATACATTTTTGGACATTTAGTGTATTAGTTGAACCTCCATCCTGATTTTTGTTCTTTGCATCCCTCAAAAAAAACCTAGGATCCGTCAGGATACAGGGTCTTGTTTAAAAGTACAAGCTTCTCAACAAAAGTCGTAAATTGTACATACAGCATCTTCTATTGGAAAATAAAACCCATCCACCTATCTGTACTACTCTAACTGTCTGGGTTGGTAACCAACCCGAAAAGGACTTTGGGTGATAGATAGGGTACACCCGAAACAGATCAGCAGTCTTCCAGGGCAAAACAGGCAGAAATAACAAAATTACATTCACACATATGGACAATACGGAGTAGTGACTGGAGCAAAATGTGCACGTCTCTGGTCTGTAGGAGGAAACTGGACCACCTTACAGACACCCAAATAAGCACAAGGAGGACATGTGGACTCCACACAGTGTACGCTCTTTCTAGATGTATCACTCGAATCCTTTCCATTAAATTTAATGAGGGATATATGCTATTTTAAACTCAAACTCTCAGTCCATTTCCTGTCCTGTGTTGTGTATGTGGACAAACACCATGAAGACACGGTCTCGGGACATGTTGTTAAGTGGGCTTCCTCTGTACAGGAACCGCGTGTGGGCGTCGAGGTTCCGCTGTACAGGAACCGCGTGTGGGCGTCGAGGTTCCGCTGTACAGGAACCGCGTGTGGGCGTCGAGGTTCCGCTGTACAGGAACCGCGTGTGGGCGTCGAGGTTCCGCTGTACAGGAACCGCGTGTGGGCGTCGAGGGTCCGCTGTACAGGAACCGCGTGTGGGCGTCGAGGGTCCGCTGTACAGGAACCGCGTGTGGGCGTCGAGGTTCCGCTGTACAGGAACCGCGTGTGGGCGTCGAGGTTCCTCTGTACAGGAACCGCGTGTGGGCGTCGAGGTTCCGCTGTACAGGAACCGCGTGTGGGCGTCGAGGTTCCTCTGTACAGGAACCGCGTGTGGGCGTCGAGGTTCCGCTGTACAGGAACCGCGTGTGGGCGTCGAGGTTCCGCTGTACAGGAACCGCGTGTGGGCGTCGAGGTTCCGCTGTCCAGGAACCGCGTGTGGGCGTCGAGGTTCCGCTGTACAGGAACCGCGTGTGGTCGTCGAGGTTCCGCTGTACAGGAACCGCGTGTGGGCGTCGAGGTTCCGCTGTACAGGAACCGCGTGTGGGCGTCGAGGTTCCGCTGTACAGGAACCGCGTGTGGGCGTCGAGGTTCCGCTGTACAGGAACCGCGTGTGGGCGTAGAGGTTCCTCTGTACAGGAACCATGTGGGCGTAGAGGTTCATCTGTACAGGAACCATGTGGGCGTAGAGGTTCATCTGTACAGGAACCATGTGTGGTCGTCGAGGTTCCGCTGTACAGGAACCGCGTGTGGGCGTCGAGGTTCCGCTGTACAGGAACCGCGTGTGGGCGTCGAGGTTCCGCTGTACAGGAACCGCGTGTGGTCGTCGAGGTTCCGCTGTACAGGAACCGCGTGTGGTCGTCGAGGTTCCGCTGTACAGGAACCGCGTGTGGGCGTCGAGGCTCCGCTGTACAGGAACGCGTGTGGCGTCGAGGTTCCGCTGTACAGGAACCGCGTGTGGGCGTCGAGGTGCCGCTGTACAGGAACCGCGTGTGGTCGTCGAGGTTCCGCTGTACAGGAACCGCGTGTGGGCGTCGAGGTTCCGCTGTACAGGAACCGCGTGTGGGCGTCGAGGTTCCGCTGTACAGGAACCGCGTGTGGGCGTCGAGGTTCCGCTGTACAGGAACCGCGTGTGGGCGTAGAGGTTCCTCTGTACAGGAACCGCGTGTGGGCGTAGAGGTTCATCTGTACAGGAACCGCGTGTGGGCGTAGAGGTTCATCTGTACAGGAACCGCGTGTGGGCGTAGAGGTTCATCTGTACAGGAACCGCGTGTGGGCGTAGAGGTTCATCTGTACAGGAACCATGTGGGCGTAGAGGTTCATCTGTACAGGAACCATGTGGGCGTCGAGGTTCCGCTGTACAGGAACCGCGTGTGGGCGTCGAGGTTCCGCTGTACAGGAACCGCGTGTGGGCGTCGAGGGTCCGCTGTACAGGAACCGCGTGTGGGCGTCGAGGGTCCGCTGTACAGGAACCGCGTGTGGGCGTCGAGGGTCCGCTGTACAGGAACCGCGTGTGGGCGTCGAGGGTCCGCTGTACAGGAACCGCGTGTGGGCGTCGAGGTTCCCCTGTACAGGAACCGCGTGTGGGCGTCGAGGTTCCGCTGTACAGGAACCGCGTGTGGGCGTCGAGGTTCCGCTGTACAGGAACCGCGTGTGGGCGTCGAGGTTCCGCTGTACAGGAACCGCGTGTGGGCGTCGAGGTTCCGCTGTACAGGAACCGCGTGTGGGCGTCGAGGTTCCGCTGTACAGGAACCGCGTGTGGGCGTCGAGGTTCCGCTGTACAGGAACCGCGTGTGGGCGTCGAGGTTCCGCTGTACAGGAACCGCGTGTGGGCGTCGAGGTTCCGCTGTACAGGAACCGCGTGTGGGCGTCGAGGTTCCGCTGTACAGGAACCGCGTGTGGGCGTCGAGGTTCCTCTGTACAGGAACCGCGTGTGGGCGTCGAGGTTCCTCTGTACAGGAACCGCGTGTGGGCGTCGAGGGTCCGCTGTACAGGAACCGCGTGTGGGCGTCGAGGTTCCCCTGTACAGGAACCATGTGGGCGTAGAGGTTCATCTGTACAGGATCCATGTGGGCGTAGAGGTTCATCTGTACAGGAACCGCGTGTGGGCGTCGAGGTTCCGCTGTACAGGAACCGCGTGTGGGCGTCGAGGGTCCGCTGTACAGGAACCGCGTGTGGGCGTCGAGGTTCCGCTGTACAGGAACCGCGTGTGGGCGTCGAGGTTCCTCTGTACAGGAACCGCGTGTGGGCGTCGAGGTTCCTCTGTACAGGAACCGCGTGTGGGCGTAGAGGTTCCTCTGTACAGGAACCGCGTGTGGGCGTAGAGGTTCCTCTGTACAGGAACCGCGTGTGGGCGTAGAGGTTCATCTGTACAGGAACCGCGTGTGGGCGTAGAGGTTCATCTGTACAGGAACCGCGTGTGGGCGTAGAGGTTCATCTGTACAGGAACCGCGTGTGGGCGTAGAGGTTCATCTGTACAGGAACCATGTGGGCGTAGAGGTTCATCTGTACAGGAACCATGTGGGCGTCGAGGTTCCGCTGTACAGGAACCGCGTGTGGGCGTCGAGGTTCCGCTGTACAGGAACCGCGTGTGGGCGTCGAGGGTCCGCTGTACAGGAACCGCGTGTGGGCGTCGAGGGTCCGCTGTACAGGAACCGCGTGTGGGCGTCGAGGTTCCCCTGTACAGGAACCGCGTGTGGGCGTCGAGGTTCCGCTGTACAGGAACCGCGTGTGGGCGTCGAGGTTCCGCTGTACAGGGACCGCGTGTGGGCGTCGAGGTTCCGCTGTACAGGAACCGCGTGTGGGCGTCGAGGTTCCGCTGTACAGGAACCGCGTGTGGGCGTCGAGGTTCCGCTGTACAGGAACCGCGTGTGGGCGTCGAGGTTCCGCTGTACAGGAACCGCGTGTGGGCGTCGAGGTTCCGCTGTACAGGAACCGCGTGTGGGCGTCGAGGTTCCGCTGTACAGGAACCATGTGGGCGTCGAGGTTCCGCTGTACAGGAACCGCGTGTGGGCGTCGAGGTTCCGCTGTACAGGAACCGCGTGTGGGCGTCGAGGTTCCGCTGTACAGGAACCGCGTGTGGGCGTCGAGGTTCCGCTGTACAGGAACCGCGTGTGGGCGTCGAGGTTCCTCTGTACAGGAACCGCGTGTGGGCGTAGAGGTTCCTCTGTACAGGAACCGCGTGTGGGCGTAGAGGTTCCTCTGTACAGGAACCGCGTGTGGGCGTAGAGGTTCCTCTGTACAGGAACCGCGTGTGGGCGTAGAGGTTCATCTGTACAGGAACCATGTGGGCGTAGAGGTTCATCTGTACAGGAACCATGTGGGCGTAGAGGTTCATCTGTACAGGAACCATGTGGGCGTAGAGGTTCATCTGTACAGGAACCATGTGGGCGTAGAGGTTCATCTGTACAGGAACCATGTGGGCGTAGAGGTTCATCTGTACAGGAACCATGTGGGCGTAGAGGTTCATCTGTACAGGAACCATGTGGGCGTAGAGGTTCATCTGTACAGGAACCATGTGGGCGTAGAGGTTCATCTGTACAGTAACCATGTGGGCGTAGAGGTTCATCTGTACAGGAACCATGTGGGCGTAGAGGTTCATCTGTACAGGAACCATGTGGGCGTAGAGGTTCATCTGTACAGGAACCATGTGGGCGTAGAGGTTCATCTGTAAAGGAACCATGTGGATGTGGAACTAGAGGTCCCTCTGTATAGGAACTATGTGGATGTGGAAGTGGAGGTAATGATGATTTAGTCCACTAACCGTTTGTATCTCTCACTTCACTCCCAGTGTCTTCTTTCTCCTCTTTGGTCGTTTTATTCCCCACCACGGTTTCAGATGCCGGTTGGGGTCTTTGCTGCTGTAAACTCTGCAACTTTTGTCTCAATTCTTCGTTCTCCTTTTTGCTTCTTTCTATTTCTATGTGAAGGGATTTGAACCAGCTCTCCGCCAGCGCGCAGATGTCTGACACCGCTGTTTTCATCAACACGTCCAGCACAGCAGTCAGCTGCACGTGAAAATGGGAATCCACCATGTTTACCTTGTAGACTACACGCGATAAAAATCTTCTAATTACAGTAGTTGTAATTAACCGAGCTAGCGGATTATATATATGTACCTGTTAGCTCAATGCCCTACGTCTCGCTTTAGGCCACGTCTAGTTCACATACTTGAGCACTATAAAGTGTGCTATACAGTACACTAAACACGCCTCAGGGTCATGATGACTAGTGTTCTAGAATGAAGAGTTTGGGACCAAACCTTAGGATTAAACCAAAATGACTCCATGCTACGCAGATAGTACTCTACAAAGGGCTTCATTTACTACCATGTTCTGACCTTATGTAGTGCACTAATGTAGGGTATTGAGATATTTTGGAACCAGACATGGACCGCTTCCGCTATGTGACGCTTATTTATTTTATTTTATTTTTTTAGTTAACGCCCTCTACTGGCCGGTCTGAGAAAGCAGACTGCCGACGGTCCGTGGAGGTTCCATTTGGGTTCTCCAGTTCCATTCGACCTATGACAGACCGTCCCTAAATGTGGGACAAATGTCTGGTTTCTTGCAATTCTATTCTGAGGGCATATTCATTCATTCATTCATTCATTCGTCAGCCATTTAATCCTAATTGGAGTAGCGGGAGGCTGACACACATCTCATCCGACTTTGGATGAGAGTGGGGTACACCCTGCACTGCTCACAAATCCACCACAGGGTTAACCTTCACACAACCGTCCACACTCATTCTCACATCTATGGGTGATTTGGAGCAGCCAATTGGGCTACGGGGCAGTGGTGGTGTGGTGGTAAACGTGCACACACACACACACACACACACACACACACACACCCCACCAGTGTGGCTAACTGGGTTATCATATCTCTCACTGTCTATGTGTGAGGCATGTAAAATAACCATTGCTGTGTTTTGACAAGAGTAGCTGCAAAGCCGTCAGCGTGTTTCCGCCCTGCCAAGGCCTGGCGAGCTGTCCATGGTGTACTCTGCCTTCACCCAGAGTTGGCTGGGATGGGCACCAGCTTCCTTACCAAATTAGGATTAAGCGGATACAGAAAATGAACTGAACAGAGTTAGAAGTTATCAAAATCAAGTACCACACAAACACATATATGCATAAATGAAGGGAGGGCCTCAAAGCAAGAAGGACCTGGGTTCGAGTCTCTAGCTTAATTAAATAAAAAATAAAAACATTACTATGTTGAACTTGCATTTTCTCCCTGGGTTCTTCCAGGTACAAATTGTCCCAGGTGTGAACGCAAATGGGTTTGTGTGGATGTCGCCATACAATTATCTGAGATGTTCAGGGTGTACCCCACCTTCGTCCACGTTCCAATCTCCCTGCAACCCTATGATGTGAGTGGAGGGGAGTTACATGACAGAAATACTTTCAGGGTGCTGTGTGTGTGTGTGTGTGTGTGTGTGAGAGATCTTGATCTTGATCTTGATAGGTTATGTGATACGTCGCAAGGACATTAATTCACCGCTGGAGAGAGAGAGAGAGAGAGAGAGATTGAATATATTAAATGTTTTTATTATTTTTAAAGTAATCACGATCCAATTAACCAATAGAACCTTTGATTCATATAACTTTTCATTCATTCATTGTCATTCTTATTTATTTGACTTGAAGCCGTCATTCCTTGAACTCACACACTGCGCATGCGCAAGAATTCTGCTTTCTTGGTCAGCAGGTAAAGCTTCGCGTGTTGTTGCTGTCCGTGTTGGTGTCATTGTTTTAACAGCAAAATGCTCAAGTTCCTTCCAAAATTCATGCTCCTACTGTTGTTAGCATTCCCGGCAACAGTTTTTATGAAAGGTAAGATGTCTGAGAAACGTACAAGTGATTGTTGCGGATCGTTTTATTGATTAAACTGCATGCATGTTCTCGGTTGGCAGTAGTAGGCCGGCTCGTACACGGTGAGCTATTTTCCTCAAAAATGTAGTGTGTAGTAAGAAATTCTTATTTTTATGCGAAATATTTATATTATTACCATTACCGAGGAAGACTTTTCTAGCACACCATTCATTACCTCAGTGAAGCTAAATAGCTAGCTCACTACACTCAGCCTGAGCGTGTATTAACTGACGTGTCCTTAAAGGCTCATGCTAGGATAATGCTAGCTTATGCTAGCTTACAGTGCAGTATAACAGGCGGATTTTGCAGAAGCGGGGTGCTGTCCTGTAAAAAAAGGATTTATGAGGAAGTTAGTAATTGGTGTTACTATGTCAACATGTTGGTAAAAGGTAGAGAATGTATTTTCTAATAGGGAATAAGGTTGTTAGTTTCAGCTTGCTAGCGCAGTGGCTTTAAAGTAGACACTGGTGTAAGACTAAGTGTAATTATAAACAAATTCGTCTTTTTGGCATTGGATGCTATGCCTGGATTAATTTCTGGAACCTGGAGTGTAGTCATGACAATTTCAAAGGTCTCCCTGGAAATGTATAAACCAGGTTAGGAGTACTGATGTGCCACGTATTTTTGCAGATTTAATCAAGAGCCTCTACTGATCCCATCTGGAGAGAGAAAGGCAATCACTTTTAGTTTGACTTATTTTGTTTTCATTAAAAAAAAAAAAAACTTGGTTGCAGTATAGATGAGTTTAGTCTAATGATGCCCTAACAAGACAGACTGCATTTATTAGTTTTCTAAGCCACTTTATCCTAATTGGGGTCGCATCTCAGCCAGCTCTGAGCAAGGGCAGGGTAGACCCTGTACAGCTTGCCAGGTCATCACAAAACCAATACACATGCTCACATTCACGAGGGCAATTTGGAACAGCCAGCCAGCCTAATGTGCCTGTTTTTGAACTGTGGGAGGAAACCAGAATACCCAGAGGAAACCCACACAAGCATGGCTGGAACATGCAAACTCCATACAGAAACACGAGCTTGGAGATCAGACCCAGGTCTCCTTGCTGTGAGATGGATGTGCCATTATGCTTCCCCAATATTGGTAAAAAATAAATAAATAAATATATTAATAATACTAATAATAAAACAGTAACTGAAAAAATAATTGTTTTGAGGGGAAAAAAGACTTTTAGGTTAATTGGCTTTCCTGAGAAGATGATTTTATAAAGAAAATAAATTGTTCTACTTGAGAGTTTATTCAGGGCTCAGGAGTTTGTGCAGTTTTTAATATTTGCAGTTTCTGCAGTCAGGTTTGACATCAGAATATCTCAGTCCTTCAAATGTGGTTTGGTATTGATTAGATGAGCTTTTAAAACCGAAATAACAGCAGATTGTGCAAAGTCACTAAAATTGAACAGCCTCGCACATCTGGATATTGCTCAGCTCTGCTGTATATCCTCAGTGATCTAGGGGAGAGCTTGCCAGGATTTGCAGCGCAAAGAGTATTCAAGATTGCAAGAAAATCTATAATGCACTTTTAATATTATATTACTGGAATTGCAAGAAACAAAACAGTCCATTTGAGCAAGGGATTTTGTGAATCGTTTAATCCTGATTAGTCCATCGCAGGGCAAAAACATGCTGACTGCTATGCAGCCTACTCCTGGAAGAAAATCAGCAATGGTGCTCTTACATGCATCTCATATAAAAGTGAAACCAGTAAGCCAGTCTTTGACAACCCAATTAACTCCACTTGGGGGGGGGGGGTCTAGCAGCGACACTGGGGCCTGAACCCCAGACCATGGGATCAGTAATCTAGCACCCCATCACTGGACCACTATGATGTGCATTATGTAAAAGTTAATCCTTGATATTTCTTGGATGAATATGTACTTTTATGACATTTGGCAAACACTCTTATCTAGGATGACCTAGAATTATAATTAGTACAATGAGCATTTTGGGGTTCAGGGCCTTACTGAAGGACCTAACAGTGATGGTACTTTGGACGGAACCTCAACCTTTAGATCGTAGCCCATTGCCTTAACTACTGAGCCACCATTGCTCTGGATGAAGGATTCAAGACCTTTTTTAGTGGTGAACCCAAAGTTCTTGATCCAAACAAAATCATAATGCACACTTGACACTCTTAGAATATGATTTGTTATATGTTCTTTCTCGTTTCTAGGTACATTAGTAGCTGCGCAAGATATTACAGAAGAAGAGGCTGCTGATGAAGAGACCACTGAGGAAGTGGTTGCTGAAGATGAGGATGATGAAGCAGAGGTAGAAGATGATGAAAACACAGAATTGGTAAGAACATGGGATGGTGGTTTAAGCACTGGCTTGCTTATTGTTTTTATTAATGTGGACCACATTAGTCTAATTGTTTTGATTGATCCGAGTCAGACTGAAGAAAAGGAAGAAGAGGAAGAGGGTCTAGCAGGAGAGATGAAGCCTTCTCCAAATGCTGATACAACCATTCTGTTCGTCAAAGGAGAAGGTAGCTACGTCACAAAAATCATTCGTGTTAAATTTGTAGTTTCTTATTTAGATACAAATTACAGGGATCCCTTGCTTCTTTACGCTTCAATTCATGTGGCTTCAGTGCATCGTGAGGGTTTTTTTTTTTTTTAAATAAATATTCATCAAATTAAAAAAATAAGGAACTTAAGGAAGAATAGGTGAAAAGTTAAGGAAAATGCCACAAAACAAGTCCAATTATGCATAAAAAAACCCAACCCAAAACCTCCCATCAAAACTACTTACATTTTTGTGAGGTGCGCATCTGTGTGTGTTTATATTTTTATATCTTGTGCATTATTTTTTAAATGTTTAATTGTTATTATACGTATTTATAGCGTTGAATATGTATTTATTGATATTACACACATGCATGTACGTATACGTCAGTTGGGGCGGAGGTTGATCCAACTTCGTGGAATTCGGCAGTCGGGGGGGGGGGGGGTGTCTCGGTCCCAATTAACTGTAGAAAGTGAGCGATCCCTGTATGTGGATTTACTGCTACATTATCTTTTAATAATCCTTTTTGATTGTTTATCTATATTTGATTTAATTGGACATGTTCACTGAGAAATGCAGCAGACTAAAGAATTTGCTTACATGGGTACTCCTCATTTTAATTCTAGACTTTCCAGCCAACAACATTGTGAAATTCCTGCTGGGATTCACCAATAAAGGCAATGAAAATTTTGTCATCGATTCTCTGGACGCTTCCTTCCGCTACCCCCAAGATTTTCAGTTTTACATCCAGAACTTCACTGCTTTGCAGCTGGGCACTGTGGTGCTTCCACAGCGTCAGGCAACATTTGAGTATTCCTTTATCCCAGCTGAGCCTATGGGTGGTCGCCCCTTTGGCCTGGTTATCAACCTCAACTATAAAGACACCAGTGTGAGTATGATGCACATTGCAACAAAAATGTAGAGGTTATATAAATAACCATCTGTGGTGGTTCAGGATTCAGGTAGACTTGCCTTATGTAATACCCCTTGTGGTAATGGGTAAGTGCAGTTCAGAATACTTCATATGGTAATTCAGAATAGATCTTCTCGACCTTATTAGACATTACCAGGATACTATGAAGCAGGGGTATCAAACTCATTTTCACTGAGGGAAATTTTTTTCCCTGGGGGGGCACACACACCAAGGTGTTCCCAGACCAGCCAAGAGACAATCCCTTCAGCGTGTTGTATGTCGACTTCGGGGTCTCTGCCCGGTTGGACATGCCCGAAACATCACATCAGGAAGACATTCGGGAGGCATTCTTACTTGATACCCGAGCCACCTGAACTGGCTTCTCTCAATGTATAGGAGCAGCGGTAACTCCTTCCGAATGGGCGAGCTTCTCACCCTGTCTCTATAGGAGAGCACCGCCACTCAGCGAAGGAAGCTCAATTCAGCCACTGGTATCTTGTTCTTATGACCATAAGTAAGAGTTGGAATGTAGATTGACTGGTAAATTGAGAGCTTTGCTTTGTGGCTCAGCTCCCTCTTCCCTATGACAGACCAGTATAAGCGCTGCTTCCCAGCAGAGGCTGCAGCGTCGATCTCCCACCCCATCCTTCCCTCACCCGTGAACAGGACCCCAAGATACTTGAATTCCTCCACTTGGAGCAGGAACTCATTTCAGACCCGGAGGGTGCATTCCACCCTTTTCTCGACTGAGAAGCATGGCCTTGAACTTGGAAGGGCTGATTCTCATCTAAGCCACCTTGCACTCGTCAGCAAATCACTCACATGAGAGCTGGAGGTCCTGGATTGATGAAGCAAAAAGGACAACGTCATCTGCAAAAAGCAGAGACGAGATCCTATGGCCACCAAACCAGAACCCCTCTATGCTTCAGCTGTGTCTAGAAAAATTATAAACATTATAATTATAAACAAAATGTCCTTTGTCAAAGGACAGCCTTGGCAGACTCCAACCCTCACAGGAAAAGAATTCAACCTGTTCCCAATACAGACAAAGCTCTAGTTCCTGTGATACAGAATGGCTTGTAACAACGGGTCGGGTACGTCATAAACCTAGAGCACACCCCACAAGATAGCCCGAGGGACACGGTTGAAAGCCTTCCCTAAATTTACAAATCACATGTGGACAGATTTGGGCAAACTCCCATGCTCCCTCGAGGATCCTGTAGAGCGTATAAAGTTGGTCGAGAGTGCTGCAGCCTGGACGAAAACCACATTGTTCGTCCTGAATCCAAGGTTCAGCTGTCGGTTGGATCCTCCTCTCCAGCACCGCTGCATAGATTTTCCCGGGTAGGCTGAGTGGTGTGATTCCACAATAATTGGTTGTCACTCTCCACTCTGGTTTGCTAATCCAGAGGTACACCCCCCAATCACTCCACGATGTTGCAGAGATGTGTAAACCAAGACAGTCCTACAACATCCAGAGCCCTGGGCTATTCAGGGCAGATCTCATCCACCTCCGGAGCCCAACCACCAAGGAACTTTTTGTCTACCTCAGTGACCTCCATCTAATGATCGGTGGACCCCCACCCAAATCCCCTGGGTCTTACTCCTCCACGGAGGGCGTGTTGGTGGGATTGACGAGAAGTATTCCTTCCACTTCCCAATGACATTCCCAGTTGAGGTGAGCAGCTCCCCACTTCCACTGTGAACAGTATTTGTGGAATAATCACTCTAAATGGGCTTCAAAACAACAAGCCAGCATGCAATTTTTCTTGGTTCATAAATAACTAGCTGCTAATTTGTATTAGTCTTCTGCCACCTAATGGAAAACTGATGAATCAAGTTTCATGGTAATGGTCAATGCAAAGAATGTATGAGGCTCTTGCGAAAACCCATGACATGAGGCAGCGGGCCAGATTTGGCCTACAGGCCTGAGTTTGAACATATGCTTTTGAGGATGAAGCCTTTTTCTCATTTTTGAAAAAGCAATTTCCTAATGTTTGTTTGATATAAAAGAGATGGAAAAGGCATTTTCATTCTTCTGGCTATTTGGAAGTTTCCTTCCAAAGTTCAAAAGCATGCACATTAGGTGAAGTGGCTGTTCCAGATTGTCTCCAAATGTGAGCGTGAATGGCTCTGTATGCAACCTTGTGTTGGACTGGTGAGCTCTTCAGAGTGTATCATGCCTTTGCTCAGAATTTGCAAAGATTCTACCTATGACCATGATGGAATTGGGTGGTTTGACAAATTAATTAATTTTAAGCCTTTTTTTAAATACAGGGCAACGTTTTCCAGGATGCGGTGTTTAACCAAACAGTCACGGTCACTGAGAGGGAAGATGGACTGGATGGAGAGACGTAAGTAGCATTAAATACAGAGTGTATAATGAATGAAACTTATTTCTGGCCATTTTGAATCTCGTACTGATTTCCAAAGTATTTTGCCTCCATAAGCTTGTTTTAAGAGCTGTTAACTTTTTCTGTTCCAACAGGATCTTTATGTATGTGTTCCTCTCTGGACTTGGGCTTCTGGTGGTCGTTGGCCTCCATCAGCTGTTGGAATCTAGAAAGGTAAAAGTCTAGTCATATAACGTCTGTGAATGATGTGTCGGGGATTAACCATACTGTGGGTGTTCTAGCCCTGCACTAAAACTATGTACACTGGGATCTGCTTGGGCATGTTTGCAAGAAATCTGAGCTTGAGTAATATAATTTGGTAACCTTCTTGGCATCAAAGTGTATTTAAGTTACACCCCATTAGTTTATTTATGATAGCCCAGATGTTATGCAGTTGTTTTAAGGTGTAATTGATTTGTTTGCTTTCCATATTAGGTTAATGGTTACGTCTCCAGTGACTACCTGTGAGAGGGTTTACAATATTTCCTATGGAAGAACATTGTTACTTTCATTTGTTTATGTCAGACTTCTGCAATATTAATGATGCCTGAAATTCCTCATGAATCATATTTCCTATTTGCATGGACTGTTTCGATTATATAGTCTGAGTAATGAAACTTTATATTAATGAAAGACTATACCACTGATGACTCAACAAAACATCAGTTTTTCCTAATGTAGTTATAGTACTGCCTTCGAATCTTGACCTAGTAGTAGAGAATCTTAGCATTTCGTCATCACTCTTTTGAAAGATTTCTTCCAATGATTTTAGTTGGTGTAGTGACGGATGATTAAGCACTTTTTTTTTGTCACTGTACAGCAGGACTATTCAATTAATTTGGAATGGGGCCAAAGCAATATGACCTGAAAAAGGAGTAATCACATTAAAAGCTACAGATCTAGTAACGTACAACAACATGGAAGTGCATATATTGTATTTTGTAATTCATAGTATCAGTACATTGTATTATATCATGACATATGGCGTTTCTACTTTCAAAACGCAATATACGCCACACTGAGTAATCAATCCACATGAACCACATCATGGGCATTTTGAATTTACAATTTTAAGACACAACATCCACCTCACACAACAGTACCAACAAAAACAAGAGGAGTGTAGTATAGTATTAAATACAACTATGACAACAAATGAGTGAGTAGTAATATTCACAATAGTGAAGAAAAATGACAAGCGGCAAGTGATTAGCACGTCCGCCTCACAGCTAGAAGGCCTGGGTTCAATTCCCAGCTCGGGCTTTTCTTTGGAGTTTGCATGTTTTCCCTGTGCTTGAATACATTTCCTGCAGGTACTTTGGTTTCCTCCCACAGTCCAAAAGCATGCACAGGAGGCTAAGTGGATGTTCCATATCGCCCCTAATTGTGAGCGTGAATTATAGTACAGTGGTACCTCACTTTACGAAAGTCGCACCAAACGAAAAATACAGGTTACGAAACGCATTTTCCTAAAATTTTTGTCTCTGGATACGAAACAAGTTCACATTACGAAAGCACCATCTTAAAAATTCAAACGCGCCATTCAAACAATGCACGAGCTGCTGTCCCATCAATGACGTTCAAGCATCCCGCTCTGCTGGCCTCCCATTGGCGAGGAGGAATGAAGCAGCTGCCTCCCATTGGGTAGGAGGGATGACTCAGCTCCCTCCCATTGGGTATTATGGAGCTGAATCTACCATGATGCTTTTCATGTAAAGGACAGAGTTACTCTTGTTTCATGCTTTATTTCTTGACTCAGGCTTTTAACCTTCCGTAAACAATTGTAAGATTATAACTCTGCTAAGAAGACATGGTCAACACAAGCACGCGCACACACACTCGCATGTGATTTCCGGTGCGAGTGAGAAGAAGAAACAGGCTCGAGTGATATCACAAAGGAATATGGCCAAACCCATCTACCACCGGTACGATATTGAAGCAGAAGGAGGTCTTAAAAGGTATGCTTTTATAATTTTTAAAGGGTTTAGGGGGTAGTATTGGTGGCCTCGGAGCGAATCATGCGTTTTACATGTAAAATGTGGTTCAGGTTACGAAAAATGCAGGTTACGAAAAAGGCGCTGGAACGGATTAATTTCGTAAAGTGAGGTACCACTGTATTAGTTTTGGTCCTGTAATGGTCTTGCTTGCTGCCCATGGTATACCCTTCCCTGAGTTGGGCGCCAGCCTCCCTGTGACCTTAATTAGGATTAAACTGCTTAGAAAATGAATGAATAATGAAAAGAGGACTGTGAATATTGAGAAAAAAGCCAGTCTTTGAATTATAACACAGGGATCCCTCACTACTTGGCGTTTCAATTCATGCAACTTCAGTGCATCGCGGTTTTTTTGGGTTTTTTTGGAAATATTCATCAAAATAAAAAAATAAGGACATTTTGGAAGAATAGGGGAAATGGTTAAGGAAAATGACACAAAAACAATGCCTAATATGCAAAAAAAAAAAAAACGCTTAAACAAACAAAACAAAAAACAACCCAAAAATTCTCATCAAAACTATTAACATTTTTGTGAGGTGCATGTCTTGATATTATATACACATATACATGTACTTGTATGTCAGTCAGGGGAGGTTGATCCTACATCGCGGATTTCAGTGATCGCTGGGGGATCTCAGTCCCAATTAACAGCAGAAAGTGAGGGATCCCTGTACTAAAAAAAGGAAAGAAGTGAATAATAATACAAAGGACCAGTTTTAAATATTATAAGAAAAAGATCATGTGAAATCAACACTTTAACTGCAATTCCGATTCTTCTCAAATCAATCCCAATTATTAATTTAATGAATGTAATCAACACACAATTCACATCTAATGAGAGAAAGAACACTTTTTGATCTAGTAAGAGCAATGAGTTCAGGCAGGGGTGCGCATGTGCAGCATGAGAGATTGTGATTGAGTTTGAGTAGTGTTTCATGTGAGCGAATGGCCACAATTTTCGAAGTGGAACATCAGAACCCAGTAGAACAATCAGGTAAGAGTTAGTGTGGGGGTTCTTAAAATTCCTTCTGAATTTATATTATGTACATAATGATATCTGCAGTCTCACTACACAGCAGACACTGATGGCTTCGAGCAGACAGATATAAACACTGCTCTTTCTGTTCACTGTTAATCTGCCTATTCTCCCAATTAAATTCTCTCTTTTTTTTATAGTATAAAAGAGACATTTTGTCCAAGTAACCGGGCTACTGTGTTAACAAATAAGAATAATCTTCTTCTTTTACTTTCGGCTGCTCCCTTCAGGGGTCGCCACAGCAAATCATCCACCTCCATCTCACCCTGTCCTCTGCATCTTCTTTTCTGACTACAACGACCTTCATGTCTTCCTTCACTACATCCATAAATCTCTTCTTTGGTCTTCCTCGAGGCCTTCTGCCTGGTAGTTCCAACCTCAGCATCCTACTGCCAATATACTCACTATCCCTCCTCTGTACATGTCCAAACCATCTCAATCTAGCCTCTCTGACTTTGTCTCCAAAACATCTTACATGGGCTGTCCCTCTGATATACTCATTTCTGATCCTATCCATCCCAGAGGATCCCATCCCTATTACTCCCAGAGAGAACCTCAACATTTTCATCTCCGCTACCTCCAGCTCTGCCTCTTGCCTTTTCCTCAGCGCCACTGTTTCTAAGCCATACAACATCACTGGCCTCACCACCGTCTTGTACACTTTTCCCTTCATTCTTGCTGACACTCTCCTATCGCACATCACACCGGACACTTTTCTCCAACCATTCCAGCCTGCCTGCACACGCTTCTTCACCTCTTTTCCACACTCTCCATTGCTCTGGATTGTTGAGCCTAAGTACTTAAAATCCTCCACCTTCGTTATCTCTGTTCCCTGTAACATCACTGTTTCTCCTGGGTCCTTCTCATTCACACACATGTATTCTGATTTTCTGAGGCTAACCTTCATTCGTCTCCTTTCCAGAGCATACCTCCACCTCTCTAGATTTTCCTGCACTTGTTCTCTGCTCTCACTACAGATCACGATGTCATCTGCAAACATCATAGTCCATGGAGATTCTTGTCTCACCTCGTCTGTCAGCCTGTCCATCACCACAGCAAACAAGAAGGGGCTCAGAGCTGACCCTTGATGCAGTCCCACTTCCACCTTGAATTCGTCGGTCACACCGACAGCACACCTCACCACTGTCTTACATCTCTCATACATGTCCTGCACCACTCTAACATACTTCTCTGCCACTCCAGACTTCCTCATGCAATACCACAGTTCTTCTCTTGGCACCCTGTCATATGCTTTTTCCAGATCCACAAAGGCACAATGTAGTTCCCTCTGACCTTCTCTGTACTTCTCTACTAACATCCTCAAAGCAAACACTGCATCTGTGGTGCTCTTTCTTGGCATGAAACCAAACTGTTGTTCACAAATGCTGACCTCTGCCCTTAGTCTAGCTTCCACTATTCTTTCCCATAACTTCATCGTATGGCTCATCAACTTTATCCTTCTGTAGTTGCCGCAACTCTGCACGTCTCCCTTGTTATAAAATAACAATAAGAATTAATAATATTTCTTAACAATAAGAATAATATCAGCTGGAAAAGCATGCGGAGGGTGGATACCTCAGTGATTGGTTCATGATAGTAGCTTGTGCCACAGTGAGGTGGCGCTAACCTGCCGAGACACCATCATGACATAAAATCATTTAAAAATATATTGACTTGAGGATTTTTTTATTGACTATTTATTGCACATGGTTTTTTTACTTAAAGTTAGCGATTCTTTTTTTTTTTAAGGGCCATTGCAAAGTGTCTCACGGGTCACCAATTGCATATCCCGGCTCTCGAGGATGAATACAGACATTTTAGCAGTTTCACTGCAAATATGGTGGAGTCACATGTGTCCCAAATCAAATATCAGTGGGGTTATTGTAACTGACCCTGGTAACCTGACTCTCTGGTTCTGGTCACACCTGATATCAGGTCATAAGGGAAGCCTGAAGAGATCATGAACACAGGGCTGTCAACTTGTACGAATTTCTGTATTCATATGAAAAATAACATCAAATACAGCAATACGATTCATTCAGACATGAATACGAATTTCAAACTTTCAGGAAAATATGCTCCTTTCTATTTTATTTGACAATATTTTATCAATAATTCTGATAAATTGCATCAGATTCAAGCCAAGTCTCGCAATAATCTCATGGGATGTTGCTTTTGTATTTTACCAAGTGATTCATTAATCGGCAGCAAGGTAGGTCAATTTTCACGAATCGGCGGTTATCTTACATACACTCCGTGGTAACAAGACTCCATCATTGAACGGTTGCGGGAAACCCAAAATGGCGGCGAAAAGTGAGCAAGAATTTTCCTCAGAATATTCAACAACTTGTCTATTTACAGTAGTACCTTGACTTATGAAATTAATCCGTTCCGGGGGCAAGTTCATAAGCCAAAATGTTCATTATGTTAAAGAAAAATTCCCGTAGGAAATAATAGAATACCAATTGGTGTGTTCCAACCCCCTCCCAAACTCATATAACCTGCCACAAACATGTATATTTAGCCTAATATATTAAAGATGAACACACAAAAACAATAGTTTATAATAATGCATGTACTTTTAATAATACCGTGTTTCCCTGAAAATAAGACCTAACCACAAAATAAGACCTAGCGTGATTTTACAAGATGATTTCAATATAAGCCCTTCCCTTAAAATAAGCCCTAGTTGAGAGCGACAGCAATTGAGGTTTTGCACGTGACGTCACAGGGTCACCTGACTTATGTTTACACACCATATTGGACCGCATGATCTGGACGGTGCTCACTCATTCAACATTGCTAAACATTTTAAAATAACTAATAGTGGTTCAACATTACCCAACTGGATGTTGTTTGTCGGTTACGGACTTCCTCGGAGTGATACAAAATAACCAGTGAGTATGGTTATATTGTGTTGTGCTGTTGGCTGTGCAAATAGATAGATGAGTAAGCCTGCACTGTCGTTTTATCGTTTTCCATCTGACCCGGAGAGAAAAGCCAAGTGGATCGCAGCGGTAAATAGGAAAGACTGTAATTCTACAGAATACAGTACAATATGCAGCGAACACTTTGTATCAGGTAAATATACATTTTATATATATATATATATATATATATATATATATATATAAAACATGTGAATTTATACAACCATTATAAGCACTGATCATTTTAATTTATTATTGCATAAGCGCTTGTTTGTGTAGGTCTATTTGGGGATAGAACAGGCACCTTAGCCGTTATGAGGTGATAGTCTCTCTTCCCGGTTCCTGGCTCCCAGTGTTGCATACAGCTTACAAATCCGGCAACAAAATACTTGTAAGCTTCCATTGGTTTGATATATTAAGATATATTATAAGATATATTAAGATATATTATAAGACATGTAATAGAGAAAAATGTAAAATACATCATCACCTAAAAATAAGCCCTAGTATCATATTTCGGTATGAAAATTAATATAAGCCCTGTCTTATTTTCGGGGAAACACGGTAATAATAAAACAAGAATAAACAAGAGAAACTATGTTAAATGTCATTTAATCATATTTACGCTCATAAGCTGACACACACACACGGTAGAAACGAGGTGCGTGCGTGCGCACACACGGTACCGAGACGAGGTGCATGGGGGGCGCATATGACCCTGGAAAACACGCTTTTCTGCCATTCTGTACGAGAATTGTGACTGTGTATCCATTACAGTAGTTTGCAGTGGTGCTCTCATTGTCATTCTATGGTGTAAGGAAAAAGCACCCAGCAAACGATATGAAGTGCAGTAAACACTATAGTCACTGGTGGTGTGAGTGTGGGGGATATTTCCTAGTGGGGACGTCACAGACAATAATTGAGAAGCACTCCACAAGGTGTTCTCTTTGAGAGAGTTTTTCCCCCATTGACCACTGTATTTAGTGCTGTCCACTTGTGATCGGATCAGTATTGACATGGTGAATGGTTAATGAAACTCCTGGCGGGTTTGGGACTGAGACATCACTGGTTTGATTCCCAAACCTTTAGGGAGTGAGCGGCACCATCCTCTTCCTCCATCTTCATGGCTGAAGCACCCTCTGGGTGCTGCAGTGTGGCTACCAGCTAGTGTGTGTGTGTGTGTGTGTTCACTTTGGATTAATGAAATACAGAGCTAAATTTCCCTTGCAATTAAAACAGTCAATGAGAATAAAAATGTCACTTCAGAGTATTGTGTATCTGTGCAGAGGAGGAGACCTGTGGCCAAGGTTGAGATGGGGACCACCAACCACAATGATGTAGACATGAGTTGGATCCCTCAGGAGACACTCAATCAGATCAGTAAGTCCTGTTTTTCTAGTAGTGGTTTCTTTCTAGCTTTTCAAAATTTGCTCAATGAGTTTCTTTTAAACTTTATTTTCTTACAATGGTTTTTATGTAATTTTATTTATTTATTTTGCATTTTCACGTGTACACTCTTGACTTTGATTCTGATCTGACACACACTGGCTTTGCTGTATCTTCTCTTCTTTTGTCTTGCATGAACTTGGCTGCTGGCACTCTTGCTTACTGTCTGGATCACTCATTCTGTCTCTCTCTCTCTCTCTGTCTCTCTCTCGCACGTCCTCAGTGCAGAGTCGGCGAGGTGAGATTTCCTTTTTACTTGTCAAAAATATGGTCATGCAATAAAGTCGCAGGTCTCACATTTTAACTCATCTGTTTTGTGCTGTAACAAAATAAATGTTTAATCAGAGAGTATACATCGTCTTAGTTTCTTTTTAATCACAAAAAATCCCCAGGCCCCTCCCCCCAACTTTGGGCGTTTAACATGTGAATTTATTTCATTCTGTTAAAAATGGTGCTTTGGGTTTTTTGTACTTTTAAGGACATTACAGATTTTAATTTCAGTATTTTGGTCATAAAATAAATGTACAAACCCACGTGATCCCGTGATGAAGCATGACAGTGTTCATATTCTAAAGCTTGAACTATTGGCGATACAGAGATGGTATCAGGTAGTGACAGAGGATACATATACTTGTACATTTAGTTGATTTTGGAAGTAACACAGAAAATTTTTACCTCATTCCAGATAAGGCTTCCCCCAGAAGATCACCCCGTAAGAGGACGCAGAAGCGCTCTGCTGGATCAGATGAGTGAAGCGGCTGTGGAGCTCTGTGGCTCTTGACTGTGTGGTGCATGCTACTGTGCACAGTTTGACCATCATGCAACACACCTATGGACTGGTCAATACACACACAGATCTTTACTGATGCACTCACATTTTTAAAAAATATTACAAATGAACAAAAAAAGTTTCACAATGGAAAGCTACTCCATCCACTGTCGTAATGTAATTACTTTCCTCCCCAAACAAACCTTTTTTTTTTTTTTTTTTTTTTTTTTTTCTTAGTTTTGCTTTTTAATCTGACAATAAGAGGCATGGTTATTGGGGGGGGGTGTTCTAGGAAGCCATGTTTTTCTCTCCTGCCTCCTCCCCCCTCTCCTGGCACTGATGTGTACACACATTTCGTTGGGTCTTCCTCACTAATCCTGTCACCTGTTGCCTGTCGGTACAGATGTGCTTCTGCCACATGTATAAAGTGCAGTGTGTTGTGCTTTGGGCAATTTTTTTTCTGCCATTCTGGATTTGGAGAACTTCTCACTGTATAAAAGCCAGTTGTATTAATGGGCTCATTAGCTCACAGATGTGCCTATTTTTCTGATTCTCCGTTGTCTTATTCAGCTCTCAGACCTTCTTTGAGTGTGATTTGAGGATTTTAATCTTCTCACATGATTTCCATGAGCATTGATAGTGCTTGGAAACAGGGAGTCTTCAGATTCATTTATTTTCTGTTGGGTCTGTTTTGAATATAATGTTTTGTGGCATGAATTTGGTCACCCATAATTCATACAGTGTGCTTTAAAAGTATCGTACACTACTGTACACAACTGGGCCCTTATAGTTCCTCTGGGCTTTGCCAATTCCTGGTCATCACTCTGTGCTTTAGACATGTACATGCTTTTTAGTTGGTCTGTGACTTATTGACCGACCCCCCCCCCCTTTCCCCCTGATCCATTTAAGGTTAACTGATACCTTTTTGAGAATCATTTACAAGTAGAAATATCAGTGAACAAATTGATGCCCAAGTTGAAACCAGGAAGTTCATGTGGTGTCTCTACATGGTCATAACTTTCTCTCATTTTGACTTTTAGCTCTGCTCTGTTTTAGCTAAGAGTCAAAAAGAAATTGTTCACATTTTGTGTTGGACAAGTGGTGCAATTATGACTACTCATGCCGAGTGTTAATGATAAAATGTATAGGAAATTGTGGGTTCTCATTCAGAAGTACAAAATTAAAGGTGGATATAAATGTTTTCTCTCCCCTCAATCACGTAAATGAAGCTTTAGGTTGGTTGTTTACGTAAATAATAAAATGTCTCATTTTAAACCTGGTGTTCTTATTTGTGTCGAAAGGGAAACAATTTTCCTGATTACTGGTTCTTCAGACACTTTTAGGGCATCAGCAGTTTGTTTACTGGCTAACTTCCCAACTGGCTAGCGAGCAATGAATAAACAGGATTGATCAAAGCTTTTAAACATTCAGCAACAACTGTTGTGGGTTTCTGTAATGTTTTATAAATGGTTTAGGTCAAAATAACAAAAAAAATCTGGTCTCCTACCCAAAAGAAGAAAAAAAGTCCAGGTGTCTGAAAGCTGTGGTTCAGAAACTGTTCGATAGATTGCAATCTGATCCGGTTTACTTGAGGGACTTGGCACACATGAGCTTGAAGAATTAAAACATGTCTATGGTAATTTTGTCGTATTGCGATGGAGCTCAAGGTTCCAGGATGTAGTTGGAATTGTTTGAAATTCTGTAAAGTTCTGTTTGGGAAGTCACAATACAAGCATGATGTGACTATGGTGTTAATTATCATCTGTAAAACAGTCATAAGGGAATAGAAAGCTTGATGTACTCCTCTATAAACGCTCTTTACATATGTACGTAATCCATCAGCCAATTATGTATCATTGGTGCAGTGCAATATAAAAAAGAAGGCTGAAGTTAATGTTTAAATCAAAATGTAAACGTGTATCTCCTCCCTATTTGATTGTGGCATGCATGTTGGTACTAGAAGGGTGTGTTTGATCATTCTCTACACTGATGTGTGAATTTTACAAATAACAATATGTAAATTTTCCAAAAATGGAGTGACGGTTGTGTGGGTGGAAATGCCTTGCTGAGAAGCGAGCTCAGATGAGAATGAGAACAGTGGTGGCCCTGGGATTTATTAATCAGAAGGTTGGGGGTTCAGGTACCAGTTCTGCGCTGCCACTGTTGGACCTTTGACTGCTGATACTCAGATTTATTTAAAAAAAAAAAAAGCTTCTGTTAAATGCCACAAAAAAGTCAAGCATTCCCTGATAGTTTATAGCTGCCAGGATGGCTATAACTCAAATGATCACTCTTTAGAACCATATTGAGCAGAATAGTATCTCAGCCTGGACAAAACATTGAACCTTTTTGGCAGAAGACCTCATTTGGTTCCACTTCTTTCAGGTAAGATTTTGAATCTAAGGATATCATGGGCACAGACTCGGACCCAAACTGGAGAATCCAAATGGGAGAAAATTCCAACCCTCACAATATAAATGTGTGTGTAATGCCCTTTGATCATCTGGATCCTACCTGATCATCTTTTCCTTTCTCCCGAGAGTTGCAACAGCGAATCATCTGATTCGCACGTTTGATTTGGCAGAGGTTTTTGCGTCGGATGTCCTTCCTGTCACAACCCTTTTTAGCAAGGGACAGAAACACGCTGACGACTTTGCAGCTACTCTTTACGAATGTCAGCAATGGTTCTTTTACATGCCTCTCACCATAGACAGTGACAGACATGGCCCACCTTTGATAACCCAGTTCGCTGCACTGGGGGGACTCGAACCCCCAACCTTAGGATCAGTGATCCTGTGCCCTATCCTCTAGACCACCACTGGCCCATCTGGATCCTACCTGATGTGATCTGAATAAAGTAGTTGTCAAAAATTAAGGAATTAAACAATAATAAATCAGATGATAAAGCTTTAAACAAAGGCATTCAGAGTGCAAACCTCTACCAAGCCTAGGAATCTCCCATATGAATCGAAATGTAAAAAAAAAAAATTTTTTAATCTCACAAGAGTCAAGACTCCTTCAAAAAAATAATCATAGACTCAGAACTTGATTTAGTTGATAAGGTGGTGTCATGATGAGCATGTCTGCTTACCATTCTCAAAAGAAGGTCCTGGGTTCAAATCTCATGCTTGGCTCTGTCTTTTGTGTGTGTGTGTGTGTGTGTGTGTGTACAGTTGCATGCTCTTCCTGTGCTTATGTGGATCCACACCTGGGAATCCAGTTTTCTCTTACAGTCCAGGGACATGCACAGTAGGGTAACTGGCTGTTCCAAATTGTGTCAAGTGTAAATCTGAGTGCGAATGGTTGTGTGTGCGTGTTGCGATGCAGTGCTCGAGTTATTCAGGGTGTACCCTGCCTTCAACCGGCATTGGCTGAGATAGGCTCCTGCCTCCCTGCAACCATAGTAGGATTTAAAGCAGAGGTGTCAAACTCATGCCATAAAGGGGCAAGTGACTGCAGGTTTTTGTTTCCAACAAGCAGTAGCACACCTGACTTGGCATATTCTGGCATTTGATTGGTCAACCTATGTGCTCTGTACAGAGACTGATCAATCAACTGCCTGAAAACACCAAACCGGGTGTGCTGCTGCTTGGTTGAAACAAAAACCTGCAGCCACGCGGTCTCTTTGTGGCATGAGTTTGACACCTGTGTTTTAAATGAAGAATGTCAAACTCATGCCACAAAGGGACCACGTGGCTGCAGGTTTTTTTTTGTTTGTTTGTTTGTTTGTTTCAACCAAGCTGCAGCACACCTGATTTTGCTCATTTAAATAAACCGGTTGAGTCTTCAGGCAGTTGATTGGTTAATCTGTTTGCTTGGTATAGAGACTGACCAATCAACTGCCCGAAGACTCAGCGCAGTTATTTAAATAAGCAAAGTCAGGCGTGCTGCTGCTTGGTTGAACCATCAAAACCTGCAGCCACGTGGCCCTAGTGGCATGAGTTTGATACCCCGGAGTTAAAGGTTCGGGAAAATGGGTGAGTGAGATGAAAATTTAATCCTTTGCCCATGACCTCACCACTGGGAGTAATTTTTGTGAAAGTACTCAGGTAATATTATTTGTGTAATCCTGTAAACAACAAACACAACCCGAGAGTGAAGCAGGTTCAGTGGAGGCAGAGGTGAACTTTGAAAAATACTATATATATATATATATATATATATATATATATATATATATATATATATACACACACTGTGAGTGAGCGAGTGGGTGGGTGCGGTGGAGTTCGCTGTGTGTGGCTGTGCTGGAGGGCTGGGCCTCGGGGTCTCTCCGCTCACCTGTGCTCGAGACGGGAAGAGGTTTCTGTCTCTTTAAGGCGTCTGTGTGCTGCTGTCTCGCTTTGTGTGAGAGGAAAAGCACGCCAGCTTCACACAACGTGTCTTAATTACACCTGGCAAAGTGCAAAGGGACCATAAACAAGAGGAATAGATAACGGTTTGTAACTCCAGCGTACAGGACAAATTTTGTAGTGACACGGTAAGTTCGAGTTTCTCTCAGTCACTGTTGTGGGCTTTACGTTGTTTCAGCTCGACTGACTAACGAGGCTTTTTTTTTTTTTTTGCGCTTTTATGGGTTACAGTTGAGTGTCGGAATTTATATGAACCCTACACAACTTTTTTTTTTTTTTTTTTTTTTTTAAATGACGCTTTAGAAATATAAAAAAATATCTGCACTAGATGGAGTTTAGTCCCTGGAGCAGTTTGAGTGTCCCTTAAACATGAGGACCTAATGTAATTTTAGGTTTGGAAATTCAAACTTTTTACTATCTATGGATTATATCCCTGTTAAACTGAAGCATGTTTGACTGACTTTTTATTTATTTATTTATTTTTTAATTTAAACTTGCAGTAAGTAACCTTATTGCTGTGACTGGGAAACTTCTTCGACTAAACTAGGGTGGAATTCCAAATAGCTGCTCATTCCCTTTGTAGGTGCACTATGGCATAATCGGTTTCACAGCCAATGAAGTGTGCTCTATGTCCAAGAAGTCGTCGTTGAGGTCACCTGGCCTCATCGCTTTGATCTTGCCGCCCATTTTAGCACAACAATGGCGCGTGTGGAAAGTGCAATCCCGTGGCGTGTTTGTGTTTATAGTCTCAGGTGCTTGTTATTGGCGCCGTGTGTGGTGTTTTTTTGCTTTTCAGTAGAGACCTGACCGCATTTTTTCTGTGAGGATATGCAGGTGGGATGAGCTCAGCTGGCGGCGGGATGCGGTCGACTTGGACACGCACAGCACTGTACGCGCTTCTTGTGGTGGTGTCCGGATTTTCCCTTTCGACAGCATGCAATAAAGCCTTGTGTGCTAGTGACGTCAGCAAGTGTCTCCTCCAGGTAAGGAGGCTTTTCTTTATTGGATGTATTTACTACCAGGGCTGTTAAATAGGAATCCTTTTTAGTATTTGAACAGTTTATGGCACCAGGAGGACACTGGGGCTGAGAGTTTGCTTTTATTTAGTCTCTGCAGTTAAAATCACATCCACTCTTCTGGGAAGCATTTGGGGTGTGTATGATGATGATGGTGGTGGTGGGTCAATTCTCATGCATGAGGTCTGACAGCAGTGTTGGCTGAGAAGGCTTGGATTTTTTATTTTTTTTTTTCCTCTTGACTATAAAGTATTCTTTTGAAGCAGGCACAGTGAGAAAAGAGGGATGAGCAGTTAAAATGTTTACACACAGGAAAAAAAAAACATTTGTGGCATACATTCTTGGCCTTCTGTTAAAGAGGTACACCCACATCAGTCTTCAGTATTGAAGTTGCTCGGTTTACCAAGAAGAAGCAGTGGGTTTGTGAACCTTGCTTTGTACACAGCAAGCATTGTTGGACGGGTATCGGTTCGAGTCTCTTCGTTCCAGTTAAAGGAAATCCTAAAGCTGCCGGATCACTAGAATAGCCTACCTGGTTTATCTTTTATGATCAGTTCATTTTTGCTGCATTCAAAGGTTTCCTGGTGAAACTATTCCAGCTCACTGGCTTGTCCTCCTGGTCAACTGTGTTGCATCTTGTTTTGGTTCTGTATCTGTTTAAAATAGCAGTAAGACACTGTGACTGGAGGAGTGATCCTACATATTGAAAGTGAAAAGTTTGACACCAAGTGTGTCGTGAGGGGGTTCTTTCGGGAGAAATGAAAAAGATGGTGGTGTTTATTAATATGATTGTCTGGCATGGTGGAAGTAAATAGTTTTTTGATAGCAGTAATTTTCATGAAATATAAAGCTCGTTTGATTAGTACTTCAGTTTAAAAACTTGGCGGTGGAAAAAAACAAATCAGGATATTAGTAGAATTGAAATTCTTGACATCAGTGTGTGTGTGTGTGTGTGTGTGTGTATTTTACACACATACAGGGATCCCTTGCTACCCCCAGTGCAGCTAACTGGGTTATCAAAGGCGGGCCATGTCTCTCACTGTCTATGGTGAGAGGTTCATGTAAAAGAACCATTGCTGACTTTCGTAAAGAGTAGCTGCAAAGCCGTCAGCGTGTTTCTGTCCCTTGCTAAAAAGAGTTGTGACAGGAAGGGCATCCGACGTAAAAACCTCTGCCAAATCAAACGTGCGAATCGGATGATTCGCTGTGGCGACTCCCGAGTAAAAGGGAAAAAGCCGAAAGGAAGACAGACAGACAGGGATCCCTTGCTACTTTGCATTTCAATTCACGCAGCTTCAGTGCATCACGGTTTTTAAAATATTCATCGAATTAAAAAAGAGGCAGTG
This sequence comes from Plotosus lineatus, assembly GCA_024760905.1. NCBI lineage: Eukaryota > Metazoa > Chordata > Actinopteri > Siluriformes > Plotosidae > Plotosus > Plotosus lineatus. The sequence goes on along the minus strand of CM045728.1, from coordinate 24,912,521 downwards.
GTGGTCTAATGGTATAGGGTGCTGGATCGCTGATCCAAAGGTTGATGGTTCGAGTCCCACTCTCCACAAGGTTGTTACTGTGCCCAACCCCCCCAGTGCAGCTAACTGGGTTATCAAAGGCGGGCCATGTCTCTCACTGTCTATGGTGTGAGGCATGTAAAAGAACCATTGCTGACTTTCGTAAAGAGTAGCTGCAAAGCCGTCGGCGTGTTTCTGTCCCTTGCTAATTAGGGTTGTGACAGGAAGGGCATCCGACGTAAAAACCTCTGCCAAATCAAACGTGCGAATCGGATGATTCGCTGTGGCGGCTCCCGAGTAAAAGGGAAAAAGCTGAAAGTAAGACAGACATCGAATTAAAAAAAAAAAAAAGGAAGTATGGGGGGGGGGTTGAGGAAAAGGCCACAAAACAAGGCCAATTATGCAAAAAAAGAAGAAAACAAACCCCCTTCATCAAAACTACTTACATTTTTGTGAGGTGTGCATCTGAGTGTGTGTAATGGATATTTTATTTAAATCTTGTGCATTGTTTTTGAATGTTTAATTATTATAAGCCTTTATAGTGTTGGCCATGTATTGATATTATATACATGTACGTAGACGGTGGTCGGGGGGGGGGGGGGTGTCTAGTTATGAAAGATCTAGTTATGGCCCATCTTCAGCTTTTGGGCACAGGCTGCCAGATTTTGATTTAAAATGTCCTGGTATTTCAAAGTGTTCATGATGCCATGCACCCTAACAAGGTTCTCAGGGCCTTTGAAAGACAAACAGGTCCACAGCATCACCAATCCTCCAAATACTTCAGTGGCATGAGTTTCTTTTCTACATACTCATCTTTTGTGTTCCGCCAGACCCCTTAGTGTTTTGTTGCCAAAAAGCTCCATTTTGGTCTCACATGGTCCTCGTTGAAGGCCCAGTACCATTTGGCAAGCTCCAGATGTTTGCATTTGATTGAGATTTTTACGTGCATGCCTCCCAACCACCTTGTTGGATAATAGATGGCACCTGATGGTTGCTTTAGACTGTGACCCTGAGATGCTCCCATTTGTTGTAATTCTTTAACAGTGAGCTTTGGAGAACTTCATTTCTCTTGGCATCCTCCTCACTGTGCATGGGGGAAAAATAACTTGGTGTCTTCGCCCAGGCTTGTTTACCACTGTTCCAATTGTGTTAAACTTCATGATTCCTCTGACAGTAGATATGGACAGGTGTAGGCGAGGGGTGATTTTTTTTTTTTTTTTTTTTTTTTTTTTTTTGGGTCGAAACATCTTCCTTATTTGAGTGGTGTTCCTTTGTCTTTCCCCATGTTGAAAAGTGGATAAAAGAAATGGTCTCCGTGTTGCGTCATAGTTTATACACCGTGGAAACAAGTGATTAATTACTAATTAAATGTTCATAGGTACGCTGATCAACTTTGTAAACCGCTGTAGAAATATCATCAGCCTGTCATGCCACTGCTGGCAGATGGCCTTTACAACCTTCATAGTTGTGGGTTTGAACCATAACTCATTATGCTGATTCAGTGAGGGTTGGTGAGTGTTTGAGGAGAAACACGCTGATGACTTTGCAGCTACTCTTTACGAATGTCAGCAATGGTTCTTTTACATGCCTCTCACCATAGACAGTGAGAGACATGGCCCACCTTTGATAACCCAGTTAGCTGCACAGGGGGGGGCAGTGACAACCCTGTGGAGACTCGAGACCCCAACCTTAGGATCAGCGATCCGGTGTCCTATCCACTACCACCACTGCCCCATGAGAAATGACATACAGTAAAACCTCAGCTGACGAACGCTTAAGATCACGAACTTTTCGCCTCAAGAACATTAAATTTGCGAGCATATAGTCTCTGCTGACGAACTAGTTTTCGGCGGACGAATCAAACCACGCGGTCGAACAGCGCCACGGTGGCGGCCACGAGGAGCTAACGCACGCTCATGGCGTCACAGTTCGTCACACCCCTTTCTTTGAATGCGGAAGTGGTTTGTGTTTGCTAGACATTTTGGACCATATTGAGTGTACTTTTGCTATTATGGGACCGAAAAAGACCCCACCACAGGCGGAGATCATTGAAAAACACGAACGAGGTGTGCGTTTGTGTGACTCGGCGTCCCAGTACCAGTACGCTAAGTCTACCATTGCTCCCATCCTTAAGAACAAGGAAGCTATTAAGGGTGCGTGTGTGGCTAAGGGTGTTTCCAAACAGTAGGCGTTTCCAAACACACCTTCCAAACAGTAAGTCCCTCCCTCCTCCTCCTCCCACTCCATTCCATCAAGCCGTCAACTACCATCACAAAGGTAAATAAAACGACTTTATTATACAGTACAGTTTTTCTTTAATTACAATACAATAGCACATTTATTATACATAAAATAAGGTATATTTTTGTGTAGTTTTTAGGCTTATTTAGTAGAAAATTGTTTTATGGGGACCTGGGAACGGATTATTCTCACTTTAATGGTTTCTTATGGGAAATAAATGTTCGGAAGATGAACTTTTCGCCTCACACACACTTTCTGGGAACCAATTATGTTCGTGAGCAGAGGTATCACTGTACTTGAATTTATTTCCAAGGAGTTGCTATTGGTGCCAATAATTGTGGAACATGTGGTTTTAGTTTAAAAAAAACAAACAAAAAAAAAACAAGTTATATTCCCAGTATTATTCACTGGTACCCATTTATACCGCTAGATGGCCAGACGCCGACTTGCCATTGAGGCCTTTCCCAGGGGTCTTATCAAGGTGGGTATCTAATAGGGATTCGAACCTATGAGCTCGATACCCTGACCACTAGACCTCCAGCCCCACAGGGTATCAGTGTTTCTTATATTACTGTATGCAAAATAACGTCATACTGCCGTCACATGGGTAATCCTGGGATTTACTGCACCAGCTTGTCATTGTGTTTATTTGCTGTGATGCGTATTGTACTGTTCGCGTTCTTTTTGGATTCGTCATATTTGCACTATATTTACCTTCTCACACTGTATTCTTGCTAGCTTTCATATCTGGCTGCTGTAACAGGAACGGATTTAATCAGTGGTATGCAGTTTGTTTGGTTGAACTGCATGGTATTCAGTGGAGGCGAGGTGAAAAGATGAACACGTGCATACCGGATTTTTTGTTATATTCCCCTGAATTTTCTGAAAAGCTTGTCTTATGGGTGGAGCAAATTGGTGTGTAAAGAATATGATTTCAGCTGATATTTTTCAACACCCCATGATAACTTGGACTTCACTGCTCTTACGAAATAAAAAAAATATATACTTTCATTTGATGTGAAATGTTGGTTAGTATTCATTTAAGTGATGGTTCTGTTCATCAAATTAGTAATTGGGATGGATTGACCGTTGAGGTATGTCTGATCGCACCCCCCCCCCCCCCCCCCAAAAAAAATTTTTTTTTGAAAATACTACATGCATGTAGTACAAATATATCGGTCAATTTATACCATACAATGGTTTATAATTTTGGGTTTCTTAGATGGCATAAAAAGAGAAAATTATTTGTACAAAGCTTACGCCAATCTTTTCCTTTGGGCTTTTCCCTTCAGGGGTCACCACAGCGAATCATCTGCCTCCATATCACCCTATCCTCTGCATCTTACACCAACTGCCTTCATGTGCTCCTTCACCATGTCCATGTCACTTTCGTCTTCCTCTAGGCCTTCTGCCTGGTAATTCCAACCTCTGAATCCTACTACCAGTATACTCACTATCCCTCCTCTGTACATGTCCAAACCATCTCAATCTAGCCTCTCTGACCGTCTCCAAAATGTCTTGCATGTGCCACAAAGCTTGCGCCAATATATTACTAAAAGTAAACTGAAATTATTTGCATTACTGATATAAAATGAGGGGTATTCAAGTATAGAAGACAAAAATAAGACTAGATAAGAACAGTACAGTATAGATAATGTATAATAAATAATTAGTAACGAGTTATGCAAATGTGGAATAATAAATACAATTAAATAAAAATACCCTGGATAAGTGTAGTTGAAATCAAGTGTAGCCCATAAAGTTTGGTCAAACTTGTTTCCAACGGAGTCCTTAGAATTTTCAAGGTGCCTTGAAAGTGCTCGTTCAAGTCGATGGCTGTACATAGTACAATGATGGTCACTTAAGTTATAGAAATGAAGACTTGTGCTCTTCTCTGGCTTTATCTAAATATATATTTTTTTTTTTATTGACTTTTTGAAGATATTTGGAGGCAGACTCTTCCAGTCTTTTATACCCTGTGTATATGTATAAAGTACATTTTTAACATTTTGGAAGATGAACACCAGACATACTATTTCTTGTATTATGACTATGGATATTAACGTTTTCCTTTCGGCTTTCTCAGGGGTCACCAGCGAATGATTTGCATGTTTGATTTGGCATAGGTTTTTACGTCGGATGCCCTTCCTGACTCAATCCTTTAGCAAGGGACAGAAACGCACTGATGGCTTTGCAGCTACTCTTGTCGCAAGTCAGCAATGGTTCTTTTTACGTGAACCTCTCACCATAGACAGTGAGAGACATGGCCTGCCTTTGATAACCCATTTAGCCACACTGGGGGGGCAGTGACAACCTTGTGGATAGTGGGACTCGAACCCCCAACCTTAGGATCCGCGATCCTGCACCCTTTACCACCAGGCCACCACTTCCCCTGAAGTGGGGGGTGGGGAATCCCCATAACTATGGATATTAGCTGTCTGTCTTCCTTTCGGCTTTTACTCGGGAGTCGCCACAGCGAATCATTTTAATTCGCACGTTTAATTTGGCAGAGGTTTTTACGTCGGATGCCCTTCGTCACAACCCTTTTAGCAAGGGATAAACTATGGATATTAGCTAGTCTTCTAAAATTGTTACATAACGTATTAAAATTTTAATGCCGCACCAAAATATTTAATTTTTAATCTTAATTGAGTTTGGCGATATTTTACATTCAGCCATCCAAGGTCTTTTAATTTATATCCTACATGCGTCTAGGCCCCATTTTAGATATAAATCTGACAGCTTTATTTTGTACAATTTGTAACTTAAAAAAAAAAAAAAAAAAGATTAAGAGCACTGTACCAGGCTGTGATATTAACATTTTTAATTGGAACTAGTTGTGTTTGACCACTGAGGTTCCACTGTACAAAGATATGGTCGATTTACCGATTTTTGTTTGAAGAGTGAAACAATATTTCCCATAATACAAAATTAATGTGTTCGGGTGAATGTCTACTTTACAGTTGTACATAATTTTGTGTATTTATGAAACATCTTAATATGCAATGCATATATTAATGTACAAGAGTAAAACTTCTTCTTTTCCTTTCGGCTGTTCCCTTCAGGGGTCGCCACAGCAAATGATCTGCCTCCATCTCTCCCTGTCCTCTGCATCTTCTACTCTTACTCCAACGACCTTCATGTCCGCCTTCACCGCATCCATAAATCTTCTCTTTGGTCTTCCTCTGGGCCTTTTGCCTGGTAGTTCCAACCTCAGCATCCTACGACCAATATACTCACTATCCCTCCTCTGTACATGTCAAACCATTTCAATCTAGCCTCTCTAACTTTGTCTCCAAAATGTCTTACATGTGCTGTCCCTCTGATGTACTCATTTCTGATCCTATCCATCCTCGTTACTCCCAAAGAGAACCTCAACATTTTCATCTCTGCTACCTCCAACTCTGACTCCTGTCTTTTCCCCAGGGCCACTGTCTCTAAACCATACAACATTGCTGGCCTCACCACCGTCTTGTACACTTTTCCCTTCATTCTTGCCGATACTCTCCTATCACACATCACACCGGACACTTTTCTCCATCCATTCCAACCTGCCTGCACGCGCTTCTTCACCTCTTTTCCCCACTCTTCATTGCTCTGGATTGTTGAGCCTAAGTACTTAAAATCCTCCACCTTCTTTATCTCTGCCCCCTGTAACCTCAAAGTTCCTCTTGGGTCCTTGTCGTTCACACACATGTATTCTGTCTTACTAGGACTAACCTTCAATCCCCTCCTTTCCAGGGCATACCTCCACCTCTCTAGATTTTCCTCCACTTGGTCTCTGCTCTCACTACAGATCACGATGTCATCTGCAAACATCATAGTCCATGGAGATTCTTGTCTAACCTCGTCTGTTAGCCTGTCCATCACCATAGCAAACAAGAAGGGGCTGAGAGCTGACCCTTGATGCAGTCCCACCTCCACCTTGAACTCTTGTGTCACACCGACAGCACACCTCACCACTGTCTTACATCTCTCATACATGTCCTGCACCACTCTAACATACTTCTCTGTCACTCCAGACTTCCTCATACAATACCACAGTTCTTCTCTCGGCACCCTGTCATAGGCTTTCTCCAGATCCACAAAGGCACAATGCAGCTCCCTCTGACCTTCTCTGTACTTCTCTATTAACATCCTCAAAGCAAACACTGCATCTGTGGTGCTCTTTCTGGGCATGAAACCAAACTGTTGTTCACAAATGCTGACCTCTGCCCTTAGTCTTGCTTCCACTATTCTTTCCCATAGCTTCATTGTATGGCTCATCAACTTTATCCCTCTGTAGTTGCCACAACTCTGTACATCTCCCTTGTTCTTAAAAATGGGCACAAGCGCACTTCTCCTCCATTCCTCTGGCATCTGCTCACTTTCTAAGACCTTGTTGAATATTCTTGTCAGAAAATCTACTGCTACCTCCCCTAGACACTTCCATACCTCAACTGGTATGTCATCAGGGCCAACTGCCTTTCCACTCTTCATCCTCTTCAATGCCCTCCTCACTTCTCCCTTACTAATCTTTGCTACTTCCTGCTCCTCAACGGTCACCCCTTCTACTCTTTTTTCTCTCTCATTTTCTTCATTCATCAGCTCTTCAAAGTACTCTTTCCATCTTCCCAGCACACTTCTGTCATCAGTCAATACATTTCCCTCTCTGTCCTTTATCACTCTAACTTGCTGCATGTCTTTCCCATCTCTATTTCTCTGCTGTGCTAACCTGTATAGATCATTTTCTCCCTCCTTACTGTTCAACCTATCATACAAGTCATCATACGCCCTCTGTTTGGCCTTTGACACTGCTACCTTCGCCTTACGCTGTGTCTCCCTGTACTCCTGTTTACTCTCTTCGGTCCTGTCAATGTCCCACTTCTTCTTGGCTAACCTCTTCTTTTGTACACACTCCTGCACTTCCTCATTCCACCAACAAGTCTCCTTATCTACTTTCCTTCCAGAGGACACACCAAGTACTCTCCTACCGGTCTCCCTGATCACATTGGCTGTGGTTGTCCAGTCCTCTGGAAGCACTTCCTGACTACCCAAAGCCTGTTTCAACTCCTCCTTGAAGACAACACGACACTCTTCCTTTTTCAGCTTCCACCACTTTGTCTTCTGCTTTGCCTTTGCCTTTTTCACCTTTCTCACCATCAGTGTCATCCTGCACACCACCATCCTATGCTGTTTGGCAACACTCTCACCAACTACTACTTTGCAGTCACTGACTTCCTTCAAATTACATCGCCTGCACAAGATGTAGTCTACCTGTGTGCTCTTACCTCCGCTTTCATAAGTCACCCTATGCTTCTGTTTCTTCTTGAAGAAAGTATTCACCACAGCCATTTCCATCCTTTTTGCAAAATCGATCAACATCTGTCCTTCTGTGTTCCTGTCCTGGATACCAAACCTGCCCATCACTTCCTCGTCCCCTCTGTTGCCTGCACCAACATGTCCATTGAAGTCTGCTCCAATGACCACTCTTTCACCTCTGGGGGTATTCTGTATCACTTCATCTAAATCACTCCAGAATCTCTCCTTCTCTTCTAGCTTACATCCTGCCTGTGGGGCATAAGCACTAACAACATTGACCATCACGCCTTCAATTTCTAACTTGAGACTCATCACTCTGTCTGACACTCTTTTCACGTCTAGAACATTCCTGACAAACCCCTCCTTCAAGATGACTCCTACTCCATTTCTCTTCCCATCCACACCATGATAAAACAGTTTAAACCCTGCTCCTAAGCTTCTAGCCTTTCTACCTTTCCACCTTGTCTCCTGAACACACAGTATGTCCACCTTCCTCCTCTGCATCATGTCAGCCAGCTCCCTATCTTTTCCTTGCATAGTTCCAACATTCAAAGTCCCTACTCTCAGTCCTAGGCTCACACATTTCCTCTTCTCTCTCTGCCTACGGACACGCCTCCCGCCTCTCCTTCTTCGACGTCTTCGACCAACAGTAGTCCAATTTCCATCAGCACCCTGTTGGTTGACAGCACTGATGGCGGTCGTTGTTAACCCGGGCCTCGACCGCTCCGGTATGAATTTTGTTTTGATCATTTGCATTTTTTAAATGTAGCAGAAGTTTTACGCCGGATGCCCTTCCTGTCGCAACCCTCTGCATTTATCCGGGCTTGGGACCGGCATAAGGGGGAGAGACACTGGTTCTTCCCCCCCCCCCCCCCCCCCGGCCTCATGGCTGCATTAATGTACAAGAGTAAAACATGGTACATAATTGCTGTATTTTACAGTACGTACCTTTTCTGGTTGCGACGTGTCGGCGTATGGGGAGGGAGAGATGCGAGACGAGTTGATGTATGTGGTATGTTTTCATTTGAATGTAGAAATGCCTTGGGCCTATGTCTGTATGTAATACAGCGCCTTTTTTTTTTTTTTTTTTTTTTTTTTTTATTAGGCATTTGCATGTACCGTGTAATTCAATCTTTACTGTATTTGTTAATGTTTTTTCAAGTCACATTTCTTTAGCCTCTCGTCTGGAATTCTTTTCATGATATGGGCCCATTTCAAATTATTTCCAAATAGCCTTGTGTGAGGATCCAGGTTCTACAATGCCAGTGGTGGAGATTAGACTGCTTTCTGAACATCTGGAATGTGACTGTGGCTCTTAGCCTCTCCTGCTGTTTTTTTCGCAGCCTGAGGTTGTGCAGTGTCCTCTAGAAATGTACAAAGCACTCGTACTCGGTCAGAAACATTTTCGAATTATGACTCATTAGTATTATAATGGCAAGTGCCCTCAAAGACCTACATTTCACTGGGGGAGGGGAATAACCAAGCCTGCGTTCGAACCGAAATAAAATCAATGTTGATATAAGTAATGACTAAAATGTGGTTTTCTTAAAAACCAACCACACACCAAAGCTCATGATCCCAATTTGCCCCTCTCCCCCGGTCTTGGTCAGATGATTCAGCTGTTCAATTTTTACCCAGCATTTCATCTGAAGAGGCAGTAGTGGCTTGGTGGTTAACGCAGTGTGTGTGTATAGGGGGGGTCAGGGGTTCAAGCCACTGTACCACCAGTCTCCCACTGTTGGGCTCTCCAGCAAGACTCTGAAGTCTCATCTGGTCAGATGCATAAATGAGATCAAATTAATGTTACCACGCTTTGTGCCAGTGCTGTTCTGAAGGGTCTCTGATGTACCAAAGCTTTTTAAAAAAAAAATTGTTGCACTGATTTCTACTAAGGTTCTGATGTAGTCCCAGTGTTCTGACCTCAGTACAGTATTTGACTTCAGAGTTTTCCCTGAAATTTTAATGTCATCTGACATTTTGAGGCAAAGCAGGATCGTGATCAGTATCGTGTGAGCCTACCTTTAAAATGTAAAGATTAAAAAAAAATTTACAAAGCAGGATTTCTGAAAGTAACTCCAGAATGAGACTCTTCAGTCTGGGTATGACCAACATTTTCACACCAGAAGACTTTGTTGACAAGCTGTTTGAAAATAGCTATTCATATGGATCACACAATTTTATACTTTTTTTTTTTTTTTTTTTTTGTGTATTAAATAAGACTTGTAAAATATTTTGGTTGTGTAATTAAGTGGAACTTTAGAGTAGATTTATTTACTTTCATGCCAATTACCTTTTTTTTTTTTTTTTGAGTTCTGATGCTTGCTAGCAGCTTTGTCTATTTTTCAGGCGGTTTGCCAGTGCACACCATCAGATGGGAACTGTTCGTGCTGTAAGGAGTGTATGCTGTGTCTGGGCAGGCTGTGGGAGGAGTGCTGTGACTGTGTGGGTGAGTGTAAACATTTCACTTTGAGTCTGTAACTGTGGAATTGAAACCGACAACAGTAAGTCAACTTGGCTGCAAGTTCACAACAACAAAGTACATTCTTCTCTTGGTGTTTAGTGAATGACGTGAAAGGATTGCTGTATCGAATATTTAAGAAGAGATCTGTCAACTGTTGCCTGAACAGTGACAATCAATTTAGCAGCTCTTTGCTTAGCAGAAGTTATTTAAAGGTGCATTAAAGACTGTCGAGGAACTACACCAAGCTATACATGTGCAAATACCTACACATACACACACTTGCCTATAGGTACATACATGCATCTATATATCTGCTTACATATACTGACATGCACGGAAGGGTGACTGTCAAAGGTGCATGCTATACACTGGGTAAGAGGTAGAGTTTGGTATTAGACGCTCCCCAACTTATGTTTTTGTTTGGTTCCGGACAGCCGAACGCAAGTTGAAGAAAAACGTAAGTTGTTGTATGTTCCAGTAATGTATGACGCTCGTACTGTACTAAACATCCATAAATACCATTATTATATATACCATCTCGTAAAACACCACCCCTAAATCAATTATATTAACGTCTTTTCCTTTCGGTTTTTCCCTTCAGGGGTCGCCACAGCAAACCATCCGCCTCCATCTCACCCGATCCTCTGTATCTTCTACTCTTACTCCAACTACCTTCATGTCCTCATTCACCACATCCATAAATCTTCTCTTTGGTCTTCCTCTAGGCCTTCTGCCTGGTAGTTCCAACCTCAGCATCCCACTACCAATGTACTCACTATCCCTCCTCTGTACATGTCCAAACCATCTCAATCTAGCCTCTCTGACTTTGTCTCCAAAACATCTTATGTGCTGTCCCTCTGATGTACTCATTCCTGATCCTATCCATCCTCGTTACTCCCAAAGAGAACCTCAACATTTTCATCTCTGCTACCTCAAGCTCTGCCTCCTGTCTTTTCCCCAGGGCCACGGTTTCTAAACCATACAACATCGCTGGCCTCAACACTGTCTTGTACACTTTTCACTTCATTCTTGCTGATACCTTCCTATCGCACATCACACCGGACACTGTGGTGGGGCCGGTGGTGTAGTGGTTAGAATGCTGGGCTCATGATCGGGAGGTTGAGTTCAAATCCCACGGAGACCCTCAATGTGCTAAAACCCCTGGGTAAGGTCTCAACCACAAGTGGGCCTCTGTTCACCCAGCGGTATAAATGGGTATCAGTAAAAATATACTGGGAAGGTAACCTGCGATGGACTAGCGTCCCATCCAGGAGGAGTTCAACTTCTGATCACTTCATGCTACGGAAACCGGGGATAAGCACCAGCCTGATGAGCCACGAGGCTCGGGTGTAAAAACTCAACAGACTTGCTTTACCTTACCATTCCAACCTGCCTACACACGATTCTTCACCCCTTTTCCACACTCTCCATTGCTCTGGATTGTTGAGCCTAAGTACTTAAAATCCTCCACCTTCTTTATCTCTACTCCCTGTAACATCACTGTTCCTCTTGGGTCCTTGTCGTTCACACACATGCATTCTGTTTTACTGAGGCTAACCTTCATTCCTCCCCTTTCCAGGGCATACCACCACCTCTCTAGATTTTTCTGCACTTGTTTAAATCAATTATAAGAACATAACATTGTAAAATATCGTATAATATGAAAATTAATTTCAAATAAATTAAATTCAAGCAATTTTAATCAAATTCACTCATCAAATACAGGATCAAATATAACCTTTACCATTCTATGTTGCACAAGCTTTCTGCTTGTAAATGGTTCCGATGGTCAATTCACATGAGGCTTAAAACAACCAATCAACGCTTATGTGAGGCGCTCAATGCTGAAAGGAGTTCACTTGCTTGTGCTTGAGACAAAGTGCAGGTTATAAGGCCTTCCGGTCTTTCAAGTGAGCAAATGTGCTGTTGAATACTTTAGTACTCAGCCTGCACTGATGTGAATCACCAGCAGAGCAGAGAGTCTTTTTTTTTTTTTTTTTTTTTTTTTTTTTTTTTTTTCTGGATTTCGGTTTTCATTTGACGACGACTTTTCCTTGCTTAACTGAGTCTGCATGGTAGCTTGTGCCGATCCGAGCAGATTGTTAAGTCAGTCTTGGCATATGCCAGAAAACTTGCACCCATGCTAGTAGGCTAACGCTTCTGGCCAACCATATTTGCTTCGGGTTACAAAAGTCTGCAAAACGGTGTAAACACAATCATGGAGACGACGTCTTCACACAAGGGTAACGCGCACTACTAAACTGGGAAGAAAGAGGGGCACATCTGTCGTTTGTAAACAATGGACGCAGTGTCATTACATCAGCATACTACATAGGTACGTCTCGTACTACAGAGAGCACACTAAACTTAAAATTTGACTTTTCATTTGTTTTTGTGAAAAAAAAAAACGCAAGTCGGGGCGCGTCTGTATAAGGTGCATGATGTTTGAGACCTGCGCGAAACAATAGTACAGTATTGCACTGTCCAGGAAGATGGTATGAATGATTTGGTGTGAGTGAAGGTCTTTGCCTCAAGAACAGATTTCACACACAAGCTGTTAAACGTATGTTAGTTTTTTTGTTTTTAGTGTCCTGCACCTATTTCTGGAGGGGAGGGGGGTGAAAAGGGGGTGTCCAGGGTGGGGGTGGGGGGTCCCTGATGATGATTCCACTAACATCGGTCAGTGCATGTTATGTAGTAGATTTATATAGCGCTTTATCCATACTGGAATATTATGCTCAAAGTGCTCTGGGGAGTGTTCAGTTATTTATTGATGATTCTTTGTCAAAGTACATGCATGCATGAATTCTGGTCTTTTGTGCACGGGGAACCTGTTGCCACTGTGCAGTGCCAGTTATTGCGTTTTATCCTTTTTTGGTAAATGTCACCGAATGAGAAGTGCCGTTCCAATTACCCGCTCTGCTGTCCTTAGCCCCCGCTGCAAAGCTGTCCTGTCCTCTGCAGTACAGCTGCAAGCTTTATTTATTTACAGCTTGTATATTTCCTGAATGCTGTCTCCGTGTCCTGTTTGTTTTCCTTGGATATGTACTGTGATAATCGCGGTGTTTTACTGATGTCCACCTCAGGCATGTGCAACCCGAGGACCTACCTTGACACACCAGCTACCTCAAAGAGTACAGTAGAGGATCTCCACCGGCCTATTCCTTCCCTGTTCAGAGCACTCACTGAGGGGGAAGCCCTCGGTAGCATGATGGTGGTCTCTTTTCCTGTTGCAGAGGAGCTGTCTTACCACGAGGACTTGGTCTCCTTCTTGGAGATGCTGGAAGAGCACCATGAGAATGTCTCATTGCCAGGGAACAGCGTTCATCCTGGTTATGGTCAGTCTCAAGGTAAGGCTAAGGTATCACCATGAAATCTGATGTTACCCACGAACACTTTAAATTGTTTGCAATAAACAGGAAGAGAAACTCTTCCTTCTTGAGGTTTCAAGGTGTAATGCATAAGAATTTCTGAATCTGTAATCGGTGTCATTTTTGTAAGAATTTGATTCGCCAAACCGTTAGCAAGAGCGTTTCACAAGAATTAGTAAAAACATGATTAGCGAGATGTTGCATAACATGTCATTCTTCGTTAACAACGGTTTCTAATTTTGTTGGCATGACACCCCCCACCCCCACCCCCAAGGCTATGATTATATTCATGAAGTAGGTGCAATATTAAAGGGTTTTTCGGCTGTTCCCTTCAGGGGTCGCCACAGCGAATCATCTGCATCCATCTTGCCCGATCTTCTGCTTCTTTCCCCAACTACCTTGTCCTTCACCACATCCATAGATTTTCTTTGGCCTTCCTCTAGGCCTGCTGCCTGGTAGTTCCAACCTCAGCATCCTGCTACCAATATACGCACTATCCCTCCTCTGGACATGTCCAAACCATCTCAATCTAGCCTCTCTGACTGTCTCCAAAACGTCTTGCATGTGCTGTCCCTCTGATGTACTCATTCCTGATCCTATCCATCCTCATTGCTCCCAAAGAGAACCTCAACATTTTCATCTTCGTGACCTCTGCCTCCTGTCTTTTCCCCAGGGCCACTGTTTCTAAACCATACAACATCGCTGACCTCATAACCATGTTGTACACTTCTCCACTCATTCAAGAGTTTTTAAATTAAAGGTTACAATATTATAGGCAGTTCGTCACTGTTGGTTAAACAATGTGAACACACTTAATTGTGGTATAACTGACTTGTACGCATCCTAATAAGGTATATTGGAGTGTAAATAAACATTTCTCCATACTATGAAATGTCCTCCTGCTTCACTGGACTCGCATCAATTTGCCCCATAGCTGTGGAGTATGTTGGGTTTTTTTTTTTTTTTTTTTTGCGCGCAATCTGACTTAATCAGACTACCAGCAGAGATTTTCATGTTTGGGGATAAAAGCTTGTTGCCAAGAGTGTAGGAAAATATTCTTAACTGTTTTAACTAGAGGCTTAATCAGGCCAGCCTTAAAAATATCTTTTTTGGTGGTAACACGGCCGGTTGGGCCAAAATTGTACATAAACAAAAAAAACCTCCCGCCTGAGCATTCACTGACGCAAGAAATAAAAATATACCGGCCGGTTGTGTTAAACATGTGACCAAAGCAAAATCTGTATCAACTGTGCCTTGTCATTGGTCAATTTCACCAGTTCGGTGCAATGGGGATTCTCATTGGTCAGTACGGTCTTAATAATGATGGAAGGGGACAATTGATGAGGCAAAAAAACTGTTTGGTCACTAAAGGTCCCTACATGAAAATAATAAATAAATGTGTTTTAATGAGGTTCTCCCTTAGTGATAAGGTGAGAAGCTCTACCATCCGTGGAGAGCTCGGAGTAGATCTGCTGCTCCTCTGCAGTGAGAGGGGCCAGTTGAGGTGGCTCGGGCATTTGGTCAGAATGCCTCCCCGGTGTGGTGTTTCGGGTATGTCCAACCGGGAAGAGACTTCCGGGGTTGACCTAGAACATGCTAGTGGGACTGTCGTGTCCCCCCCCCCGGGAGAGTTAGAGGAAGTGGCTGGGAAGAGGGATGTGGACCTCTTGGCTTAGGTTTCTGCCCCTACGACCTGACCCGGCACTTGGCGGGAGATGATGAATGCGTTTTAAATTGAGCGACATGCTTGCTGACATTTTCGAACAAATAAGTTTTATTATAAACTGCCAGAAACCGCACGGCGCATGACAAAGGTATTTGACTTTGACAATGTTGACTGCAATAATAAACTTTGAGATTCAGTATGTTGATTTCAAATTTTTTAATATTCTCCTGTTTAAATCACATAACACACTTCATGAAGGGCCGGCAGAAGTGCTGGTTATATTTTATTATAATAACATTTTCACGGCTTTAAGCTATGTACTTGACATGTTTTGATTTCTCAATCGGTTCACTTCCGATATCCCATGATGCACAATGCTACCTCATTCAATAGCGTGGTGCTTTTTATATACGTGCCGCCATTTGCCTGTAGTCCCATGTAGATTTAGATCATGACGGGTCGTACAAACCTGGGTAAAATATATAGTTCAAACTGAGTTGTACCGATAAGCATGGCGCTGAAGCAAAGTAATCTAAACAACCAACATTAAATACGTTGTGGAAACGACTCAAGACCGATGATTCCACTGAAAAACATCCGTATTTCTTGATTGCATGGAGCAATAGTGAAACTAACTATTGCCCCCAACCAAATTAACCTAATCTTATTCTTAATGGATTCACGCCACACTATAGAGACGAAAATTCATGTATTTTGACTTGGGTTACATTAACAAATGGATCTACATTGAACAAG
The DNA here is from genome assembly GCA_024760905.1 of Plotosus lineatus. Classification (NCBI taxonomy): domain Eukaryota; kingdom Metazoa; phylum Chordata; class Actinopteri; order Siluriformes; family Plotosidae; genus Plotosus; species Plotosus lineatus. The sequence goes on along the minus strand of CM045728.1, from coordinate 24,896,707 downwards.
AGCGTCATGTTGATCTATTTGTTAACATAGCCCAAGTCATTCCCATGTCTTTTTCGTGGCAAAACAGTCTTGACACACTTGTTTCACGAGCAGCTCAGTGTGATTATTTCATTTTGGGGGGGGGGGTCTGTGGGCGCAAATAAGATTGTCTCGGACATTTAATTGCCAACAAAAATCTGCATCAGTGGCAGGTATTAGGGGGCCAAAGAGAACCACCCACCCATCCACCCAAGAAGAAGAAAAAAAAGTAAAATGAGTCTAAATTAGGTAGAGATCTATAAATATACCTGAAATATTTCACTTTTCTATAATTTTGTGCATAAAACTTAACCCTTGATTTGGTTTATTACAAATATTCTGTAGATATAATTCTCGCATTTCTCTTTCCACCCCCCCCCCCCCCCCACATTTCACAATGTTATTAGTAAGGTAACGTTAGATTTTAAGTTTATTCCTTTTTAAGAAGTCTACTATTGTAACAAATACTTTATTTATATATATATATATATATATATACACAGTAAAACCTCCGCTGACGAACGCTTAAGCTCACGAACTTTTCGCCTCAAGAACATTAAATTTGCGAGCATATAGTCTCTGCTGACGAACTAGTTTTCGGCAGACGAATCAAACCACGCGGTCGAACAGCGCCACGGTGGCGGCCACGAGAAGCTGACGACGCCACGGCGTCACAGTTCGCCACCCCTTTCTTTGAGTGCGGACGTGGTTTGTGTTTGCTCGACATTTTGGACCATATTGAGTGTACTTTTGCTATTATGGGACCGAAAAAGACCCACCACAGGCGCAGATCATTGAAAAACACGAACGAGGTGTGCGTTTGTGTGACTCAGCGTACCAGTACGCTAAGTCTACCATTGCTCCCATCCTTAAGAACAAGGAAGCTATTAAGGGTGCGTGTGTGGCTAAGGGTGTTTCCAAACAGTAGGCGTTTCCAAACTCTCCTTCCAAACAGTAAGTCCCTCCCTCCCTCCTCCTCCCACTCCATTCCATCAAGCCATCAACTACCATCACAAAGGTAAATAAAACCACTTTATTATACAGTACAGTTTATTTCTTTAATTACAATACAATAGCACATTTATTATACATAAAATAAGGTATATTTTTGTGTAGTTTTAAGGCTTATTTAGTAGAAAATTATGTTTTATGGGGACCTGGGAACGGATTATTCTCATTTTAATGGTTTCTTATGGGAAATAAATGTTCGGAAGACGAACTTTTCGCCTCACACACACTTTCTGGGAACCAATTATGTTCGTGAGCAGAGGTATCACTGTATATATATAAAAATAAACAACTTGGTTTTATTTGCTTTGAGCTTGTCTGATTTTCTCAAATATAGGCCCAGAATGCACCACAGAGCACATGAATTCTAAAAATTTTTCTAGGGGATGCCCCCGCCCCAGACACTTCTCCCACACCCTCCCCATGCTTGCCTCAAACAAGTGCCACTCCCAACTAATCAGTATCCTCTTTCTACTCAAACTTAATGAATACCCTGCATAATACAGCATGATGTATGAAATTTCCCCACAGATCCCGGGTGGCCTGCATAGGCAAAAATAATTTTCCTCCCTCGGGGGTGAATCTTTATTGCCAACAAAATAATTAAGCCTGACCTAACTTCCCCCTTTTTAAAGCCTATTAGGTTTAAATTATTTTATGGCTGATGTACTGTATTCTCTCACGCGCTTATTTGCTGGAGTAGGTTTCGGGTGACACGAGGCAATGGTGTGGTCCACTTGGGACAGTTTGCAAGACCATTACAGGGCAACAGTCAGTCATACCCACACCCAGGGGCAACATGAACTTCAATCTAATTGGTTGTTCCATGTCTTTTGGAAACCAGAGTACCTGGAGGAAACCCACGTAAACACAGGAAGAACATGCAAAGTCCACGGTGAATCATCCAAGCCTAGGAATTGAACTCGGGACCTTGCTGTGGCAGTGCACTGGGAAAATAAGGAGCACATGAGCCTGCTACTAGACAAACCAGTTGCCTGAAAAAAAAAAAAAAAAAAAGGTCTGGGTTTTTACACCCGAGCCTCGTGGCTCATCAGGCCGGTGCTTTTCCCCGGTTTCTGTAGTGTGAAGTGACCAGGAGTTCAACTCCTCCTGGATGGGACGCTAGTCCATCGCCGGTTACCTTCCCAGTATATTTTTACTGGTACCCATTTATACTGCTGGGTGAACAGAGGCACACTTGTGGTTGAGAACTTGCCCAGGGGTCTTGGCACAGTGAGGGTCTCGGTGGGATTCGAACTCGCAACCTTCCAATCACAAGCACAATACCCTAACCGCTCCACCACCATTTGGTTTTTCTTGATAGAATAGAAATTGGATCTTTTCAATCAGCAGAATGGTAGCATATCATATGCAGCAGCATGTTTCATTTTGTGCCCCCAAAAAAAAAAAAAAAAAAACAAAACTTAATGCCAAGTTTTTCCTCCTCCTTCTAGAAAACATGTGCACAGTCGTGTACTTCCACGACTGTGTTTCAATTCGTCAATGTAAGCAGTACTGTGAATCTATGGGAGCCTCGAAGTACCGCTGGTTCCACAACGCGTGCTGTGAGTGTGTTGGGCCCGAGTGTATCGACTACGGCAGCAGATCAGTGAAGTGCATGAACTGTCTCTACTGAACCACTTGCCTTTTTGAGTCTTATGGATTCTGCCACTCTTGCCACAAGAGGGCACATCAACATGACCACAGCCTCCGGAGACATGGACCCTGGGACTTTGGGGGGGCACGGAAGAGGCGACAATCATGTAACTGATCGGCCTGTGTGATTTTTGCTTTGTATCCATTGTTTACAATTTTTAAATGGGTTCCGAAGAAAGGATTGTTTTTTTTTATTATTGAATTTGAATTGGTGAACAGGACAGTTGCTGAACAAGTAGTAGTTTTTCTGCCAAATTACATTTTTGTATTGTAACAGCTAACAATTATTCATGTTTACTAATTAATTATAGTCCTCAAATCTTAACACACAAGGTACAATATGGGGGGGGTCATATAAAGACAATTGTAATATTGCTGGCCATCATCCAGTGGGATGGGTTTTTTTTTTTTTTTTTTTTTAATTGATGCAGGGGAAGGGTCAATATTCTCCACTGCAGAGGACGGGACTGGTACCACTTCTCGGCTGTTCCCATATACTGTATATAATGAGGATGCTAATGGAAGATATGACCTCAGGATACTCTGAATACTGGCTCAGAGGTTGTATGTGTGGAAAGATGTCCGGCTTAATTTTTATCTTGCATCCTAATGAGCTGTGTGTCGGCACTGACACTTTACGGAATGGAGGTCATGGTTGCTATTTCCAAAAAAACCTTTTTTTTTTTTTTTTTTTTATAAAAGCAATCCTTACTAAACGAGAAATTGTTTGATTTTGGAGTAATATGGTAATCATGGTGTAACTCCACCCACTTTTAATGTGGTTATAATTTGCGGAAGACAGTTAAACACCGACACCACTAAATTAAAGTTGGTATTTTAACCAAGTTTTCTGTGTTTTCTCGCTCATCTGCCACCTGCGTCAAAGCCAGTGTTTCAGTCTTGTGTGTATGGATGTATTCAGGATGCAGGTGCACTACTCAGTCAGCCCAACGTGTTCTGAATAGAGGAGAGGAGGGTGAACATCAGCTTTGTATGATTGATCATAGATTCTAGGTCAGATAGCAGATGGTTGGCCTGTGTGGCGGGTGATGGGATTGCTGTTGGCTCCTCCCTCAGTAACACACTTAAGCCAGTACAAAGGAGGCTTTCTATCCTGGGAAGTGATTGAGCCCGAACTAGTGCAGTCACATGACCACTCGGTCTTGGCACTGAAAGCAGGTAGAAGCTTCACATGGTATCATCCTGAAACTCTGTTTTGCAAACCAGCTTAGAAGGGGAGCAGTTCGGATCATCTTCCCTGAAAAATCATCGTTAGGTCAGCAGAAATAGATCCAGTTCTACAGTACCAGGTACGGTTTGAGCTGGAATGAACACTGCTGGAGTTGGGGCAGAAACCCCACAATCAAGTGCATTTCCTGAGGAGATGGGAATGTCTGACCGTGTTCAGATTACTTATGAGAAATAACTCGAGGTCAGCTCAGTGTTGCAACATGTTCGAGACAGGACAGGATATCAAGATGAACAATTTATTCATGATCAGAGAGAATTCATGAATGGAACAAGTAAGGTCCAAATCTCAAGTGAATTAAAGGATAGTCTTTAATTTTTGTGTATATTTTATATATAGACTAGCATAAAAACTAAAACCTGTTCGTCGGAAACCAGCAACTCATGCAGGACAGGAAGGGTGACGAGCTAAATAAAGGCTGGAAACT
>CM045728.1:24592349-24887349 GCA_024760905.1 Plotosus lineatus | reverse complement strand
AAGAAGTGGGACATTGAGAAAACCGAAGAGAGTAAACAGGAGTACAGGGAGACACAGCGTAAGGCAAAGGTAGCAGTGTCAAAGGCCAAACAGAGCGCGTTTGATGACTTGTATGCTCGGTTGGCAAGTAAGGAGGGAGAAAATGATTTATACAGGTTGGCACAGCAGAGAAATAGAGATGGGAAGGACGTGCAGCAAGTTAGATTGATAAAGGACCGAGAGGGAAATGTATTGACTAATGACAGAAGTGTGCTGGGAAGATGGAAAGAGTACTTTGAAGAGCTGATGAATGAGGAAAATGAGAGAGAAAAAAGAGTAGAAGAGGTGACCATTGAGGAGCAGGATGTAGCAAAGATCAGTAAGGGTGAAGTGAGAAGGGCATTGAAGAGGATGAAGAATGGAAAGGCAGTTGGTCCTGATGATATACCTGTGGAGGTATGGAAGTGTCTAGGAGAGGTAGCAGTAGATTTTCTGACAAGAACATTCAACAAGGTACGAGAGAGTGAGCAGATGCCGGAGGAGTGGAGGAGAAGTATGCTGGTGCCCATTTTTAAGAACAAGGGAGACGTGCAGAGTTGCAGCACCTACAGAGGGATAAAGTTGATGAGCCATACGATGAAGTTATGGGAAAGAATAGTGGAAGCTAGACTAAGGGCAGAGGTCAGCATTTGTGAACAACAGTTTGGTTTCATGCCAAGAAAGAGCACCACAGATGCAATGTTTGCTTTGAGGATGTTAATGGAGAAGTACAGAGAAGGTCAGAGGGAGCTACACTGTGCCTTTGTGGATCTGGAAAAAGCATATGACAGGGTGCCAAGAGAAGAACTGTGGTATTGCATGAGGAAGTCTGGAGTGGCAGAGAAGTATGTTAGAGTGGTGCAGGACATGTATGAGAGCTGTAAGACAGCGGTGAGGTGTGCTGTCGGTGTGACCGACGAATTCAAGGTGGAGGTGGGACTGCATCAAGGGTCAGCTCTCAGCCCCTTCTTGTTTGCTATGGTGATGGACAGGCTGACAGACGAGGTGAGACAAGAATCTCCATGGACTATGATGTTTGCAGATGACATCGTGATCTGTAGTGAGAGCAGAGAACAAGTGCAGGAAAATCTAGAGAGGTGGAGGTATGCCCTGGAAAGGAGAGGAATGAAGGTTAGCCTCAGAAAATCAGAATACATGTGTGTGAATGAGAAGGACCCAGGAGGAACGGTGATGTTACAGGGAGCAGAGATAAGAAAGGTGGAGGATTTTAAGTACTTAGGCTCAACAATCCAGAGCAATGGAGAGTGTGGAAAAGAGGTGAAGAAACGTGTGCAGGCAGGCTGAAATGGTTGGAGAAAAGTGTCCGGTGTGATGTGCGATAGGAGAGTGTCAGCAAGAATGAAGGGAAAAGTGTACAAGACGGTGGTGAGGCCAGTGATGTTGTATGGATTAGAAACAGTGGCGCTGAAGAAAAGGCAGGAGGCAGAGCTGGAGGTAGCGGAGATGAAAATGTTGAGGTTCTCTCTGGGAGTAACGAGGATGGATAGGATCAGAAATGAGTATATCAGAGGGACAGCCCACGTAAGATGTTTTGGAGACAAAGCCAGAGAGGCTAGATTGAGATGGACATGTACAGAGGAGGGATAGTGAGTATTGGCAGCAGGATGCTGAGGTTGGAACTACCAGGCAGAAGGCCTCGAGGAAGACCAAAGAAGAGATTTATGGATGTGGTGAAGGAAGACATGAAGGTCGTTGGAGTCAGAAAAGAAGATGCGGAGGACAGGGTGAGGTGGAGGCGGATGATTTGCTGTGGCGACCCCTGAGGGGAGCAGCCGAAAGTAAAAGAAGAAGAACGTCACATGCGCGAATGAGCAGCTGTAAGTAAAATACTATGTATCTATTACGTGCGCTAAAATATGCTTCTTAAACACATTCTATAGACAGTCTTACTCATTAATACAGTATTAATGTAGTAAAATGTAGTAATGATTAAGAAAAACATTTCAATTTTTACTGTTATATTTATTGATGCTAAAATATAAACATTATACAGCATACGCATAAAACACCTTTCAGTGCATTCTCTTTATAAACATACAGTGGTGTCGTTTTCAAAAATGCCCACTAGAGGAACGTACTGTATTGCATTAGGCATGAGACGACTGAATTCGGGTATTAACTGCATTAAGTCCGAGCAGCTCAGCCACGACCCCCCAACCAGAACCGGAGTACAAAACAGAATTTTAGAGTAAGAGCCGTTACAAACCAAAGAAGCGGTGCTGTTGATGCGAGTTAATCCTCTGGCGCAGAGCTGAGCAGGCTTTTGTTTATTGGGAGTAACTGAGAATAGTGAATCCAGGTGTGTGTGTGAGCAGCTCAGCTACGCCCCTCAGGAAGTAAACAGTAAGTGAGAGGCACAGCGCCAAAATCAAAGTCCCCCAAAACACAGACCATAACAAAAAGGACATAAAAGAACAAGAAATGTAATAAATTGGATAAACAAAACAAAATGAGAAACATGCTACACTACAGTAAATCAAATATAAACACACAAACATTTTAAACATGACCTTCGGTCATGTACTGGAATAATAATTAAAAAAGACTAATAGTAGAGTGTTTTACAACAGTTCCTCTTCAGCAATGACATGACTTCAGAAGAAACTGTCGTTTCTTCCGGAGAAGTTCTTATTTCTTCAGAAGAGACATCAAACGTCATTACCGTTTTCTGGTGCTTAAGCAGGCGTTTGGGTGACATCATAGAACTTAACTGGTAATTAAAACACACTAAAAAAGGCTCATTGCCAACTTGTGCATGAATGAGGAAAAGGGGGCATTACATCACCCCAACCAATCAGCGGGAAGGAGGACAGCCATTGGCTGAATTTGAATCACGTGCGAGCTGCTCGGCAGTCCGTGAATACTCAAACCGCAAGTACAAAACCGCAAATAGTCAAGGGCCTATTGTATACACACACACACACAGAGTGACTCTGTGCGCTGGAAAGGAACGTGGCCATCACACGCGGGTGGAGCACTAAACACACACACACCTGATTCCACTTAATCATGGGCTATAAAGACAAGCAGTGCGCTCCACCCAGTGCTAGAAGATTGTCCCTCTTCCCCATGATCTCTTTGGCCTTCAGCTCCATGCTCCACCAGTTCCTGCTTTACTTTAATAATTTCCGTGCTTCTCCGCATCTCGAACAGTAACTACGATTTCCCCGTGCTCTAGTGCCTTCTCTGTGAACAATAAAGTGCATCCGTTTTCATCTACACTCTGTGTCCTGCATTTTTGGGTCCGGCTGAATGTTCCTGGCGTTACAGAATCTTCTAGCCCTAACATTTCGGAGCAGGTGAATATTTTTGAATGAAATGAACGATGACCAAAAATAAAACCAGTTCGTTCAGAAGAAAACACATCGTGAGATGTTATTTCTAGGCATAAAGAAAAGTTTTTGGCCAGGATCTTTATGTCACTATTTAAGAGGCATCGGTATGAACCACATTCTGTGTGCTATCTTTACCTGGCTTGTGCAGGAGGGTGACTCATTCTTCAGTCAGTGTTTGTGGAAGTTATCCATGAGACAAGGAATCATTAAATCTGTCTAGTAAGATTGTGGATAGTTTACTAGAGAAGTTTTTAAAGAGCTCTTTTGGGTACCCGTCTGGGCCTGGTGCCTTGCCATTCTGCATTGCCTTGATTGCATTAATGATTTCTAGTGAGGATTCAGTGGAAGCTCAGTCTTAGATTTATGCATCATTGTTACAGTAGGAACCTGGAGGTTAGAAAAAGATGTTCCATATCAGAGCAGTTATTTGTCATCTCTGACATGCATAATCATGTATAACTTTGAATAAGAGAAGGTGAATGTGTCATATCGGTAGTTCACCATCAACTTTCTGTATTTGGGGAATTTGTTAAAAGGCTGAGCAGCACTCAAGTTGATGTGCTAAAAGCTGGCCAGCTTTGTCGCCATCCTTACAGATGTACCACCGTGATTTCAAGAGGAGACGTTCAGTGTTTTTGGTAGATAGCATATTATACTGTGTCTGGAGGCCCAGTTTCCTATTGTAGAGCTCAGGGTGGGAAAAACGAAGAACTGACCTACACCATAGATATCACTTTGATCAATTCCTCTTGTGCAAATCTTTTTTCCATTTTATTTATTTCAGATGAACACGATATGATCTCACCCCAGATTACCACTTTTAGTGTTTCCTAGAGGACAGAAGGGGAAATATCTTTTTTGTTAAATTCTATAGTCATCAAATTTTTGGGATATCATTTCACAAAACCTCTCGTCAGCCAAAAATGTTTCTATCTAATTTCCAAGGGTTGCGTTCCAATTTGTAAAGAGGAAATGCAAGATCTAATAGCGGGGGCATGATCTGACTCAGCTATTGAAGAATATGCAACTTCAGAATAAAAGGGAGAAAGTTCTGGTCAATAATTTTTTTAAAAAAGTCTATTTTACTATATGGCTGATGGACAGAAGAAAAAAGGAGAAGGATTTATTTTGTGGGAATAAAAAATGGCAGGAGTTGACACTTCCTATCTGATCCATAAACATACCATGGCCTTTTGGAGATTTGCAGATTTACAATCAGAACAGTGAGATATTGGATTTATCACACAGTTTAAGGGTCCACCAAAAATCAATTGTTGTGAATTCAAGTCCAGAATTATCAAGAGGATTTTGCCCATTAACTTATCGTCATCCCAATTTGTGGTGCACACATTCACCAAAATCACAAGCTTGTAGAAAAGGAGCCCTAGAACCAGTACAATGCATCCTTTTGGATCTGAGATAACAGACATATGATTTTTTTTTTCTGAACCAAGATGGCTATTCCACAGGTTTTAAAGTGATGATGAGAATGGAATACATTACCCTCCCTTCTTCTTCTTTTCCTTTCAGCCCCTTCAGGGGTTACCACAGCAAATCATCTGTCTCCATTTCACCCTATCCTCTGCGTCTTCTCTTACACCCACTACCTTCATGTCCTCCTTCACCACATTCATAAATCTCCTCTTTGGTCTTCCTCTAGGTCTTATGCCTAGCAGTTCCAACTTCAGCATCCGACCAATATATTCACTATCCCTCTTCTGCCCATGTCCAAACTATCTCATCTTGTGCTGTCCCTCTGATGTACTCATTCCTGATCCTATCCATCCTCGTTATTATACACTTTTCCTTTCTTTCTTGCCGATACCTTCCGATCACACATCACACCGGACACTTTTCTCCAGCCATTCCAACCTGTCTGTACACACTTCACCTCTTTTCCACACTCTCCATTGCTGAGCCTAAGTACTTAAAATCCTTCACCTTCTTTATCTCTGCTCCCTGTAATCTCACCGTTCCTCTTGGGTCCTTGTCATTCACACACATGTATTCTGTCTTACTGAGGCTAACCTTTATTCCTCTCCTTTCCAGGGCATACCTCCACCTCTCTAGATTTTTCTGCACTTGTTCTCTGCTCTCACTACAGATCACAATGTCATCTGCAAACATCATAGTCCATGGAGGTTCTTGCCTAACCTCGTCTGTCAGCCTGTCCATCGCCATATAGGCCAGTCTACAAGGTTTTTCTTTTTTATTGTATATTACTTTCATACTATTTATGTATCTATTTTTTTACTTATATAATATACATGTATGTGTGTATGTATGTATGTATACATATTATTGTATTTGTATCTACTTTGCACCCCCCACTTTACTTCAAGAGCCTGTAACAGTGAATTTCTCCATTGTGAGATTAATAAAGCTGTATCTTATAGCAAACAAGCTGGGGCTCAGAGCTGACCCTTGATGCAGTCCCACTTCCACCTTGAACGCTTCTGTCACACCGACATCACACCTCATCACTGTCTTACATCTCTCATACATGTCCTGCACCACTCTAACATAGGAATACATTACATTACCCACCCATCTCTTTAAAATGTGACATTGCATTCCTTCAGGAAACCGGTCTACTGGTTAAAGATCAGGCCAGATTTGGAAAGGGATGAAATACAATCCCCACCCATCCCTTTCCAAATCTGGCCTGATCTTTAACCAGTAGACAGGTTTCCTGAAGGAATGCAATGTCACATTTTAAGTAGCTGAAATGACTGAATCATGACTTATTATCAAGCCCATTCAATCCTTTCACATTTCAGCTCATCAATCTTACAGTAGCCTTCTTTGCATCAATCATTCACCATGTTTGACTTGATAATAAAACAGTAAGGGAAAAAAAACAGCGTTAATTGTTCATTTTCTTCGTTTCAGCCCGAACATGAATAAAGGCAAGCACATGTTGCAAAACTGTGGTGGTGTCCCTTTTATTAACCCCGCCCACAAACAAAAACAAAACTAGAATTGCCTATAACTGTCCATCTCTTTAAGGAAAGCTGCAGGCTAAACACCATTTCCAAAAACGTCTGGTAGTACATTCTCTCAAAGTGTCTGCCCAGAAGAGCTCCCAGCCTGATGATGTGCTATATTAGAACCTATTAGCACAAAAATGGAAAGGCTCAGCAACACTACCACTATCAACAGGTTGGTCATACTCATACACACACAAATCATTAATACTGTAAGTTTGGTAGCAAAGATGTTTTGTATGGTGAAACGATTTCAGCAAAATAATTATATGCAGCACAACATCGATAAACTCAGCAATATCACAATTGTGTCCATACCTCAGGTCCAAGGACCGTTGATTAAAATCTTATATTGTGGTAAATTTGCATGTTTAACAGTTCAGGAGACCTAACCATCACCAAGAAACACATGTGGCCATCCAGTCCTAGTCCCAACTGAACCTCTGATTGCAAACCTTTTGTGCTTCATCAGACAAGTCAAAGGTGAACACGCCATCTCCACACATCACTCACAGCTAAGCTGGGTAGAGCAGGTGAAACCTGACGTTCCTCTGATACAAGGTTTGTTTTACACTGATAAACATGGCTCTCTTTGACGAGTGCTGGTTGGCAATCCTGGTAGATCCTCATAGAACAACCTTAACATTTAAATTCATGATCCCAGGCCCAGCGCAGTTTCTTTCCGTTTCTGGAGAAACATACCAGGAACATGCGAGGTCCAGTGGGCTCTCTCCAGGCAGTGTAGAAAAAACATGAAGACCCATCATTTGCATCAATACCTCTATCATAAACTTTATGGGATCTTCTCCATCCTCAGGGATGGTCAAGATACAGAGATTGAATCTCCGTGAATGATTCTTGAGATCACCACACCAATTTAGAAGCAATTGGTTTTGGCTTTGAAACATTCTGATGATAAACTCCGCTCCCGTTATGTGTACCAAGTTATCACCAGCTATTGACTCAAAGAGATAAGATGGTTCTAAAAATGAGTTCATTGTTGCCTGTGGCGAGTCCAAGAAAGCTTGTATTGGTCAAACAGCGTCTTGAATGAGAACAGAAACATCCTTCTTGACTCGTTTTCTGTTTTGCAAATTCAACAGACAGTTGCTCCATGTCTTCCCTCACAGCTGCCACTGGAGTTTCCGGTGTTAAACAAGTGGATTATTATAAACGTAGGGTTATTAGCTGTAAATGATGCTAAATTAGCTGCAGTACGTGTTGCCAGAATTTGCTGATTTTGTGTTTACAGAGTTGCTCATTTTGTTAAAAATAATTCAAACTAAATTCGGTGCTAAAGATTGCAACATTCCAGCAGAGAAGTCAACCCAGAAAAGAGGAAGACAATAGAAAGCAAACCAGGAGCCTTTGCATGTGCGTCCTCTCTAAATGCCACAACCGGAAGTACTCTCAAATGTTGCTTATTGACAATTCTTCATCATACTTGGTGGTCATTTTCTGACCCTTGATGAAGCCGACTGTACTGGCAAGACATCAGCACAGAGGGGATAACGGCTCTAACACCAAGACTGCTGAAGAGTGAAGTGGGGTAATGACAATGTCCTTACCTGGCAAACAAAAGCGAATGCTTGGCGTCCAGACCATTTCGAGGAGTGACAGAATTTATCCACCAACTCGCTGAGGAAATCCACCAACAGCTCTTGATATGTGGAAAGTTTCCTGATAATTTCACTGACCTAATCAGAAAAAGAAACCCAAGTTCAGATATTTTTAATTAATATTTATGATTTAAAAAAATTTAATTGGGAAACGTGTCTTTTTTTAATTCTCACCATAACTTGCCAAGTGCAAGTTACTACACAGTGCGTGTGTGTACAAACATCCAGCGTGTGAGACTATCGTAAGTGACACCATCGACTTGTAGCGTTTGCTGAGCTAATGGCAGCAACATCAAACCTGGGGGTCCAGGCACTTTTAATCCCACCCTCAGAAGACAAGGAGGAAGGCGTATGAAAGTATTTTTATTACAGCCTCCTTTTTGAACGGTCTGGAAAACGGTGCGACTGCACATATCGCTGGTCTGTTTAAAACAGTAGATTCAACAGAATAGTTAGTTTGTTAAAAATGTATGTTGCAAACAATTGAACTCGTTCCAGGTTATGAAGCCTGTGTGTTCATCTGTGACTGAGTAAGCAGATTTGTGATTGGCATTTCCGTCCACATGTTGAACGCTGTTGGTTGGCTGTTGTGAGGGGCTGGATTTAGCACGTCGCGCTTCTGCAACGGTCTATGTTGGCCTGCAGTTGTTGACACAGGTTTTATATGAAGTTTGCCATTTGTCTAGATTGGCGGCACATAGTTATATTTGATTTGGAGTGATTCCACATTACTTCAGTGTCGCCTTCAAGTGGTCTTTGAATCACTTGTATTGGCCACCAGTGGAACGATGTCTTTTGGTAAACTCACCACAAAGTGCGCAACAAGGAAGCCAACAGAAAACACCGTATGAAAATACTACATGTACAGTATCAGCTCCGGAAAGACAGTATCAAAGAAGTCTGAACTTGTGTTTTGATTTAAAAAAAAAAAATTTTAAGAATAGAAAAAAGACAAATTTTTTTTTGATTCCTTTTGTTGTGCTGTTGAAGGAAAAACATGTTCTCTGGGCTCCCAAGTGGTAAACAAACAAGTTGCGTGACTATTAACCCAGAGATCGCAAGTTAGACTCCAGTTTAATGCCACAGCCGTCCATGACTGGGAGTCCATGGGAGCTAATCGGCCGAGCTCTCATGTGAGATTTTAAAATCTATTCCTCCGAGAGCCATATTATATATATGGAACCTATAGCTCGCGAGCCAGATGTGGCTGTTTTGATGACTGTATCTGGCTCTCAGATAAATCAGGTGGCCTTCCTTAACAGAATAACAAATACATAATTTCACTGTCATTTAAATAAAGATACAAAAAAGCCATCAAGTAAAACAAAAACAGATGAATCTCACGCATTTAAATTTATACATCTATTTTCAATGCCACGTCACTGTGGCGCAGCGGAGAGCCAATCCTTTCTGTACACCAGTATGCGAGCTAGTCCGATACCTTCAAACTCTAATTTAATCGGATTATTATAACAGCCACAGACTGCGCGTGTTGTTTTTGAGTAAAGAGGTAAATTTCCCACGTTTTGATCAGCTCATTTCCACGAAGCCAAGCACAGCTGGCAAGCAAACACAAATGGACAGACATGGAAAAACTTCAACCCGCAGACCAGCTAATTGCCAAAACTTGGGATGCGCTTCCTGTCACATAAACACCGCAGCGTGCGAGTACAATAAAATTAGAGTATCGAGGTATCGGACCTACCCACATACAAGGATTGGCTCTCCGCTTCGCGCCACAGTCACGTGGCATTGAAAATAGATGAATAGATTTAAATGCGTTGAGATTTTTTCAAGCCAGTCTGGTCATCTGGTGGTCACTTTCAGAAACAACAGCCCGCGTATGGATGATCCAGGCCAGTCAAAAGCTACAGATTTTGTCCATTGCATCCGAAATCCGTGAAAGCAAAGTCCGTAAAACCGAGGCATGCGTGTAAGTAAATAAATATCTGTTCTGAATGAAATTTCAAATTTTTTTTTTTTTCCCTGTCTTGGGTTTTCATGGTACAAATCCACCAAGCAAGGAATTTAAAAAAAGAATGGCCTCAAATCATGCTAAACACACTAATATTTATTAACTAGTAACAGCTCTTTATTGTGGGGCTGGTGGCATAGTGGTTATGGTGCTGCGCTCACGATCGGTTGGTTGTGTGTTCGAATCCCAGTTAGACCCCCACTGTGCTAAGACCCCTGGGCAAGGTCTTAACCAGAAGTGTGCCTCTGTACACCCAGCAGTATAAATGGGTACCAGTAAAAATATACTGGGAAGGTAAGCTGTGATGGGCCAGCGTCCCATCCAGGAGGAGTTGAATTCCTGGTCGCTTCACGCTGCGGAAACCAGGGATAAGCACTGGCCTGATGAGCCACTATGGCTTGGGTGTTTTAAAAAAAAGAGGACTTTACCTACAGCTCTTTATTAACTAATAACAACTGTAACCTCACACTCTCCATCCAGAGAATGAGAAGTGTAAGCAAGCTGGAATCATGAGCAAAAATCCCTTGAGCCTTCACAAGAGGAGCAGCTTGGTTATACTCACAAGTCTGTAGGAGGTCCACCGCACAGAGGAGACTCTGTCTATGCAGAGACAGAATGCCAGCGGCCTCAAATAGTCGTACACATCCTGCCCACTATACAGCTCCAACAGCAGCACCAACTGTCTATTAGATCAAACCCACACACACACAAAAAGTTACCTATAGCACACAATGGCATGTAAGAGCTTAAAAAAATTTTGTTAAAACATCACACGAGCAAGTCATACTCAGCAAGTTCTGATCTGAATCTCCAATTGCGACTATTGTCTGTGACCAGAAATTCCTGCAATTGGTAGAGATACTTTCTCCTTGTATCCTGATGCAGCAACTGAAAGAACAAAAGAAGTTAAAATCTGTTCTGTGTGTGCCCGCATGAACCTGTGCATGTGTGTGCGCGCACATGCATGGTTGTACCGCACAAATACACGGAAGTGAAAGAGTGAAATACAGAGATGACTGCACTGCAAATTCCATCAGCATGTACACTTCGGGTAAACAAAATCTAGTGTGTTCGCCCTTCTCATTGCAAACATCTTCAACATGACCGAGACAAAGCCTTGACTCCACCTTGGCTTCACACATCACAGCTCTTATGATAATTCTATAACTTCAGACTGCTGGTCAGACCCTCTCCCAGCCTCTTCTACAGGAAGTAAAAACCTGGCCAGGATGAGTCATCTCTGCTATCCCAGACTGTTTTGAGCTAATTGGGCCAGGTTTAGTGAGGATACAAACAATGGAAACTGCAACAATGTCAAAGCGTGCACAGCATTGATGGCTGCAGTTGTGTTCAAAATAATAGCATTGTGTTTAAAAAAAACACGCATAATCCTGAGAACAGATTTTATTTCCATAGACCAGTGCTTCTCAATTATTTTCTGTCGTGCCCCCCTAGGAAGAGGAAAACATTTCGTCTCCCCCCAATCTAAAGTGCTATTTGTCTAAAAATTGTTAGAAGTAATCCTCTGCATACACTGTATCCTTAATAACATAAATCCTTATCATTCTGGAATACAAAAAAAACAATGAAATATAGATCAACTTCCAACAAAGAACAACGTTATTAACAATTTTTAGTCTTTAAACAAAAAGACTTAAAGTGCATCAATTTGACTGAAATAAAAAAGTATCCTTACTGAAACTGTAAACATTTCTGGACCAACAATTTGAACCATTTTAAACTGAAAAATAACAAATAAAATCAATAAATAATAATTAATTCAAATTGATCTGCAATATTAACTCAGGAGCACAATATATAAAACACTAATTTACAAAACAAAAATGAATTACACCATTATTATTGTCAAAATGATTAAGTCCAGATTAATGGTATACTGAGCAAATTTGGCAGTGCACAGCTTTTAGAAGCCGGGTTTAAAGCCCGGTACTGAACTCTCAGCTCCTGCTCAATGCTGAACTGGGACCTGCACTTATTTCTGCAGCAGTGACGTCATCCAGCGTGACAGAGCCCGTGTCTGCTGCAGGTAGGATCAGTTCCTCTGCTGTGCTGTGGGGTTTTCTACACTGAGCAGTTTGGTACGCCACCTTATACAGAGCTCGCTGGTTTGCTGGAGTAGCATTCACAAAGCAGGATGGTTGTTGGTAATACTCGGCACGTTTTCGCTGAAAAATTTCACGCGGCTCATCACGCGATTGGGGTGTGACGTCTTTAAGTGACGCCTGAATTTATTTTGGTTCATGCTGTCCGATGCCAATGTTTTCAAACACAGTAAACATAGCGATCTTTTCTTGTTTCTCACCGCAGCACAATGAAGCCGGATGCTACATCCGCTTCATCATACCTCCTCGACTTAGCTTTCGGGAGACTTTCGTTTCTCTCACTGTGTCCGTCTCGCTTTCCATCCCTGTTAAAAATTTCCATGGTGGGTTTATTAACTTCAGTTCCTATTTTACCTCTGGGCACACTCTAACAGTGAGGAAGCCACTGCCACCTGCTGTAGTGGATGGACAATTACACTTTATCCTAATATGGCAGCAAAAAAAAAAAAAAACATGTTCCCTGGGGTCACACACACGCCCCTTGGCATCGCACCCCGCCACCCCTCAAGGGGGGCATGCCCCACTATTTGAGAACCACTGCCATAGACACAAATGCATTGAGAACACGACACATTCTGTTCCAAATCAAAACATGACAAAAAATGAATCTTAGACTGTTCAAAAAAATAGCAGTCTGTATTTCTTCTTTATAAACTCAAACATTCACTGTATAGACTGAAAAAATGGTTGAAGATTTTGCTTTGAATCACTGAACGAATATTTAGTTGCATAATCACAGTTTCTGAGAACTTCTGCATATCTGTGTTGCATAGAGTCAACCAACATCTGGCACCAGTCAGCAAGTTTTCCAGCCCAGGATGATTGGACTACATTCCACAGTTCTTCTGTATTTCTGGGTTTTGCCTCAAACTGTATTTCTGCTGTCACCCCACAAATTTACGATTGGATTACGGTCCGGGGATAGGCCCGTCACGCCATAACGCCAATCTTGCTGGTGTGGAACCAAGATGTTGCCCGTATACTAGTGTGTTTAGGGTCGCTGTCTTGTTGGAACTCACATTTCAAGGGCATTTCCTCTTCAGCGCAAGTCCTTGCCACTTTGGTTCTTCTTCCATCCATTTGAATGTAAGATTTTCTTCCATGTTTTTCAGGTTTTAGTTGCCATTTTTAAGCATTTGAAATCAGTTTAGAAATGCTCCATAAACAGCATGTCCAACATTTGCTGCCTTCCTTCCTTAAATATGCACAATAACTGGCACCTGTTTTTCAAAGAATGAATAACATCACTAATTGAACTCCACATTGCCATTATTTTGAACCATGTAAGATGTTTTGGAGACAAAGTCAGAGAAGCTAGATTGAGATGGTTTGGACATGCACAGAGGAGGGATAGTGAGTATATTGGTAGTAGGATGCTGAGGTTGGAACTACCAGACAGAAGGCCTAGAGGAAGACCATGGATGTGGTGAAGGAGGACATGAAGGTCATTGGAGTAAGAAAAGATGCAGAGGACAGGGCGAAATGGAGGCGGATGGTTTGCTGTGGCGACCCCTGAAGGGAACAGCCGAAAGGAAAAGAAGAAGATTGCTGTTATTTTAAACACACACCTTTCAATTACACAATATCAGCAGCATGCAGGTCATGACTGTTGGGTCTGTTGGATTATAGTACACCTGCTAGTAAATTCAGGTTAGTGATGCCTGACTGCGATTATTTTCCAACACAACTGTATACCACCAAGTTCACTTTTGATCACCAGATAGTAACCAGAAGTTACAGCTTAATTCAAAGGGTGTGTACCGTATTACTTTACAGTCAGACTTCATGACAGTTTCTTCCCCAATGCCATTAGACTACTTAACCATTAGCAACTTATCACATACCCACAAACTGTTCACCATTCCAGCTGCATGCAACCTTTGTAAAGTCAAGAACATATTTCTTATAATAATGCTTCATTTAAAATAATGCATACACTTATTTATGGCCTTATGTACAATCAGTACGAAGAGGATTAAATGAATGAATACACTTATTTATTTATTACTATTTTGCCACCTCCTAGTCCTCCCACATGCTGCACATTATATTGTTATAAGTATTAGGTCATTGTGTTGGTATGTTTTACTGTACCAACTGTTTATGGGGAAAATGACAAAAATCAATTGACACATCATTACCAAAGAACATTGAATCTCATAATGAAAGATCTCAAAGCAGCGACAGACCTTCAGGAAGTCATAGAGGTGTCGAAGGACCCCTATGCGCACCTCGTCCAGGTCCTTGAGAAAGCCGTTGAAGATGGGTACCAAGTCTTCAGCAGTCAGTTGATCACCCAAAATTAGGGCTAATTCATGGATGGAGAAAGCCAGTGTTCGCCGTACCTTCCACTACAAAGGCGGGTGGGGGGGGGGAGAAAAACAGTCACCATAGAGACTGACAAATACATACAATGAACCAAGACGAAAAGGAAAACAAGGACGAAGATGACCAAAGCACGTGACCATTTTCATTTACTATTTAGCAATTACTACATCCTCCAATTTTAAAACAGTGGCAATGCTTTAAAAGGACTGTTCTCTGTTTTTCAAAGTGTAATGTCAATTCCTGAAGTGATAAAGACAGCACGGATTCATCTAATAATACAAGTTGATAAGTGCGGTTAAGTAGAGTCCGCGTTACCATTACCCTGCACATGCAGGGGTTTCCCCCCCACTTCCCAACTCAGGTGACCCAATTAATTAAGAATACTACTGAACTAGGATAAATGTGACAATGAAGACATTACCCAAATATGTTTCTACTCCATGGCCAGTATTTTCTAAAAGGCAATGAAAGTGATGCAACAATGTGGAAAAATTAACAGAACAACATGTGCCTCGTTCACAGGTCCCACTGACAGGACAGTATTTCTTTTTCAGGATAAAGGATGTTTACTCCACCTGTACTTTGCCAGATCTTGTGTGTTAGATATTCAGTTCATTTTTCTTTACTGCCTACTCAAAGGTCCATGTATGAGACTAACATTTGCTAAGAACTACTAAACAATCCTAGTGCAGGATGCAGGACTAACCACAGACTCACAAGAAAAGGACAGCAAAAGTAAAATTCTGACCGAACTATGTGCCACTGTGCAGCCCGAGTGTAATAAAGTTCTGTTCTAGGAGAGTCAAAGTCTGACATGCAATCTTACTGCACCTGCATATCAGAGGCAAGGGTCTCGAAGGTGTCTCTGAGGCAGTGCCAGTTCTGGCGGCCCAGTGTCAGCGCCACACCAGGAAGGCTGTATGCACAATGCTTAGCGATCTCCATGTCCACCGTCTGGGCCCGGGATGGGTCAGTCATGGATAGGTATTGATCCAATAACGCCTGAGGGACTACATCCTACAGAATACCATGAAGATGGATAAAAAGATGTTTAATTGGCATCTGGCTTTCTTTGCTCCACATATTAATAAGCAATAACAATGAGCACATGTACACACCAGAGTGCCATGAAGCAAGTCCGAACAGCATCTGATTCTTATAAACATGCTAAACATTTTGAACTTGCACACTTGTCGATACATTACATAAAATCTGTTCTACCTGTTGCTTGGATTTTTTCTCCTCGTCTGGACTACTGCTGTCACTTAACTCCGAATCGTCACCATGACTCACAAACAGGGTGGATTCTCGGCTCTGAAAACACAAGCACCTTATGGTTCAAGATGTATTACTCATGGTACTCAGCAGTATCTCATACCAGAGTGCATGCATATGTAGAGTATGAGTAATCAAAGAACACCATTCAATCCATTTAAAGTAAACCACTGATTTTAGACTTAATATGCATACCTCTACATCAGAAGAGTCAATGAGAGGGACATGGCAAGAGCTGAAAGGGTTATCATGAGCCTGCCGAGGTTCTAGGAATGCCTCCTCGACATTAGTGTCCAATGATGTGGCCCGCAGGGCAGCCGTCAACACGTCCACTTGTGCTGTTCCCCACAAACGAAACAATACACAAGAAGTCTAAAATCGCACAACTGTTGGAATTCATGTGAACCAAAATACAGTACTTACAGAATGCTGTTTCAGATGCAAAATGAACGCAAAGAAGAAACACACACCGATATGGTACAGGGAGCCAGAAAGCCTGATTACAGAAAAACCAAGCGAATGAAAGTCACTGCCTGTTGTACAACGAGTTAATGGAACACTGGTTTTTGTGAGTTTTGGTGTCTGTACAAAAAAAACCCTTCTAAAACACTTTGGACATGGGATATAGGATTTTGCACATGCTCCACAATACTTCAGCAGACTGAACAAATTTCAATCTGTTCAACAAGTTTCAATCTATTCAATCTGTTCATATGAATATATGTCCCAAAATTATGTGCTTTCCAAAATCCTTTGTGCAGTTGGACACCAAGAAGCTCACAAAACATTGAGGAGACTACAGCTTACCGATTTACATGGACACAAAGTTAGGCCATAAAAACCTGTGCATCATTTTAAGGGATGGTTTTAACAATGAAATGACATGATTTAGACCTTATTTTATTTAACTTGAAAATTTAGACAAGTTGTTCCAATTTATGGTTTGATTAGCAAAGCCATACACATATGCTTGTCGACTGACACTGTAAACACAGGTCTGAACATCAGCTTGCTATGTGTGTGCACAGAAAACTCCAGCATTGACACACACAGGCATATACTGCACTCACTAAAAACAAATCTGTTGTTTTGATCGGCTCATTTCCACGAAGCCAAGCACAGCTGGCAAACAAACACAAATGGACAGGTATGGAAAAATTAACCCGCAGACCAGCTGATTGCCAAAACTTGGGACGCACTTCCTGTCACATAAAACACTGCAGCGTGCGAGTCCAATAAAATTAGAGTTTCAAGGTATCGGACCCACCCACACAAAGGATTGGCTCTCCACTTCGTGCAACAGTGACGTGGCATTGAAAGTAGATCAATAGATTTGCTCTGAGCAGTTAGAAAGTGAAGCTGCATCATCTCCTGCTTGGCCTTTTCAAATGTTGGCGCTGCCGGCAGCGCAAACAATGATTGTACGCAACACTCGCACTACACTGCCATGAATCATGCTTCACCACTTTTACGGTCGTAAAGTCAACTCGCATTGGTCGTAAGTCGACGACTCACTGTACTGCCTAAACGTGAAGCTACAAAAACGTTTGTAGGTAACAAAACATTCATACATAAAATAAGAGAAGCTGCTTCAGAATGCACGAGTACTCCGTTCCAGTGGCACAGGCGTGTCATGTATTTTCTTCATTTATTGGGTTGCCTGTTTGGGTATGTAAACTCAGACATGACAACAAAATTAAGTTTGTGGCTGCATGACACTTACACAAGTATGAAGCTGCACTATAATTTAAAATTTCCCCACGTTACACCTTTCTCTCATCTAAAACTAAGCTATACACACTGCCTTTACATTGTTCTGATTACGTTTTCAATTTAAATTCACAGAGCCAAGTTTGAAGTATGTGGTCTATATAACACATTTACATCAAACCTATCACAACTAAAATCTCTGCACATTTCACAGAGCCAAGTCATACCAAATAAAATGTGCCATGTGAAACAAAAACTCTTAGGCATCCGAGTGATGCGAGGTGTGTGACTGAATATGGAAATCACAAATACGAAACCAGGTTGATGCTGCAGTTATCCACGACTGAAAGCTTACTACTTCAGTTCCTGAACCAGCAGGAACAATGTGTGGCTGTGTGTGTGTGCGTGTGTGTGAGTGATTGGGTGAGCAGCACCTTCCCCCTTTCTCCATAGAAATGGCTGAAGTGCCCTCAAGCACATCACCTAACCCCGAACTGCTCTCTGGGTGCACCCAATGTGTGTGTGGCAGCCACTGCTCCAAGTATGTGTGCTCACTATTTACATTTGTGTGCTCACTTTTGGATGGGTTAAATGCGGAGAAAATAATTTCCCCTCATAGGATCAATATAGTACAGAAAAATCAAAAACAGCTCTACTAGGTAAAAGGATTTGAACTGCAACAGTTTAGGCAGAGATTATGTGATCAAAGTAAAATCCACATGTATTGCAGGACACGCAGTTTCCCAGCAGAACATTTCCCTGAACATCATACTTCTTCCGTGAGTTTGCCTTCTTGTACACAGTCCATCTTGTCCATCCCCACACAAATTACACATGTCAACACAGTCATATGATGAAAAAGAAAAAAGGTGATTTATCATACAACTGAGTCTACCTTCTCCCACTGTCCCTTGGTCCAGTTCTGATGCTGCCACATCCAGTGTAAGCATCTTCATTGATGGACAAGGTGCTCTGACTGGTCTGCATCTATACTGCACTGTCGTCTTCTTTTCCTTCCGGCTGTTCCCCTCAGAGGTCGCCACAGCAAATGATCTGCCTCCATCTCACCCTATCCTCTGCATCTTCTACTCTTACTCCAATGCCCTTCATGTCCGCCTTCACCACATCCATAAATCTTCTCTTTGGTCTTCCTCTGGGCCTTCTGCCTGGTAGTTCCAACCTCAGCATCCCTCCTCTGTACATGTCCAAACCATCTCAATCTAGCCTCTCTGACTTTGTCTCCAAAACATCTAACATGTGCTGTCCCTCTCATGTACTCATTCCTGATCCTATCCATCCTCGTTACTCCCAAAGAGAACCTCAACATTTTCATCTCTACTACCTCCAACTCTGACTTCTGTCTTTTCCCCAGGGCCACTGTCTCTAAACCATACAACATCGCTGGCCTCATCACCGTCTTGTACACTTTTCCCTGCATTCTTCCCGATACTCTCCTATCACACATCACACCGGACACTTTTCTCCATCCATTCCAACCTGCCTGCACGCGCTTCTTCACCTCTTTTCCACACTCTCCATTGCTCTGGATTGTTGAGCCTAAGTACTTAAAATCCTCCACCTTCCTTATCTCTGCTCCTTGTAACCTCACCGTTCCTGTTGGGTCCTTGTCGTTCACACACATGTATTCTGTCTTACTGAGACTAACCTTCATTCCCCTCCTTTCCAGGGCATACCTCCACCTCTCTAGATTTTCCTCCACTTGTTCTCTGCTCTCACTACAGATCACAATGTCATCTGCAAACATCATAGTCCATGGAGATTCTTGCCTAACCTCGTCTGTCAGCCTGTCCATCACCATAGCAAACAAGAAGGGGCTGAGAGCTGACCCTTGATGCAGTCCCACCTCCACCTTGAACTCGTCTGTCACACCGACAGCACACCTCACCACTGTCTTACACCTCTCATACATGTCCTGCACCACTCTAACATACTTCTCTGCCACTCCAGACTTCCTCATACAATACCACAGTTCTTCTCTCGGCACCCTGTCATATGCTTTCTCCAGATCCACAAAGGCACAATGCAGCTCCTTCTGACCTTCTCTGTACTTCTCTATTAACATCCTCAAAGCAAACACTGCATCTGTGGTGCTCTTTCTTGGCATGAAACCAAACTGTTGTTCACAAATGCTGACCTCTGCCCTTAGTCTAGCTTCCACTATTCTTTCCCATAACTTCATTGTATGGCTCATCAACTTTATCCCTCTGTAGTTGCCACAACTCTGCACATCTCCCTTGTTCTTAAAAATGGGCACTAGCACACTTCTCCATTCCTCTGGCATCCTCTCACTCTCTAAGACCTTGTTGAACATTCTTGTCAGAAAATCTATTGCTACCTCCCCTAGACACTTCCATACCTCAACCGGTATGTCATCAGGACCAACTGCCTTTCCACTTTTCATCCTCTTCAATGCCCTCCTTATTCACCCTGACTAATCTTTGCTACTTCCTGCTCCTCAACGGTCACCTCTTCTACTCTTTTTTTCTCTCATTTTCTTCCTTCATTCGCTCTTCAAAGTACTCTTTCCATCTTCCCAGCACACTTCTGCCATCAGTCAATACATTTCCCTCTCTGTCCTTAATCATTCTAACTTGCTGCACGTCTTTCCCATCTCTATTTCTCTGCTGTGCTAACCTGTATAAATCATTTTCTCCCTCCTTACTGTCCAACCTATCATACAAGTCATCATACGCCGTCTGTTTGGCCTTTGACACTGCTACCTTCGCCTTATGCTGTGTCTCCCTGTACTCCTGTTTACTCTCTTCGGTCCTCTCGGTGTCCCACTCCTTAGCTAACCTCTTCTTTTGTACACACTCCTGCACTTCCTCATTCCACCACCAAGTTTCCTTATCTACTTTCCTTCCAGAGGACACACCAAGTACTCTCCTACCGGTCTCTCTGATCACATTGGCTGTGGTTGTCCAGTCATCTGGAAGCACTTCCTGACTACCCAAAGCCTGTTTCAACTCCTCCTTGAAGACAACATGGCACTCTTCCTTTTTCAGCTTCCACCACTTTGTCTTCTGCTCTGCCTTTGCCTTTTTCACCTTCCTCACCATCAGCGTCATCCTGCACACCACCATCCTATGCTGTTTGGCAACACTCTCACTCACTACTACTTTGCAGTCACTGACTTCCTTCAAATTACATCGCCTACACAAGATGTAGTCTACCTGTGTGCTCCTACCTCTGCTTTCAGAAGTCACCCTATGCTCCTGTTTCTTCTTGAAGAAAGTATTCACCACAACCATTTCCATCCTTTTTGCAAAATCGATCAACATTTGTCCTTCTCTGTTCCTGTCCTGGATACCAAACCTGCCCATCACTTCCTCGTCCCCTCTGTTGCCTGCACCAACATGTCCATTGAAGTCTGCCCCAATGACCACTTTTTCACCTCTGGGGGTACTCCATCACTTCATCTACGTCACTCCAGAATCTCTCCTTCTCTTCTAGCTCACATCCTGCCTGTGGGACATAAGCACTAACAACATTGACCATCACACCTTCAATTTCTAACTTGAGACTCATCACTCTGTCTGACACTCTTTTCACTTCTTGAACATTCCTGACAAACCCCTCCTTCAAGTTGACTCCTACTCCATTTCTCTTCCCATCCACACCATGATAAAACAGCTTAAACCCTGCTCCTGAGCTTCTAGCCTTACTACCTTTCCACCTGGTCTCCTGAACACAGTATGTCTACCTTCCTCCTATGCATCATGTCAGCCAGCTCTCTATCTTTTCCTTGCATAGTTCCAACATTCAAAGTCCCTACTCTCAGTCCTAGGCTCACGCATTTTTTCTTCTCTCTCTGCCTACCGATACGCCTCCCGCCTCTCCTTCTTCGACCAACAGTAGTCCAATTTCCATCAGCACCCTGTTGGTCGACAGCACTGATGGCGGTCGTTGTTAACCCGGGCCTCGACCGATCCAGTATGAATTGTGTTTTGATCATTTGCATGAGAAATGTGGCAGAAGTTTTACGCCGGATGCCCTTCCTGTCGCAACCCTCTGCATTTATCCGGGCTTGGGACCGGCATAAGGGGGAGAGACACTGGTTAGTGCCCCCCCCCCCCCCTGTCTTGAAAACTTTCTACCAGAGCCTTTAACCTTTTCAAAGCAAGCCTATGCCAAGCACTTCAATGAGCACTAGCTGCCCATGAATCTGGTCCTGGCCCTTCCTTGTACCACTTTTGGGAGGGACCAACCACTGACTCATAGGAACGCTTCATAAGACTTTTTGTGATGCCTCGACCATGTCTTCAAGACATAATCTTCTTCTTTTCCTTTGGGCTGAAACTTTTCCCCCCTCAGGGGTCACCACAGCGAATCATCACGTTTGATTTGGCATGTGTTTTCATGTCAGATGCCCTTCCTGACACAACCCTTCGCAAGGGACAGAAACACGCTGACTGCTATGCAGCCTACTCTTTGTCGAAAGTCAGCAATGGTTCTTTTACATGCCTCTCACCATAGACAGTAAGAGACATGGCCGGCCTTTGATAACCCAGTTATAGCTGCACTGGGGGAGACAGTGACAATCCTGTGGAGAATGGGACTCGAACCCCCAACCTTAGGATCAGTGATCGAGCACCCTTTTCCCACCAGCCCACCACTGCCGATTGATCTTAATAATCCTCTTAATAGGATTATCCTGGCTGAGCCTCCAATTAATATGATGGACTGGTGCGCATTTCAGAATATCTAATCTAGAATAATCCAGGTCAAGCAGAGTTGGTCGGTATACGGGCAGTGGTGGTTTACATCACCTATTACCCCTATATGTTTCTTCCTGTTTTTTTTTTTTAATACTCTTCTGTAAACATAGTTGTGATAAGCATTTCACCACGTCATATTTACTTCATAAGTGACAAAATTTAAAGTTGAAATAATAAAGTGGCTCGTCAGTGTCATTCTGGTCCTTACACTTGCCAATTTTTCCTGGTTCCAACACACCAACTTCAGGAACTGACTGTTCACTTGCTGCCTAAGATACTCCACCCAATGACAGACGCCATTAATATGATCACAGTTAATCATGTTACTACTCAGTGGTTTTAACGTTAGGGATAAGCAGTGGAAAGAAACAATAACTTATACTATGGAATGACAGACCTTTTTCTAGCCATTACAGAATGCGTAATTTCATACCAGTCAAGCTGAGGTTACATCACTCAAAGTTGAAGCACTGCGGTGTCTCATCATACTATTGTGAACAGTAACACACCCTTTTCTATTCACTGTTTGCTCAATCTCCCTCAGCTCATTACCTTTCACCAGAGACACAGGAATACAGCCCTGATGGCTTCTGTCATGTTCACTGCTTGATCAACCTGTTAAAACCGGCGGGGCAACATAATCTGACTAATTAGGAAACTTACAACATCAATTATAACATTCAGGAAAGAACATTTAGATAATTTACAAGGCGGCAGATGAGAGGTATTTAAAGTTTCCAAATTACCGAAAAGAAACTCTTGAAGAATTCTTGAATATGGACATACAAAGGATTGTATAGCAGCCCATACAGACATAAATAAGAGTCAGCCAATTTAACAAACGCAATTCTGCAGTTAGTCTGCATCACTAGCACAACTTCAATATATGTATGATGCTTGTGACACAAAGTGCGACTTATCCGGACTTCCAATCTTTCAAGTGAGCAAGTGTGCATTGAATACTTGTTTAGTACTCAACCTTCACTTGCTCACTTGAAAGATCGGAAGTCTGGACAAGTCACGCTTTGCCTCACAAGCACCATACGTCACTTGCGACAAGTGCCTACATTCGGTGGAGCGCCTCACATATGATAAACACGTCACAATCAGATCAATATTTCTACATTTACAGCATTTGGCAGACGCCCTTATACAGAGCGAGAAACACAAACACAGACACACACACATTTTCTGAACCATTTAATCCTAATTAGGGTCACTGGGAGGCTGGCGCCCATCTCAGCCAACTCTGGGCGAGGGGAGGGTACACCCTGGACAGCTTGTCAGGCCATCGCAGAACAGAGACACTATTGAGTAAACACTCAGATCCAAAATTAGCGAAAAAGTTGGTTCTTTTGCATCCCTTTTCTAGACTAAAAAAGATCAAAATTAACAAATATTTTCTAAGCCAACACAATTCTTGATCCCAATATAGTTTATAAATAACTGTCAACCACTGCAAAAATTTTAACAAGTTTGTTGGGACCACAGGGGAGCACCTAGCAAAAGAAGTTTCATTTTCATGATTGACCCCAGAATATCACACGAATACCAAAATCATGTTTGCGTAGAGTAATAACATAAGGAACATGATGACGAGAGAAAGACCATCTTACTCACCTTTGACATCTGGGTCATCAATATGTGGCTCCAGGTTTTCAATGAGCTCCTCCAGATGCTTCCTGTCCAGAGCAGGCGTGGAGACCTGGGTCGAGAAGCTGGTAGCAGAAAGCTTGTTGTCGCAGTTGCGCTTCTCCTCTGACAGCTCTAGATCAAGATCTATCTGTGGGATGGGTGTCCTCCAGAAGTGGAATGAGTTATACAGCTCCTGTTCTGGTATCTCCGCTTTCACTGTCAGATGGCTTGTTAGTGCAGTGGAGGGAACTTCTGAACTGGTGGTGATGTATAGATTCGAGTGTGTAGGATTCTCTATCAAAAGGTTTTCAGGGGTATTTGAGGGGCTGTCTTGTGCTGTAGGGCTCAAGGGTGATGAACATGGACATTCCTTGTTTGCTTGACCTAGGTCTAGATCACCCAGATCAGAAAAGCAGTTTGGACTAGGCCTATCAGGATCAACATGGCAACATGACTCATCTACAGGTAAAACTTCAGCTGCCTGTTCCCCTCCGCCCTCCACAGCTATGTCCACACCTTCCCGTTCTGACTGGCATAACTGGCCTTCACAACGCTCCTCGGTGCATGGTGGATTCTGGGAAATGCAGTTGGGCTGTGAGGAGGCAGCTTTTTCTTCTTGTGGGAGATTCTGAGCACCGTCTTTTGTCGTGGGTGTGTTAGTGCCTGTGGATTTTTCACCAGTCCTGGATGGAGGCATAAAAAAAGCAAATAAAATAAAAATATTGAACAAAACAAACAAGATTTTCTACATGTGATCTTAACACGCTAAACAGCCACATGCCTGAGTGGAACCTGCCTATCTGTGCCCTTCCTAAACTATGGCTACAGTTTTATGCATAATATAGAATCATTCTCTACGCTGTAGCGTTGCAATCTCTCTTCACCACAGTTAAGGAGTCCAAACAAGTTCCTCTGTACACAAAAATATACTGAGATCCATCAAACATGTCGTGCCAAGGGTCAGCTGGAAGAATCTCAGTGGCCTGCACCAAAACAAGACAGGAATCCCACACTTCCTCACCCCCACATTAAATGGCCAACTTTACTATTGCTCTTGTGGCTGAATGGACACACCTCCATAGTCACACTCCACATATCAAATGGAAAGCCTTCCTAAAGAGTGGAGGTTATTATAAGCTTTTTTGTCATTCTGTTTTTCGTTCCAGCTAGAGACGAGGCTATAACAGCACTCAAAAAACTAACTGCACAGTAAGAATCAATCCGGAGTAGGAAGTACTGATTATTGCACCATCAGCTGTTTCTACTTCTTTAAAGTTACTCTGTGTGCCTTTCAATCAGACCTGTGCAAATACAAACTTGAGTAATACGACATGAACAATTACAGGGATCCCTCGCTACTTGGCGCTTTAATTCACGCGGTTTCAGTGCATTGCGGTTTTATTTTTAAAATAAAAAAAATAAATATTCAACGAATTAAAAAAATTAGGAAATTAAGGAAGAATAGGGGAAAGGTGAAGGAAAATGCCACAAAAACAAGGCCGATTATACAAAAAAAAAAAAACCCTAAACCAGCACAAAAAAAAAAAATCTCCCATCAAAACTACTTACACTGTTGCATGTGTGTGCACCGTATGTATGTGTGTCATCATCATCTCATGCAATACCATCTGTATGTATTTATATTTTATTTACATCATGTTTTTTTTAATGTTTAATTTTTATTATAAGCATTTATAGCATTGAATATGTATTTATTGATATTATATACACATATACATGTACGTATATGTCAGTCGGGGGGGGGGGGGTGATCCTACTTCGAGGATTTCGATGGTCAGTGGGGATCTAGGTTCCAGTTAACTGCGGAAAGTGAGGGATCCCTGTATATCCAGAAATACTGTGCTGCACAGGTCATTCTTACCGGTTGTGCAATTGCTGGCCTCTCCATTCAGCTTCCTCTGTGCCCTCTTTGAAGTACTGGCCTACATTAGTGCTTGAACTGGCAAATGTAGAGATGAACTGGCCTAGAGATTGGAATGCGGCCTGTCGCACCTGTCGGACACGCAACAATTAGCTACTCACTACATGCGGAGAATATCTACAGTCAAAAACTTTGATAAATATATCCAATGTCAAACGTCTCACAGAAAAGAGGGGGGGTGGGGAAAGAATGTTTAATTATAGTAAAAGTACGGTTCCCTGAGAACACAGAAACCTGCATTTCACATCTGTATATAATAATGATCCCCAGATTCCAGGGGGTTAAAAAAAATCCATTTATCTAAATAAACAAACAAACAAAAATCCTCAGAGCAGTTGCCCAGGGAAGAGGGAAGTCACGCACCCAGCGGGAGGGGTCGCTTATGAGGTTGATGAAAAGTGAAGAGAGCTTGGTTCTGCGCACTTCCTGAGAGGTTGCCGAGGACACGGTCATGAAGCACTCGGCGCAGGCTTTCCGCACTCCCCACACATTATCTGAGCAGAGCTGGAAAAACCGTGGCAGCTGCACAGGAAGACAATACCAGGGGAAAGGGAAAAACAATTAGGACACACTTGGAGGTAGGAAATAAAACTTCCCCTGACCATCAAACACAATAAGCATTTGAATAACTCACATCCGGTTATATTAAAGAGGACAACGGCAAAATATTATAATAGCTGTTCGGTCAAAGTGAAAATGAACTTGGAGATAAAAGAAAGGAAGAAAAAAAAAAAATGAGATGCACTAAACATTCAGATGGATAATCCAGGTAACATAGGCTGGGCATGGCATACAGGTTTAGCCTGTAGAGAAGAGTACAGATCAGAGTACATAAACTTCCCCTTAATTAAGCAAGGTCACATGATGAAAGCTAAACAAGACCAAGCCTAAATGTCATTGCCCAACATGCACCAGGATTGTACAGTGTTTAGAAGTGCAGCAGTGTTGAATAACTGATACAGAACGCAGGAAGGTAGTGGATCTCGTGTTTGCTGCTGAGTCTGAAGCAGAAATACCCATGGATAAGACATGAACCCCAACAGGATACTGCATACAAGCTGTCAATCATTCAAAGCCAGGGGTAAGTTCGAGTCGCCAATGCCAGTATTGACCCAAAGGTCGAGGCGTTTTATACCGACGACTCCTCAGAAACTGTGATGACTCTCCAGTGCTGATGATAAACTCTTACTAAAACGATTTACGACTACAATTACAGTTATAGAATGACCGATTAGACTTCATGTTAAACGAAAGTGACATTTCTGCTACAAGGTTTGTATTTTATCTGACCGGTTGATGAGCCTATTTCTGTGAGTTCTGTGTGTGTTCCAACGTGAGAGAAACTAGAGACTGGGGAAACTGTCAGTCTGAATTAGTCTGGAAGCGAAAGCACAGAACTCCAGTTTCGTCAGCAATCCCCGTTTAAGGAAAGGAAAAAAGTAAAAAAAAAAAGCACACATACCAGTAACTCTTCTGTTGCTTCTCCTCCAACAACAGTACAGATGTCGCCAAAATTTGCAGCACAAACCTATTAAGTCAAGAAGGAAAAAAAAGGCATTAAACCACAATGCACCCACTTCTTAATCCTCAATTTGCAAAACAGCAAATCAAAACTACTGTTTGTTGCAATCATCCTTACGAAAGGGCTGAGCAGAGATCCTACCTTGCGTACATGGAACATCCTGCAGTCACAGCACATCTCACAAAAGCGTGGAAGGAAGAGACGCTCTGTAATGTCCTTCCCCACCATGGGTGCCATTTTGCAAATGATCTGTGTTAAAACATTCATGTTAAAAGGGGAGGGGGGAAAACAAACTAACAAACAAACAAAAAAAATACGAACAACAATGAAAAAAAAGTCAGAGGGTCAGAATTAAACATTATCTGGTTAAAAAAAGAAGAAAAAAAAAACTCACTGCCATCGCCTCAGTCTTGACATCATCGTTGCTGTCTGGGGCGGTGAGATCAACGAGGACAGGACACACAAGATTCTCAATGTCTGCCCGTTCTATCAGTTCCTGCTCAAGAAGCATTAGAAGGGCTGCTTGGCTCGTCTTTCTCACCTGTTACGTGGGGTGAGGAGGACATAATAAGGTGAAACAAGGTTCTCACACTTGTATAGCGATTTACTAGCAAAGCAATGCATTACCCTCATCACCCCCTGATGTCACAGTCTGAATATGACCCAGCACTTTTTACATACAAGCACATTACTTCATTAAAGGATAAAGAGATTTTTGTCAACTGTTGCACAAACAATGAAAATCAGTTTCACAGCAATTATTTTAAAAATGCACAAAAGGCAACTAAGGAACCACCCTCAGCTATACATGTATGTTCACACTGATTCTCACATACACAGAAGAGTGTATAATATGTCAAAAGGTGCATAAGAGAATACGCAAGAAAGAAAATAAAAGACATAGCTGCTAAAATATGAAGGGCGCCGGGCCGCTACATCTTCCTGCACCACCATCTTGTCTAATATATTATTCGTGCTTAAAATAGTACAACAGTCAACATGAGGAAGCCCTAAAAATTTATTTATGGACACAATGGTGTCATCAATCCCAAAGAGCAAAATGCTTCTATCAGTTTCAGCTTAAAAGATTTTCACAAAAGGCACTGTACCAACCACCTCCACACAAGTACACAGAACTGAAGACTAACATCAAATGCGCTCAACTTACAGACCTGCACACTTACCAGGTTGTTCTGGTCAGCTAAATATCTCACGACGATCGGCAGCAAATACTTTGAAAACGCAAAGGGAATGGAAGGCCTGTTTTCTTGGCAGAAAATGGCGATATGGGGAACTTGTTCCATAAGCTCAGCTCGAACTGTAGGTTCTATAAAAGAAACACACACGGAAACAGCCTGGTACATTAAAACAACCAGGATTAAACATCACTTAATCAAGTGACCATGATGAAAAAGTAGGTCACGTTTCAGAGTCACAGTGATAAAGGGTCTGGCATATGGTGAATGTCAGTTGGGGATGCTTTCTATTTGGCAAATGTTACCTTTTACATCAAAACAACTTTTTCGATTACATCGGTCTTCATTCGGCTTTGGGTGCGTTGAATAATGACGTAGACACATCCCTCCCCCGAACTTGCACTACATGGGTAACCATTTTACTTCAAGGTGCCTTTCGAGAAAAACGTTCACACCTGGATCACCCTTTCCTGTTCTGTATACCAAGGATATCCTACTAGATGTCTCAGGGGTACACGGCAGGTAAGGCTTAGAAAGATAGTCAGGTGTGCAAGTCGGAGAAACATGAAGGATAAGCCTTTACACGTGGCTCTGTAATGTAGCTGCCCGGCACAAGCACTTTAATAACTCACACCAGTCCATCAAACATTAATGGGTGCTAAAGGGAGCCGATTTCTTTGTTACACTGAACCTGAGACACAGTAATGTTATATTATACACTAAATATAACATTACCTTTCGAGGTACACATTGTTTCAAGACAAGAATACAGAGAGAGTTTGTTTAATACACTGGAAATAAGAGAGAAAAACAGTCAAATGTGTTGAGGGATCAAAGTGTGGTTTACCCGAGTCCTCTGCAAGTCTGCTGACTCTCTCGAGGACTGCAATACAATCCCTCTCGTCCTCACTAACTGCTTTTAATGTATCCAGCAAACTACGAGCCACCATCTGTCTGTGAATGAAAAAAAACTAATGAGAGGTGCATATTGAAAATACAAAACTTAAAAATGAAAGAAAAACATGATTACAAACATCGTGAGTTATACATGATGCTGAAATATTAAAGACATTCATCTACCTCTGACTCCACCTCTCATAGTTATCAATCTACAATAAACTTCATTAATGAAAACATTAAGCACAGTCAATACTATTATACACGTAATTAGATCACGTCTGAGTACCTGTTAAATATGTTTTCACTCGTAACGTATTTATCCAGCCTCCCCAGGGGCGTCAGCATCTCATCTTGCGTTACAAAATCCAAGGCTGAAGGTATAATAATGACGTCAGACTCTGAGCTGTAGTCGTCCACACCAACTATGAGACATTGGAAATATTATGAGCAGAACCCACCACCCAGCACACATTCTGGTAGTGATGAAGACCTTTTGTTCGTAAAAAAAAGAGTGACCTGAACACAAACACCACTGTGACCAGCATAAATGCTGAAAGGCAAGAGGTGCATTTTTTTTTTTTGGAGGGGGGTGCATTGTGGGGCAATGTGTAAATATAATAGAGCCATTGGAATCAGACAGAACAGATAAGAGGAAAAACACCACAAGGTAGTAAGTACATTTATATGCACTACATTATAATATTTTCCTATCAATCCAAACAGCAATCAATTCTCGATTTGACAGCAGTCATACAGCTTATTCTGTCTGGATATTCTAAATCAGAGCCATACAGAGAGTATGTCAAGATATGCGCCCCCATTGGGCTTTAATGGCAGTTTGTGACACGTGAACCCGTGCCTCTTTACACTTAGCTGCATTCGATATGGTACAAAACCAATCACACAACCATTTAGTGCACACAGTTAATGTAAATGTCTGTCTGTCGTCCTTTCGGCTTTTTCACTTTTTACTCGGGAGTCGCCACAGCGAATCATCTGATTCGCACGTTTGATTTGGCAGAGGCTTTTTTATGTCGGATGCCCTTCCTGTCACAACCCTTTCTAGCAAGGGACAGAAACACGCTGACGGCTTTGCAGCTACATTTTACGAAAGTCAGCAATGGTTCTTTTACATGCCTCTCACCATAGACAGTGGGAGACATGGCCCACCTTTGATAACCCAGTTAGCTGCACTGGGGGGGACAGTGACAACCTTGTGGAGAGTGGGACTCGAACCCCCAACCTATGGATCAGCGATCCAGCACCCTATACCACTAGACCACCACTGCCCCACGTGTAAAGAGGACTAATCAAGTAAAATTATTCCCAAACTTAACAGCTTTTATACACACAGGTGATGACACTGTACCACAAAAAGTTTGACATAATTCACATGTATGTGACTGTAAATATGGAAATAATTTGAATACGAGAAAAAACGAGCAATATACTGCTTTTTCTTTCAATGAGAACATTTGTCTGATGTATGTGAATGTAAGGTTGTGTTAAGTGTCAATGTGCCTAATTTTCTTTCATTCAAAAGTTCACTTGTAAATTTTCACATGAGCGATGTGAAAGGTACTGCAATGAGACGACTTCCGTTCCGCAGGAAATTGTGTGAGTGTTTGTCTATCGGCAGTCCATGAATGCACGCTCGGTCCTTACGAAGTTAATACATTTCATAGGAGCTCATATGAGCTATGTATTTCCCATGTTACTATTACTAGATATTTGAAAACTTATGGTAATTGTACAAAAGTATGGTAATACTACAATAGTCATTACATTTACATCGACAAGAACTTTCCAATAGATCTAACGCCGTGATCTAAATAGAAGTTTAAGTTCGACAGAGCACGTGTGTGTCTGAAGACCTTGAGAAGGCAAGCTTTTTATTTCTAATTTCTCCACTCGTGACATAGTAACTAATGTTGTTAGCAGTACTAGAATAAATATGTCATTCAATTAACTTAAGGTTAGGCTCCATCATACAACACACAGGTCTGACTTTATATATGCCAGTTGGTGGTATGCAAAAGGTCACTGAAGGCATGTGATCACTTCACCAGTCATTCATATTAGTTGTTCATTTATTATCTGTAGACTGTTATTTTTACCATTAGCTTGCTTTATAGGAGTAGATGAGTTTACCGCCTATTCCCACAATTCCATGATTCGCACTGGCCAGTCTTTTTTTTTTTTTTAAACTGGCTCACTATTAAATGGATTTTATCAAGTTCTGATGTGAAAAATGTAAGTAAACCCCACCAGATAACCTCAATATACATATGTCCATGTGTAACAGAAGTGTTTGGAAGGTTTGCCTTTAAATTCAGTTAAATTACATGTTTTCATTGGCTATGCTAACAGTTTAGGAAGAATGCTGTTTGAGAATAATGGCAAAACTCAGAATATTTTGTGCATGTACAGATAATGAATGAGGTCAGCAGTGCAGACATGACTCTATACTATTCTATACTGGTTTCTGAAGCCTTCCATTGCAGAAAGGATTAGCAGCATTAATAATCTTTTTGTTTAACACATTAAACCAGGTATCGACCTCTCTAACAGGCAGTGGAACATTACAAATAAATAGGACAGAGAGGTCGTGCATACCTTCCTGACGAGGTACTTCTGTCAGGTATGAACATCATAGTAGACTGACGGGTAGTTTAGTCATCTAATTGCCAGTACATTTGTTCTTTTTAACCTAAAGTTGTATAACTTTCCTACTCAAGAACACCCGAATGAGCTTACTGGGGTAAATAATCAGACTTCTCAGGTGTGCTGGTCAAAAGAGGCTCATCAGATACCAAAAATTACCTCAGCTGTCCAGCCCAAGAACCGGTGAACCCGACTTTAATCAAACAAGTCAATAATGAAACAGTGCAAAAAGTATACTCCTGAGGTAAAGTGCAAACCTAATATATGACCGTGAAAGCAAAATGTTTTGACGTGGTTTCAAACGACTAACATCACTCACACCAGTGTATAAGCTAGGAGTCGGAGCAAATAGTCATATATTTCTGTCTATTATAATATAACTATTATTAAACATCTTTAATAAGCTTAGCTTAGCATAAACTATCTGGTTTAATCACACACTTCAGTCTTTCCGGGTGAGACCCGGGTTAATGGTTACTGTGGGCCTCTGAGAGGAGTAAAGTTTGCTAGCCATGATGCTAGCACAGCTCATTAGCAAGCTTAGCTTCGGGTCTCGTTCAGCCACTGCCAAGTGACGGTGTGTGCAGAACAAAGCTAAATCGAGTAGCATTAAAACAAAAGATCATAATACTTACATCCGTCAATTTCCTCCTGAGAATCTTCTTGAAGCAGCGAGATATCTGTGACATGAAACACATAAAAACGAGTTCAGTCGTGACTACCACCGAGCTACACCTAAACTTGGCTAGCTAGCACTAGTTAGCCAGGCTAGCATGTGTTTCCTCACAAATAAATTTAAGATAATTAATGAGGTAACGTTAACGTTAAAAAGGTAACAGCCCAAAACTGGGTTTAAAGCACTACTCTTTTAGTTTTGCGCTGTAACTCAGGTGGACTTTTAACATACCCGCCATCTTGTCCTGGTCCTACATTTAAAAGTGGTCTATGCCGATGAGGCGACAACAACTGGAGGGGGAAGCTAAGCTAAAGCTAAACTATGCAGGAGGACGGAACGGACCACGGCGCTGAGATCACACTGAGCCCTACCACTACCCGTATCTTCGCCCCGTCGCTGAGCTGCACCGCGCATGCGTCTCTCTGTGTCGCTCTTCCACCGCCCCCCTTTCACCCACGTGACGGGAAGCATACATGCGCGAACACTTTGCACCCAAATTTGCTCTTTCGACAAAATACAAGAACGAGATCTCCGAAATAAATAAATAAATACATAAATACAACAGTTAAATATACATTTCACAGTTATCTATATATACTTTCTGGACATTTGTTTATTATTTGATAATTCATCCATTAATTTGTTTGAAATATTTTAATACCATTCTTTATTGTGTATAATTTATTACATTGTTTATTTAGTATTTATTTTATATACTTTATTAATTCGTTTATGTTTTATTTAAAGGTTCGTTTCAGAATTATGCATTTGCAAAATATGTAGGTTTAAACCTCCCTCCACCCTCACAGGTGTTATAATACAATGAAACATGTCATATCATATTACTTACAATTATGAACAGTTTATTCCCATGAGGCTCAAACTTTATGAAGACTGAAACCGATCAGCAAAAAAATCCTGGGTTCGAGTCCCAAGCTCAAACATTTCTGTGTGGAGTTTGCATGTTTTCCTTGTGTGACTTCTCACAGGCCATAGGCTAATTGGCTGTTCCTAATTGCCCATAGATGTGAGTGTGAGCATGAAAGGTTTTGTGTCTATCGCCCTGTGATTGTCTAGCAAGTTGTTGAGGGTGTCCTCCACCTTTGCCCTGAATCAGCTGATATGGGGTCAGTCTCCCCCTCACCACAGTAGGATTAAGCAGTTTGTCACATTGAGTATTGTATTATTCATTATATGTCATTTGTTTGTTTATTTGTTTGTAAGGATGTTACTTTTCTGCATTGCAATTTTTGTCTATTATCTAATATTACTTTTGTATATTATGAATTATCATAATTTTAATATTGGCAGAAAGTAAGAAAGATATAAATCTACATCGATTCCTAAAGGTAAGTGTTTAGTGAACTATAAATCCACATGGAAATTCTTAGGTTTTGTTATGGAAAAAGATTGAAATCAGTTACCTTAAAGTTTGCATATTTTGTATTAGTGTCACAAGAAGTACATGCTGAAGTAAAGAGCAATATTATACCCAAACAAAAGTTATAAATTAAGACATTATGAGTTTATTGTATGAAAATCACGGAGAATTTGTGAAAAAGACTATTAGAAGTCACGAACAACACAAAAAACATCCCCTGTGTGATAATTAATTATTTGCACTGAATGGGGCTCCTAGATTAGAGACTAGGTGGGAGAAAGGTAAAAATAGTATTTAAAAAGGTACTTTTTTCTTTTACAGGCATTTGAGTCAAAAAATAATACATGTTTTTGTAAAATAAAAAAAAACATCCTAATAAAATTCTAGGTACATATTTACATAGCAATGACAAAATAATATGCTGTCGAATCTTTTTCTTGTCCTTTCGGCTTTTCCCTTCAGGTGTCGCCACAGCAAATCATCTGCCTCCATCTCACCCTGTCCACTGCATCTTTTTCTCTTACACCAACTGCCTTCATGTCCTCCTTCACCACATCCATGAATAATCTCTTTGGTCTTCCTCGAGGCCTTCTGCCTGGTAGTTCCAACCTCAACATCCTACTACCAATATACTCACTATCCCTCCTCTGTACATGTCCAAACCATCTCAATCTAGCCTCTGACTTTGTCTCCAAAACGTCTTACATGTGCTGTCCCTCTGATGTGCTCATTCCTGATCCTATCCATCCTCGTTACTCCCAAAGAGAACCTCAACATTTTAATCTCTGCTACCTCCAGCTCTGCTCCTGTCTTTTCCCCAGGGCCACTGTTTCTAAACCATACAACATCGCTGGCCTCAACACCGTCTTGTACACTTTTCCTTACATTTTGGCCGATACCTTCCTATCACACATCACACCGGACACTTTTCTCCATCCATTCCAACCTGCCTGCACACGCTTCTTCACCGCTTTTCCACACTCTCCATTGCTCTGGATTGTTGAGCCTAAGTACTTAAAATCCTCCACCTTCCTTATCTCTGCTCCTTGTAACCTCACCGTTCCTGTTGGGTCCTTGGTATTCATACACATGTATTCTGTCTTACTGAGGCTAACCTTCATTCCCCTCCTTTCCAGGGCATACCTCTCCACCTCTCTAGGTTTTCCTGCACTTGTTCTCTGCTCTCACTGCAGATCACAATGTCATCTGCAAACATCATAATCCATGGGGAATCTTGTCTAACCTCATCTGTCAGCCTGTCCATCACCATTGCAAACAAGAAGGGGCTCAGAGCTGACCCTTGATGCAGTCCCACCTCCACCTTGAACTCTTCTGTCACACCGACAGCACACCTCACCACTGTCTTACATCTCTCATACATGTCCTGCACCACTCTAACATACTTCTCGGCCACCCCAGACTTCCTCATGCAATACCACAGTTCTTCTCTCGGCACCCTGTCATATGCTTTCTCCAGATCCACAAAGGCACAATGCAGCTCCTTCTGACCTCTGTACTTCTCTATTAACATCCTCAAGGCAAACATTGCATCTGTGGTGCTCTTTCTTGGCATGAAACCAAACTGTTGTTCACAAATGCTGACCTCTGCCCTTAGTCTTGCTTCCACTATTCTTTCCCATAACTTCATCGTATGGCTCATCAACTTTATCCCTCTGTAGTTGCCACAACTCTGCACATCTCCCTTGTTCTTAAAAATGGGCACTAGCACACTTCTCCTCCATTCCTCTGGCATCCTCTCACTCTCTAAGACCTTGTTAAATGTTCTTGTCAGGAAATCTACTGCTTCCTCTCCTAGACACTTCCTTACCTCCACCGGTATGTCATCAGGGCCAACTGCCTTGCCATTCTTCATCCTCTTCAATGCCCTCCTCACTTCACCCTTACAAATCTTTGCTACTTCCTGGTCCTCAACAGTCACCTCTTCTACTCTTTTTTCTCTCTCATTTTCCTCATTCATCAGCTCCTCAAAGTACTCTTTCCATCTTCCCAGCACACTTCTGCCATCAGTCAATACATTTCCCTCTCTGTCCTTAATCACTCTAACTTGCTGCACATCCTTCCCATCTCTATTTCTCTGCTGTGCCAACCTGTATAAATAATTTTCTCCCTCTTTACTTTCCAACCAAGCATACAAGTCATCATACGCCCTCTGTTTGGCCTTTGACACCGCTACCTTTGCCTTACGTTGTGTCTCCCTGTACTCCTGATTACTCTCTTTGGTCCTCTCTATGTCCCACTTCTTCTTAGCTAACCTCTTCTTTTGTACACACTCCTGCACTTCCTCATTCCATCATTTATCCTTATCTCCTCTCCTTCCAGATGACACACCAAGTATTCTCCTACCTGTCTCCCTGATCACATTAGCTGTAGTTGTCCAGTCATCTGGAAGCACTTCCTGACCACCCAAAGCCTGTTTCAACTCCTCCTTGAAGACAACACAACACTCCTCCTTTTTCAGCTTCCACCACTTTGTCTTCTGCTCTGCCTTTGCCTCACCATCAGCGTCATCCTGCACACCACCATCCTATGCTGTTTGGCAACACTCTCACCCACTACTACTTTGCAGTCACTGACTTCCTTCAAATTGCATCGCCTACACA
Organism: Plotosus lineatus; assembly: GCA_024760905.1. Classification (NCBI taxonomy): domain Eukaryota; kingdom Metazoa; phylum Chordata; class Actinopteri; order Siluriformes; family Plotosidae; genus Plotosus; species Plotosus lineatus. Next base: position 24,850,682 of record CM045728.1, on the reverse strand, counting down.
AGATGTAGTCTACCTGTGTGCTCCTACCTCCGCTTTAATACGTCACTCTATGCTCCTCTCTCTTCTGGAAGAAAGTATTTACCACAGCCATTTCCATCCTTTTTGCAAAATCTACCAACATCTGTCCTTCTGCGTTCCTGTCCTGGATACCAAACCTGCCCATCACTTCCTCGTCCCCTCTGTTTCCTGCACCAACATGTCCATTGAAGTCTGCCCCAATGACTACTCTTTCATCTTTGGGGGTACTCTGCATCACTTCATCGAACTCACTCCAGAATCTCTCCTTCTCTTCTAGCTCACCTCCTGCCTGTGGGGCATAAGCACTTGCAACATTAAAATAGTATGCTGTAGAATAACAATGTTAAATGATAAAGTGATAAAAGTCTGTCATAAATTGAATAATAATAATAATAATAATAATAATAATAATAATGGGCGGTGGTGGTCCGGTTGTAAGGTGCTGTATTACTCATCCAAGGTTAGGGATTCAGGCGCCACTGTCAACAGTTGTCACTGCTGTACCCCCAGTGCAGCTAACTGGGTTATCAATGGCCGACCATGTCTCTCACTGTCTGTGGGAGAGACATGTGAAAGAACCATTTTCAACTTTCGTCAAGAGTAGTTGCATAGCCGTCAGCATGCTTCTGCCTGGCGATGGCCTGGTGAGCTGTCCAGGATGTACTCTGCGCTTGCCCAGAGTCGGCTGGGATGGGCCTCCCCAGCAACTCTAGTTAGGATTAAGCAGTTCAGAAAATGAATGAACAACAATAACAATAACAATTATGATATTCCCTTTCAGTAATTAATTTTAAACATTGTTTCCTATTATCTTATTTATGAAGGGTAAAATAATTTAATTTACCTGTCTATGAAGGACACATTCCTTGGTCTTTTAAAAATATAACTATGGAAATAAAATTGGGAAGTTTCTCCTTTTGATCATTTCTTCCATGACAGACATGTTACGTGCATTTTTGATTAGCTATTTTTGTTGCTGAATCGTTACTAACATTGAGGAGACAAGAAGCAAAGGCAGCACATGTTCTGCCACTGCTCACTTGGGTTTCCTCTGGGTGTTTTTTTTCTCTATTTCAAGTCTGACAATGATACCGACTGCTGGAAACTGTGAGTGTCCGTCAGCTTGATACATTACATTTATGGAATTTAACAGACGGCTTTATCCAGAGTGATTTACATTTATATATTTTATGCAACTGACTATTTAAGGGTAAAGGGCCTTGCCCAAGTGCCCCACAGTGGGGGTAATGGGGTTTGAACCAATTAACTTCTGAGCAGGAGTTCAGAGCCTTAACCAACAAGCCAGCATGGATTCCAACATAATTTACTTCTTTCATGTTTTTTTTTTATTTGTGTTTTTAAATACCCTAATACTGGATTAATCAAATTCTACCCATGTATTTCCAGTGTAGAATGTTAGTGTATAATATTCTGATATTACGGGATATATTCTTTGATCATTTTATTATATATTTTATTATTTTACAAAGGTGGGCATCTGTTGGTCGAACTTCTGCCCATGGAGCCGGCTGGGCCCAGCCCGAAAAGGAGACATGGGTCCGCCCTCCCATAAACCCACCACCTGTGGAAGGGGCTATAGGGGTCAGGTGCAGTGCTAGTTGGGTGGCAGCCGAAGGCATGGGTTCTGTCGGACCTATACTCAGCAACTGACTGGCTCTTGGGATATGGAATGTGACCTCTGACAGGGAAGAAACCTGAGCTGGTGAGTGAGGTGGAAAGATCTCCACTAGATATAGTCAGTCTCACCTCAACACATGGCTTGGGCTCTAGAATCATCGATTTTGAGAGGGGGTGAACATTATTCCATTCTGGAGTTGCTCATGGGGAAAGGTGGTGAGCTGGTGGGCATCCTTGTTGCCACCTATGTCTGTACACATATGTTGGTATTCTCCCTGGTTGACCAATGGGTAGCTTCCATCCACATTCGGGGAGAGGGACGGGTTCTGACTGTTGTTTGCACTTATGCACCAAATGACAGTTCGGAGTACCCGCCCTGTTTGAATTCTTTAGGTGGGGGGTGTTTGAGAAAGCCACCCTGGGTGACTCCCTCGTTGTCCTGGGGGACTTCAACACCCATGTGGGCAATGATATTGTGACCTGGAAGGTTGTGATTGGTAGGTACGGCCTCTCCAGTCTGAACCCGAATGGTGGTTCATTGTTGGACTTCTGTGCTCGTTACAGTTTGTCCATCACAAATACCATGTTATAAAATGAGGGCACTTGGTACCATGAGTGCACTCAGCACTAGGACACCCTAGTCCGCAGTTCGATGATCAACTTTGTAGTCGTGTTCCAGGACTTGCCGCCACATGTTCCGGATACTCAGGTGAAGAGAGGAACTGAGCTGTCAACCAATCACCACCTGGTAGTGAGCTGGCACCGATGGTGGGAGAGGCCGCCCTCCAAACCTGGCAGGCCCAAGCGTGTAGTTAGGATCTCCTGTGAGAGGGGCCTTTTACTCCCACCTCCAGCAGAGCTATAACCATGTCCAAAAAGACGCGGGTGACATGAAATCGTCCAGGTTTCGTGCCTCCATTATTGAGGCGACAGCCCATAGCTGTGGCCAGAAGGTCATCGGTGCCTGTCGTAGCAGCAACCTCCAAACTTGGTGGTGGACACCTACAGTGAAGGGGGCCATCCAGCTGAAAAAAGAGGTCTATGGTCTTATAGGCCTGTGGGACTCCCAAGGCAGCAGACAGGTGCCAGCAGGCCAAATATGCTGCAGTCTGAGCTGTTGGAGATGCAAAATTTCAGGTGTGGGAGCTTGAGGACAGCTTGGAAAGCGATTATCGGTTCTGGACCACCATCCAACGCCTCAGGAGGGGGGGAGCAGTTCTCCACAAATACTGTTTACGGTGAGGGGGTCCATCAAGGCTGTCCTTTGCTACCGATTCTGTTCATAATTTTTATGGACAGAATTTCTCAGTGCAGCCCAGACGTTGATGGTATTTGGTGGCCATCAGATCTAGTCTGCTTTTTTGCAGATGATGTTGTTTTTTTTTAACTTCATCAATACTGTATAGGTGGGGCAGTGGTGGTCTAGTGGTATAAGGCGCCGGATCGCTGATCCAAAAGGTTTGGGTTTCGAGTCCCACTCTCCACAAGGTTGTCACGGTCCTCCCCAGTGCAGCTAACTGGGTTATCAAAGGCCGGCCATGTCTCTCACTGTCTATGGTGTGAGGCATGTAAAAGAACCATTGCTGACTTTCGACAAGAGTAGGCTGCAAAGCCGTCAGCGTGTTTCCGCCCTGCGATGGCCTGGCGAGCTGTCCAGGGTGTACTCTGCCCTCGCCCTGAGTTGGCTGAGATGGGCACCAGCCTTCCCGTGACCCTAATTAGGATGAAGCGGTTACAGAAAATGATGAATACTGTATAGGACTTTTGGATCTCACTGAAACAATTCGCAGACGAGTGCGAAGCGGCCGGGATGAGAATCAGCACCTCCAAGTCCGAGGCCAATGTTCTCAGCCGGAAAAGGGTGGAATGCACCCTCCGGGTCTGGAATGAGGACCTGCCCCGGGAGGAGGAGTTCAAGTAATTCGGGGTGTTGTTCACAAGTGAGGGATGGTTGGAGATGATGATGATGATGATGATGATAATTTTCTTACAGTGCAAAATAAATACACTCATCACTGAGGTCTCCATGATTTATTTTATTTTCAGAAAGAAATGAGGTCCATAGTGGATTCCCACTACTGTATACCAGTTTCTTCCAAATAAAAGAAAGAAAAAAGAAACTTCGAAGAGGAGACGTATGAAGCACGGGCACGCGCAGTACAACGCAACGCGCGTCGCCTGTGTCGTGCACGTTCCTGTGTGCGCGTTCCTTCTTCTGTGTGACTCAGTGAGATTCAGTGGCGTTGAGTTGAATAGTCAGATAGGCAAGCTAACCTTATAGCCACGCCGGCTTTTCTGGTTGCGGGAAAACATCACTACTTAGACACCATGTCCAAACTAGAGCAAATATTAGTTCTTGACCCGCCGACTGACCTGAAATTCAAAGGTAAAAACTCCATACGTTCCTCTTCTCTCGATGGATCCGGTGGCTGCTTGTCAGCGGATTACTGAGCTAGCTAGTTAGCGAACCTATTTCAAGTTTGTGGTGTTAGCCAAGGTTGGCTAGCTAGCTAACAAGCTAACTAACAGTTCTCCGACGTCAACGCAGCTCGGTAAACGTGTAGCTGAAGCCCGCTTATAGTTGGTATCTACTGCCGCCATTTTGAACGAAGGACGAGGATTTCTAGGCCTCTAATAAAAATAATAACACAGCTAATACTTTAGCAGTTTGTTTGAGCTTGAGTTTTACGACCAAACAGACAGTTTAACGGAATTTACCTTAATTCACTTAATTCACTTAATTTACACAGAGGATTTATGGTTGTCTTAGTTATCTCGAACTATTTACAAAAAAATAAATGTCATTAAAACATATTGTGTTATTTCCTAGCTAACGCATGCTAATACTGATGGCCGTGCCCTTTCACACTCTATGCTAGGAAATGGGCTTGATTAGCTTATTAAATTCATGAGCCACACAAAAGTTAGACGTAGACAGCAGGAAGCTAATTAACTGGAGGTTGTTTTTTTTTTTTTTAATTCAGTAGTTATTCTTGATGTAGACCAGTGCTGATTCATATTGCCCTCATAGTGACGATGCTCACATGGCTAGTTTGGGGAACTGAGCAGCAGTACAGGCAGCAGAGGAGGATGATATTGGTGGTGCTTGAGATGCCTCTGTTATTGGACGAGTGTGTACCATCTTGGGGATCAAGATGTTAAGAAATTAGATACACTTTGATCAGTTTAGGTTTACCTGGGTTTTAGGTGCACTGTAGTAATGAATTGTTGCTGTACACTGTCTTTTTGCTCCATGTGGGCTTGTTTTGACCTGACTAGGTGATCTAGATAATGGCTCTGCCATGGGAGTGTATATTGATTGCTTTGGTGTACCTGGAGATTTGCCCAACTAACCATCAACAGTCCCAGGACTAGAGGATGATTAACACTGTGTGTATAAAAAGTTAGAGTGCTCGTCTTGGTTAGGGTTGAGTCCTAAATTCCAGCCTGCCTCTCTGACTGGTGTATATATGAGGCCATATCATAAGGCAGTTTTTTTTTTTGTGTCTGAGCTGTCATTTGAAAAAAATTCCCCCTGGAGCTCCAAAACTGACTTTCCCTGTGATGCAGGGATCTCTGCATCTCAGATATCACTAGTTAATATTACACTTGGTCTGATGCCAACAAACAATGGTTCTTATCTGGTAGCTACCTTAAACACAAGGTAAAATGCTTAAAACTAAGTAATCTAAAGTGTGACTGTATTCCACTGAAATTGATTCTGACACTAGGGCATGCAATCAGCAATAATGTTGTGTAAAAAGGGACAAGATCTTATGGGATACAAGTTAAAAAGCAGTGTTTCACAACTTTGCATGACCTGGAGAGGTGATGTAGTTTACTGGAGAAAACTTATACAGTATTCTAATAATATATTTGCAAAAAACAATTGAATATAGTGATATTTGTATAGCACTTTTTACAGTTGACATTGTCGCAAAACGGCTTTACACAGTGAAAGTAGGAGTTTATAAAGCATAAAAAAAAAATTAAACATTTACTCCAACTCCTACACATCCCTAATGTGCATTGCCTGCTGCCACAGTGGTAAAGAAAAACTCCATCAGTTGATACAGGGAAGAAATCTTGAGAGGAACCAGGCCCAAAAGTGAAATCCATCCTCATTTGGGTGAAACCATAAAGATCTAAATTATATATGAGAAATTCATTACCGTCCAAAATGTAGTCTGAGTGATTTTAGAACAAAAATAATTTGGTAATACAACCTAAATAATTGTGGAAAGAGTTTATTTCACCAGCAATGAAAAGTCATGTTCACAATCTGAGTGCACATTTAAGACTGTATAGATCTTTATCAGCAGTAGGGAGGGGCTTCCAAGATGAAAACTCCTGCCAACATTAACACATCAGGACAGACAACAGTGCTCAGAAAGCAGAATAATCGTTAGGATCAGGATCACTGGCATCCCAGAAGTGTGTACCCCAGTAAAACACAGAGGGGTTATACCAATACCTAATATTAGGTGTACTCATCATAGTGTCTGTCTGTCTTTCTTTCGGCTTTTTCCCTTTTACTCGGGAGCCGCCACAGCGAATCATCTGATTTGGCAGAGGTTTTTACGTCGGATGCCCTTCCTGTCACAACCCTTTAGCAAGGGACAGAAACACGCTGACGGCTTTGCAGCCTACTCTTTACGAAAGTCAGCAATGGTTCTTTTACATGCCTCTCACCATAGACGGTGAGAGACATGTCCCGCCTTTGATAACCCAGTTAGCTGCACTGGGGGGACGGTGACAACCCTGTGGAGAGTGGGATTCAAACCCCCAACCTTTGGATCAGCGATCCAGCGCCCTATACCACTAGACTACCACTGTAGTGGAAATAAAAGAATTTATTGCTGATTGCAAGCGGGGACTCCAGTGACTGCTATGGCAGCATAACTCAAAGAGAGGGAACCAGAAGGAAGGCGGACATGAGAGCACCTTGCGACATTGGGCTATCAGCCACCCCACTATCAACTGACCTGGGCGAGCATGTAGAGTGAGAGAATGACAGTTTAATAATCCATTTTGGTTAATGATTTCAGTGTTCTACTTGTATGTTTATATCCTAAATTTTGGGTTGGGTGATGAGAAAAATGAGACTAAACGAGTTTGTTTCATATTGTCGTCATGAAGCTCTCAGACATCGCAACAGACATAATGATGCTTTAAAACATTCATGCATTTTCTGAACCGCTTAATCCAAATTAGGGTCACGGGGAGGCTGGCGGCAATCTCAGCCGATTCTGAGCAAGGGCAGAATACACCCTGGACAGCTCGCCAGGCCATTGAAGGGTAGAAACATGCTGACAGATATGCAGCCTGCTCCTGATGAAAGTCAGCAATGGTTCTTTTACATGCCTCTCAACCTTAAACAGTGACAGACATGGCTGCCCTTTGATAACCCAGTTAGCTGCATTTGGGGGAGCAGTGAGAACCTGTTGAGAGTGGGGCTTGAACCCCCAACCTTGGGATCAGTGTTCCAGCACCCTTATCACTAGGCTACCACTGCCCTACCTTTCAAAAATGTATTGTAATTTTATTACATCCTATCATGGATAGTTGGGTTGATCCTCACCGTGCTAACGACCTCTTTCTTGACCACAGACTCTGTCCACCCAGCAGTACATCTGGGTACCAGTAAAATTCCTGAGAAGGTAACCAGTAATGGACACACATCTCATCCAGGAGGAGTTGAACTCCTAGTTGCTTCGCCCGGTAGAAACTGGGATAAGTTTGATGAGCCAGACTTGAACTTTTGGATATTATTGTCATATTACCCAGGCCTGTTCTTGGAATAAGTTTGTTGAGACTCATTGGCCAAGTACTGTATATACAAATGTACAATATGAATATCACCTCATGATTAAAGCCCCTCAGTAGCAGAAGCATGTTCATCAGACTCTAGGAATATACTGCTCATGATCAAGGGAAAAGACATGGGTCTGGTGTTCTCACATAGCCCGTGTTACTCCCCAGTAGATGATGGTAGATGTTTTTCTGATTTCCAGGTGTCAAATTGCATTATTATAATTTATTCAAAATATTTTCTCATCCCTGATGGCTGAAAAGCAATTAAATAATCTTGATATTCATCTACAAGCATAATGATCCACTGTTATTGGCATTGCATACATTTTGAATGAAAAATTGAATGTAAACAAGTACAGAATTTCTGTGTGATGGGTAGAAATATTCGGATGTCAGAAGTGGTTGTCTGAATAATTTTCAGAACCATTCGTTGCTCAGTGTTCCATCAAAGTTCTCTGCACATGTATTGAAATACTTGAGGGATCGGCATCTACCTTGAGAACTGGGAGGATGCGGCTTCCATTCCCAAAATACCGAGCTTGGTTGGGGTAAAATTTGTTGTTTACCCCCTCCTCAGCTATCATGTCTTAATTTGCATATTTCCTTCACCTATGTGTAACAGATCTCCAAAATCTGCTACAGTGGTCCTCGCTACCGCTCTATGACCAGTGAGATGAGCAGTTCACCAAAATAATGAACAGCCATTTAGGATAACGACCGGTGAAACAATTTTGATGAAATAATTTGCAAACGTGGATAAAGCACCGCAAATACAATGGTGTTATATTACTAAAAGGAAAGTTGATATCTCAGGTAGTCCTTGATACTCATGATATGTAGTTATCTGATGATACAAAGTCATATCACGATACAGTAATTTATTAATACAGTATCACCCAGCTCTAACCTGGAGAATTACAAATTTTGTTAATGAGATGATATCAGGGTCAAACAAATTCCGGTTCCTCTAGTTTCTAATTCAAACTAATGTTTAGTGATTTTATCCCCCAGTGCAGCTAACTGGGTTATCAAAGGCTGTAAGCTAGTACTCATGAACAGTGTATAATAGTGTGTGATTTCAGACAGTGATCACTCGTATGTTCAGTAGCAGACACATTAAAAGCTCATCGTACTTTACTGCACTATGTAGACAGCTACAATTGGTGCACTACTTTGTGTCTGTGTAGTTAACAGCTAGTTGATAATGTGAATGTTGATAATTTGTTCACATAATATGAGCATGAGTCAGACTGTATACCTGTAAGGGTTGCTCGAAGTCCTAAAACATGTGAGAACGAAAAGAATGCATGCAGCCTACATTTCAGGTGTGTGTATAGTGCACCTTGGAAACCAGTGGCAAACCAACTGTGACTCGTGAAATAGGGCGAGGTTTTAAGACCACTGCTATGTATGGCTTTAAGTTTCCCTACTTCTAACACACCTAATGCATTATATCAGCTAATTAACAAGCCCTTCATGATGTGGATCAGATGTGTCGAGGAAATTTGAAACGTTGCAGGACAGTATGTCGTCAGGACTAGAGGTGAGAAACACTTCTCTAAAACTAGTGACTGTCAAGGATTGACTCCTTTTCATGTCTTTATTGATGCTTCTTTTTCTTTTTGTTAAATTTAGAAAATAACCATTCAGTTCAGTGAGATCCACCAAGCTTGAGGCATTTAGTTGTTTAGTATATACTACACAGGAACATGAGCAAAAAGCCCAATAAAACAAGATTTGTAGGGTTAATTTCTTACATTATTACAATTAGTCCAGTGCTGATGAGCTCTGAGCACACGCAAAAGAGGGGGATTGCTTTAACTGTTGAAGAGTTTTGGTGTATATTCTGTGGGAACATAAAGAAAAGCAAACTAAAATGAGATTTATATTGTTCATACAAAGTAACCCCTGAAATCCGCCCACATTTCAAAGGTTTTTGCATGAAACTTCAGTCTTGACAGTTTTTATCCCTTATTATTCACATACCTGAAACTTCGTGAGGCAGCATGATGATGGTCTGTTGTTAGCCCGACTCAACTATCCTCAGTCGCCAAGTGCGTTCACCATCGAAGCATTCTTTGCAAGCAATTGCTTCATGATTACCGCATTGAGGACATTTCAGTTTTCCGTGGAACTAAAACATTCTAGAAGGGAAAAATATTGTGCAGTGGGTTGAGAATTTCAGAATGACCAGTTCAACTTTGTATGTTCATTGACCCCAAACTTTTGATGCCCTGAAGGTTGCTATTAAGCGGGAGATGGCTGCTGTTCCACCTGACATGACCCATTGATCCAAGGCAGTCTTGAGAAATGGCCTCCAAGTGTTTATTAGCAATGATGGCTAGTCTGCGTTTTGAGCAAAGATATACACTGTTTAGTTAAATGCATTTTTTTAGCCTACTTATCCAAAGTTTGGTACCCACTACACCACAGTGTGTAAAGGGGTTTTTATTATGCACTATGCAGGAACACAAGAATACCAAACTGAAGTGAGATTTTTTTTAGGGTGTATTTATTCAGTTTAAAATCTGAAGAAGTCATTCAGTGTAATTGATATCGACAGATGTCCATTATTATGATTCAAGCATTATCCACACAGAATAATATATTTTTTTAAATCCCGAGATCCATGGCCTTATGGTTAGAGAAGTAGCTTTGGTACTGAAAGCTCGCTGGTTTGATTCCTGAACCATCAGAAAAAGTATGTGGCTGGCAAGGAGCTTGAGTTGTACCTTCCCTTCACATTCATGGCTGAAGTGCCCATGAGCAAGGCCCCTAACCCCAACTGCTTTTTGGGCTCTGCAATATGTGGCAACCACGTATGGGTGCGCCCGCTTTGGATGGGTTTGATGCAGAAGTTAAACTTTCCCTTGTGAAATAATACTGTATATTACAAAATATCGTACCGATCAGATACGCTTGCCTAAATGCTGTATGTGAAACTGCTGTAGAAAATACGGTTTGACAAATATGGTAAAAATATTTGTGGCTGTAAACAGTACTTTAGACACTGATTATTTTTTCACTTATTTACTTTCAGAATGTCATTTATGTGTAATGTGGCCTGAACACCTTTTTCCAGCATGCAGTATATTGTTTATTGTAAGCAAGTGATGTGTATTATTAAAATGTTTTACTTTTAAGAAATTGAGATTATTGTTGATGCTCAATTATTCTTAAGTCAATTAAATATACTCAAGATGTTTTTACTCACAGGCCCATTTACAGATGTTGTGACCACCAACCTCAAGCTCTCTAACCCGTCCGACAAAAAAGTATTTTTCAAAGTGAAGACAACTGCACCACGTCGCTACTGTGTGCGGCCCAACAGCGGCTCCATCGATCCTGGTTCTGCAGTCATTATCTCTGGTAAGTTATCTACACACAGTTGACATACATTAGGGCTGTTACTTTTGAACATCTTCCCTGGTATTATTAAATAATCTAAAACTATTGCAAAAAAATGGACTCAAGGTTAATGTCGCTTTTCCCAAGGCAATATTTGCCTATCATTGTAGAACTATTTTAACATAATACTAGCATACTTTTCCAAATTGTTAGGATAGAATGAAGTAAAAGCAGTAACCTGTGTTTGTACAAGGGGAAGTTGTGTTCTTGCCGTTTTATTTTCCATAGGGGTTTTCCGAACTACCCTTAGTCTGGACCTTTACCTCCGACTTGTTTGCCTTGAATGGCGCTATCAAGTGTATAATGCCCCTGACCAAGTATCTCCACGATCATTAGGAAACGCAAACTCCTATATCATGATGAAGTGGCAATTCAAGGGAGAACAAGTGGAGAAAAATCTAGAGAGATGGAGGTATGCCCTGGAAAGGAGAGGAATGAAGGTTAGCCTCAGAAAATCAGAATACATGTGTTTGAATGAGAAAGACCCAAGAGGAACGGTGATGTTACAGGGAGCAGAAATAACGAAGGTAGAGGATTTTAAGTACTTAGGCTCAACAATGCAGAGCAATGGAGAGTGTGGAAAAGAGGTGAAGAAGCGTGTGCAGGCAGGCTGGAATGGTTGGAGAAAAGTGTCCGGTGTGATGTGCGATAGGAGAGTGTCAGCAAGAATGAAAGGAAAAGTGTACAAGACGGTGTTGAGGCCAGCGATGTTGTATGGATTAGAAACAGTGGCGCTGAAGAAAAGGCAGGAGGCAGAGCTGGAGGTGGCAGAGATGAAAATGTTGAGGTTCTCTCTGGGAGTAACGAGGATGGACGGGATTAGAAATGAGCACATCAGCGGGACAGCCCATGTAAGAAGTTTTGGAGACAAAGTCAGAGAGGCTAGATTGACATGGTTTGGACATGTATAGAGGAGGGATAGTGAGTATATTGGCAGTAGGATGCTGAGGTTGGAACTACCAGGCAGAAGGCCTACAGGAAGACCAAAGAAGAGATTTATGGATGTGGTGAAGGAGGACATGAGGGTCATTGGAGTAAGAGAAGATGATGCAGAGGACAAGGTGAGATGGAGGCGGATGGTTTGCTGTGGCGACCCCTGAAGGGAACAGCCGAAAGGAAAAGAAGAAGATTTTAGTGAAGTTTGTAAAGCAACTAAATTATTTATTCATTGGACAAACTGCTTTATCCATGTAGGATCACAGGGAAGCTGGATTCTCTCATTCACCTCTGGTCGAAGAGTGAGGTACATCCTGAACGGCTTGCCAATCTATCGCAGAGCAACACAAACAACCACTCATAGTCATACCTCAGTACCTCAGGGCAATTTAAAACAACCAATTAGCCTAACGTGCATATCTCTGGACTGTAGGAGAAAACCAGAGGACCAGCAGCAAATCCACACAAGCACAGTTGCAACCACCATAATTTCCACTGGATTTTCAATTTGGTGTGTTAGAGTATACAATGACTGAAATGAGGATAAAGCATATCTATAAATCTTTTTAAAAAATTAAAGCTGTTTAAAGATGATTTTAAATTAAGATAATTTAAAGAAATTATCAGCAATTTAGGCTTGTTAGTATGTTCCAGAGTTTAAAATGACAGTCAATCCAGTTGAGGTTTAAATGAGTTAGTCCTGTGTAAATGTAAATTTACACTCACTCAGGAACAGGATCGGAATACTTTTCTGAAATTATGGGATCTCCAAGTTTTCATGGGAGTACCAGATTTCTTTTGGAGAAAACTTTTATACAGTGCTTTGCAATAGTATCCACCCCCCCCCTAGGTTTTTACCTATTTTGTTATGTCACAATCTTCTTCTTTTCCTTTCGGCTTTTCCCTTTTTCAGGGATTGCCAGAGCGAATCATCTGATTCACATGTTTGATTTGGCATAGGTTTTTACGTCGAATGCCATTCCTGGTTAATTTCAATTTTTTAAGGTTGACTTTTCTGTGATGAATCTGCACAATATAGTGAGTTAGTGAGGCGATATGTCAAATATTTCGTACTTTTTAAGCATAATTGATTAAAAAACTCACTATAAAAAAAATTAGCATGTGCATATGTTTTCACCCCCTTTGCCATGAAGCCCCTTAAATATTCTGGTGCAACCAAGAAGCTACTTCAGAACTCACATAATTAGTGAAATTTGTCAACCTGTGGGCAATCCAAGTGTCACATGATCTGTCGATATAAAAACATTTTATGAATGATCCCAGTGGCTGAAACCCCATGGCGCAAGAAGGAGCATATCATGAAGCTCTCCAGACAAGTCCGGGATAAAGTTGTTGAGAAATGCGTCTCATTTACAGCATTTGGCAGATGCTCTTATCCACAGTGACTTGCAATCATTTTTTTAATATACAACTGAGCAATTGAAGGTTAATTGCCTTGCTCAAGGGCCCAACAGTGATGATAGTGGGGATTGAACCGCTGACCTTTGGATCCGTAACCCATCATCTTGTATACTAAGCAACCACTGGCCAGGTCAAGTCAAGTACAAATCAGGGTTGGGTTATGAAATATCCAAATCTTTGATAACCTATAGCACCATCAAATACCTTAATCTTCAACTGGAAAGAACATGGTACCACAACAAACTTGCTAAAAGAGGGCTGCTCACAGACCAGGCATGGAAGGTATTCATCAGAGAGACAGCACAGAGACCACAAGTAACCTTGTATAAGACGCAGGGTTCCACAGCAGAGACTGGTGTATGTGTGCATACGACCACAATAAGCTGTACACTCCATAGAGACAGGCTTTATGGAAGAGTGGCCATTATTTAGTGTTAAAGTTAAAAAGGCACATTTTCAGTTTGCTAAAAGGCATGTGGGTTACTCCCCAAATGTATGGAAGGAGGTGCTCTGATCAGATGAGACTAAAATGTAACTTTTCGCCAAACAAGGAAAATGCTATGTCTGGCTCCATCACCCCAAGAACCGTGCACAGTGAAACATGCTGACGGCAGCATCATGGTATGGGGGTGTTTTTCAGCAGCAGGGCCTGGGAAACTGATCCGAGTCAAGGGAAAGATGGATGGTGCTAAATTCATGGATATTTTGGAGTGAAATGTGTTGCGTCTGCCTGTGATTGGAGACTGGGATGGAGGTTCATCTTCCAGCAGGACGATGACCCAAAGCATACTACTAAAGCAACACTTGAGTGGTTAAAGAGGAAATATATAAATGTGTTGGAATGAGCTAGTCATAGCCCAGACCTCAATCCGATTGAGAATCTGTTTTCAGACTTGAAAAATTCTATTCACAAGTGGAAACCATCCAACATGAAGGAGCTGGAGCAGTTTTGCCTTGAGAAATGGGCAAAAATCCCAGTGGCAAGATGTGGCAAGTTCATAGAGATTTATCCAAAGTGACTTGCAGCTGTAATTGCACTGGTACTGATTTTAGTGGGGTGAATACTTATGCATGCTTAGGTTTTAAGATGTGATTGATTTTTTTTTTTTTTTTTTAATTTAAATTGTGAAGCAAAGTTGCAGGCATATTCCGTAAATGAAATGATGCAAACCTTCAAACAATGCATTTTAATTCCAGATTGTGAGGCAACAAAACATGACAAATGCCAAGGAGATGGATACTTTTACAAGGAGTACTGTATCTGTTTTACAAATACTTAAACATGCCACATTTTTTCAAGTGGAGTATGAATGGATGTATCATAAGCTGAAAGAGAGGGGGCCGTGAGGAAACAATGCACTGAACCAATTTTTTTTTGAAAAACAATCAAAGTAGAACAGGCATGAGCAGCACCGCTTGGACAAAAATAGATCTTAGTTTTTGTGTAGTTATTACGAACAGCGTCATGTTCCTCTGTGCTTTTGATGTGCCATTTGTGTATAAAAATGTGGGCAGCAGAGGTAAAAACACTTTCAGTACGGTTGCATCTCCTGCAGAGAAATGAAGGTTATTGTAGAGTGATTTAGAGGAATTCACAAGCAAGCAGAAAAGGATGAATAAGAGTGGAGTAAAGAACTTTATGTTTAGAAAACAAAACACACACTGGTAAAAGGTAATAGATGGAAAATTAACCCCAAACCATAACAGCCTGATCAGACATTATTTTGGTTAGCAGTGTCTCCTGTCTCGCAGAATTTCCTAAAGCTGTTGACCCATCTGGTCTAATTGAACCATATTCATTAGTTATGTAGCTCTGGGGGCTGGGAATGACGCACATTGTTCCATGTCTAATTCATTCAACTATTGCATGGCATTGATAGCAACAGCTCGAATGTAGTACCTGACCAGGTTCTGGCCATGTGGGAACAAGAGTCAGTTCACTAGCGATATGTTTGATACTAACATGCAGCGTCACAACTTTTTTTAATACACTTCAATTTCTATAAATTAATTATTTTAATTTATAGGTATATGTGGGGTGGTGTAATGTATCAGATTAGTGGACAAACGGCCAGTTAAAAAATGTCCCAGACCAGAAGATTTTCTATGCAGTACTAATAGTCTTAGCAATGTTAGCTTAGCAACAGTTTTAGCGTTGGTCTGAATACTATAATTGCCCAATCAAAATAGAGTAGTATTCAGTTGAGCTGTATAATAAACTTTAAATAACATATGGGTGTAGTGGTGATTTCTGAGGCATTACATAACTGTGTAACATATTTTAGAGGATTAAGTTCGAGTGCAATTATCCATATTGTAGATGAAAAGCCACATGAGAAAATAGTCAGAATTTGTGTGTGCGCAAATGTTTTTGCCCCGTACTGATTTTTTTTTGTTGTTTTTTTTTACTTTTTTTGGTCACACTTAACTTTTAACTTTTTCAGATCATCAAACAAATTTAAACATTACACAAAGATAACCCAAGTATTTAAAAAAAAATGCAGTTTTCCTGTTGTGATTTTATTTGTTATGAGAAAAATCCTATCCAAACCTACATGAACCTCAGTGAAAAGGGTAATTGCTGGCCTTGTTAAATGTGAGATAATTGTGAGTAATCTTATTATTGGGGAAACTGAGTTAAATTTCATGACCACACCCGGGCCTGACTCCTGCCAGTCATTTCCAATCAGGAGATCCCTAACATAAAACCTGTCTGACAAGGTGAGGTAGGCCAGACTGAACACACATCATGCTAAGATCCAGTGAGCTTCAAGAGCAAACAAGAAAGATTATAGAGATGTCTCAGTCTGGGAAAGGATACAAAGTCATTGGTAAATCTCTGGGAGTCCAGCGGACCACTGTCCGAGCCATTATCCATAAATGGAGAAGACATGGCACAGTGGTGACCCTTCCCAGGAGTGGCCATAATACCAAAATTACTCCAAAATAGCGCAGACTAACCGGAGAAGTCACAAAGGATCCCAAAACCACTTCTAAACAACTACAAACCTCACTTACCTCAGTTAACATCAATATTCATGACTTCGCCATCAGAAAGACACGAGTCAAAAATGGCATCCATGGGAGAGTTCCGAGGCGAAGGCCACTGTTGACAAAAATGAATGTCAAGGCAAGACTCACTTTTGCCAAGAATCATCTTGATCATCCCCAAAGCTTTTGGGAAAATGTCTGCTGAACTTATGAAACTAAAGTTGAACTTTTAGCACTGCGTTTGATAAAAAGAACATTGTGCCAACAGTGAAACATGGTGGTGGAAGTGTGGTGCTCTGGGCCTGCTTTGCTGCTTTAGGACCTGGGAGACTTGTCATGATTGATGGAACTATGAATTTTGCTCGCTACCAAGAAATCCTGTAGTAGGGTCGACCGAGCATAGTGCAAATCATGAACAAACAAATTAAAACGAACAAAGAAACAATTTGACTCTGAGAACTCTGCGATGTTGCCCTCTAGGCAGCGCCATCTTGGAGACGTCACTCCAAGTTCAATGTAAAAGGACATGAAGCATAATAAAATTGATCCTTTTGGTATCGTTTGTTAAACATGCTACAGAACATAAAATCTCACGCACAAACATTCTCAGAATTAACTTAAGTACTGTACTGGAATAATAATTGAAAAAGACTTTAAAACAAGTGCTTTACAACAGTATATGCTGTATCATGTATATATTTTATCATCAATAAAAATAAGAGTAAAAATTGAAATGTTTTTCTTAATCATTACTATATTTTACTACATTAATACTGTATTAATGAGTAAGACTGTCGATTAGAATGTGTTTAAGAAGCATATTTTAGCGCATGTTATACATACATAGTATTTTACTTCCGGCTGCTCATTCGCGCATGTGACGTGATACATGGGGTTTTACTTCCGGGTACAGAACTCGCGGATTATCTCGATTCGCAGGAGGGCTCGGAACCGAACCCCCGCGAATGTCGAGGGCCTACTGTATATATTTAAATGGACGGGATGTTGTATTAAAGCAGAGTTACAGTACCTATTTGAAAGATCAGAGGTCCTGATTTAATATTAACTTGCTTCCTTGTGAGATCGGAGGTCTTACTGCATGGAGCACTCTGCTCATGCTCCTTCTGCTTCAATTACGTGCCGAAATAATCACCTCAGTCACTGTATTTCTGCTTTAAGGGCTACTTCTGCTTCAATATCCTCCCGATTATAGAGGGGTTTCGGCGATAACGAAATATAACACTGCAATGATCTCAAAACAAGCCTACAGTCCACTTCAACTCTCCTTAGGTGTGTGGCAGACAAAAGGTGTGGGTACAGTAATGGGTACAAGGCAGCTGCCTCCTGGCCAATGGGAGGCCAGCGGGGCGGGATGTTGGGAGACAGCCAATGAGAGAGCAACTCGCGCATCGTGTGAAATTTTGATTGGCGCGCTTGAATTTTGAATGGCGCATTTGGCGCTTTTTGTACGAGGGGGTTGTTTTTGTATACAGAGGACGAAAACTTAATGTTTTTCGTAATCCGGAGTTTTCGTACCCAGTGGGTCTCGTAAGTAGGGGGCCGACTGTATATAGTTCTGTTTCTGTTCACAAGCTTTTCTCTTATAGCCACTGTTGGATGTTTCAGTGATTGCACTAATGTTTAACTAAAGATTTTTAGGAGTGCATTAAATGCAGCACACAACTTCATTATTATTGCTGATGTTTTAAATTTATTTTCCAACTTCAGATCATCATCTTTTCCTTTCGGCTGTTCCCTTCAGGGGTCACCACAGCAAATGATCTGCCTCCATCTCACCCTATCCTCTGCATATTCTACTCTTACTCCAATTACCTTCATGTCCTCTTTCACCACATCCATAAATCTTGTCTTTGGTCTTCCTCCAGACCTTCTGCCTGGTAGTTCCAACCTCAGCATCCTATTGCCAATATATTCACTATCCCTCCTCTGTACATGTCCAAACCATCTCAATCTAGCCTCTCTGACTTTGTCTGTAAAACCTCTTACATGTGCTGTCCCTCTGATGTACTCATTCCTGATTATATACATCGCAGTTACTCCCAAAGAGAACCTCAACATTTTCATCTCTGCTACCTCCAGCTCTGCCTCCTGTCTTTTCCCCAGCGCCACTGTTTCTAAACCATACAACATCGCTGGCCTCATCACCGTCTTGTACACTTTTCCTTTCATTCTTGCTGATACCCTCCTATCACACATCACACCGGACACTTTTCTCCAACCATTCCAACCTGCCTGCACACACTTCTTCACCTCTTTTCCACACTTTCCACTGCTCTGGATTGTTGAGCCTAAGTACTTAAAATCCTCCACCTTTCTTATCTCTTTACCCTGTAACCTCACCGTTCCTCTTGGGTCCTTCTGGTTCACACACATGTATTCTATCTTACTGAAGCTAACCTTCATTCCTCCACCTCTCTAGATTTTCCTGCACTTGTTCTCTGCTCTCACTACAGATCACAATGTCATCTACAAACATATTTTCCAACTTCAGATATTGTAGGTTAAAGTGTCACTCTGAGACCAAAATCTGTTGAATTCCTTATTAATTTTAATAAAGGGTAGCTTTTTTTTTTTCGTTTACATGAATTTTTAAATGTGACTATCAGAAATATAATAAGCAGTTATTTAATGAGGTGAAGTAGGATATTGAGAATTATTCAGATCAAGGTGTTGTTATCCTCTGAGAAGGAACTGTGTACAGTCATTGTCTTCGTCATTGCTGGTCACTCTAGGATTTACAGCAGCATATGTAATGAGAAAATAAAATCTAGCTTTAACAGCCCAGCCAGAGTGGTTCGCTGTATATCGTACTAAGATCTATCATGAATGATTTCTGTGAGGGGTATTTGTATGATTCATGGTCACACACCACAATTATCAGCTTAGCCAATCTCAGTGATGGAATACATTGGCTTGTAGAAGGATACCAAGAAATAGTTGGTGGCTTTCCACCAATCAGCATTGAGAAAGCATTTTAATGAGAAATTATACAAAAATACGAGAACTGTCTTATTGGAATGTTATTTTAAAATTGTATTATTATTTTTGTTCCAGTAATGCTGCAGCCTTTTGACTATGATCCAAATGAAAAAAGCAAACATAAATTCATGGTGCAGACCATTTATGCTCCTCCCAGCATAACTGACTTGGAAGCAGTGGTAAGTATTTCAATTTTTATCTGTTCAGCATTTTGCATTTGTGTTTTCTATTTCGTGGTTTTGTTGATGTCAGTCCTTTTAGAATTGATTCATTCACTTTGTTTAGCAGCAGGGGGCAGTATAAGCTTAAACACTTTATTTCTCTGCTGCAGTGAATGTTCCACTGGTCTGGCTGTGGTCTTGCTGACCTGTAGGAAATATAGCGTTTTCAAGAAAAGCCATTTGTGTTTCCTAACCCAATTTCTTATTTTCTTCACGTCTCGCCACATTCTTCTGGTCGCTTTCATTTAGTATTCCTTCATTGTTATCTCAGATATTTCATTCCGTGATCAGTGGTTAAGTTCTAAAGGTTGATAAAGGATCTATTCAGTGGTGTGCAGCTCCAGAGGATTACCGCATCAAATACCATTTTGCAATTGAAAACAGATTTTTTTTTTTTTTTTTTTTACACACAGCATAGATTATGTTTAATGCATGTATCTTCTTTTCTTTCCACCCTCACAGTGGAAGGATGCAAAGCCAGAGGACCTTATGGACTCGAAGCTCAGATGTGTTTTTGAATTGCCTTCAGAAAATGATAAAATGGTGAGTAGTGCTGTGCACACTCCTCCTTTAACAGCTTGAGTAATCAGCAAAGGGATGACATTTAGAATACCGAATGAGCAGAGAGGGTTTGTGGAGCTTTTAGCTCTCCTACCTTTTGTATTAAACCTTAATATATTGTCACTAATAACCGAGTGAGACAAATGCATCCTGATCTCTTATCTCGGTCTCGAATCTGACATTATGCAGTAATCTTCAGCTGAATGTTCGCTACAGCTCTCATTAGGACAGAGTTATAAAAAGTTAATGAATTTTTATCATCAATGTTTTAAGACAATGTAGTATAAAGTATAATTCAAGCGCTCTCCATGGTTTAATTTGGAAAATGATCTCAAACTGCAATATTAAACAAGACTCTGGCTCTATGCTCACTCTCAATACTCCTTTACAAATTTCAGTGTACGCTGTATAGTGACGGTGAAGAAATCTTAATCCCATTAATGTGCTCACTAAAGTTAGACAAGTGGCAGACCATAATACTATTTTTAATCAATTCCGGTCTACTACTCTCCATTCGCTCTCCATTCACGGTTTAAGTGTGTTTGGTTGTGTACTTTGAAGGACAGTTCCCCCTTGTAATGTGTATGGTGCACCATGGACATGGAATTGATTTGGATGGTTGTCTTATGTCCTCCCGTACCCACCACAGGAAAGCCAATAAGGCTGCAGTGTTGCTCAGCTGATACTGATTGGTGGTTATATATTGCTGACTAACTTGAACAAACTTGATAGACAGCACAAAACAAAACAACAAAAACAAACAGAATTATTGTTACTAAGAGAACTGGACCCCCCCCCCAAAAAAAAGAAAAAAAAAGAAACTTTCTCCCTCATTTAGTCACAGCAAGTTTTTGCCTCCCCATGACCACTACCAATCAGGGAGGGGTGAAAACATACATGACCCTTCCTTGACATTCAATGCTCGCCACCTGCCTCTTTTCGAACTGCTGCACATGTGTATTTTGGGGGCAGTCTACCACACTCGGAGGGAAAACTTGGCCAAATGAGCTCTCAGGCACCTGTGATTGGCTGTCAGTCGCTGTGAGTGACAGAGAAATGAGCGTATACCATCCCTCCTGTGGGAACTGTCAATTAGCTTCCACGGACTGGTCACGGACAGCTGTGGCATTAAAGCAGATTTGAACTTGCAATCTCTGGGTTAATAATCACGCATGCGTCACTAAGGAGCTCTTAAACAAAGTAACTGACGGTTTTTCAAGCAAAACAACACGGAACACGAACTCGTTAAACAGAGTCAAACCAATAAGAGACGCGATACAAATGAACACGGAAACCAGTTCATCAACGGACGTGAAAAGAAGAAAACTCAATGTTAACTTCTACTGCATTTGCTCCACACTGTATTCAGGAATTGCACAGGAGAAGGATTTATTTCCTCCTGGACTAAAGTTGCCATCGCTGAGATTTAACCCCCCCCATTTAACCGGGTACAAATAAGAGACTTCTCGATGTCGAGGAGCTGCGTATTGTTAATAAGCATCTTGTAACTTCACTTTATTGTTACATATTCTTTGTGCTCCAAACACAGCGCCTGCACAATCTCTCTGTCGCTTTACCACACACTCACCATACCTGTGCACAATCAGCCTTTAATGGAGCCGTGCTATTCTTGTAACAGCAGTTTTGGGACAAATATCCATATACAGGGGTCCCTTACTTTCCGCAGTCAATGGGGACCACTGCTATCTGCGAAATAGGATTTAACCCCCCCCCCCCCCCCCCCGACTAACGTATACATACATGTATATGCGTATATAATATTAATAAACACATGTCTGTGTTCCTTTCGGCTCTTTTTCCCTTTTACTCGGGAGTCTCCACAGCGAATCATCTGATTTGCATGTTTGATTTGGCAGAGGTTTTTACGTCGGATGCCCTTCCTGTCACAACCCTTTTTAGCAAGGGACAGAAACACGCTGACGACTTTGCAGCTACTCTTTACGAAAGTCAGCAATGGTTCTTTTACATGCCTCTCACCATAGACAGTGAGAGACATCGCCTGCCTTTGATAACCCAGTTAGCTGCACTGGGGGGGACAGTGACAACCTTGTGGGGACTCGAATCCCCAACCTTAGGATCAGCGATCCAGCGCCCTAGACCACCACTGCCCCTATTAATATACTTGTGTGTGTGTGTGTGTGTGTGTGTGTGTGTATATATATATATATATATATATATATATATACACATACACACACACACAAGTAAACACATATTCAATGCTATAAATGCTTATAATAACAATTAAATGTTCAAAAATAATACATTAGATGTAAATAAAATATAAATATACACATTCAACAACTGGTGCCGTACAGTGGCGACGGGTGCCGGGAGCGCTGGGGTCTCATGCGCATTGAGCATACGTGTGTATGAAATTGCACCATATAAGCATCCACAATAATAATAATAGGCCTTGTTTTTGTGGCGCTTTCCTTAACTTTCCCCTATTTTTCCTTAATTTCTTTATTTTTCGATGAATATTTTTGAAAACAGTGGTGGTCTAGTGGTATAGGGCGCTGGATCGCTGATCCAAAGGTTGGGGGTTCGAGTCCCACTCTCCACAAGGTTGTCACTGGCCCCCCCCCCCCCAGTGCAGCTAACTGGGTTATCAAAGGCGGGCCATGTCTCTCACTGTCTATGGTGAGAGGCATGTAAAAGAACCATTGCTGACTTTCGTAAAGAGTAGCTGCAAAGTCGTCAGCGTGTTTCTGTCCCTTGCTAAAAAAGGGTTGTGACAGGAAGGGCATCCGACGTAAAAACCTCTGCCAAATCAAATGTGCGAATCAGATTTGCTGTGGCGACTCCCGAGTAAAAGGGAAAAAGCCGAAAGGAAGACAGACAGACAGATTTTTGAAAAATCTGCGATGCACTGAAGCCGCAGAAACTGAAGCATGAAGTCGTGAGGGATCGCTGTACAGCAGCAAAGGCAACAAAAATATTTCTACATTTTTATGGTCGGGGTTTTTCCATGATTGTGGTGGTTATCATTTAACCAGCCCTGCATTGTTTATTAAAAGATTATTCTCTTATGCTGTTTCTGTAACTTTAAACAGTCACTGAGTTTTATAGGTTAATAAGATTGGATTCGGGTTTTCTTTCTAGGAGAATAATCGACCTGCTCGATGTTCTTTGTGTAACAGAGTTCAATTTATAAAGCTCACACAATTATTCCACAAATCTGACCAGTGTGAAATAATTAATGTTAAACCAGCTGTGATACTAGAACATGTTTATAGTTGTTCTCCGCAGTATGTTGCTCAACTCTGGCATTTAAAGGCAGTTATGTATGGTCCTGTAGCGGGGCTCAGAACCCCCCGGATGCAGAGCTGTGTGGGCAGCTGTGCAGCCTCTGCTTGTGAAGATTACTCCACAGCTGCAGGCGGAGTGTTTGACCTTCACAGTGTCAGGGAGAGACAGGTTTGTGAGAAGGAGCCGTGTCAGCATTTCATGAGCAGGTGTTATATAAAAAAGTTAAATATTTTAATGCCTTTTCCATTGATTATAGTTCAAGTAGGTTGCACTGGTTAATGGTGTAAAATAAGTATTTAGATTGTCCTTAAAACGGGGTCGGTAGATCGGCTTTTGGGTTGTTTTTTTTTTTTCCTCACGAGTACATGTCCTACCCACAGTACTATGAATTAATTTCTTACAGGGAAGATTTTCTACAAATGCAAAATGCTGAACAGATAAAAATTGAAATTACAGGGATCCCTCACTTTCCGCGGTCAATGGGGACTGAGACAAACGACGCTCCCCCCCACCCCCAAACCGCTGATTTCTGCGAAGTAGGACCGACCCTCCCGACTGACGTACGTGTATATAATATTAATGAATGACAATTCAACAATATAAATGCTTATAATAATAATAATAATTAAACATTCAAAAATAATGCATAAGATGTAAATAAAATATAAGCACGCATGCACTCGGATGCGCAGCTCACATAAAAATGTAAGTAGTTTTGTTGGGGGGTTTTGGGTTGTTGGGTTTTTTGTTTGTTTAGGGTTTTTTGCATAAGTGTCCTTGTTTTGTGGCATTTTCCTTAATTTTCTTATTTTTTTAATTTTTCAATGAAAAATTAATGAAAAAACCCACGATGCACTGAAGTTGCAGAAACTGAAGCATGAAGTAGCGAGGGATCACTGTATTGTGAATTTCTAAATGTGAACAATACGTTGTTTTTAATCTCGAGTAAAGTTCTATATACGAGGAAATACAGTTACATCCTCAAATATGCACCACATGCACTTTTAAAATGACCCAAATCTTCAGACACTTTCTGCACCGCTAGCTCATGTAGAATCTTGTCAGGTGCAGATCTTGGCTCACTTTTCCCTGCACTGTGTGTTGTGCAGATCAGTTTTGTACTTCATTGAGTCGGCTGTAGTCTATAGTATTAAGCGCATGTGCCTGGAATGCTATGCTATTATCCGTAAATATCAGCATGACACTGTGTTTACAAAGAATAAAAAATAGGTGAAAAGAGACCCATTCTCATTGGCTGATTCTGTAAATACGGAGTGTTTCCATAGGCCAATGTCATTAAGACAAAATAACCCGCTGGCAGGTGCCTCGACAAATAAAATATAAACAAATCTGATCACTCTTGATGCTGAGAGGTCTGTCAGTTTTCTCCATTTGGACTGAATTTTTCCAGGTTGGTCAGGCTAGGAAAGACGTCTTTATAATATTTATGAACCAGGGCTGTTAGTTTAATCTAAAAACTGTGTTGCTGGGCATTAGATCACGAGCTGCTCACCGGAATGAATAAAAACGGAATTGGGTCCCTGTTAGTTGTAAAATTATTTGTGGTTCAAAAGGCGGTACTCCTGCATAATACACAAAGTAATACGTTCACCATTCAGCAGGTTCGATCCTCCGTTTTCAGCTGCTCTCTCAGAATAGAAACATCAACTAATGACCGGTAAACTGTACTTCTGTTCACAGTAATGGAAAGTTCCCACGGCGTTGTTTTGCGGTTCTTGCCCCTCAGTCTCAGCTCTTGTCTGTATAAAGATGTTTGTTACTGTTTTAAACAGAACGATGTAGAGTCGACCAAAGCTGCTCCTGTCCTTAATTCCTCCAAGGGAGACAGTACATCAGCAGCCAAGCCCGGCAGCATGGCTCTGGATGACACAGAGATGAGAAAACTTTTGGAGGAGTGCAAGAGGCTGCAGTCAGAAGTGAGCAAACTGGGAGATGAGAACCGACAACTCAAGGTAATGAAGAACACAACAAAGAGGAATTATGCACAGTATCGAACAAAACATTTATTACGATGACAGCAGGATCGTGATGCAGCTCCCAACACAACCACCCATTCATTTAACAGCAGGTGTAATAAATGCCTTCTTACTGTCCAACCTTTGGAGGTATAACTCAAGTCTCTTTATTTTTATTGTTATTTGTTAGGATGAGGGACTGCGGATGAGGAAGGTCCAGCGGTCAGAAAACGTGGTCTCGAACACGGCAGCCATGATGAGGAAGGAAACCAGTTCCAAATCGCTTCCCTCACTGCTCATTGTTATTGCCGCTATCTTCATCGGATTCTTCCTGGGGAAGTTTGTGTTGTAGGATAAATGCGTGTTCTGCACTGTTCCTTCCAGTGTCCTCTGGGGGGCCTGAGGGGCGAGGTGTGTCTTTTTGTCGTTCAGCGTCGCATCAGTGCTGGTTTGGCATAAGGCGGCGTGGGAAAAATGCGTCTGTGTACAGAATCATTCAAACAGGCCTTGCCTTTTTGCAGTCTCACACGGTTAGTACCCATACACACTCAGAACAGAGAAGAACAAAGTCTCTCAGTTTTCTTCCCATTTCCATGTTTTTCGTTTTTTTTTTTGTTTTTGTTTTTTTTGTTTTTTTTTTGGTGAGGGGCATTTCTTTATCCTTCCAGGGGTGGGGCAGGATTCACTGTACATTTATTAATACATCAACTTCAGTCAGATTGCTGGCACTGTGTAGAGACCTTTATGATAAAGAAAAAATCTATGATGAATAAATATAATTGTTGTTGCTTTCTTTATGTGGTTTAATGTGTTGGAATGTTTTTAAGTGTGTTGTAACCTAATCCCTTCTGAAAATTTACAACCGAACAGGAAAAAAAACAAAACAAAACAATGCTGTGTGTTGCTGGTTGGCCTCTTCACAGTGAAACTGCTTCAGATTTACAATCATTTTATTTTCGTGAATGTGAAGAATTCAGCTGAGAGACTGTGCCTCCTTCCATGTACATTATTTTCTCTCAGTCACCTGACAGACACATCTTACTCTTACATTAAGTCTTAGCATTTACTTTATGCAAATTATATACTCATTTGTGAGGCAACTGTTAACTGAATCATGACCACTCTGACTGTATATGGTATTTAACATGAGCCACTGGGAAATAAGAAAAAATTAAATAAAATAAAAAAAAAAACTAACATTTTTTTGTTTCAGTGTATGCTTGACATTCTGTACATTTTCAATAAAACAGAAACGTGATCCGTTCGAGACGGTGCATGCAGATGACGACGTATAGCAGACCCACGTTTATCTTGTAATCAACATGCATGCGTCTCTCTATTCATGGTGATTTTATCTATTTTACAATGTACTGTACATGTAGCTGATGGGAACAAACACCACAAACTACTGGTCAGGACTATTTAGAAACAGGTCGCTGAAGCTGTTCCTCAGCGTACTCGACAAATACTCAACAGAACTAATTTCTCCCGGAGGTTCGGTTCTGTATGTAAAACAGTTTCTCCACATTTCATTTTTTTGCTTTCTTGTGATGAGCAGAAAGTGCACATGCACAGCCTTATGCACACACGTTGCTCATCTAATCGTGTATTACTGGAAAGAAAAGCGTGACTAAAGTGAAGACATATAGCAGGTACCGGGGCCGTGTGCTGCATCCATTTCCGAGCCTGAAGTGGTGGCCTCCCTCCTTCCCAATGCCTTTTTGGCCAGAGCTGCAGTGGATCAGTGGTGGCTGGTAGGATGTAGCGCGCTTATAAGGCCGGTCGGGGCTTGAACCGTTGGTAGGTCTCTGTCCATTAAAGAGGAGGCGATGTCCAGCTGAATCTCGTGCCATGGAGAACAGCTCATATTCCGTGTGAGGAAGACGGATTCCCAACGCGGCACAGCCTGATGTTGGAGTCACATTCTGCTGGACCCCCAACTTCCAGGAGCCATGATTTCCACATTTATTCCCACTGAAGACATTCAGGAGAGAGGTAGTGGCTATGTCCATGGGGGTGACTTTCATCTGCGTCACTGCCACGAGAAGAGAAACAATTCAAATTAGTTGATCTTAATGTATCATCGTTTCAGATATTCAGCAATCTTCTGCTTTAGATGCAGGAGTGTTCTACAATTATGTTCATGTATTCAATACTCTGGTGAATTATTCAGTAGCTTTACACACGACCTAAAGAACAGAACTCTGGTGGGGGGGGGTTGAGGGGGCGGCTCTAACAGAGTCACACCTGTTCATTCGCACTATCGCCACCTGATAATTATTGCTTGTGGAGCTCTGAACAGG
Organism: Plotosus lineatus; assembly: GCA_024760905.1. Taxonomy (NCBI): domain Eukaryota; kingdom Metazoa; phylum Chordata; class Actinopteri; order Siluriformes; family Plotosidae; genus Plotosus; species Plotosus lineatus. The sequence continues at coordinate 24,823,121 of CM045728.1, read as the reverse complement.
ACTAACCTGTGAAAGTGTATTCAGTGCCTCCCATGACGATGGTGGAGGGGATGCCGGGGCTGTAGTGTCCTTTAGCTGAGATGCTAAATGTGGGATGCCTGCAGACTGGATCGGAGAAGTGATAATAATGGCCTTCCCAAATGTTGCTCTCCTTGTGGAAGACAAAATGCCGGGCGAGGAAGAGCACGCCCGGGCGAACCTCACAGCGCTTACTAACCCAGTTACCATAGAGATGCAGGGGGTGATCAATCCGAGATGGCAAAACGGGTGGATGATGAAAATCTGCCACAGAAATAATCTGACATGCCACACAGCTATTATCATAAGTCTGAAAAAGAAAGAATACAGAAAATAAATTAAAAAATCATTTAAAAAAATGTAAAAATCTGTACATTTGAAAAATCTGAAAATAAGGCTCAATGAGGACCGAGTCTGTGCTTGTTTTTGATTTGTACAATCTTAGATGGGCACATTGGTACTTCACACTCAGAGAGAGAGAGAGAGCGAGAGAGAGAACCCCCGCTGTCTTTCCAAGTCAATAGGCACTTGTACTCTTCTAGGCAACATGAAAAACACAGCTTTGTGGTTGTAAGCCACGGGTTTACAACACAAAGCACTTCATATGTAATGACAGCAATAAAAATAAGTATCAGTAAAAACAAAAACAAAGCATCACTATGTTGGCTGATTTAAAGAAAAGGTCTTTCATGCCCTTCCACCCACCCTGGGTGTGCGTTTGAAGAATGTAGTTTAAGCATGTGAGCTTTAGTTTATAAGTTCCTTTAAAGTCTATAAGCCACAATACTGTAAATCTTTCTTCTTGATTGAAAGAATTTTAAATGAGTAATTAACAATCAGGACAGTTTTTAATAGGATTCTTGTTCTCGGTTCAATAACACAGTGACGTCTTTAATATAGTAAGTGTGATTGTAGTGAAAATATAATCCACCATCTTCTGCCCTTCACTTGGTGAGGCTAATATGCACCTCGAATATTTAATGGAACCAAGAGGTTGCCTTCTGATCAGTTCCTACTTCGACTGCCATGACTCAACACGCACCTGATAAATAATTCAGCTTCAAACTCGAATTCATTAACTACATCTACACTGCATCTTTAATAACACTTTTTTTTTTTTTTTTTTTTTTTTAGCCATCAGAATGAGGAGCGGTGAGTGTACGGGTGAGAGCGCCCACATGAAAGGCATTAATCCGGCCGAAAGCTCCTGTTCCACCTCTTAAGTCTGGTTGCAGTTTTCCCTCAGCCTTGCCATAGTGCCTTAGGCACGCACCAAGTCAGAGCTGGAATTCAGAATGATGCCCTTTGCAGCTCTATTTCCTCATTCCCTTTGAAGCAGACAGGGGATAGAAGTGGATCAGCAGCTTGGGTACGCTCTGACACCAGCTGAAATCACACTAAAACGGCAGGGGAAATGTTGATATTTGTTCTGTATCAGTCTTGTTTGAAATAGTGGAGTGCTTGACGTCAGATCACGGTAATACCAGAACAAAACTGCATGGCTGGAGAAAAGTCCGAGCCAATGAATACATAATGTTCTCAGCATGTACAGGGAAGGGCAGGACAGCTACCTAAAGCACACACAGGAAGATGAGGGCAGCCGAGCTGACATGAATGAATCATACTTCCATGTCATATTTGACATCAAGTGTAGAGCAGATGTGTACTTTAAAATAAACAACGCTTCATGAATTAAACACGTTCCACTGAAACATTTCATCTATTTTTAAGTTTTCTGTGCACCTTATGCTTATGACTGCACACACGCAATGTGACAGAGGCCTACAGGGTAACGCCATGACTGCCGGCATCCTTCTTGCTCCAAGAAGACTATTAATATTCATAGGCAAAAGGACCTTTGTAATATATGGATTATTGTGCCGTTATTCATTTTCATTTAGCCATTTATTACTTAGCAGTAATACTTAGTTCGACATAAAAAAGGACGAGCTGTGAAAATGTCAGTATGAATCAGTGCCTATTTTGCTGCGCAACTCCACCAGGTGTTTATTATCATTAAAGGACATCAGAGAACTGCTGCTTTTTTTCGGAGGCTGTACCAACCTACTGCTCTTTAAATGGTACTCGGCTATATCTCATCTGGTTATACCGAGTTTACACCGAGGCCACAATGGCTGCGACTCAGAAAGCATCGAGCTCCACGATTTATAACCGCGCTTAGACCACTACTGGAGTATAAAACGGAACCAGTGTGCATCCAAGAGATGAAAGCTGAAGGAATCGTGTTTCCAAGTTCATCAAAATCCCAGACGACGGCGGAGCAGGGTCTGTTACGCTCTGTAAAGCTCGACTGCTCTCTACTATTCCCACATTCTATCACGATTGGGGACAAACTCAAAAAATTTTCATTATGATGATGTATTACCGGCAAAAATTTTGTCATGATCACGATTCCACTTAAGTTCCCTCAAGATCGTTATGATTCGATCCCACGGCCCACTAAGCTCTTCACAATTCTCTCAAACTGTTGAAATCGCAGACATCACGGCCCAGTGACCCAAAGTCATGTCATATTTGGGTCGAACTGCCAAACCTAGAGGAAATTTTAGCTGATTTCAGGCTCCAGATAAGAAACCTATGCCCCTTTTAAACACAAAGTTTCCAGTTGTGATAAGTACAGCGTTCCCTCGCTACTTCAAGTTTCTGCGGCTTTAGTGCATCGCTGGTTTTCCAAAAATATTAATCAAAAATAAAAAAATAAGTAAATTAAGGAAAATGCAGGCCAATTATGCAAAAAAAAAAAAAAAACCAAACAAACAAACAAAAAAAAACAAACCCAACAAAACAACTTACTTTTTTATGTGAGGTGCACATCTGTGTGTGTGTGTGTTTATATTTTATTTACATCTTATGCATTATTTTTTAATTTTTAATTATTATAAGCATTTATAGCATTGAGTATGTATTTATTGATATTATATACACATACATGTATGTATACGTGTCGGGGGGGGGGGGGGGGGATCTTACTTTGCAGAAATTGGTGGTCGTGGGAGATCTCGATCACCATTTACCGCGGAAAAAGAGGAATCCCTATATTTAAGCCAAAACTGAGTAATCGGTGCAAAAAATAAACAGGATACATTTTCTCTTCACTAAAACATACTTGTTGATTTTCAGATAAAAGTCTTTATGGTAATATTCATTTTACTAGAAGGAATGTACACCTTACATTTGGTGTTCGTTTTATTATGTACATTCATTTAGTTATCTAATCAGCCAATTAGAAGAACACTCAGAGGACAGTAGTAACTTAGTGATTTAATCACTGGTTGACTGATCTCAAGGTCAGGGTTCATGCCCCGGCATCACCAAACTGCCTTTGATGGATCTTGATTTTTTTGCTCAGTTGCATAAAAAATTCTGATAAATGTGAGTTGCGCATTATTTGAGTCACTATAACCTTCAGAGCAGCTCAAACCAGTCTGTCATGAAGTTCATAGTGACTCAAATAACCACTCTTTACTACCAAGGTGAGCACAAAGGCATCTCAGAGTGCACAACATACCAAGACTTATGCCAGATCAGCTACAACAGCAGAAGACTATATTAGGTTCCACCGGTGTCAATCATTCCCATACCAACATTCACTCATTTTCTCAACCGTTTAATCCTAATTAGGGTCGCGAGGAGGCCGGCACTCATCTCAGCCGACTCTGGGCGAGGGTAGAGTACACCCTGGACAGCTTGCCAGGCCATCACAGGGCAGAAATCCACTGACGGAAATGCAGCCTCCTCTTGATGAAAGTCAGCAATGGTTCTTTTAAATGTCTTACAGCACAGACAGTGAGAGAAATGGCCGGGATTTGATAACCCAGTTGGCTGCACAGGGGGGACAGCAATGACAGCTCAGTGAAAGTGGAGCTTAAACCTCTTGGGATCAGTAATCCAGCATCCTACCACCGGGCCACCTCTGACCTGGTGTCAACCAAGAACAAGAATCTGGGGCTATCCTGGATACAGACTGACCGAAACGCCACAACTTTCCCTCTCATCGTCAATTGTCCACTTCAGGTGAGTTCTGCAGTTCATTGGAGTCCTCAGAGTCCTGTTCTTGACTGACAACAATGGAACCCAGTGTGGTTTTCTGCTGTTGTATGGTCAAAGTTCTGTGCATGTTGATGATTATTTCAGCTTTGATTATTTGAGTGACTATATCCTTCCTGGCAACTTGAAACATTTTTCTTTGCCCTCATAAAAATGACTGACAAGGTGTTTAAATCCACAGAACTATCACTCAGTCAGTGTGTTCCCCCACAGACCATTCTTTATAAATTCCAGAGAGTTTGGGAAATGTCATGTGGAATTTCCAGAGACGTTTCTTCGATCAGCTCATCTGACTCCATGAACCACGCCAAAAAGTCACAGAGATCTTCATTACTGTTTGCTGAAACATTACCTGAAGCTCTTGACCCATATCTTCATTACATTTTTGTATTGTCGTCTTTTCCTTTTGGCTTTTCCCCTTTTTCAGGGGTCGCCACAGCGAATCATCTGATTTGCATGTTTGATTTTGGCAGAGGTTTTTACGTCGGATGCTCTTCCTGACACAACCCTTTAGCAAGGGACAGAAGCACGCTGACGGCTATGCAGCTATTCTTTACGAAAGTCAGCAATGATTCTTTTACATGAACCTCTCACCATAGACCAGTGGTTCTCAAATAGTGGGGCGTGCGATGCGGGGGCGGGGGCATGTGACCCCTGGGAACATGCCCCCCCCCCCCAATTAGGATAAAGTGTAATTCTACATCCACTACAGCAGGTGGCAGTGACTTCCTCACTATCAGAGTGTGCCCAGAGGTAAAATAAGAAGTGAAGTTAATAAACCCACCATGGAAATTTTTAACAGGGATGGAAAGAGAAACGGAGACAGTGAGAGAAACGAAAATGTACCGGAAGTTAAGTGGAGGAGGTATGATGAGGCGGATGTAGCATCCGGCTTCACTGTGCTGCGGTGAGAAACAAGGAAAGACTGCTGTTTTTTTCTTTGTCCGAAAACATTGGCAGCGGACAGCATGAACCCAAATAAATTCAAGGCGTCTCTTAAAGACGTCACACCCTGATCACATGATGAGTCACGTGAATTTTTTCAGCGAAAATGTGCTGAGTATTTCCAACAACCATCCCGCTTTGTGAACGCTACTCCAGCAAACCGAGCTCTGTTAGCATCACATAAGGTGGAGTACCAAACTGCTCAGTGTAGAAACTCCCCTCAGCAGAGCAGATGAACTGATCCGACCTGCAGCACACACGGTCTCCGTCATGCTGGATGACATCACTGCTGCGGAAATAAGTGCAGGTCCCAGTTCAGCATTGAGCAGGAGCTGAGAGTTCAGTATTGTGCTTTAAACCCGAAAAGCTGTGCACTGAGAAATGTGCTCATTATAGCCATTAATCTGGACTTAATCATTTTGATAATAATAATAATAATAATTTTGTTTTGTAGGTTAAAGTGTTTTATATATTGTGCTCCTGAGGTAATATTGCCGATGAATTTGAATTTATTATTATTTATTGATTTTATTTAATTTTATTTTTCAGTATCAAATGGTTCAAATTGTTGGTCAGAAAATGTTGACAGTTTAAATAAGGATACTTTTTTATTTCAGGCAAATTGATGGACTTTATATCATTTTGTTTAAAGACTAAAGAATTGTTAATAAAGTTATTTGTTGGAAGTTGATCTATATTTCTTCTTTTTTTTGTATTCCATAATAATAATGATTTATTATGCTAATAAGGATACAGTGTTATGCAGAGGATTATCTATAACAATTTTTAGATAAATAACACTATTTATGGGGGGGGGCACAGAAAATAATTGAGAAGCACTGCCATAGATGGTGAGAGACATGGTTGGCCTTTGATAACCCAGTTAGTTCCACTGGGGGACAGTGACAACCTTGTGGAGAGTGGGATTCGAACCCCCAACTTTAGGATCAGCGATCCAGCACCCTTTTACCACCAGGCCACCACTGCCCATACATTTTTGTCGTGTATTGCTGCAATATAATTGGCTAATTAAATAATTGCTCAAGTATAACCTATGCCAAATCAAACGCGCGAATCATTCGCTGTGGCGACCCCTGATAAAGGGAACAGGCCAAAAGGAAATCTCATAGGTGTACAAGTTTTCCTAATAATGTGAATGGCAATTATACATTGCATTCTATTCCACTGTTCAATTGTTCACTGGGTGATGGAAGTAAGTTTCAGAAGTAGCATATTTGCTTTAGCTCTTCTGTACAAGCGCTAAAGCTGAGGTGAAGCACTGACCTTGGCATTCTGCAGTGGGGGCTGATAGCCTGCAGGCCTGTGGTTTTGCCTCTGAGTGCGCTCTGTGTGCACGTCCCCCACAAATAACTCCTCCACTTGTCTCTCAGGCTCGCTGGGTCGAAAGTGCTTCTCTATACGTAGTAGCTGCAGCTCCTGCATGCTGAAGTCTAAGCCATGAGTGCAGTCACGATCAGAGCCCTCTTGCCACAACTCATAGCCGAGTTCCAGCTCCAGGTCCTCTGTTAGATCACATGTCATCGCCAGTTTCTCCTGGAGACCTTTGGCCACTGGAATGCTGTGGCTCATCAGCATTACTCGACTCAGCTCGTACTCAGACTCTGTACCTCCACGGACAAGCCATGATGCTTGTCGAGGGTGCACACTGCCTTCGATGAGGAGAGTGTAACCTGGCTTTGTGCAATGGTTGTCCCGGTAATAGAACTGTAGAGCCTGGAAGGTGTGGTTTGAGAAGAAGCGGTAAGATCGGGTGAGGAATTCAGGTCCGGGTCTCACCTCACAGCTTGAAAAGAAAGGAGGTAATGTGATAATCAGACCTCAAGATCACACATTCCTAAACATTACATTAACTAGTCCTGCACACTTAAAAATAACAATAAGGTGATAGAATATTTCCATAAGAAAGAGTATTGACAGAAGCAGAGATTGTACCTCTCAGACACCCAGTGTCCAACAATATCAGGAGGCATATGCACACGGATCTGCTCTCCATCTTGAAGGTGTGTGAGCATGTAATGACACTGATTGTGTTTGTAGGGTTTCCCATAGCTTTTTCCCAGTTGTACTGGTGTGGACTTCTTCATTTTATGAGGCGTCTCACACCAACCTGCAGCCATGACATTAGATGGTGATGGACATCAGGAAATCATTTAGGCTACAGATTTCACACTGAATGGCATTTGTTAAGGTAAAATTATATTTCTTGCTTAATATAGATATTCATTCATTCATTTTCTGAACCGTTTAATCCTAATTAGGGTCATGGAGAGGTTGGTGCTCATCTCAACTGACTAGGCGAGGGCAGCGTATACCCCGGATAGCTCGCCAGGCCATCGCAGGGAAGAAACACTGATGTCTATGTGGCCTACTCTTGAAGAAAGTTAGCAATGGATCTTTTACATGTCTCTCACCATAGAGAGTGGGAGACATGGCCGACCTTTGATAACCCAGTTAGCTGCACCGGGGGCACAACAATGACAATCCATTGATAGTGGGGCTTGAACCTCCAACCTTGGGATCAGTAATTCAGCACCTTACCACCGGGCCACCACTGCCTCTTAATATTGATATGGAATTCCAACATGAACTATTTTTATTTTAATAAACAAATTTTATTTAATTAAAAGAAAAAGTATAAAACCACTGCTATGATTATCACCAAAGGACCAGTTTGGAAGGGCAAAAATAGTGGTACCTTCAATTTAATTGAAACACAAAAATATCTATTTATCATGCTAAATAGTTTGTGGGAAGGTTACAAGTCTGACTTAACTGTCCAGGAATACAGTGAGCATCAGGTTGCTTGCATCCTTTCAGTTCAAAGGAACAGAGTCAAGCAGCAGACATTGGAGTGAACAAAGTTACCGACTGATAGAGAGCAAAAACGATTCTCCACTTCAGTTGGGTTGCTTCAGTAATACTGAAATAGACCATTTGCTTCTAAAGGACACAGGAATCAACGAATGTACAAATTTATCGTGGAAAAAAACTTGGTTCTTTGTGCTCTGACAATACACTGTATTCCTTAAATCTGAGGATTGGGTTTTCCAGCAAAAGCAGTGCTCAGTGGCACATAGCCAAGCCAATCAAAGTGTGGATGTAGGACTACGTGATCAAGACAGTGTCATGTCCAGTCCGGTCTCCAGAGTATGATCAAGAGGAAGATAGAAGGTCACGGGCCAGCAAACAAAACTGAGCGGGGGTGAGGATGGGGGTGGGTGGGGGGTATTTCTAGCTCATAGCTGATGCTCCCTTGAGCAAGGTACCTAACCCCCCAAATGCTCTCTGGTCACTGCATTATGTGGCAGCCTACTGCTCTGAGAGAGAGAGAGAGAGAGAGAGAGAGAGAGTGTGTGTGTGTGGTTAAATGCAGAAGTCAGAATTTCCCTTGAAGAATTAATACAGTAGTATAACTCATTCATTTGTTAATTCTCTAAGCCGCTCAATCCTAATTAGGGTCAAGGGGAGGCTGGCGCCCATCTCGGCCAACTCTGCATGAGGGCAGGGGGCATCGTGGACAGCTCGCCAGGCCGTCGTAGAGCTTAGTGCAGTATAAAATAATTTTTTTTAAATGTGTATATATTTTATGCATGTGTGTCTATCATGTATTTAATGTACAGTATATATTTGCATGTATGTCATGCATGCACTGGTGTGTGTGTAATGTACGTGCATGCATGTGTATGTGTGTGTGTGTGTGTGTGTGTGTAAAATGTACGTGCATGCGTGTGTGTGTGTGTGTGTGTGTGTGTGTGTCACTTCACAGGATAAATGCGAGCACCAATGGAGAAAACCCTCAATGTAAACCCAATCCACTGGAGTTAGATATATACCTCGACAGTCTGGCAGGCTGCCCTTAATTACACCGGTATTAATAAAACTTTTGAAATTGACTTAAGCAGACCTAATTCAGACCTAATGTTCTGCTCTGTAATTAAAGTACGAATTATACCCAGCTTGGTGACACCACGATGGATTTTCCACACCCTCTATTAATCCTTATCGTGTTAAATCTAATGCAAATGAACTCGGGTGAATTATAGATGTAAACGTTCAGGAGAGTCACTTTCACTGCTGTTCTATTAACACACTCACCAACAGTCAGGAGGAGGAGGAGGAGGAGGAAGGTGGTCGTGTTCGTCGTGCTGAAAAAAACCATCTTTGCAACTTGTCTTCCAAAAAGGGGGGGGAAAAAAACCAAACAAACCACGACACACAAGCTTCCAAAAGTTTCGGATATATGACAAGTTCTTTCCCCAGCACAGGTAAGTCGTTATTAAGCCAGAGCTCTTCTCACCTCAGAGTTTCAATTCAGGCATAATGTCAGAGAAAACGGGTTAAATTAAACCGCCTGTCCACTGACGGGACAATAAGCGTTCTGTGCTTCGTACACACATTCCAAAAATGTAGTTTAGTCCATGTAGAGAAAGAAAGAAATAAATAAATAAATAAATAAAAAACACCTCAGGACTGAGTGGATAGACACTGCAGGATCAACAGCACACCACGACTCTGCGTTACCTCAGCAAGGCTAACGGTGACTATTTAAATCTTCTAACGCGCGCGCAGATCTAGTAGTACCACAGGCGCGCGCTGCAGCATCAGGGTTGCCAGATTGATTAATTACAACTCTACCCATAATCCTTCCTAATTAACTGCTAACTATTTAATGCGACCGGTAAGTAAAATGTTGTTGATTTATTTATCTTTAACTGTGTTTTCTGATACAAACGAAACATATTTTCCCTTTAAAAATAAAAATCCACAAATAGAAGCAACTTACAGCACAAATGAGGACGGCATGGTGGTGAGCACGTCCATCTTACAGCAAGAAGGTACTGGGTTCGAGTCCCAGATGGCATGTTCTTGCTTGTGTGGGTTTTCTCTAGGTACTCTGGTTTTCTCCTGCAATCTAAAGATGCACATTAAGGGAATTGGCTGATCCAAATTGCCATAGCAGTGGTGGCCTAGTGGTATAGGGTGCTGGATTGCTGATTCTAAGGTTGGGGGTTCGAGTCCCCACCCCTTCCCAGTGCAGCTAACTGGGTTATCAAAGGCTGGCCATGTCTCTCACTGTCTATGGTGTGAGGTTCATATAAAAGAACCATTGCTGACTTTCGACAAGAGTAGACTGCAAAGCTGTCAGCGTGTTTCTGCCCTGCGGTAGCCTGGCGAGCTGTCCAGGGTGTACTCTGCCTTCGCCCGGAGTTGGCTGGGATGGGTGCCAGCCTCCCCTCGACCCTAATTAGGATTAAGCGGTTACAGAAAATGAATGAACTGAATTGCTATAGCCCTGCTTGTACAAGTCCATTTCCATAATCATGACACTGAGGTTTCTCATAATTTTGACTTAATCTTATTATAATAATACAGTACATATCTCATGATCGTCCTCGGAACACTTGGTCTACAAATGGACCAACATTGGGTACTGAGCCCAAATCTCAGTTTATAATGCATACACACACAGAGGGCGACCATCTGTGACCCTTTATGGATGTGGTGAAGGATGACATGAAGGTTGTTGGTGTAAGAGTAGAAGATGCAGAGGACAGGGTGAGATGGAGGCAGATGATTTGCTGTGGCGACCCCTGAAGGGAACAGCCGCAAGGAAAAGACGACGACACACAGAGGGTGACCCCCTAAAAAAACCCTTACACATTTCAGGTGGAAAAAATAGAGGTTAAAGATAGTCAAATTAGCCCTCACCTGGAGTCGGCTGAGATAGGCGACAGAATCCCTGCGTCTCTAATTAGGATTAAACGAATGAATGATGATCAAATTAACTGCACACATACAATTTCATTCAGTACAATTTTTAATCATCATTATTTGCACACACATTAACCCAAGCCCAATTTGAGCACTTTGAACTTGAAGAACTTGATGTGTGGTCTCAGTGAGATGGAGCTGCAGCACACACAGCTCAAAGATCATTGGAAGTGTTGAGAAAAATGTTTCCAGATCAGGTGATCTCATTGTCTGGTGATGTTAGGCGGCTGGCGTGTTCCCCTGATCTGACATCTTGTGATTTTTTTTTTTTTTCTGTGCGGAAACCTTAAATCACAAGTGTGTACCCATCAACCCCAAACTCTAGAAGGTCTTAAAAATGTGTCGGTATTGGTAATCTTTTTTTTTTTCTTTTTTTTTGACCCAGTCGCAATGTGGTGTAGTTGTCTTCACTTTGAAGAATTTTTTTGTTCGGACGCGTTAAGGAGCTTGAGGTTGTTGGTCACAACATCTGTAAATGGGCCTGTGAGTAAAAACATCTTTAGCATATTTAATTGACTTCAGAGTGCTTAAGCATCAACGATAATCTCACCCCCCATTTTCGCCCTGATTTCATCCACTTCCCACCCATCAGGAATTACCTTCCCGCTCACACAACCACCACCGAACAGGGATGGCGAAAGCATGCATTCACACATACGCACTCTGTTACATGCAACGCTAGCCACCCGCCTCATGTTGAGCCGTGGCACATGTGCATCTGGTGTGGTCTAACACACTCTGAGGGAAAACGTAATCCGCCCCTTCATACAAATGAGCTGAAAGATGCCCGTGATTGGCTGGCAATCGCTGTGAGTGACAGGGAAGTGAGCGTATGCCATCCTTCCCTCAAGTAAGAGCTCAACCAATTAGCTCTCATGATCGCGCACACACACACACACACACACACACACACACACACACACACACACAGAGTCACTATACCCTGCCGGCTGAGATGGGCAGCAGCCTCCCTGCGACCCTAATTAGATTTAAGCATCTTAGAAATTTAAAAAATTAGTTTCATGCTAGCAATGATAGTTATCATGTTTGACCACGGTGGCGTAGTGATTAGCACTTCTGCCTTACAGCAAGAAGGCCTGGGTTCAATTCCCAGCTCAGTCGTTTCTGTGTCGAGTTTGCGTGTTGTTCCTGTGCTTGCATGGATTTCCTCCAGGTACTCCGGTTTCCTCCCATAGTCCAAAAACATGCGCCGTAGGTTAATTGACTGTTGTCCCTAGGTGTCAGTGTGAGCATGAAAGGTTGTGAGAGTGTTCGCCCTGTGATGGCCTGACAAGCTGTCTCGGGTGTACCATGCCCGGAATTGATTGAGATGGGCGCCAGCCTCCCCGGGACCCTAATTAGGATTAAATGCTTCAGAAACTGAATGAATATTTAAACATGCAACATTTCAACAAGTCAATAACATGCAACAGGTCAACAAAAACAAGATACTGTATACAGTACTGTACTGCTATAACAGGAAATGTTTTAGTTAAACATTTACACAGTTATACATTTAGTTTTCACATTTTGGTGAAATATGATCACAAATGTTTTTTGTTATAAACTGATACTGATGATGCTTTTTTTTGGCATGACAGCTACAGGTTGGGAGAGATCAATGTATCTCCACACCGACTCCACATTGACTGTCATTCACTGTATAGTATGAATTTCTTTCACATGGTTCAAGGTTTTTAAATTGTTAAAAAACAAAACAAAACAAACAAACAATAAAACCCGTCTGAAATTAAAATTTGTGATCTCGAATCAGGTTACCTCTGGATCATGATACATAAAGAATCACGATAAAGAGTGAATTGGTACCTCGGTATTATAATAATATCGTATCACATTTCCACTGATGATTCACATCCTCAATGGCAGCAAAACAAGTAAACCAGGCAAAGAAAAAAACATTTATTATTTCAAAATATTTTCATCACCTGATGCAAAATACTAACATACTTGTCACAACTATAACCAAGAATCAGTTCTCAGTCAGAATCCGACTCACTACAAAAGCAAACCGGATTCTGATCAGAAAAATATTAAGCAAATTTATACCAAAAGGAACCAAAAAAAAAAAAAAAAAAAAAAAAAAAAAAGGGGCAAGCCATAGCCTAATGGTTAGAGAAGTGCCTTCGGAACCGAAAGGTTGTTGGTTCAATTCCTGAACCAGCTGGAAAAATGTGTTTGGGTGGGGGCGTGAGCCACACCTTCACTTCCGCCACATTCATGGCTGAAGTGTTATTGAGCAAAGTACCGAACCCCGAACTGCTCTCCAGGTTCCCCAATGTGTGTGTGTGTGTGTGTGTGTGTGTGCGTGCTCACTCTGGATGTGTCACATGCAAAGGCAATCATTTCCCTTGCAGGATTAATAGAGTATATCAGATTTAAAAAAAAAAAAAAAAAAAAAAAGGGGGAAAGCCATAGCCTAATGGTTAGAGAAGTGCCTTCGGAACCGAAAGGTTGTTGGTTCAATTCCTGAACCAGCTGGAAAAATGTGTTTGGGTGGGGGCGTGAGCCACACCTTCACTTCCGCCACATTCATGGCTGAAGTGTTATTGAGCAAAGTACCGAACCCCGAACTGCTCTCCAGGTTCCCCAATGTGTGTGTGTGTGTGTGTGTGTGTGTGTGTGTGTGTGTGTGTGTGTGTGCTCACTCTGGATGTGTCACATGCAAAGGCAATCATTTACCTTGCAGGATTAATAGAGTATATCAGATTAAAAAAAAAAAAAAAAAAAAAAGACTGAATGATGAAAAATTTCCAAACTGGCAACCCTGATCCCAGCCTCCTCCTGCTCCTAGGTGTACATCCAGCACACAATTAGTGGAGCATATGGAAGGGAATATGTAATCACTCAGGATTAACTTCAAGTACCTGTTTACATCGATATTTCTGGCCTATTCTTGTTTTTCCCCTCCCCATCATTCTATCTTAAGCAGCTCTGCAAGGAAATGTCACTGCAATTTTATACAACATTATAACACAGCACACTAATCCTTATGCACATTCAAATCTGCCAGGAATTAGAGTTGAGGATTTTGGGGAAGAGAGCTGTTATTAGATGATGAGTTGCTACCGTCATCATCGGTTTAATTGTGACACGACGTAGCTGTGTGAAAGAGGGCAATAATCTGGCTGAAATACAATTATCCCCCAAGGATATTTATTGTTCGTGTGATCGGTCTGGTTATTATCAAATATACAACACAGATAAGATATTAGAAATCCATCTTCTCCCTGCACTCAATGGTATAAATAGATAATGCTAGCTGAATAATTATATATAAGAATATGAATAGTAAGACATGCTTTTTGCTCTTTCATTAATATCGTATTACCTGTATGAACGTGTTCAGTTATAATTATTCTACCAGGTTCATATTTAATTCAAACTTCTTTTCATAGTCAGTCAAACATTGAAAGTTTTTTTTTTTTTTTTTGAAAATTGTGTGTGTGTGTGTGTGTGTGTGTGTGTGTGTTAAAAGTAATGCAGCTGTGAGGAAAAAAAAAAAAATCATCGGCTGGTGAAAAAAAATAAAATCCTCACACCTTAAACTCCTTCCACACTTTTCAAAATAAACTGAAATTTATGTCCATGTCTGACTCACACTGTATCCTGTGTTCGCCCGGTGCCAAACATATCCACTACTTCTCATCACAAGAACTGCCACTGAATAAAACATGACAAGAGAACGTCCACCCACAGACCTTTAGGCTTATGTACATATTTACCTCTGCTTTAGTTTTGGCCCTATTATTTCTCCAACCTCACAGAAGCAGCTTTGCAGAAAACAAAAAAAAGGAAAATAAAGTTTTGTTCTATTACACATGAAAAGACAAAACGCGTTTTTATTCCAGTAACTACTTGTACTTTGTGCCAGCATGAGACCACGACCTTATGTGTCGGGTTGTCCATCATCATCATTATCATCATCATCATCATCATCATCATCATCATCATCATCATCATCATATCTCTGACGTTTCTCGAACACTTCTCCCAAGATGATACTTTGTGATTCTGGCTTCTCATAAATGCTCCTTCAGTGGTGGCAGCTCTCACCTGGGTGTATGTTTGCAGTGCACAGACGGCCTTTCCTCTGCGCTGGCCTGGGTGTCTGCCAGCCTGCTTGCAAAACAAAACCTTGCACTCGTCCGCCAACCCATCTGGAAAGCAAAGCATATTTAAAATAACTAAAATACGCTTGCAGTGAGCATTCGTGACAGGTAAGGAAAATATGCGAGTGTTTCCCTAATTCTCTAAATCTACTGTAGCAAAAAACGTTTGAGAATAATCACAGGAGATTGTAAATAAACAGATAAAAAAACATACACTGAACAGTCATTGTGAGAAACCGGGACGTTTTTCCTCGCCTTCCTCTCTTCTTGTCAAAATTGTCATATGGTTCTGCAACGTTCAAGCAATAATATTGACATGATGCTATTTTTATTAGCGCAATTTGCAACATGACTGCAGATCCTAGTAGTGACGGAAGGGGAAAAAAAATCTCATTCTGGCTTCCCAAAACTATATTTATGGTTCATCATCAGTTCATTTTCTGTAACCGCTTGATCCTAATTAGGGTCGCGGGGAGGCTAGTGCCCATCCCAGCCAACTCCGGGCGAGGGCAGAGTACACCCTGGACAGCTCGCCAGGCCATCGCAGGGCGGAAACACGCCGACGGCTTTGCAGCTACTCTTGTCGAAAAGTCAGCAACGGTTCTTTAACATGAACAGTGAGAGACATGGCCGGCCTTTGATAACCCAGTGAGCTGCACTTGGAGACACACACACACACACACACACACACACACACACACCCCAGTGACAACCTTGCGGAGAGTGCGACTCAAACCCCCAACCTTTAGTTTAGCGATCCAGCGCCTTATACCACGAGCCCACCACTGCCCCCTACTACATTTAGGAGGAAATGTGCAAATGGAAGAGAGTGAACAGAAGTGAGATGAAAAGCCCAGAAATCCACTTTTGCCCTCAGTGGGTTCTCTTTTACTCACAGAAAAATATATACACTGGCAGATTAAGGGTGAAACCCTGTGGTTGTTTGTCACTAGTTGAGATGGTTGGGCAGGGTTAAAGGTTATATAGTCCTACTAAGATGGCTTAACTGACCCCCTCAAGCACACACACAATGTCACAGCAAACCAAAAAGGATGACAAGAATGAAAGAGAAGCCGAAATCAATTCTACAGATCTTGATTAGGGAAGAATAAGAAAACAAGATGATTTCCTAAAAACACGTTTTCTCAAGATGCAGAGAACTTCGGGATCTTTTGAGAAATCATGAATAAATGCATGAGCCAAAAACTACAGACCGCATCTGCTATCAGGGCAGAATGGATAATTAGCTTATGCTCCAACAAGTAAAAAGAGAACACACGATCACAATATTATGGAAAAAGCGGTGGGAAAAAAATAATCAAGGGAGATACTTAAATTGTGGAACTTCATTAAAACCATGCATTCTTGATTTTTTGTTCCTTTTTTTAATACACAAATGCGTTTCTCCAACACTAATAAGATCTCTCTGGTGAACACTCTCTATTAAAGGTGGAAACCTAAAACTGGGCAAGTTTTATTTTTATAAATATATATAAAAAAAATCCTTGTCACATTCAGCTGATTACAATGCAGAGCAAATTCTTGCACTTTTTTTTTTTTTTTTTTTTTTTTTTTTTGCTGTTTCCATCTCCTGCCAAGCTGCCAATTTGCATCACTGGGAAGTTGATGAACATGTCTCTCAAATCTAAGTTGTTGAAACATCTGCAAGTGTGCTGAGCATGTTACACTCATGGCGACAGTAGAAAAGTGGAAGACGTGAACAGATGTTGGTTTTGGTGTGTGCCTCTGTGTGCGCGTGTGTGTGTGTGTGTGTGTGTGTGTGCTGGGGAGGGGAGGGGAGGGGAGGGGGTCACTCCAGCTGTTGGCTTCAAACAGACAGACATTCTCACACAGAACAGGAAAAAGCCAGAAAAACAAAAAACAAAAAAAAAAACCCTTAGAAAATTCCGAGTTGCTGTGAATGACGGTGAAATTCCCAAAAATGGATCTGAATCTAAAAATTAACCGCTTGTTTAGAATTCATCATACATTCTTGAGCACTTTTGTGCAACTTCAAACAACACAGCCAAACAACAGCAATTAGATATGAGCTTGCCTCTAAAGCGGGGTGTAAAAATAGCGAGCCCATTAAGAGTCCTGGGCTTACGACGGTATTAGTTACCTCCTTAGCAAGCCAGTATTAGAAGGAAATCCTGAAAAACAATGCCGGAGGGAAACAAGATGCTATGATCAAAGTAACATGGCAGAAATCCTGCATCAAGTACGCACTCCTTCAAGGACAAACTGCCAATTTATACAGTGACACACAACACAGGACACTGAAATACAAAAATATATCGGATTTTGATCTCATGTGTAAGCCTGTTGAGGCTGCCGAACCCCAGTTGCTAATCCCCAGGGCAAACAGAGGCAAAAAAAAATTCCTTGTTAAAAAAGCCGATGGAGCAGCTAAGACTACTGATTAGGATCAGAGTGACTTTGCAAGCTCCTGAAATAAAACAGTAAGGATGAAGGGCTTTACTAAGCTGGACGAGAATTAGACCAGCAGAGATCTGATACAATGATATGAAATGCAGATTTGACATTCCATGAAAGGTCATCCTTCTTCTCATTTCCTGTATGTATGCCAAGGAGAATCTCCTACCTAGCTACCCATCTTCTCTCTCTCTCTCTCTCTCGCTCTTGCTCTTTCTTTCTCAATCTATCACAATTGTCATTTTCTCCCAACATATGTCACAAATCCAGTGAAATCATCCTTCCGCTTCCAATTAATTATGCATTTTCTTAGCTGCTGAATATTTTCCAGAGCCTCCAAACATTTGTAATATACTGTGGGCGTCCAAGACCACCGCCTGATATCCCACAGAGACTGAAAACAAGCACTGTATATTAATGAGAGTTACTCTGTTGCCAGAATTCATCTATAACATCAAACAGTAATGTACAAGTGGCTGAAGGTGTCCGGGTATTAGATTTATGCGAACTCATGGAGCTATCAAAATCAAATCATGTGTGCATTTTTTGAATTGTGAATTGTTTATTTATTTATTTATTTATTTATTTTTGCAATCGACTTGCTGGAAATCACCAGTGTACGTATTTTTGTTTTTGAGTATCGCAATACTTTTGACTTGAAGCAAAGTCAAAGTATAGAACACACATTATAAGTATAGGGGGTTTATAAGTGAAGGCCCCCCCCCCCGGCCCCCCCAGTGATTTGGTGTAGTTGGAAAACAAAGTCGTACTCACCCTGTGAGCGTCTGGGTTGTGAAGGGAAGTGGACTTCATTTCAGATTTCCTCTTATTCTTCAGGAGGGGCTGCACAGGGCTTTGATGTGGTGCTGGGTAGGGCACAAAATGGAGAGCGGCCAGATGGGGCTTCACTTCACTAGCACTGGAGGAATATTTATGAAGATTCAAGGCATTTGCAGACACAGCACTGCTGCATTGTTCAGTAGTTTACCAAAAGTCCTTCTAATAAGAGCGTACACACACACACACACACACACACGCACGCGCACACACACACACACACACACACACACACACACACACACACACACACAAATCCTCAAAAAGTGAGCGATTATCAATACTTTCTCAGAAAGTTCACAAATATTAAATAAATAAGTTACCTTTGTTAACCGGAATAAAATGTGCTGTTTATAGGTCATTCAGTGTGGACAAGGACACATGCAGACATATTTGTCATGATTGAATGGTACTGTTTTATTCAGGGTTGGCGCCCCTCGTCTTTGTACTTTTGCCTAATAACTGTGTGCTTCAAAATAGTGCTTTTACTAACTTGGTCCTTTTAGCTGAAATGGAAAAAAGAAGAAAACTGCTTGACTGGGTCAACTATTCAGACACTGTAAGTATGCTTTTAAAATCTAGCGATGACTAAAGGAGAGAGTTCATTTGGTACTGTTGCTGCAAGACTTTACCGTTTATATAACTACGTATTACCGTTTTTATTGCTTCACTCTTTCCTTCATCGTCAAGGAGGACGCATGATGAGTTACAGTACATGATTCAATTGGAATGATGTTAGCAAAACCATGTGCTCAAGTTAGTATTCAACCCACATAATGTACATTTCATGTAGCTCGAAATAAATGTATACAAAGCATATTGCAGATCGTGTAATACGTACAGCGTGGAAGACAGGACGTCAAAACACGTTATATGAGGGAAAGAGTTAAATGAGAAACATCAGGATATTTTGTCGTGGTCTAGTGGGGGCAGTGGTGGTCTAGTGGATAGGGCGCAGGATCGCTGATCCTAAGGTTGGGGGTTCGAGTCCCCACAAGGTTGTCACTGTCCCCCCCCACAGTGCAGATAACTGGGTTAGGACGGCACGGTGGCGTAGTGGTTAGCACGTCCGCCTCACAGCAAGAAGGCCTGGGTTCGATTCCCGGCCTGGGCGTTTCTGTGTGGAGTTTGCATGTTCTCCCCGTGCTTGTGTGGGTTTCCTCCGGGTGCTCCGGTTTCCTCCCACAATCCAAAGACATGCACTGTAGGTTAATTGGCCGTTCTAAATTAGGGACTACAGATGGAAACTAGCTATTAAGCTATAATCTGGTACAGTACATCTCTGTCTCTATGAGCTTAATGTTCCTGTACATTGTCCCTTAAATAAAAAAAAAAAAAAAAAAAAAGGCGGACCATGTGTCTTACTGTCTATGGTGAGAGGCATGTAAAAGAACCATTGCTGATTTTCGTAAAGAGGAGCTGCAAAGTCGTCAGCGTGTTTCTGTCCCTTTCTAAAAAGGGTTGTGACAGGAAGGGCATCCGACGTAAAAACCGACGCCAAATCAAATGTGCGAATCAGATGATTCACTGTGGCGACTCCCGAGAACAGGGGGAAAAAAAGCCGAAAGAAAGAAAAAATTTCTTCAATCTAAATCCAAGAAACTTGCTTGAAGAGAGAAAGCAAGACAGACATTTCCAAAAAACAAATAAAATAAATAACTATACAGTAGAAAAAATACATAACCCAAAATGATGACGTGCTGATCCAATTGTCAAACATAAACCACAACAGGGCAGCGCAGGCCTGGTGTTAAAGGTGCTGGACCACTGATCCCAAGGTTGGGGGTTCAAGCCCAGCTCTCAACCAACGGGTTGTCACTGCCCCCCCCATCTCCACTCCCCCCAGTGCAGCTCACTGGGTTATCAAAGGCGGGTCATGTCTCTCACTGTCTATGGTGAGAGGCTGTAAAAGAACCATTGCTGACTTTCATCAAGAGTAGCTGCATAGCAGTCAGCGTGTTTCCGCCCTGCGATGGCCTGGTGAGCCGTCCAGAGTGTATCTTGCCCTCACCCAGAGTTGGCTGAGATGGGTGCCAGCCTCCCCATGACCCTAATTATGATTAAGTGGTTCAGAACATGAATAAATGAAAAAACCTCCACAACACTATTATTTTTCGAATATTATAGATATTATACCCAATGACCAGATTTCCAGACTTCCTCCCTTCAGCCTTGTTGACATCACTGCCTGAGCTGCGTTGTGGGGAACAGGCAAATACAGTAGTTTATTCTTTCTACTCTCATACAGAATGATGTCACACAGCAAGATGACTCCACACCATCATGTTAAAAGGACTTTAATAACGTACGACGTAGCTTTCGTTCTGGCCAACAGGGTCTCCAGCACCGAGCTAGTTTTAAGGAAAATAGAAAGGAATACATATAGCACGATGTGGTTTTTTTTTTGCTTTAACAATCATGAGTGGAGCTTTACTATTAGAAATGTTTACGAATGGGCTCACTTGCTAAAATAGGTGTTTCTCTACTAAAGAAAACAGATTCTGTCTTCCTTTCGGCTTTTTCCCTTTTACTCGGGAGTCGCCACAGCGAATCATCTGATTCGCACGTTTGATTTGGCAGAGGTTTTGACGTCGGATGCCCTTCCTGTCACAACCCTTTTAGCAAGGGACAGAAACACGCTGACGACTTTGCAGCTACTCTTTACGAAAGTCAGCAATGGTTCTTTTACATGCCTCTCACCATAGACAGTGAGAGACATGGCCCGCCTTTGATAACCCAGTTAGCCGCACTGGGGGGGACAGTGACAACCTTGTGGAGATTGGGACTCGAACCCCTAACCTTTGGATCACCGATCCAGCGCCCTATACCACTAGACCACCACTGCCCCTCACTAAAGAAACCAGATCAAATAAAAATAAAACACTATGGCAATGAATGAAGCAATTAAAAAAAGACAGAACAACAGATCAGTGGTTGACGCTGCTCACATGGTCGAAGAAACACAAACCACGAATTACTTTAAGAAGTGCACGGTCCTGCATGAGGTTTAGATTCCTACTCAAGCGGTTCACACACATTTCTGTGCAGGAAGCATCGGCAGGAAGAAGCAGCATAGACTATTACTGGTTCACTCCATCATCAAAGATGTGCTCTTAATCTTCGGCTTTGGATGTCTTTTCAAAGACTTTTTAAGTTTGAATTTAAAGCAACCTGTCGGTTCTGCCACATCACATCTTATAGATGATCCATTCTCTCTCAGTGGCTGTTTTGAGAGTCAAGCTTACAGACAGGACTTCGGTCTATATGTAAAGAAGGGATAAAGTGCACCAGTACTTTCGGATTGGTGATTCAGACTAGTCAGGTGTTGATTAATTACCTAGAACAGCACAGCGTGGACAGTAATCCCACTCAGGCCAATATGATAAAAGATACAGATCATTTTTTGTATTGTGTTATTAATCAATCTCAATTCATGTATTACTTTAGCGTTTTGAATGAGGAGCCAGTATCTGGGGTGAACAAAAATCACAAGTAAATCTTCAACCCTGTTTGCAGTCACAGTAAATTTTTAAGGACTGCAGGCTTTGTGCTTTCTCAGGAACATGATGAGCTGCATTGTGTGTCCAAAAAAAGAGAGAAAATAGAGGGGACAGCTATTTATAGCTGCTATGAAATATGTAATAACATGAAATAACCTGATTGATTTCAGACATTCTACTCACTCATTTGCTTAACAGTTTCATAACAGGGAGGTTGGAGCCCATCTCAGCCGATACTCTGTGAAGACATAAAATATCCTGAAACCTCGCCAGACCATTGCAAAGCCAAAAGATACAGAACTCACTCCAAGGGGAAATTTGAAAAACCTTAATGAGCATGTCTTTGGACTGTGGGAGGAAAGTGGAATACAACGAGGAAACCCAAACAAGTACAGACGCTCCCCAACTTACATTCATCCATTTTACGTTTTTAAGTCAAATTTTGAGTTTAGACGTATCTACGTAGTACGCTGACGTGCAATGACATAATGATGCTGCATCCATTGTTTACAAACAACAGACTGAACCTGCCCCTCCTTCTTCCCAGTTCAGTTTTATATATTAGTTATATAGTGTGTGACCCTTGTGTTTACACTGTTTTGCGGACTTTTGTAACCCTAAGCAAATATGGTTGGTTAGAAGCGAAAGCCTACTAGCATGGGTGCAAGTCTCATACACAGAGATGAATTAACTATCTGCTTGGATCGGCGTGATCTACCATGCACAATCAGTTAAGCAAAGAGAGTTGTAAAATGAATGAAAACCCGAATCCAGAAAAGAAAGAGAACTCTCTGCTCTGCTGGTGATTCACATCAGTGCAGGCTGAGTACTAAACGAGTTTAACGATGCCCTTACTCACTCGAAGGACCGGAAGTCCGTATAACCCGTGCTTTGTCTCAAGCACAGCAAATACACTACTTTCGGTTTTGAGCGCCTCACATATTAAAGTGAGTCGGCTCAGCTTCATGTAAAGTGACCGTCCGTCAATTATTGGAACCATTTACAAGCAGAAAGATCGCATCATAGAGAATGTTAAAGGTTATATTTGATACTGTATTTGATATTTGATGAGCCAATTTGATTAAAATTTATTTATATGAAATGATTCTGCTGGAATTTAATTTATTTGAAATTAATGTTGATATTATTTGATATATTTGGTATTATTTTACAATGTTATGTTTATAATAATTGATTTACGGATGTTTTATGAGATACGGTAATAGTATTTATGGCTGTATAGTATAGTATGAGCATCATACGTCACACGTCATATGTCATACATCACTGTAACAACTTACGTTTGGCCGTTTGGAACCAATTAAAACCGTAAGTCGGGGAGCGTCTGTAATAGACAAAACTCCACAGGGAATAATAAAGTTAGTTGAACTAACCTACCTGGGCCAGCCTAATGCTCCCATCGTGGCCCAGTCTCCTCAAAGGCAGACACGGACTGATAGGGATTCTGGTCCTCGTCAGCCACCGACCAGGCCGGGTTATTTCTACGAGCATGGGTTTCGGCGACTTCCGGTGGTACCCCCCCCGGCCTGGCGCCGCCAGCAGCTATTGCCACCAGACCAGATAATCCCTCTTCTTCTGATGGATTCCACATAGAAATGTCCTCGCTAAGCCTGTGACTAGAACTCAAGACATTCTTGCTGTGAAATGGGTGTACTAACTACTAAACCACCCACAGACATTTTAACATATTATAAATACATACAGATTGAGTAATAAATATTAAATACAAATTCATGTAGTGTTAAAATGTTGATATAAGAGGAATAAAGCACTTTATAAGTATGCAATTATCAAAAAAAGAATCATCTTCATGCTGATAAAATTACCGCCACCTAGTATTGAGTTGCAACTCATGATATTGCAAGAAGTGATATTTCTACATGGAAAATAATTGCCTATCAGGTGTAGTAGCGTAATAGAATCCAACAGACCCAACAGTCAGGACCTGCATGCTACGAATTCTGTGTAATTGAATCACTAATTGAAAGAGGCGTGTTCATAATAGTAGTGTGGAGTTCAATTAGTGATGTTATTCATTCTTTGTAAAACAGGTGCAATTATTGCTGTTATTTAATGAACGAAGGCAGCAAATGTTGTACATGCTGGTTATAGAGCATTTCTCTCTGAAACTCTGAGGAAAATGGGTTGACGAGACATTGTTCAGAAGAACAGCATACCTTGGTTAAAAAGTTGATTACATATAAAGAAGTACTGAAAACGATTGGCTGCTCAGCTAAAATGATCCCAAAAGTTTTAAAATGGCAACCAAAACCTGAAAAGACGTGGAAGAAAGTGAAAAACTATCATTTGAATGGATGGAAGAAGAGCCAAAATGGCAAGGACTCAGCCAACAATCAGCGCTAGGAAGATCAGAGAAGCTCTAAAGTTACCTGTGAGTCCTGTTACAATTAAAATATGCCTATGCAATGCCAAGCTATCAGCAAGAAGCCCTACAAAGTCCCACTGTTGACAAAAAAACAAACAAAAAAAAAAGGTGCTGAAGAGGTTACAATTTGTCAAAGAGCACAATGACTGACCTAAAGAGAAATGGCGTTTTGAGAACTGAAAGTAAGATCATTCTTTTTGGGTTTAGTGGGCAGAGACAGTTTGTCAGATGACCTCCAAACACTGTATTCAACCCACAGTACACTGTGAAGAAAGTGAAGCATGGTGGTGCTAGCATCATGATATGGGGATGTTTCTCATACTATGGTGTTGGGCCTATTTATCTCATCCCAGGGATCATGGATCAGTTTGAATACATCAGAATACTTGAAGTTGAAAAGGAAATGCCCTTGAAACAGGTGCTCCAACAAGACAACAACGCCAAACACAGCAGAAACTGGGCAACATCTTGCTTCCAGACCAACAACACTGACATTATTGAGCAGCGGCCCATCCCTGAACCTCAATCCGATAGAAAACTTGTGGGGTGACATCAAAAATGCAGTTTCAGACACAAAACCAAGAAATACAGAACTGTGGAATGTAGTCCAATCATCCTGGACTGGGAAACCTGTTCACAGGTGCCAGATGTTGGTTGGCGCCATGCAACACAGATGTGCAGCAGTTCTCAGAAACAGTGGTTATGCAACTAAACATTAGTTCAGTGATTCAAAGCAAAATCTTCAACCATTTTTTTATCTTAAACAGTGAAGGTTTGAGTTTGTAAAGAAGAAATACAGAGTCCGCTATTTTTTAAATACAGTAGTTTAATATTCACTTTTCTTCAATTTCTTTAAAGGAATAACACAAATGTGATATATTCTTCATGTTTTGAATTGGAGTAGAATGTGTTGTGTTCCCAGCGCATTTGAGTGTATGGAAAAAAAGTGATTTATAAGGCCTTTAAGTTTTATTCAGTTTTATTTAAACACACTGCTATTATTTTGAACACAATTGTATATAGTTTGACATGCATAACCTGGATTTAGAGAAAGATACGCAGTACATTATACAGACGCTCCCCAGCTTATAGGTTCCAGACGGCCGTTCGTTAGATGAATTCGTTTGCAAGTTGTTACAGGACATTCTTTAGAGGGGACCGTATGTTTAAACCTTGTATAAGTAACCTATTCGAGTTTGTACTGTATACAATCTCTCTCACTCTTTCTCGAAGTTATTACGTAACTGACCGCGCTGTGTAATGATGCTCTTGAGCTCCGTCTAATTGAAAGCATATTCTCTCTCTCCATAATCATCACATTATCAATATCACTATGTCCGGTGTTTAAACTCCTGGTTCCTCTCAAGCACAGCACTGCGGATCTGATCAGATTTACAGAGAGCTTCACTATTGCTTAGTTCATTATAATACTGGAGTCAGTTTGTTTCTTCTTTGAAACTTTTGGCCGGAGTTCAGAAATGCATCATTCTGCTTCTCTTCCTGGACCATGTCAGCCACGCCCCCATCTGGTGGAGCCTAGTATTAAGTGTAAGGTAAGTCTGTTGGGTTTTTACACCCGAGCCTAGTGGCTCATCAGGCCGGTGCTTATCCCCGGTTCCCGTAGCATGAAGTGACCAGGAGTTCAACTCCTCCTGGATGGGACGCTAGTCCATCGCAGGTTACCTTCCCAGTCTATTTTTTACGGTTACCCATTTATACTGCTGGGTGAACAGAGGCACACTTGTGGTTGAGACCTTGCCTAGGGGTCTTAACACAGTGAGGGTCTCAGTGGGATTTGAACTCACAACCTCCCGATCATGAGCCCAGCATTCTAACCACTACACCACCGGCCCCACAAGTATCAAGTGTACCTCAGGATAATGTTTAATCATATTTCATACTTTTTATTTATATATATATATATATATATATATATATATATTTATTTATTCCATTTCTATTACAACCTGTTCTTCAATTCCATTTCACTTTCACGCTCGACCTTGGACCGGATGTTCATATCTCCGGATGTTCGTAAAACGCATGTTTGCAAGTAGGGGAGCGTCTGTAATTCATACGTATTCCTGAAAAAAATTAAGTTTCTCAATGATTAAAAAATATTCAGGCTATTAATATATTCATATACAGGGTATCTGAGACACTGGTGGCTTAATGGTTAAGGTGATTGATTACTGATCGAAAGGTCAGCGGTTCAATCCCACTTTCACCACTGTTGGTCCCTTGTGCAAGGCCCTTAACCCTTATTTGCTCAGTTGTATAAAAATAACAATTGTACGACACTCTGGATAGAAGTGTCTGCCAAATGCTGTAAATGTACGACAAGTCATGAGCCAATGAAAGTCAAACAACATGTAATTAATTTTGAATTTATTTCATAATATCTCTCCACATGTTCATACTTAAACTCTATTGTTTTTCTTAGTTGCTTAGTTAGGGCCTTAATTGTCATGTTTCTGTGAATTCTGCTCAAGTTATTCTGATTGATGTACTGTACTTGCTCAACATGTTCATATTGGTTCCCGAATTTTTGTTGACATCCTTTTGAACAAACCATGAAACATAGTATAGTATAAATAAGGTCTTTTAGTCCATTTAGGCCTGTGTTGTCTGGAAGAATCATGTGTGAAAAAGCTTTCATTCATTAGTTCCAAGAAAAAGAAAAAAAAAAAAACCCACAAGAATAAAAGTAGTAAAATAACCCCCGGAGGCTCTGTCGAAGGAAATCTAAACCACTGACTTACATTGTACTGATTAGTGGGGGGAAAAAAAAAAAAAAAAAAAAAAAAAAAAAATCACACCAATTATGCAAGTGAACTTGACACTCAAATTGTCCTAAAGCGTGTAGTCATTGCATCGGTGACATTTTGCATAATAAGAGGCACAATTTCAGCTCGAATCCTTCCCACTCACTCCTGAAATGCTATTATTGCTTTCATTAAAAGCATGACACACTGAACTTGCACTTGAAAGCAAATCTATATGTGGAAGCAATTCTTTTACAACGTATTTTAAAAAGACCTGGTGGTATGTTCCAGTGTTTGGGGAGATTTCAAGAACAGACTTTAGTTTGTGTTACTAGAGGGAACGGTTTGTTTTTCCCCTCAAAAACAGCCTTCCTGTGCTGCCAAGAGGATCCATGAGCCACATACCTTTTTATTCAGAATCAAACAAAAAGCATGACCTTCAGCTTCGTATTCACATTTTACTACACAAATAAATCCAATTCAAGTGACACATCACAGAATTCTTTTCAAACCAAGGCTTTCTATATATATATAAAAAAAAAGGATACATCACAGAGACATGAATAGGAGCTGTTCAAAATGGTCAAAAAGAAGGGGAAGGAAATGACCCTCCTGAAAATGAAAACAAATGAGGAAAAAAAAGAGAAAAGAAAAAGGGGGCAAAAAAATACCACACCAGAGGAAAAAAAGCAAGGCCTCTTCATTGTTAGAACTGGAAGTTTTCATCAGCCATGTCAATAGCCCAAGCAAACTTTGCCCTCTGAGTCTTGTTGTAGATCTTCTCCACAGGAACATTGTGCTTCTTACACCTGTCACAAACATTTCTTTATTAGGAACAGTTGAAATACCCCACCCACCCCCACCCACAAACCATTCTGAGAAACTAGTCAAATCAATGCTAAACATAAGGAGAAATGCTACACATATAGAATAAGAAAACATGAGGTTTGGATATCAGCTCTCACTTCAGCTCCATGCATTTCAAATGATAATATTCTTAACTGTAAGCATAACTGAGGGCGAACCTGTGAAGTACAGTCCAGCAAAAACTGCATATTGTTTTCATTGTTCACAACTGCTGCAAAAACAGTCAGCAACAAAGAATTTCAGACAATGAGAATAATAACAATAAAAAAAAGGCAATTATAGCTTCAAAACATGAACTTGAACAGGACAGCCTGTCTCCACTGTTCCTCCATAATTTGTACCAGATGCAGCATGGTCACCAGAGTGTTGTCCCAAAATCAGAATGGCCCTCAAGGATTTTGCTGGTGAGCCAAGTGAAATGTGCACAATCTCTCATCAAATCACTAATTAATGATTTTTTTTCAATTATTTAATTTCATCCTCACTCTTATGCTTTGCCAATACCATAACTGGCTTACGGTTAGTCACACATCACACAATCTACCAATTTCATCACCAAGTTACCCCTGCACCTGATCAGCCATAACGTTGAGAACACCTGACTGGGCACCTGGTGTGGTCTGGCACCTTTCCGTCAGAGCCAGCATTCACAGTTTGTGCTTCAATAGCTCTTCTTGGGATCAGACAACCCTAGTCCCCATGTGCATCATTCAGCTTTTCCATTCCTGCCAGTTCACTTCCTTGGACTACGTTTGGCAAGTACATACCAATGCATACCAGGAACACTCCACACGACCTGCCATTTTTTTTAGATGAATAGTTCTTCAGCCATCACAAGATCTTTATTCTTGCTCATTTTTCCTGTGTCAAACACACCTACTTCAAGAACTGACTGCTCATTTTCCATCTAATACATCCTACTCCTTGGCAGTCCTCGCCGGGATGGCACTTCGCTGCGTCCACCAGCCACCTCCACTCATCCGGCCGTCTCCTGGCGATCGACCAGACCTGTGCAGGGCCCATAGCCCCCGGCAGGGCAGCCCTCAGCTGCGACAACCACGTCACACGCGGCAGTCCCCGCGATCGACTCCAGCCCCTAGGATCCCGAACGGACAGGATCCGCCGTGCTGAGTCCGGAGGTGGGTAACACGCTAAGTGCCCGTAGTAGCGCAGCTGACGGTCGCGGATCAAGCAGGTTACTCTTACCATCCCCACATCCCCGAGCACCTTATGGTTGGTAACAAAGTCCCGCCAGCGGTATCCGAAGTTGCGGCGAAGGGAAGGCGTAACAAAGGAGTCCAGTCATCGTCCAAGCTCAACCGTGAGCGTCCATGTCTCACTTGAGTAGAGCAAGACAGGGAGCACAAGGGAGCAAAAGACTCAGGCTTTCACCTGCCTGCTCAGATACCTCGACCGCCACACAGTCCTGTCCAGCGAGTTCATCACCCCGTGTCACGATTATAAGAAAATCCATGTTATAGCTGACTCTTGTACAGAAAATAAAATAGTCAAGGATTACAAAAACACCAAGTGATGTTCCTCCAATTTTGTTCGGTGAGCCTGCACTATATTTTCCTGTTTGCGGCTAGCAGCAGTGGAATCTGATCATCATTCCCTTTTCAAACCAAACTGCCTCAAGGTTCACAGCATTTTGTACTTTATGATCACTATGGAGCCGAGTAGACGAAGTGGTTACTGGTCAATGCCAATCTCTACCTCTGCCTTTGACCCCACAGAACTGCTTTGAACTGAATCCCCCCCCCCCCCCACATTACTTGCAGATGAAAAGCACAGGAGAGCGACAGTTTTTGATATACTCAAGCCAGTACATCTGGCACCAACAATCAGGCCATGGACAAAATCACCAAGTATAATGTAAACAGTAATGGTCTTGACCAGTATCTGCATAAATCCTATGCACTGGGCTGCTAGAAAATGATGGATACTGTACAAACTTGGCAATTATTAAAAAACAAACTAACAAAAAAAACACAAACATTGGTTTTCTAAGCCGCTTTATCCTAATTAGTGTCGTCTATCTCAGCCAACTCTGGGTGAGGGCGAGGTACACCCTGGACAGCGTGCAAGGCCATCACAGGGTCATTAAAATGACTGCATCATATTCGTGCGAGTGACTGTGTGCACATATACAGTACTTGCATCCACTCATCAGGTCCATGAATGGCATGGCAATACTGGGCTATCAATTATTTCTTCAAACTCTGATTTAATAAGAAATAAAAAGACATTAATATTCATTGTTTCGTTATGGTGTTTTCTCATCAATAAATGTTAAGAACTGTATGCACATACACGCACTTTAACAACTCAGTGGCACTGAAATAACCGGAATGTTATAAAGGTACGTCATTGTCAAACATATTTTGATACAAGTTTCACAGAGTTTCATGTTTAAATAACCGTTTACCCCGAAAGGTTTTTTTTTTTTTTTTAAATGGTATTTTCATGAATTTTCATCTGGGAGCAGATTGGTCATCGCAGTGCCCAGTGGGATCTCGGATTGGCCTCAGACGTGGTTATATCCAACTTTCATACAGAAACTACACACCGGCACCAATTATTTGTATACCTGGGAGACACACTAACTGAAATTTGATTTTAAAACTCACCTTCAATTTGAACTCTTTGGAAAATCAGCAAAACTTTCACCGGTTTAAAAAAAAAAAAACAAAAACAAAAAAAAAAAACTTTGACGTTCTTAATGCATTACAGATTTGACCTGTACTGATTGTAGACCGTCAATCAAAATAAATGTCGTGCTAGTCTGTAAAAGCCGTGTTTTTAGGCACTGATCCATATCTACCAGTGAAATTTTGATGTCATCGCAGCAGGGCAGAGAGATGGGCGAATCTTTTTTTTTTCTTCCCAGGACCAGAAAAAAAAAACCCCACACACTTGCCCTGTACAAATTGAATTTTTATGCTTTGAATATAACTGTAGAGTTCAAATGTCATTTATTACATTTAGATTATCTGATGCGTTTTTACCAGACTGACCTACAGAAGTGCTTTGTAATCTACACTAAACACATTTTCATGCTCTTCACCAAGTCAGGGACTAGGAAGAGCACTGAGAACATTTTATATTTA
Organism: Plotosus lineatus; assembly: GCA_024760905.1. Lineage (NCBI taxonomy): Eukaryota > Metazoa > Chordata > Actinopteri > Siluriformes > Plotosidae > Plotosus > Plotosus lineatus. The sequence continues at coordinate 24,792,245 of CM045728.1, read as the reverse complement.
TATTATATATATATATATATATATATATATATAAAAATTGCTTTATTCGATTTGCATCAACTTAAAAATATAACAAGTGTGCATTCCAACACAAATCCATAATTTAAACCAATAAAATTAACTAAACTGGAAAAATCAATAAATTAAAGCCCCAATATAAAATGAGCCAGTCTGCATGAAAGCAAATTCCTTTGCTGATGGACTATTTAGCAACATTGCTGTTCGTAAGGTTATGAATCTTTTAATATCTTTAGATCTACAACTGCTATTTTGGCTTTATACATTTTAGCCTCATCGTTCAATCAGAATCAAAATAACTTCTCTTCAAGTCTTTAACACGATCAGTTATTTCATACTGTGATGTCTTTGCCCTTGAACTTTTATGGAGTTTTGTGAGCGCCATTAAATGCAAATGGTCCGAGTCGGGTATGCACTAAGCACTTTATGGGTCATCATGTGCATGAGAGTGTAAAAAAATAAATAAATTAGGCTTTCCGAAACTTTTGCAAATCTGAGAGAAAGTTTTTCTTCGGCTTAAAAAAAAACTTTTACACATCACTTTACCATTCATTAATTTTCTCAACCACTTAACCCTCATTTGAATCGTGCGGAAGCTGGCGCCGTCCTCAGCCGACTCTGGGCAAGAGCGGGGTACACCCTGGACAGCTTGCTATGCCATTGCAGGGCCAACACTCACACAAACATTCATTCTCACGTTCACACCTCACACCTAGGAGTGATTTAGAACAGGCCAATTAACCTACTGTGCATGTTTTGGATGGTGGGAGGAAGTTGTAGTACCTGGAGATCGGTTTAACAAAATGAAGATAAATGAGGCTTAATTTGTATAGGACGTGCTGCATTTCTGAAAGAGGTAAAGGTCATTGAGCAATACCACTGAATACAGAGAAGTATAGCTAGTTCCCAACAACCTTGAGGGTTCATATAAATAGCTGGACCCAGAGATTCTCGAACCAACTGCAACCTTCTTCCATTGCCCCAAGCTTCAATTTCAAACTTTAGATGCCCGTTATAGATGCTTTTGATGGTGGACATTGTGCATGTTTACACACAAGTTCATAAACTTCGAGATGTGTTGACTCCAGGTTGCAGAAACATAGAAGACTACAGTGAATTTTAAATAGCAAGCCACGATTTGTTCTCTCATTTTGACACCCAACAGCACAAGGTGACATTTCAGAAAAGTCTTCAGAAACACATTCATTTTTACCGGATATGCAAAGGAAAAATACATATGCAGTTACAGGGAATGGTGGGAATATGAGTGGTCCATGGGTGTCAGTCTTTGCAATGGACATTTAATTTTTAGCCAAGATGAAAATCTCATCAGCAAAGCTGGACTTCTTTTACTGATTTAACACTAATGACCCCTTCCTTGAATCGCCACCTTATTGTAGTGGGGGGGGTGTAGTGCAGGCACTATGCCCCTGGTTGGGTCACCCAAAGCACACAGGTCCTTGGTGAAAATCCAGATAAAGTGCGGTTCAAAAGACCCTATATGGAGAAACAAAAAGGTCATAGTTTCCCTTGCTTGGACGTGGGTCACCGGGATCCCCCGAAGTCAGGCCTGGAGGAGGAGCCTGAAATCAAGTGCCTTATGTTTGGGCTTCTGCTCATGGAGCCCAGCCGGGCCCAGGCTGAAAAGACGACATGGGTCCACTCTACAATAGATCCCCCACCTGTGGAAGGGGCTATAGGGGTAGGGTGCAGTGAGGGTTTGGTGACAGCTGAAGGCACAGGTTATGCTGGACTGATCCTCGGCTAATGGCTCTGACTCTTGGGACATGGAACGTCACCTCTCTAGTGGGGAAAAAGCCTGAGCTGGCACATGAGGTTGAGCGATACCGACTAGGAATTGCTTGGGCTCTGGAACCACCCATCTTGAGAGGGACTAGACCTTATTGAGCTGGCTCCGATGACAGGGGAGGCCGCCCTCCAGACCTGAGAGGCCCAAGCACATAGTTAAGGTCTTCTGGGAATGTCGTGTCAGAGGGGCCTTTCAATCCCACCACCAGCAAAGCTACAACCACATCCCGAAGGAGGTGGGAGACATGAAATCCGAATGGCCATGTTTTGTGCCTCCATTGTTGAGGCGGCAGCATTTGGCTATGGCTGAAAAATCTGTGCTTCTCCTGGTGGTAACCCACAAACCCAGTGGTAGACACCTGTGGTGAAGGGGGCAGTTCAGCTGAAAAAGAAGGCCTATCGGGACTTATTGGCCTGTGGTACTCCCAAGGAAGCAAACAGGTACCGGCAGGCCAAACGTGCTGTGGTCCGAGCTTTTGCATTGTTTAGTGAGGGCCTGGAAAGCAACCATCTGTTGGCCTCGAAAAGGTTCTGGACCTCCATCCAACGCTCAGGAGGGGGGGGAAGGAGTTCTCCACAAATATTGTTTACAGTGGAAGTGGGGAGTTGCTCACCTTGACTGGGCATGTCAGGAGGTGAAAGGAATACTGCGAGGACCTCCTTAATCTCACAAACACGCATACTGTGGGGGAGGAAGACCATGGGGGTTTGTGTCCATCCATCACTGGGACTGAGGTTGCTGAAGTAGTCAAAAAGTTCCTCAGTGGTTGGCCTCCGGGGGTGAATAGTTCAGGGCTGTGGATGTTGGACTGTCTTGATTGATGCATCTGTGCAACATTGCGTGGTCATTAGGATTGGCAAAACCGGGGTGGTAGTACAGTAGGCCCTTGACTATTCGTGGTTTTGCATTTGTGGATTGCCGAGTAACTGTCACGTGATTCAAATTCGGCCATTGGCTGTTCTCCCGCCTGCAGATTGGTTGAGATGATGTATACACCCCTTTATTCTCATTCACACACACACACACACACACACACACAAGTTGGTCAATGTGCATTTTTTAGTGTTTTAATTACCAGTTAAGCATCATGATGCCACTCAAACACCATGCATCTTCTATGGCTAAGTGCCAGAAAAAGGTAATGATGTTGGATGTCTCTTCTGAAGAAATAAGACTTTCTCCTGAGGAAACGACAGTTTCCTCTGAAATGCCTGAAGAGGAATAATCTGAACTGTTGTAAAGCAATGTAGTATTAAAGTCTTTCAATTATTATTCTAGTACAGTACCTAAGTTAATGTTTAGAATGTTTGTACGTGTGATTTTATGTACTGTAGCACGTTTATCCTTTTGTTATGTTTCTCCAGTTTATTACACTTCACGTTCTTTTTGTAATGGTCTGTGTTTTTGGAAGACTTTGATTTTGGCGGTTGTGTTCTCTAACTATTTTCTCCCCGCTCCGGCTGAGGGGTGTGGCTGACCTGCTCGGACTGATTACAGCAGCTCACACCTGAATTCAATCCTCTCATCTACTCCCTATAAACAAAAACCGCACGTTCACCTCTATGCCAGAAGATTGTCTCACATCACGTCCCTGCTTACCGGTGTTCTCTCTGGCTCCTGGTGCCAGTGCTTAATGTTTATGTTTCTCTTCATCACCAGTACTGCAGTTAAAGTGTGTGCGCTCTGCTTAAGCACTTCCCCTTTGAATAATAAATACACTCTGCCATCTCACACTGCCTCCTGCATTCTGGGTCCGACTGAAACTTCATTACTTCACACTTATGTTCTTTATATAATATACACATATATACCGTACTCGACGTGATAAGCGCCCAGGGCTCTTTAAAAAAAAAAAAAAATTGGAGTGGGTGGGCGCTTATTAAAATGTTACCAGCGGAATGGAAATGCAAGTGCTTATTACCATCAAGGTGGAAACGATGAATAATGACAGAACAATGAGCGTGTTTTACTGGTATTTGAGTTATTCATTTTCCATACATGAAAGCTGAAAATAAACAGAAACCAGCATTTCCCAAAAAAAAAACAAAAAAAAAACAGACTTTTCCTTTCCTTACTTTTCCCTCCTGGTGCTGTTCCTTTAAACATTTCCCCCAAGTAAAATGAGTCAATCAACATCAATGTCAACTTGAGCACATGGCAAGTTGAACCAATCAACACGAACAAAAACAAGCACATGGTCAGGACCATGCTTAAGCAGGAGAATCGGGCGAAAACTACTAGTCATCACTTTCTAATGGATCTGGCTCATCGCTCCATTCATTCAGAGCAGCCCATAGTTTTGCTGTAACAATTTCTAATAGTTCATCGGTTGTTGGATATTTACCAAGAGAAGACAGCAAACAATTTTCCTGTTTTTCAAAAGCATGGCGGAAAAATCAAATGTATTGTAACTGATTAACATTATAGACATTCCCCAGTGGCAGGGAGTCTTGAAATACCGTGTAAACTCACTTTTACAGGCAGTGAACACCTCATTTAACTGTTATAGAGACTGATTGAATATAATTGGTAAGTTTCATCCATGATTTTGCTCCCAGTACACATGGGCAGTACACATTAGACAAGATCCAAAAAACATTTGCGGGGGGGGGGGGTTGGCTAATTGAAGCATGGCGCTTATAACATCGGATACGGTATATATGTGTAGCAATGATTAAGTAAAAACTTTAATTTTGTATATAATTTTTGTATTTAATTTTATCAATAAATATCACAGTACAAAATTAAAAAGGTTTTACTTAATCATTACTACATTAATCCTGTATAATTATTATTACTACATTAATACTGTATTAATGAGTATTCTATAGAATGTGTTTGAGAAGCACATTTTTGTGCATGTAATACACATAGGGTTTTACTTCCGGTTGATCATTTGCGCATGTAATATGATGCATAGGGTTTTACTTCCCGGTACAGAACTCACAGATTATCTTGATTCGCGGAAGGGGCCAGAACCCCCATGAATAACGGGGCCCTCCTGTACTCGTTTAATTAAAAAGGGGGACTTAAGGGTGTCTTCCAATTATCATGGATTTGCACTCCTTAGGCTATCTGGAAAATTTTATGCAGGAGTACTGGAGAGGAGGATCCAATTGATGGATGAACCACAGGTTCAGGAGGAACAATATGGTTTTCTTCCTGGCCATGGTGCTCTCACCCAACTCGATACGCTCTACAGGATTCTGTAGGGGGCATGGGAATATGGAGGAAGTGGCTGGGGAAAGGGACGTCTGGACCTCATTGCTCAGGCTGCTGCCCTCGCAACCTGACCCTGGATTATGTGGAGGAAGATGATGATGATGGACACTAATGATTATAATGTACTTGTGATTCACATATTTAATGAGTTCAATTTAACAAACAAGTTTTTGGCATCCTTCTGGACTGTAACTATGCCATGAATACTACAAAGACAGTACTCTCGCTGTTCTGATAAAGTAATACATCCTAGATTTTCTCTCAAGACCATCCATATTGAACATACCTACAAGCAACAAACTTGGGTCACTTTTGTTGTTTCAGACTGAAATGTCTGTCTTCCTTCCGGCTTTTTCCCTTTTACTCGGGAGTCGCCACAGTGAATCATCTGATTCGCACGTTTGATTTGGCAGAGGTTTTTACGTCGGATGCCCTTCCTGTCACAACCCTTTAGCAAGGGACAGAAACACGCTGACGACTTTGCAGCCTACTCTTTACGAAAGTCAGCAATGGTTCTTTTACATGCCTCTCACCATAGACAGTGAGAGACATGGCCCGACTTTGATAACCCAGTTAGCTGCACTGGGGGGGACAGTGAAAAAATTGTGGAGAGTGGGACTCGAACCCCCAACCTTTGGATCAGTGATCCAGCGTACTATACCACTAGACCACCACTGAAATGAAGACAAAATATTTTCTAGCTGCATTTACACAATGCACCTTATAATGGTCAAGTAAAAAGATACAAACGCAATGTGTCTTTATTTTAGTGTTGGTGGTGGTGGGGAGTCAGAATCGATGAGATGGTTTAAAAGACCCCCCCCTTCCTAAGAATACTTGTAAACCGAATCAGGTATCTTTTATAAACTCAGGTTTTTCTGCTTTTATTTTGCTATAATTTATAAATCCCACAAGGGAAAATTTTTCCTCTGCATTTAACCCACCCAAAGTGTGCAAACACGCACGCACGTGCACACACTAAGCAGTGGGCTGCTACACACATTGGGACACCTGGAGCGCAGCTGGGGTGCTTTGCTCCAGGGTACTTCAGCCATGACGGTGGAGGAAGGAAAAGTGCAGCTCACTCCCCCATTACCACACTTTTTTCCTGCTGGCTCAGGAATCGAACCAGCAACATTTCGGTCCCAAAGCTGCTTCTCTGACCATTAGGCTATGGCTGTCCCCCTCTCTTAAACAAGCACCTTCGCCACTTTACACCAAGCTTACTGGTGGCATGGCACTCTCAAAAAGATCCATTATAGCATATACAGCTGGAAAATAACATTTGAGTGGATCCTCATCTCAGGCTTCAAAGCCCCTTACGTTTTTAATTGGTTCCGGACGGCCGAACGCAAGTTGAAAGTGAACGCAAGTTGTTTCAGTGACGTATGAAGCTTATACTGTACTATACATCCATAAATACCATTACCATATCTCATAAAACACCCATAAATCAATTATTATAAACATAACATTGGAAAATAATATCAACATTCATTTCAAATAAGTCACTTATTTATACCAAGTTACTTTACATGAAGCTTAAAACAGTCAATCAACGCTTACAATATGTGAAGCGCTCAATACCGAAAGCAGTGTACTTGCGAAAGTAGTGTACTTGCTCTGGTCTTTCAAGTGCACAAGTGTGCCATTGAACTCGTTTAGAACACAGCCTGAACTGATGTGAATCCCAGTAAAGCGGAGAGTTCTTTGTTTTGTGCAAGTAAGTCAGTTAACTTTAAGAGATGCATACAAAGAATAAGTACAAATCCTAATGAATATTAATATAAAAATAAGTATACACTCTTATGATTCTGCTAAAAGATAATAAAGATCTAATTGTTCTGTAATTTGTGGATTCGGGTTTTTCATTCATATTACAACTCTTTGCATATATATATATATATATATATATATATATATACATACATACATACATATACACACACACACACACATACACACACACCTACACAGTATGCCCTTGACTATTTTGCGGTTTTGCACCCACGGTTTGGGTATTCGCTGACTGCCGAGCAACCTGCACGTGATTCAAATTCAGCCAATGGCTGTCCTCCTTTCTCCTGATTGGTTGAGCTGATGTCCCGCCCCTTTTTTCTGATTCATGCACAAGTTTACAATGAGCCTCTTTTTTTGTGTGTGTGTTTTAATTACCAGTTAAGCTCTATACCACTCAAACGCTATGCGTCTTCTCTGGCTAAGCAATAGAAAATGCTGGATGTCTCTTCTGAAGAAATAGGACCTTCTCCCGAGAAACGCCGGTTTTCTCTGTACTGTTGTATTAAAATCTTTTTCAATTATTATTCCAGTACAGTACTTAAGTTAATGTTTGTGCGTGAGATTTTATGTTCTGTAGCATGTTTAACAAATGATACCAAATGGATAAACTTTATTACGCTTCATGTCCTTTTACATCGAACTTGGAGTGACGTCTCCAAGATGGCGATGCCCAGAGGGTGACGTCACGGAGTTCTCAGAGTCAAATTGGTTCTTTGTTCATTTGTTTGTTCATGTTTTGCACTATGCTCGTGTCGACCTTACTACAGCTATGAGCAGCTTCAGCTTCGGGCAACTAAGCACGCAACAACTTATAACGTAAGTCGGGGAGCGTCTGTAAGTATTTCGAAAGGGGTGTATTTTTTTTTAATGCTGATTTTATACCTTCAATTTCTATCTAGTGTAAATGCTTGGCAGTTTCGAGGAGATCTGTATATGTCGGGGCATGGTAGATGAGGTCAACATTCAAGATAACTTGGGAAAATTTCTAATAGCTTTGATTCCTTGACTGAGTTATGAACATGTTAGTTTATCTAGAAATTCCTCCTGTCATTTAGTGCTAATCAATACTAAGGGAACAACATTTTTGCCAACATGATGCCTCAATAAAATTCTTGAGGTTCTTTAGTCGTCAGCTTGAAATCAAGTGGCATCAGCTTTCTTGGCTACTTTTTGCAACCAGGCTGCACATGCATCTCTTATTATTTACAAACACCAAAGGGATTTATATTTTCAAGGAAAAACTCTTTTGATGCAGCTTTTATTTCACCAACCAGCAGCATAAAATCCCTCGTTGTGGAGTGGAAGTGAGAAATGCGGAACATGTTACCAGGCCACTGAGATGCGGGGGTCAAGGTAGTTGAGCTTGGAAGTGCCCAGAGCGATGACCTTGTTCTCCTCTCGGTCCGTCTCCTGCAGCTTGAGTTTTTTTAACTGCTCCGACAGTCTCTTCAAAGCTTTTTCCTTTTTCTCCACCAGCCTAACAGAGAGCAATGAAATGAGAGGGAGGCTTGTTTTTAGAAGGAAAAAAATGCTTCAGGCACAATATGCAGATGAACACTGATGTACTTCTGTGTGTTCATGCTGCAGGGTGCTCATGTTGGAGTTGCATTTACTTACATTTTCAGTGATTACGCAGTTTTTGCTTATTTGACTCACAATAATTGTTTTCATTTTTAAAATATATACCCCCGTATTATTAACATTAGACCTAGACATGCATGCAAAAGATAAATGACAGACACCAACTCTACAAGCTCAATTTAAAGACTGTGAAATTATTTAATCTTGTAAATAAAAATGACAAGCAGTTAACAGCTACAGCTCAAAACAAAATGACCATATTTTAATATCTACTTTTTGCAAAACTTCATCGTTCCCCTCTATAAACCAGGGGTGGCCACCCAGTCAGAGACCAAGAGCCACATTATTTACTGTTACAGCAAAGAGCCGCATCATAGTAACATGAACATCACCCATCTGTTTTTCTCTCTCTCACACACCCCTCTGCTCAACCAGATTTATTGTAAATTCACACACCAACATGATAAAATACATCTTTGAAGGTCAAAGTGCAACTGTGATTCAATAGCTGTGTCTAATATTCTGTGTTCAACAGTGTGACGGGACAGTCGGACGTCCAATACCACGCGTTTTAGTTTGTCATTTTCAGGAGACAAGATTTCAACAACGTCACTGGGATTTTATAACGAACTCTCCTTCATTGTGTGGCGTTTTGGCCCATGTAATGTTCCAAGCCAGTTGATACGATGCAAGCGTTACGATCTCAGAGTGCTTCGTAAATTTTTGGAAAAACTGTATCTGCTGTTCTGCCTTATTTTTCAAAGTGAACAACTTGTACTTGCAAAGTTCAGTCCCTTTAGGAAATGCAGTGAGCTGAAGATTTGAAGTGCGCGAATGACGCCTGACATGTAAGGCAGAATGGCTTTCCATTACATTTAAGAACAAACCCAAAAAAAAAAAAAAAAAAAAAAAAAACCCCCAACCTCTCCCACGCCATTAAAAATGTCCTTTGCTCATCTTCATATTTTCAGTTTGCTGTGCATGTTTTTAAATTGCCATTTTAAGCGCAAATGTGACAAATTGTTTACTGAAATGATCTCACCCATACTGGGAAGCTTTGCAGTATTTTCATCTCACACACATAAGCATTTCACAATAATGCCATACTCAACTCAAGTGAAGCAAACATGCAGTTTAAAAAACCCACAAACTTCGATATGAACATAAGAGCCGCATGAAACTAGGCAAAGAGCCACATGCGGCTCGGCCACACCTGCTATAAACTCCTTTTCCTTTGGGAGTCTGAATAGTTTTTCTTGACCAAGAATTGTGTTCAAAAGGCTTCATGTCAAACAAAATGCTAAACAGGCAAATGTTGAAATACCTCCAACACATACACAATAACCAGTAAATACACAGACGGTGGTCTTCAGTGTGGATTTCTTACTTCTTGGTCTTCTCTGATGGCCGTTCCTTGTGTTCTTTCTTTGCTTGCTTCAGCTCCTTTTTGGCTTTTTCCACTTCTTCCTTTTTCTTTTTAATCTGTATTAAAAAAAAACCCAAACAAAACAAGTGATTTCAGCTTTACATAAAACAAGCTCTAAAAAAACCCAAACAAAACAAGTGATTTCAGCTTTACATAAAACAAGCTCTGAGGTCATGAACATATTGTTCATGTACTAGTATTTATTACGAGGCATTTGAGACCTGACAGAAATCGCACGTGTTCTCTTCACCAGTCCAACTTTCATACATTCGTGGACTTTTCACGTGTTATTAATACTCAGACACCTGCAAGTTGAACGTCTAATGAAATCCGGGTTAGACCTAGTGTAAAATGTCTGTTTATTTAAATACAATAATTATTGAATTATGACTCCTATCTACAGTGATTAATACAATTTTTATAAGCTCTTAATTTAATAAAGTAATATTACACACTAGTCATCATATTTACATAGTCAGGAAGATTCCAAAAAGGTCTAATGCCTTGACCTAATTAATTAATTCCCAGTTTGAGCTCCCAAGTATCAAAATCCCAGAGATCCTATTTGACACCACAGCCGTCTGTGACTGAGAGTCCACGAGAGCTAATTGGCAGCGTTCTCACTGAAGGGAGGGCTGGCATGCTCTCCCTTCCCTGTCATTCACAGCGATCACCAGCCAATCATGAGCATTTGTGAGGTCATTCGTATGAGGTGGGGTATAGCAGTTTCCCACCAAGTGTTTCATCACTACCAAGTATTCATGCGCCGCAGTTCGAAAAGAGGCAAGTGGCCTACATGGCACGTCACGGCGGGGGCGTATGCATGCTTTCTCCCTTCTATGGTTGGTGGTGGTCATGTGATAGGAAAGGTGATACTTGATGGATGGGAATTGAATACGACTAAATTAAGCAGAAAAACAGGAAGAAAATTTTTTTTTTTTACAAAGTTCAACTTCAAGTGAGACAGAGCGTGTGCAGTGTTCAAGTACTCAGGACACCAAACGTCAGTAAACGCGTCTTCTCTCGGTCATTCTGGAGGGTTTTCCCAACACTGTTGCAGAAGTTCCCACAAATGTCCTTCCATTGTTGGTTGCTTTGCAATCCTTTATTTAATTGCTTTTTGCAATCTTTTAGTCTGCCTTCATACTGAGCCATCTCAATGAGGCTCAAGTCTTAAGATCCTGCTGAATATTCCATAATTTGAAGCCTAACCCAAGTGGTTACTTCTTATATAGTACTTTGTAATATACTTGTTTGTTCTTTCTTTCAGGTGATTTACTCAACTTGCATTTTAATAACACTGAAAAACAAACAGAACTTGAAGCTAGTAGTGTATTTCACATTTATTTTATTTATCGCACTCAAGTTATGAGCCTGCAAAATATTGCTGTGGACGTACCCAATTTAACAAAACACTGGTTAGTCCAACAAAAGAGGTCGAAGCAATGATGTAATGCATCACTTCTACACTCAGTAAATAGCAGGTTTTGATTAACTTGCTGGAGAGCAATGTGCTGTAGTGAAAAAGACATAATCAGTTCAGCATCGAGCCAGATACTAGCTGTCAAAATGTGATGTGGAGAAGTGCCTGTGCTGCAGTCAGAGTATAGTCTTTAAGTGCAACCCCAATTTTTAAAATTTATTTTTAATAGAAAACTTTTGCCACTAGTACTAACGGTTCCAGTTGCATGATTCACGTCATCTTGCCAAGATATGGACTGCTGAACAGTTATATACACCATTTCAGAGACAGAAAAAAAAAAGAACATTCTGGCACATTGCTGCTATATTTGTCCAATCAAATGTAACACTGGCTTATTTTGAGAGTTGATTGTAGGACGTGCACTGTGCCTGAGCTGTATATCAAGTTTTAAAATTGAATTTGGACTGTAGTTGTTTGTAAACATTTTTACTTCAGTCTTTTTTTGCGATTTCTGTAAACTGCTCCTTTGATATTTCCATTTTCATGAAGTGAATAATAATTCATCTATATCCTGATAGGAAAAAAGTATCTACCCCCTTTCTGATTTTCCTAAAGTCCTATCGTGAATCATTGAACTGCCCTTTTCAGGTCCTGCTAAATCATTTCATAGATGAAAACAATGAATTAAAACCATATTGTATAAAACTGATCTCCTGGTACTGGAAGAATTTAATTGTAGTTGTTGCTGCTGAAGGCAGCACAACAAAATGCTGAGTAATAAAAAATACCAGAATATTTTAAAAGCTTTGTATTCTGTTTATTCAGTTTGTCTTTTACTAAATTTGTTTAGAGACGAGAAACAATTGTGACGAATAAGCAAAAACGGAGGCAATCAGTAACGGGCAAAGACTTTTACAACACTATCTCTCTACCTATCTATTTAGAAGAAAAAGCAGCAGCAGCAGCCCCAAAAGCACAGACAAAAACTAATTCCTATTTCTGATCACGGGGATATCAAGATTCCCAAGTTTATCTTTGCTGGATAGTGCTTTTTTCTGTCCAATTACAATTAGGCAAAGCATAAATAAAATAAATAATCAGACTTATTTTATAGACTTAAGATTATCTGGCTTTTCCCCCTCCAATATGCCTTTTGATTTACTTCTTGGAAGAAAATGTTCAGGCCTCTTGCAGTATTAACTCAATTACAGGTTTATTCACAACTTAAATTATGGCACAAACTCAGAAAAGTGGTTTGGGTTTTGTTTGTTGTTATAACTGCTTCAATCAGATTGCAGAGCGTAGTTGGGATTAATGCCAAAGCAGCTAGATTCAGTACATTAGTACAATGGGTTACGCTCCTTGAGGCTTGATACAAACATTTGGCATAGTATTTCTCTGCGTTGTGTCAGGCATATTATATTGCACTGAATAAGCAAGTACTTAAAAGGGAGAATAATAGATAACGCACACTTTTACACTAGGTAGCATTCCAAATTCACAGAAGCGATAACCAGGCCCCCTAATAGTGCACCACACTTTCTCAAGAATCTCAGTCCAGAAAGTTTATATAGTCAACATGGACACACCAGGTCAGGTCATTAGAAACCAACACTGAGGAATTGTAGTACTGGTACAAATGGTGCCACATGCAGCTAATAGACTAAATTCGCATCTCGGCTCACGCACGGCATCATGGGATCTCGACTACCAAATGTGGCGGAAGTAAACCTTGATGTGGATGAGAACTGCACTATCGATACGTTTAATTTATGGAAAATTCTTGACCTTCGAGTGTATTGTATACGTAGGGGTCTTCCTGGTTGATCCTGCAAGCGTAAAGATGAACTTGTTGCTCTTGCGGCGACGTTACAAAAGGAATCTAAACAAATCCAACGTGACTATGCCAGCTTGTAGACATTTGAAGTGGATGAGGAAAGCGTGACAATTCCCGACCCCTTGGGACTTGAAGACGGATGGGAGACAGAAAATGACGCCTTATCGAAGTGGCCCCCCGTGTATGTATGCTGACATAGCGGATTTTTTGTTAATGAAGGACCAGGCACCCCTACTAGCGCGACTTCATAATGACTACAAAGAAGATAAATACAAGTTTGACAGCTGTCACCGAGTGATCTGACAGCTCGTTTGTCTATTTTACAAAATTAACATAACAGTAATTTTCAAGATCTAAGTCTATGATATGTATTGATTACGGCTTCGCCGATTTTTATGGTAATTTAACAGGTAAATAAAAGGTAATATAGTCTATAGGGTCTATGAATTCGAATAAAGAACTCTAATTATAAACTTACTGCTTTAATCCAACGTTTGCGTCCCTCCGGATCCTTCAGCTTGGTTGGGAAGGTAAATAATGTGAATGGCGGCGGACATGTACACGCGTTAGTCCCAAATTTGTAGGCATGTATACTGCAAATTTCCTTTTTCCAACGCTCAAGATGATAAATGCCGTTCCCACAGTTCACTGCGGCACAATGCGCACCTGGCATAACGATGCATGTAATTTAAGGCTTAAAGCGGCAGTTGTTAGGATGTGTTTACATACAAAAGCAAGAAAGTTTAGTAGCAGTGACGCTTGGATCAGAGGTTGGGTCACGTTTCCCGCACATGCGCAGTCGTAATGCGAATTTAGTCTATTATATTCAATGAAGTCAACCACCTTGTATTTCATAGGATTAAGACAGGTTGTTTTCCATAGCAAAAGACTGAACGTTATTTGGATTTAGGACAGATGGTGAGTGCCACAATTTCTAGCACAGACAAGTCATCTACTCACTTGACATATATAGGCCACTTTAAGTAGTTAACTAAAGAAACAGTCAGACAAAGTAAGAATGTTAAATCAAGTACTTCTTCCACTCTGCAGTTACGATACACAGTGGTACCTCACCTTAACGAAATTAATCCGTTTCAGAGCCTTTTTCATAACCTGGATTTTTCGTAAATTGAACCACATTTTACATGTAAAACGTGTGATTCATTCCAAGGCTCCCAATACTACCCCCTAAACCCTTTAAAAATGATAAAAGAATACCTTTTAAGACCTTCTTCTGCTTCAATATCGTACCGATGGGGTGGACGGGTTTGGCCACATTCTTTTGTGATACCACTCGAGCCCTTTTCTTCTTCTCACTGGCACCGGAAATCACAAGTGTGTGTGTGTGTGTGTGTGTGTGTGTGTATGTGCGCATATGTTGACCATGTCTTAGCAGTTATAATCTTACAAATGTTTATGGAAGGTTAAAAGCCTAAGTCAAGAAATAAAGCATAAAACAGTAACTCTGTCCTTTGCACGAAAAGCATCATGGTGGATTCAGCTCTATAATAGGCAATGGGAGGTAGCTGCATCATTCCTCCTATGCAATGGGATCCCTGTCCAAGATGGCGTCAGGTGGACCTGTCCAAGATGGCGCTTGAGTGAAGACGACACAAATGACAGCTCATTTGTTAGCCAATGGGAGGCCAGCGGGGCGGGATGTTTGAACGTCATTGATGGGAGGGCAGCTCGTGCATTGTTTGAATGGCGCGTTTGAATTTTTAAAATGGCGCTTTCGTAACGTGGACTCTTTTCGTATCCCGAGACAAAAATTTTAGGAAAATGCTTTTCGTAACCTGAATTTTTCCATTTGGTGGTAATGCTGTTGAGTACCAGTACGATGCACTTCATCAAAAATAGCCATTACCACTCTAGAGGCTGCACTTAATCACATGGGGGATACACCTAATGTTCTGTGATGAGATTGCATTTCTACTTTGTCAACTAGTTGGAGTGATATATTGATGAACACACCTCTGTGACCTTAAAAGAGGTCAAGGTTACCCAAAATCAGGACTATTTAACATAAAATAAATACATGAAGAACAGGCACTGCTAGATTGTTAACAAGTAGTGTGTGCCGTGCCGGTGGATGCAGACATCCCTTGAAAACATAGTATCCTCTACACTTCCCAGGGGACACAAATAGAAGTGCTAGCGGGACATGTTTGGACTAGTTTCCATTTTTAAATTAAACTGTTCTTTTAAAAAGGGGAAACTGATATTGAAATAAAATAAAACTCACATCAAAACAAACTGACTGATGAGCCTATGGAATAATAAACAGCTGATTGTACAACAATACAGATGCTCCCCGACTTACGTTTTTAATTGGTTCCAGATGGCTGAACAGAAAGTGAACGTAAGTTGTTACAGTGACTTATGATGCTCATACTGTACTATACATCCACAAATATCCCATTACCGTATCTCAAAACACCTTTAAATCAATTATTATAAACAGACCATTGTAAAATAATATAAAATATATCAAATAATATCAACATTAATTTCAAATAAGTCACTTATTTATACCGAGTTATTTTACATGAAGCTTTAAACAGTCAATCAACACTTACAATATGTGAAGCGCTCAATACCTTGCGAAAGTAGTGTACTTGCTGTGGGTTATACAGACTCCCGGTCTTTCAAGTGCACAAGGGTGCCGTTGAACTCGTTTAGAACACAGCCTGCACTGATGTTAATCCCAGCAAAGCGGAGAGTTCTTTTGTGTAAGTCAGTAAACTTTATTCAAGAGATGCATACAAAGAACAAGTACAAATCCTAATGAATATTAATATAAAAATAAGTATACACTCTTAGGATTCTGCTAAAAGATAATAAATATCTAATCGTTCTGTAATTTGTGCATTCGGGTTTTCATTCATATTACAACTTTTTGCATAACTGAGTATGCATGGTATATGTATTGTGCCGATCTGAACAGAGTTCATTCATCTCTGTGTATGAGACTTGCACCCATGCTAGTAGGCTTATACTTCTGACCAACCATATTTGCTGAGGGTTACAAAAGTCCGCAAAACAGTGTAAACACAAGGGTAACACGCTATATAACAGATACACACACACACACACACACACACACACACACATATATATATATATATATATATATATATATATATATATATATATATATATAATGATTTCAATGGATTCAACTATGCAAATTTGATGATTTCAACTAGACATGAATATTTTTGAATGCAGATGTTTTTTTCTATTTTAGCTTCTTGTCGCACCACTTTATCCCACTGGAGCTGACTCTGGACAAATGCGACATCGCAGGGTCAACAAACACACAAAACCAATCATACCCAGGTATGTATGCATATATATATATATATATATATATATATATACACACACACACATACACACATACACACACTCAGTCTGTAAACAATGTATGCAGCGTCATTACATATCAGTGTACTACGTAGGTACGTCTAAATTCAAAATTTAACTTTTTTCTGGGGGAAAAAAAAAAAAAAAAAAAAAAATCGAAAAGAATAAAACGCAAAACGGATGAACGCAAGTTGGGACGCGTCTGTACAAAATTCCTGCTTGAACAGCATCAGAATACTTTATTGATTCGGGGAGGGGGGACGACCTGTATCAGCTCATCATTTCAGCTTTCACGACACACTAACTCACCTCCACCTTCAGCTAAAGGAGGAAGACATTTAGAGTTATCATCAGTTCCAAGTCTGCTAGGGTGACTCAGAAGCTACATTACATGAAAACACTGGGTGCTTCTCACAGACATGAATCGGACTGAAAAGAACCATAAATAATTAAGGTTTAGAAAACAAAATTACAGAAAACCTGGTCATAACATCTCATATGTGATGTGATGTGATGTGACCAAATCATTACAGGATCATAAATTTGCAGGGAAACTCCTCCGTTTTACCTTCTCCTGAAGAGCCAACATAGACTTCTCAAATGTTTTCGGTGCTGTCCTCTGGTGGTTGCACAGGATAGCCACAGCTCTGTTCGCTCGGTTATAAGCCAGCAGTTTCTCCTCCACAGTCATATCATCTGATAAACATGTATTTAAAAAACAAAACCAAAAAAAAAAAAAAAAAAAAAAAACAACACCCCACACACAGCCAATGGCAGATGTGGAAAATAAAGGTCAATGTGACATCGCATCAAAAAAATTACCCCTTACCAACTATATTAATAACATTTAATAATGACTTAAGGCAGTCGGAGAATGCTAATGATGACGACGATGACAGGGTACACCGTTCTTGCGCACTACCCAATTTTCATAAATCTCATGGTGAGTATTTTTATCCATCATAGCTGGCACACTCCTACACTGAGATTTTTATACTAATAACTTCCATGATTAATTACCAAAATTTTAAAATTATATATTAATGACAAAGTTCATTATTCTAAAAAATATAGAATAAAGATAAATACACAGACCAAAAAGGGGAAAATAAGAATGATCACTTTAAAACTGAACCTCTTGTAGATATACTGGATAATTAAAACAGACAGGACAATAGAACAGCAAAATCCCTCAGGTTGAAAGTGTTCTAACTTTCTAATAATCAAAATCCAAAAAGGTACACAAAGACTAAATTCTCTTTGGAAGATCTCATCTCATCTGCAGAACAGCTTAAGCCTACTACGGTTGCAGGGAGGCAAAAGCCTATTGCAGACAACACTAGGAAAAGACAGGGTACACCCTGAAAAGCTTTTCAAACCATTGCATGGCAAACCCCCCCTCCACACACACAACCATTTACACTCCGTGCGAGTATATAAAATAGGTCAGCCTAATGTGCATGTCTTATGACTAGCGGAGGAAATCTATGCAAGCACAGGGAGGACATGCAGACTCCACATGGAAATGTCCGTGTCTGAGAATCGAACCCAGGACCTTCCTGTTGTAAGGCAGATGTGCCACACCCCCCCATGGAAATTGAATATCACATTTGCACAATCATGAACTGCTTTCTTAGCTGGAAGTATTATTTCACCTCCACGCTCTTTCAACATGCGAAATAAACTTGTAGCCTTACTTTGCACTGCTCGCAACATCACTTTCACGTTCTTTGTCTTATCTTCCAACCACAACTTTTCCATGTCTGCAATCGGTCCTTCAGGCTGTTTTGTGATGATAGTGGACTTAATTGGGGCTGCTGCTTTCACTTCTTCCTTAATGCAGTCCTTGTCCTTCAAAATTGTAGACACCGTGGAGTGGGAGAGATGGAGATCTCACTTTCATCTTCGTCTCCAACAACAGTGCCTTCCTTGCTTTCTTGGTAGAATTGCCATCTGATGAATCGGACTTCTTGGGGGCCATGGTGACGGTGTACAGTAAATGAATGTAAAATTGTACTGTAAATGAGATGTTACAGCGACGGTATCTAATCACTGAGTGTAGTGATAGAATGATGCAAGTGTGAGATGCTGTGCTGCCACAACTCTTACGTGCTGCGCTGCCAGACGTATACTACTGCTGCTACTACTAATACTAGGTCGCCCTAGGGCGGGCAACCACCAGGGGATAATTCCATAGTGGTTGTCTAACAAAGCTAATATACATATACAGTAAACTCATAATAGGCATTTGCTAGACGTGGTCGTAACTCGCGTACATCGTAACTCGGATAGTGAGTGTATGTTGTTAAGGCCGTAAACATGTTCCACTGTGTTTAATAAGTTCGTATAGCTACATATATAAGACACAAGATATTTACATAATTGCCCCACACAAATGTGAGAGTTAGTTCTTGATAGCTAAAGGCAATGACTATGATTTTTTAAGTATTCAGCAAATTCTAGTGTTGGCTTGGTTTCTCCAGTTCATATCTCTGGAATTGCAGCACACAAGAGGCAAATAAACTGAGCCAGTATCCTCACTCTTAATAAAAGGTGTACGAGTGCATACTAACCGGTGCTGAGTTTAATCAGCTGCTCCTGTAGAGTGGTGGAGGCGTTAAAAGTTCGAAACACTTTGGCTGTCAGTCCAGGCATTGCCTCATTCAACTTCTTATTGAGGTAGATTGTCTGGAATTGAGGTGTCACAATTACAGTAATGCATTATATCATGGAGATATTTCTCTTTCTGTGGACACAATACTAAATGCATTACACCAAATATGATGCAAGATACTTACAGAAATTCTGTCAAAGAGATCATCCTCTGGATCCTTATTTTCCATGAAAAGCTTCAAATTTTTGAAAACCTGAATACAAATATTACACCTCAGTAAATGATGGTGACAAGAATCATTTCTGCGATACGTGCAAGAACCAGACAACCCACTCCATCATTAAAAGTGAATCCAGTGCACTATTGTACTGTACACCTTAGGCATCCGAGCACAATCTAAAATTTCAGGAACAGTTTAGTTAAAAAGATGCAAAAATGCCTAAGTGGCCATTTTTTATTTAAATAAAGTTTTATTTCAGAAAAACAAATCTTGATTTTTCTTGAATTAGCTTCCCCCCACATTTTTTCTTCCCAATTCCCAACCATAAGGCATTGCCTTTCCTATCACACGACCACCACAGATCAGAGAGGGGCAAAAGTATGCACGGACCCCCTCCGTGACATGCAATGCTAGCCTTTCGAACTGCTGCACCATGCCCATTTGGGGATGGTCTCACACACTCTGAGGGAAAGTGTTATCTGCCCACTCATACAAATAAAATGGCCATGATTGGCTGGCGATCGTTATGAGTGACAGAAGCGAGCATATGCTGTCCCTCTTTCCTGCGAGAGCACAGCCAATTAGCTCTCATGGACTCCTGGCTATGAACGGCTGTGGCATTAACCTGGATTCGAACTTGAGATCTCTAGGTTTAACATTTTGTGGGTTGTCTGGTTTTTGCATGATGCCACATATTTAATATTGGGTTGGGTGACCCAGCAAAAATCTATTACATGATAAAGTTAAATGATCTAACAGGTAGCAAAAAAGTGTTGATGCATGTTATCGCACACAAAACATACAGTGTTGTGGGGGGAAAAAAAACAAACAAACAAAAAAAAAAACTGCCCTGTGCATCTAAATACACAAAAATAGAGGAAATCAAAAAAGGGGAAGCCCTTTTCACAGTATCGCATTAATAATCAGGAATTACTTTAAAATAGGACATCATCCACACTCCTGGTCTGTACTGTTGAGCAGTAAAAACCGGTTGGTGCTCGTGGGTGTACTAGCAACTCTAAAGGTGGATCATGTATAAAGTATAAACGCATGCAAAATTGATGAGACAATTTCAACTAGAGGCCCTCAGCCCTCAATGACAGAGGCTTACCTAAGCATTCCGTTTTAATATTACAATTAGGGGCCACTTTGCTGACCTTGACTGCCAATGACCTTTTCATACACTAATTTCACCCTTTGTTCGCAAGTTGCTCCAAGCTACACTATTGTGGTTGGAAAAGATAACACAATGATAAAGCTGTGCTCACTTGTTTCTCCACAGGTACTTTGTTGTAATAACGGATGGAGTCCTTGCCCAGGAAGTCAAACTCCACCACATAATCCTGGCCATCCTGCTGTCGATGGAGGGTAATGTGCTCTACACGCAGAGAGCAGCAACCCACAGTGTCTGCGGTATCATCCTCCTTCTCATTACCAGCCCTCAAAGCTAGCTATACACACCCACACAGAATGGCTTACAGGATAATAAATCATGTGCGTATCATTTTTAATTCTGCATTAACTCTGTAAAATGGTATCCGATTGTGATGTAATAATCTACCTTGTCGATGAAGTATAAAGCAACTCCTCGTTGTCTTTGTTTCATCTCTCGAGAGGTCCAGGCAATGCGGTACTCTCTCCTGATAGCATCTACTCTCAGTTTAAGATTACGGGCAGTTTCAAACTTTTGCCAGTCTTTCTCACCCTGTACAGGACATAGTGCACATTACATGACTCAGAATTCAACACTACTCATCAAAATTATACCTTTTTTGTAGTCTACAAACATACTGATAATGTTATTTTATACAGTACCAACAGGATATGAAAAACAGCACATTCTGATTAGCTAATAAGATATCACTCAATATACCATCAGCAAGTACATTGCTACCAAAAACCACTAATGCTGGTCACCATTCAAAAAAAAATTTTTTTTTGAAATACAGTATACCCTTGACCAATTGCGGTTTTGCACTCTCGTCCTCGCATACTCACGGATTGCTGACAAACCCGGAAGTAACTGGCACGTGATTCAAATTTTGCCAATGGCCGAGAGCTTTTATTTCTCCCTCCTGCTGATTGTTTGAGATGTACATGTCCTTTTTTTCTCATTTGCACACAAGTTGTCAATGTACATTTTGTTGTGTGTTTTTAATTACCAGTTAAGCTCTATGATGCCACCCCAATGCCGTGCATCTTCTCAGGCTTCTGGTAAAGAGCCTAAGCGCCAGAAAAAGGTAATGACGCTGCATGAAAAAGTAGAACTGCTTGATAATGATACAGGAAGGAAAAGGTTATGCTGCAGTAGGGTGCCATTATGCAGTGATTATACACACAAAAATCCCTCGCTACTTCACGCTTCAATTCATGCAACTTCAGTGTATCGCGTTTAAATTAAAAAAAATAATAAAAAATTAATCGAATTAAAAAATAGGGATATTAAAAGAAGAATAAGGGAAAAAGATAAGGAAAATGACGCAAAATAAGGCCAATTACGCAAAAACCACAAATAAAGAAAACAACCCAAAACCCCCCATCAAAACTACTTACATTTTTATGTGAGGTGCGCATCTGAGTGTGTGCATGTGCGCATCTGTGTGTGCATTTATTTTCTTTACATCTTATGCATTATGTTTGAATGTTTGTTATTATAAGCATTTATAGCGTTGAATATGTGGAAAATGAGGGATCCGTGTGTATACACATGCACTCATATATATATATATATATATATTATCAATAAATATCACAGTACAAAATTAAAAAGTTTACTTAATCATTACTACTGTGTGGGCAATGGTGGTCCAGGGCACTGGATCGCTGATTCTAGGGTTGGCGTTCAAGTCCAATTCTCCACAAAGTTGTCACTGTCCCCCCCCCCCGTGCAGCTAACTGGGTTATCAAAGGCAGGCCATGTCTCACGGTCTATGGTGTAAGACATGTAAAAGAACCATTGCTGACTTTCGTAAAGAGTAGTCGCATAGCCGTCAGCATGTTTCTGTCCCTTGCTAAAAGGTTATGTCAGGAAGGGCATCTGACGTAAAAAACTATGCCAAATCAAATGTGCATATCAGATGATTCACCGTGGCGACCCCTAAAAAAAAGCCGAAAGGAAAAGAAGAAGAAAGACTACAATAATGAGTAAGACTGTCTATAGAATGTGTTTAAGAAGCATATTTTCGTGCATGTAATACATCATACAGTCGGCCTCCTACTTACGAAATTAATCTGTTCCAGCGCCTTTTTCGTAACGCGGAGGTTTCGTAAGTACATTTACATGTAAAATGCCAAGGCTCCCAAGACTACCCCATAAACCCTTTAAAAATGGTAAAAGTACACCAATTTTGTATGAAGTATGTATGAAACGTGTTGAAAGTAAAATATTTTTTTTTTATTAAACC
Source organism: Plotosus lineatus (assembly GCA_024760905.1). NCBI lineage: Eukaryota > Metazoa > Chordata > Actinopteri > Siluriformes > Plotosidae > Plotosus > Plotosus lineatus. The sequence goes on along the minus strand of CM045728.1, from coordinate 24,769,521 downwards.
ATTTTATTAATATTAATTAAACCATTATTAAACATTTTTTATTAACGCACATACACACACACACACACACACACCACTGTCTCTCTTCATCACACTCTCTGTCTCCCTCTCACTCACACACACACACACACACACACACACACACACACACATTAAATGTGTACTGTGGTGTTCCGATGAATGCGGGCTCCGCCCACACACAAGACGGTGAATTCAAAGCGCATTCTCTGCTTGACAGATCGGAGGTGCAGACTCAACTTTAACTTGTTTCCTTGAGGGATCAGAGGTCCAGATGAGCTGCGTTTTGCTCACATTTGGTGAGCGCGCCACATTTATTAAACATTTACTGAATTAAACAACTTAAACTCAAAACTAAAGAGTTAAGCCTCCTTTCATCTCTGACTGACTCTGTAGGCAGTCTCTCTCGCTCTCTCTCTCTCTCGCACACACACACACACAACCCCACACACATACAGAACTGTGTCTCTGTGGTGCGTTTTGCCGAATGCGGACTCTGCCCACATGCAACGTGCAGCTGACAGAACAATTCTATTTAAATGTTTAAATGGACGGGATGTTTTATTTAAAGCAGAATTACAGTACCTGTTTGAAAGATCAGAGGTCCTCATTCAATATTAACTTGCTTCCTTGCGAGATCGGAGGTCTTGTTCAACAAAGCACTTCTGCTTCAATATAGTGCCGAAATAATCGCCTCCGTCACTGTATTTCCGCTTTAAGGTCTCCTTCTGCTTCAATATCGTCCAGATTGTAGAGGGGTTTCGGTAATAACAAAATATAACGCTGCAATGATCTCAAAACAAGCCAAGATACTTCATAGCCACAAGCCAAGATAGCCTCTTCAACTCTCCTGATGCGTGTGGCGGATAAAAGGTATGGGTACAGTAATGGGTACACGTCAGCTCCCTCCTGGCCAATGGGAGGCCAGCGGGGCAGGATGTTGGGAGACAGCCAATGAGAGAGCAACTTGCGCATCGTGTGAAATTTTGATTGGCGCTTTTCGTAAGAGGGGGTTGTTTTCGTATGTTAAGGACGAAACCTTAGGAAAATGTTTTTCATAACCTGGAGTTTTTGTACCCAGGGGTTTCCTATGTAGGGGGCCGACTGTATAAGGTTTTACTTCTGGGTAAATAACTCGCGGAATTTCTTGATCTGCAGGAAGGGCCAGAACCAAACCACAGCGAAAAGCGGGGTCCTACTGCAAGTGTTCTATTGTAATAATCAATTTTTATTAAAGAATTTCAAATTTTTCCCCTACCCACCAAACATGGCTACCACTCTATGAGGAACAGGCCTTCCATCCTTGAGATTGTAATAGGAATGCCATAATCAAATGTGCAGTGGTACGCCATGCATACTCGTCACTAACCAGCTGTTCTGTTAAGTATTTATAGTAAGAACATGTTCTTTAAAATTTCAAGAATTTGACTCATGACATGGAGCACCGAATCAGCGAATTTATATATTTAAGAAAAGGTCATGGAATAAGGGTCACTGACATTTTCTATCATGCAAATCCTACAGTCATGTGAAAAAAATTAGGACAACCCATTAGTCAGGTAACTCTTATAAATGTTCACTGAACTCATTTCTGGAAAATAAAGTGATTTAATTGAAATTAAACAACAAATTAATATTTTTACTCAAACAAAGATATGAACAACAGTGGTAACCATGGTATCTCAATTGAAAAGGACCCCCCCATATTTTTCACACCTAAAATGGCTATAATTTGGTTTCTGCCAAACAGTCTTCCAAGGAAAGAATCTCATACCAACTGTGAAGCATGGAAGTGGAAGTGTCATGGTTTGAGGATGCTTTAAAAAATTGCATTGTTCATGTTTTGTTTGATGAGTAAAAATGTTATTTAATTACAATTAAATAATTTTTCCCCCAGAAATAAAAACAAGATTGGACATTGTGAACATTTCTTAAGAGTGGACTATCTAATGGGGCGTCCTCATTTTTTCACATGACTAAACCTAACGTGATTGACTGCAAGGAGTAAACCAACATAGTTTATTGTGAATTTAGTTGGACCCCAGGACAAATAACAGAGCCTTGGTTAACACAGATGAATTCCTTTAAAACCACATTGTGTAATGGTTCTCTCAAGTCTATATGTATAGTGTATTTAACTACTTACATGGTTAAAAGGCAACTTTACTAAAATCCAGATGTCGATTTCAATTTTTATGAAAAAGAGATTCCAAATCTCTGACAACATGAATGGAGAAAAAAACAAACAAAAAAAACAAAAACAAAAGAGAATCAATCTTAGCCTGGGTGACACCAAACAGAGGGATTATAAACTAGTACAGGGTACAGTTGTAGAATAGTGGCAGGAAAGTAAATCTATGTCCTAGCAGTAATAGAAGGTGTTGGCTGCTTAGTTATTGGAGCTATAAAGTTATTTGAAGGTACACACACACACACACACACACACACGAACACCACTTCTGATTTGTGAAAATTATGTTTGTATATTAGGGAAATAATGGGTGACTGCCCTGAGATTTAGGTTATTAACTATTGATCGATCATGACCACTTGTGCTTGAATGTATCCTTGACTTTACACAGATATCAAATGCCTTTTGTTTCCAACCTAGCCCATAATATTCCTCTCCCAGAAAGTATTGCAACAACCATTTATTTTATACATCATACTCACTGCAGGGATGGGACTGCTTTTAGTCACATGGTACGGTCCACACTTGGATTCAGACTGAAATGTGGTGGTGGGTAAACCATTTATATTCTGCCAAACAGAGTGAACTCTTGGTACAAACGCATCCATTGATAGAAGAGCAACTCCATGATAAACCACTTTAAAATTAAAGGCAGACGAGTTAACCTTTTCAGACATGGAGAAGCTTTTAGGCCCCATAACCACACAACCTTCTTTGCAGTGAGCTGTGTAACTGCATTATGTTCCACACAGAAGCATTTTCCTCAGACACATTATTTTCTTACAACTGCAGGATATTTACTTCAAAAGTGTGTTTGGTGTAAAAAGCTAGCTGGTTCACAGCGGTGCGTTTCCATTTTGATCCATTTCCCCCAAAACATGCTGCTTAACTGGAATTGGCAAAACCACGTATTGGAACAGAGAACTACAATGAAATGTAGTACTGTATTGACAATTGGCCTGCCTTGTATGGTTCAACAATGCATCACTGTTGGCTGGCAATGTGACATCTAACTTGAATTTTGCTTGAAATTTTCTGCTTCAATGACTGAAGCCATGCCACTCTGACTCGCAAGATCACATAGGAACTTTTCAATGTCAAGAAGTGATGCATCATCAAATTTGATATTTTGGTCCATCACTAGGTAGGATTCATTGGTTTACATGAATTGGAATGCATTCGCCTTTCCCTGGCCTTTAAAGACATTTGTATTGTTCACAACACTCGAAACAATTAAATCCTATCAGTGCCTTGCAGCTTGCTAAACCAAGATGCTAACTGAGGGCATTGATCTGCAATCTCAGACACGGACTTATGATCCCAAATGGCTGGAGATGTTTGGCGAAAATGAATTAGCCAGAGTTGCCGTTACAAATAGATCAGGATCCTGACTCCAAATGACAACGCTGTCATCTTGACCTTGAGGCTGCTTGGCTAGCATGGAAGAACATTCTTGTCTTCAGCCTCTTCATGGTCATTGCAAAGCTCCTCTACCATTTCACTCTTATGCAGCCATCAACTACTTGAATATGGCATTGACTTCCGCGGCCGACAAGAAGTTGAACTTCTCCAAGTGATCCTGGACGACAGTTCTGCCAAGACATACAAAGAAACTGACCCAGTTCTTCCTTATTATTGCTACAGGACAAACCTCTTAACTTCCTTGGAGTCTTTTGCTCCTGACTAACCATCTTGATGGTTGAACACCCAACTGAACACCCAACTTGGCTTGTTTGTTTGCTTACCACCCTGAACACCGTCTGGGGGGGAAAAAAAACCAAAACGTCCACGCACATAGCACCGTACGTTTTGGCAAATGGACAGTAACTTGTCAGTCACTTTCCAAAGGTTCTATGACCGGTCCTTCATCCCCTGCAGCAGGGCCATTCCATCCCAGTTTCAGATGAGGTGTAATGTGTTCAGTGAACCGAACACATTATCCTTAGGAACAAAGTCGTCAATCAACTACCCACACTTGGATTTGTCAGTTTCTGAGAGTGTCGCTTCAGTAGTTACACGTGATAGTCGGAAAAAAGGTGCAGACTATGTTAATGATATCTCTCATGTCTACACTGAAAGCTTTGCCGCCATGCTTCCGAGCAGGATAGTACTTGCCTTCAATTTCATAATCTTGACCTTTCCCATAATGGGTTCGACAATGTCTGAACATGTTTCACATATCACATTGTGTTGTCAGCTTGACAACTTCTCGACCTTAAAAGAATTGTAGAAAATTGTTTTTGTGAGAATTATGCCCTACCTTGAGTTTAGAGCTGGGATTGAGCATAATATATTTAATGTGTCCATGAATGTTCTCCACCCAGGACACCAGCCATGTGACTGTGTTATCATGCTGCACTTTCTTCCAGCGATGGCCAGCAGGTGGCTCTGGGATCTTCGCATCTCTGATCATTGAGAATTTATAATATATATTTTAAAAAAAACCTCAAGTTTTCGAAGACACAAGGATAGGAATTTTGTTCATGTCTCAGCTTTCTACACATCTAAATTACTTTAACTATTGGCCCACTTGATGGTTTAAAAAATATGATTAACCCAACAAAACAACTACTGATTCAGAGGCTTTTTACTGTAGATCAATAAATATACTGTTACTCAAATTTAAGAAATGAAAATGATTCAGGGTAAAAATGAACCAGTTAAATAAGTTCTATCATCAATTTGAGAATTTACTTACTGACTACAGTTAATAATCACTTCCTCAGGTTGCACACGGTTCTTCAGCTTGCCCATTTTGGGGTGCTCCCCTCGTCCTCTAAACAGCCCTGGAGGCTCCAGACGAAAATTGGCTATTTTTTCCTTATGGCCATCCAAGAGACAATATCCATACTCCTCTGTGAGTTTACTGGCTTCTTCCTTTAAAGCCTGTGAGATAAAGATAAATAAATGTGACAGATTATATACATAGATTATGCTATCAGAAAACTTCCTCTTACACCATTTCTCAGTCTCAGACCCATGACCCCAAATGGGTTTTAGTAGGACATAAATAATGATTTTATATGGGAACTCATTATATAGGAACTCATTTTCGTAATAACATACAGAATAAAAGCTATTTTTAGTTTAGGTACTTTATGAACCCAACAATACACTCAAATATGATGACTGTGATGTAATTGAAAAAATATACACAGTGGTACCTTGACTTACGAGTGTCTTTTAGAACGAATTTTCCATGACATGAGCTTCGATCCCACCAAAAATCTGCCCCATCCAACGAGCAAAATTTTGATTTACGAGCTCTGCTGGGGAAATGGCTTTTCCGGCCCATTAGCCTCATATTCTTCCGCACTCTGAGAACACCTTGTGCAGTGATTGTCAATTATTTTCGATGATGCCCCCTATAGGAAGGAGGAGGGGAAGAGAAAAAGAAAAAAAAAAAAAAAACAATTCACGCCCCCCTCTTGATATTGTATTTACTGCACTTCATATCCTTTGTTTGGTGCCCCCAGTGCGGCTAACTGGGTTATCAAAGGCGGGCCATGTCTCTCACTGTCTATGGTGAGAGGCATGTAAAAGAACCATTGCTGACTTTCTTAAAGAGTAGGCTGCAAAGTCGTCAGCGTGTTTCTGTCCCTTGCTAAAAGGGTTGTGACAGGAAGGGCATCCGACGTAAAAACCTCTGCCAAATCAAACGTGCGGATCAGATGATTCGCTGTGGCGACTCCCGAGTAAAAGGGAAAAAGCCGAAAGGAAGACAGACATATCCTTTGTTTGGTGCTTACCCCACCCCCATAGGGAAATCAGTGAGTGTCACTGCCACCTAATGTAAAGGATGTGCAATTACACTTAATACATAATAGCACAGTATGGCAAAAAAGCATCTTCCCAGGGTCATACACGCCCCCGCGGCATCACACCCCACTATTTGAGAAGCATTGGCCTTGTGGGAGCTCACCACAAGCGTTTCTCTGCACCACCTCATGCCTGCCCACATGACCTCTTCACCGCAGTCGATGAGGTTAGTTGACTTGTTTATTATTATTAATGTACATGTATTATGAATTTTTTTTGTTGTTTTCACTTGTTTATCCTTATTAGGTCAAATATACATGTGTTTGTCAGGTTATACGAGTTTGGGAAGGGATTGGAATGGATTAATTGGTTTTCTATTATTTCCCATTGGAATTTGTGTTTTATCTAACGAACATTTTGACTTATGAGCTTGCCCTCAGAACAGATTAATTTCATAAGGTACCACTGTACATTTCATATGCTTTATATACTCCCATACAGGATTCTGCTCTTTACTAGTAGTTTATAAAATGTGAATGTTACTGCAGTTCATTGTGATATTTAATAGGTTTCAGTTCTAAGGTTATGAGACACCAAAAGCATCGATAATTCAGCATATGCCACTTTAAGAAATGTAATATGTTGGCATAAGTTCTGCAAATTCAGTAATATGTAGCAAAGGCCTTTGGTCCTGAAAAAAATTTAGGAACCCTGGATATAATACTCACCGAGACGCATGGACACTTGCCTGTTTTTCTTCCTTGGTCTTGTTTTTCTTTTCTTCTGATTTTTCCACAAAATATTTGTGGATTTTGCTGAAATCACACTTGGACAGCTTCTTGATTAGTTTCCTCTCTTCCTCTGTCATTACCTGGAGACAGAGCAGGACATACCTAAATCTAATGAAGAACAAGTTGTTCCCGGCAGCAAAACCAGAGCAGATGAGGTAAAGAGGATAGCAGAAAATTTGCTGGTATTCAGAAGAGCTTACCTCTCTCCAATCAGCGAAGAAGTTATTTTGAAAAGTCTCTTTGGTGGTGTACTCATGATCCAGCATCTTGGCATAAAATGTTGCTACTTCCTCAGTCGCTATACTCAGCTGCACTGGCTTTTCTATTTAAATTAAAAAAAAAAAAAAAAAAGTGTTACCCCAGAGCATTCAATTATGGACAGTAAAGAAAAATGCTGGTACACTGTATAGTAGAATATGCACTTACCGTCATAGAAAAATTGTATACTGTTTGGTAAAGGTTCATATTCCGGTGGAAAGAGAGGCCCTTTATGCTCAAGACTCTTCCACTTTTGACCGTTGGCAAGTGCTCCTTCCTCCCACCTACACAAGTCATGATTAAAATAAACTTAAAAGCTTTCAAAAAGCTTGATGTGAAGTTGCTCAGAAAATGTCAAAATATTACAGCAAGAAAAAAAAGTGGTGAAAAGCTGTCTGTGCACCTTAGTGCAGCTGACCCTTGTGCTACTAACAGATCAGCACAGAATTTATATTATTGTAAGAGCACAAGCACAGCAGAGGCGCTCACATGTCAGGAATCACTCCATATGCATAGGAGTGTTAACAACAACAACAAAAAAGTTAAAGGCTATAGCCTTAGGTGGATCTTTTCAGCTTATAGGAGAGTGGGCTGAAACGTTCATAAGCTTAAAGTTTAGCAAAATGATTCATAAATATGATTATCGTACATTTTTTTTCATCGACCATTACTACGATACCTAATTAATCATTTTTCCATTAGGTGCCAGCAGCCAAAAACAAACAGCTAGTTCGTCATGACTCAAGAAAGAAAAAACTGTATGAAAGCTTGTCACTGTTAAGCATAGTCAGAAAATGTAAGTGAATAAAGGACAAGAGGACAAATGTCTAAACGAACAAATTTTTACCATACTTATTTCATAATCACTCTTTAGAATAGACTCCGGGATTATTCGGCCCATGATCACCTTTAAACTTAGGCGCTTTATTTTTTGCTATTCGTACGGCAATCCATTTGTGCATGTGCATTGACGCACCACCTACTAGAAATGAGGTTAATAATTGTGCCGTATGTTTAGCAGACGATACCCTAACCCAAACCCTGATGAAAATTTATGCCCGACATGGAACACATGCTCTTCCATTGCCATTTTGACCACGTGACTGCCATAAGCTCGTGCATATACGAAGTCTCATTTTCATGATGCCGTACGAATAGCAAAACCTCGTAGGAATACGGTACCGGGTAGTCACTTTGTTAAACTTGACGAAGTGGCCCCAGGTTAAAAAATATTGACACCTCTGTTCTATACCACAGGGACACAAGCACTTGCAGCACTGATGGCGAAAGTGTGTAGAATGTTGTGGAGAATATGGCAAAAAACACGTTTGGTCAAAATTTGACCATTGCATCATGGTCAGCCTATGAACCTTTTAGGCCACCCTCATGCATAGACTAAAAGCAAAAAGTGATAAAAAGAAAGATTATTTTATTTATTTTAAAGCATAGCAAGAAAACCTAAATGGGGTGGTGGTGGTGGTGGTGGGGGAACGAGAGCATTTCAGACAAAAGATCTATCAATTTTATTAAATAATTACAGAATTGTCCTTTGAATAGGCTTGGTCAGTTTATTAAACCTGCTTGTACTGACTGAATATGCGTGTAAATCTACCTTAAATGTAAAATATTAACAGAGAGATATATCAAAATCCCTCTAGAGTTCATGAGTGTAGGCTTGGACTCAAATTATGAACCCATATGCTATTCTCAGGATTTTTTAATAGCCATTTGTGCTTTTACATACATAGGAATTCTTGTGGGGTTGTTCAAGGAGTCAAGTTACAAACAGAAAAGAAGGCTCAAATCAACACACAAACTGCGATAAAATAAGAACATAAAAATTCTATATTTAAAAACGACCTTACACAGACCCCATAAACAGTATAGTGTAATAATAAAAGTAATAATAACAATAATAATGAATCCTAACAAGGCAATGTTTTGTGTGTCTCTCTCACACACACACACACAATCTAAAGATGGGTCTAAAAAGAAATAAGTTTTGCATGTGATTTTTGCATTAGTAATAACAGCCATAACACAAGCTAACAAAACTACACTCCATTCTGAGTTATTCAAGAGCCAATCACAGACCATAATCTGCATCATCCATCTTAATTTCAACAACTCTTCAGTGCGGGTCTGTCTTCTCCCCCACACCAGCACATCAGTAAATGTTACAAGCAGGAAGAATGTGGTACTAAATGATACCAGGGGCTCAGCAGTGAGAATCAGATTATAAAGACGGCGTAACCATGGCAACAACTGACCTATCCGTTCTGTATACTACTGTATGCCGCTAGCTAACTAACCTTTGCACACTCGGAGTAGCACGAGCATATTTTCTGATGGAGTGACACGAAAACGCAGATCTAGTCAACTTCACGGAAACGCGGTTCAGCAGAGTTAAAGTATTATAACACACTTTCATTCCAATTGAACCAAAAACAGGATAACGATCTATATATCCTGAGAGTGACGCGGTAACGTTCATTCAGGAGCACAAACACGCGTCTATTAATCATGGTGTCACATCAGTTATTGTCCGACTTGAACAAGTTGATAGTCGAGAGTTCCGCGCGCGCACACAAAACCACGAGGGATACAGAAAAACAAACAACCAAAAAAGATCAGGATAGTTCCTTACTTCAAGACTCAAACTGTATAAAGTCTTGGACCGATGAAGTGAACTGTCCGGATGCTCTCACTACAAAGTTATTTTCCTGTGTAGGTGAAATGTGTACAAAAGAATTTATTACAACTTTCAGTTCCACAGAAACGCACGAGACTTTGGATAATAATACAGTACACAATAAATAAATAAATAAATAAACAACCCACATATGCTGAACTGCCTACTGTTGGATTACAAATTTATAAAAAAGTTAAATATAGGTTCCAGTGTAATATAGTATGTGAACCGAAAAAGTTCTGTACAGTGGGTTTAATAAAAAAAAAAAAAAAAAAAAAAACCCACACACGGTGACATAGAGCACTGGATTGCTGATGCTAGGGTTGGGGGTTTGAGTCTCACTCTCCACAAGGTTGTCACTGCCCCCCCAATCCCCCCATTGCAGCAAACGGAATTATCAAAGGCGGGCCTATGTCTCTCACTGTCTTTGGTGTGAGATTCATGTAAAAGAACCATTGCTGACTTTCGTAAAGAGTAGCTGCAAAGCCGTCAGCGTGCTTCTGTCCCGTGCTAAAGGGTTGTGAGGCATCCAACGTAAAAACTTATTCCAAATAAAATGTGCAAATCAGATGATTCACTGTGGAGACCCCTGATAAAAGGGAAAAAACCAAAAGGAAAAGAAGGTGGTAAAGATGACAACGTCTGGCAGCCCAGGTGCCCGCAAGACAATCTTGTCTTTATGTACTTCCTGACCAGGCGATCGGCCCCCAAGTTAAATGTGAATGCTAATCTCAAGGCCAGGCCCTTGTCTATGAAAATGTGGATGTCTGTGTGGAGCTGTTAGGCGGATTGGATTAGCATTCATGCATTTAAATGACACTTGTGCTGGCATCAGGGCAGGGAAAAATTCTGTTACCAGGCGGATTCCTGTACTGTATTTGAATGCTTAATTTAGATCGTCTCCACTTCAAACGTACCCCTTATCGTAAAGTATAAATTCTACAGTGTCAAGCTCAAGGTCGGCTTTCCGACGGATGACGGATTCCAACACTACGATGGGTTGCAGAGAAGCTGGGGCCTATCTCAGTTGACATGGGCCGAAGGTGGGGTACACCATGGACAGCTTGGCACACCATCACAAGCAATTTGGAACAGCCAAGGAGCCTAACGTACATGTCTTTGGACTATGGGAAGAAAACCAGAGTACCCACAGGAAACCCACCCGATCACGGGGAGAATGCGCAAATGCCACAGAAATGTACAAGACTGGCACTCATACCCAGTACTTTCATGCTGTGAGTTAGATGTGCTAACCAATACACCACCACGCCGACTAACAAACAAGTCACCAACAAATAAATGAATGAATAGATAATGTTATAAATAAACTGAAAAACCAATAATGTATTGGACCATACTCTTGATTTGAGGTCAGTGCTCTGGGCAAGCGACTCATGTTCTATCACTCCAACCTTGACATGTCTTCATGGAGCCCACTGTATGTGCAGGGGTGCGGTCATGCCAGAACAGCGACAAATGAAAACTAACTTAACAACATTTTGCATAATTAAGTGCTTTCAATTTTCTGGCAGCAGCTTTGGAAGAATGCTACATATGGGTCTGATGGTGAAGTGTCTCTAAACTTTTGATCACAGTGTAGAGTAATTAAACTAAGACTATTTTATATGCTTCTGTAATTTTACACACAGATACTATTGCCGGGAGAGTTTATGCGGGAGTACTGGAAAGAAGATCCCACCAATGGTTGAACCTCAGATTCAGGAGGAACAATGTGGTTTTCATCCTGGCTGCAGCGCTCTTGACCAACTCTATACACTCAACAGTATTCTGGTGGGGATTGGGGGGGGCATGGGTGTTTTCCCAAGCTGTCCAAGTGCGTTTTGCGGATTTAAAGAAAGCGTTCTACATGTCCCTCGGGCGATCTTGTGGGCTATGCTCCAGAAGTAAGGTGTACCGGACCTGTTGCTACGGGTCATTCGGTCTCTGTATCACCAGAGCAGGCAGTTGGATCCAACAGGTCTAATTAGTTTCCGGTGAGGGCCGGAGCCTTCCCAGGCTGTCCTTGGTGACAGACTCCGTTCATAATTTTTAAGGGATGGAATTTCTAGGCACAGGCGCGGTGTTGGGAGTGAGTTCTGGTTTGGTGGCCATAGGATCTCGTCTCTACTTTTTGTGGATGATGTTGTCCTTTTGGCTTCATCAATCCAGGACCTCCAGCTCTCATTGAAGCGATTTGCAGCCAAGTACAAAGCGGCTGTGATGAGAATCAGCACCTTACAGTCCGAGGCCAGGGTTCTCAACTGGAAAAGGGTGGAAAGCACCCACCGAGTCTGGAATGAGTTCCTGCCCCAAAGTGAACAAGTTCAAGTATCTCATGGTCTTGCTCACAAGTGAAGGAAGCATGGAGCAGGAGATCGACAGGAAGATCGCTGCAGCCTCTGCTGTAAAGCAGAGTTTGTGCCAGTCAATCGTGGTAAAGAGGGAGCTGAGCCACAAGGCAAAGCTCTGTTTACAGTTGATCCACATTCCAACCCTCACCTAGCTGGTGAGCTGGAGGAAGTGGCTGGGCAGAGGGACGTCTGGGCCTCATTGATTAGGCTGCTGCCCGTGACGCAACCCGGATTAAAATGATACAGTATATTTATTCTGAAAATTGCATTATTCTTCAAAGCAACCAATCTTTATCTATACTGCTTATCTGTCATGGTCACAGGGAAACTGGAGCCAATCACTGCTGACTTTGTACAAGAGGTGGGGAACACCATGAACAATTTGCTACTGCAGGACTAATACAGAAAAAACACTCAAAGAAAATGTCAAGGTTGATCTAAGGTCTGTGTCTTTATGTGAAAGGCAACACGACTTGCCACCCCGTCTGTATTGTTCTGTATAACTAAAATGAGATCTAACCCTTACCATTTCCATTTACCAACTTCATCTTCAGATTTTTTTGCTTCTGCTGTCGGCTTTTCCTTCTTGTCATCCTTTTCCTTCTTAGCCTTTTTATTTCTCTTTGGTTCGGTGCGTTCTGCGCTCTGAGAACTCTTCCTTTTCTTTGGGCCTTGTGTTTTATCTCTCGTAATATTGACAGTGCTTTCTTTGTCTGTGTTCTTTTCAGCACTGTATTCCTCTTGTCGCACCTCTAGATCATTCTGCACAGGCAGACTGGCCTGTGAACAGCCAGAGATAGGATCAAAGATTTGTTCTTCAATGTCTTCCCCTTTCACAGCTGCCAGAGATGCAGGGCTGTTATCAGACTGCTTCGCTTCTGCCTGTGCAAAACAGTTTCATTATTAACAGAATCAAAAATTAAGAACTTATGACTCTACACATGAAAACGAAAATGTACAAAGATTCTGATGAGCCATTTTTAATTCTTATGAGAAAGCAGAAGTGTACATGTCAATTATTAATTGAAATACTTGAATTTTACACTTACATGGGATTTATTACTTGTAACATCAGAGGCGTATTTATCACTTTCTTTTCTACAGTTATTTTCAGATCTGCAAAGTAGGAGATAGAATTTTTTTCAGAAACACAACACTTTCAATTATTAATGATTTAGTTATTTATTATATCTTTCTCTTCATTGAATGGATGGACTTGCCTATACTCTTGAAAGGAAGTGTGTGATATCTAAAAGCTACTCTATAGCCTGTACAATGCAGAACCCTCACCAATCACACTTGTATAATGTGATACTCAACACGTATTTACATCAAGTTCTTGTTTGCTGTAATTACAACCTTAATAATAACTAATTAGAGAAGGTTTTCCCATCAGAATTTGGAGCATAGCTGTAGGGACTTGTATCCCTTCACATTTATATATTTAAAAAAAAAAAAAAAGTGTTTGTGGCACTGATGCTGGGTCAGAAGGCCCGAGGTGCCGTCAGTGTCCAAATTCAATGTGAAAGGTGTTTATTGGGGTTGAGTTCAGGGCTCTGTCAAAATTGCTTAATTTCCTCCACTTGAAATTTTATAAATCATTTCTTCCTGGATCTCACTTTTTCACTGTTAACCAGCATCAGAGCCCCTCATTTCCAATGAGGCAAAACTGTAACGCTACAGCCGACAAGACACTGTTCTTGTAAATTGCATGCTTTCAATACAGGGGAATAATCACCTACGATGTTAGGTAGGAGTTCATAAACATTTGGGCCAAGTGTCTTCTACTTAAAGAAACGCTCACTTTTTAATTGACTCAATGCTCTAGTATTTTTGTGTATCCAAATAAAATCAAAGAACAAAATACAGATTCTTGTTCCTCATGTCAAAGAAAAAAAACCCTGAATAATCAATGCACCGCCTCATGCTGTACTTCATACTTTGCACACATGAGTTATATGTACTAGTGTAGAAATGGGACAAAAGACTCGGGGTGGGGGTGGGGGGTAGTGTTTTTTTTTTTTTACCCCGTGTGACAAACTCCCATGAATGAGATATCACATAGAATTACTTAATATAAAATATCATGTACCTGCTTTCTTCAAGCTTGTGGTCTTTCCTACCAACAGTTTTGTGCCGGTCCTTACGACTGCTTTTATTGTAATCATTTCTTGACTGAAACAATTAAGATTGAACTATTATTAGCAATTACTTTTAAATGACCCAAATTCAAAATTTAAAAAAAAAAAAAAAAAAAGCAACACACCTTGCACCTCTTAGATTCCTCATGCACAAAAGCTCTATATTTAAAAAAAATAAAAATAGAACCAGAATGAAACATTTACACATGCGAACCAACAGCTGAGCAAACAATGCATAACATTAAAGTTACATTATTTCATAAATACTTTTACCTTGAATACTATTGACATTATATTAAAATATTAATTAACTCGAACCATAACAATATATAGAGAATGTTTGATTATTAATTCTCTGTAACTGCTTAATCCTGATTAGGGTCACGGGGAGGCTGGCGCCCATCCCAGCCCACTCCAGGCGAGGGCAGAGTACACCTTGGACAGCTCGTCAGGCCATCAAAGGGCGGAGACATGCAAACGGCCATGCAGCCTACTGTAGTCAGCATTGGTTCTTTCACATGAACCCAACATTATAAACAGTGAGAGACATGGCCAGCTTTTGATACCCAGTTAGCTGCGCTAGCGGTGGCGGGCAGTGATAACCTGTGGAGGGTGGGGCTGGAACCCCCAACCTTAGGATCAGTGACCCAGCACCTTTACCACCAGGCCAACATGATTTTCTGCAATCCGGAAAACGGACAGAAATTATGGATCTATTAATCTGAAACGGATTTCAACAGATGACACAAAATTTACATTTCAGAGCTTAGAACTGTCACAAATTAGGCATCAGACAGCAAAAGAAAATACAAAATTTCAAGCTAGAACTTTGATCATGTTTACTAAAACAGCAAACATGACCACGTTTACAAGCTGCAAGCTCATTAGTTCATGTAATGACGTTCACTCATTTAACCAATCAGCATGTACGAGTGTTCTATGTAACTGTTGGTCATTTCTAATGTTTATATCTTGATTGTCTTTCCAAACAACTCACAGTGACGTTGATGTAGTATAGAGTAGCTTCTTGACAAGAATAAAACAAGAGTTTGATGTTTAAAATATTTTAAATAAAAAGTATGTGGTTTAGTTAATTTAATAAATAAAATTTTCAGGGGAAAAAACCCTCCTTCAATCAATTGGTTGACGATTTCCTGTATAGATTAGGTTCTCTTGCTGCTCTACAAACAAAACCACATTGAAATAGAATTGACTAAACATAACCAGAAAATTAAAAATGTTTAAATCATTGTCTCTACATCACCAATGTTTGTAAATGTTTTAGAGGCACCAACAATTCATTTCCTTCAGGGTCTGTTTTCCCTTGAGGTTGTTTTACTTCCTCCAAGTTATTGTTTTCACCCGCTCTACAAGAAAACAAATCATCTGTGTTCAGCAAATCAGATTTATAATACATTATGAAAAAATTTTAAGCATTAGCATTCTAATGGTTTGGTATTATTTAAACAAATAGTTATAATTAACTTACCTCTTTTCCAAATCTTCACACAAGTCCTAACAAAACAGGCACATTACCAACATGCTCATATAGAGCAAGGACCAGAAGAATGCTAACAGTGCCATCACATGGTCAACATTTCACATAAAAAAAAAAAAATTAAGATCATACCAACTTAACATCCTCAACTTCAGATCCACTGTTCCCAGCATCAGACTTCAGTTTTTCAGAGCTATGGAAAACATTTACATAAAACATATATAATCATGAGGTATGATTAACAACATCTATGCCATCTGCCGTGACAATGTATACCCAACACACCTTGTGATTTTTGACTCCTGTACGGGTTTCTGTGAAGAGCCTGAGTGCGAGTTCTTAAAAGGCAAGAAAATTCAGAAAATCAACCTTAAATGTACATTTGGATTTAAGGAAAGGCTGAGCTTTCATGTGTAGCATACCTTCTCAGGTCTGTGGTACTTCCCGTTTACATCAGAACCTTTATGTTTCTCTTTGAATCCTGCTTTTGCCTTCTGAATTCTGGCATGAAAAATGATAATTTGGCAAAGGAGATGGGTTACATTTGTTTTAAATATATTATTCAACACATGTTAAATGATGACCCAAATGTAATCAAGATTTTGGGAAGAATTTACACTTGAGTGTGACGCTAGTCAACCCTATTATGATGAATGTATTTGAGCGACAGATTTGAAATTCAGCACCATCATTCTGTTGTAGAACAATACGGGTTCCCAAGTAATGAGAACACCTAACCATCACACCCATATCTGGTTCTTACTAAACTGTATTCAAACAAAACTGCAAGCACAGTTAAGTAGAACATCTTCAGATCCTGTCGGATTACAGTCTTCCTTCCCTGGAATTAAGTGACCCAAACCTGTTCGTGCATAACCAAATGATGCTGTACACAAGTTGGCTCAATGGTTTAACGAGGTCGATGTAGAAGAACTCACATAGCCTGCACAGAACCTGAACCTCAACATCACTAAACACTTCAGCATGAGCTGGAATGCCAACTGCCCCTAAGGGCCTCCTCAACCTGACCTCAGTGACCTCACTAATGCTCTTATGGCTGAATGAACACAAATCCTCACAGGCTCGTTCCAAAATATTATGGACAGTCTTCCTAATAGAGAAGAATTAGAACAGTGAAGGGAAACCAAATTAATAAAGCAGATGTTCGACATGCACGAGTGTGATTGGTCAAGCGCCCTTATTTGAGCATGTAGCATACGTCGACCAAGTCAAAGTGGTAAAAGCAGCTCAGTTCCAACCATTTGCCTGCACTGTGGCTCCTGTCTGTCAACTACTAATTTATACAAACACTTCCCGCTTTTTACGTTCATTCGTTTTACATATTTTTCGATTTTATTTAAAAAATAAAAAAGAAACCTTGTCAAATTTTGAGTTTAGCGTGCTCTCTGTAGTACGAGACATGCCTACGTAGTACGCTACTTATGCATGATGCTGCGTCCATTGTTTACAAACGACAGACTGAACGTGCCCCTCCTTCTTCCCAGTTCACTGCTTGTTACCCTTGCATTAGAACGTCGTCTCTGTGATCTTTGTGTTTACACTGTTTTGCGGACTTTTGTAACCCTAAGCAAATATGGCTGGTCAGAAGTGTAAGCCTACTAGTGATAGTGGTAATCAGAAAAAGCAGCAAGCCATCTCGTTAGAAACAAAGATGGCTATTATCAAGAAAATCGATGCTGGTGAAAAACATGTGAATGTTGCACATTTCTTCGGAATGGCTCCGTCGACCATTGGAACCATTTACAAGCAGAAAGATCGCATCACAGAGCATGTTAAAAGGTTATATTCGATATTTGATGAATGACTTTGATTAATATTTATCTAGTTGAAATTATTTTGCTTGAATTTAATTTATTTGAAATTAATGTTAATATTATTTTACAAGGTTATGTTTATAATTGACTTAGGGGTGTTTTATGAGATACGGTAATGGTATTTATGGATGTATAGTACAGTATGAACGTCATGTGTCACTGGAACATACAGTAACAACTTATGTTTTTTTTCCTTTCACCTTGCGTTTGGCCATCCAGAACCTAACTAAAACACAAGTCGGGGAGCGTCTTTATAAAAACAAAAGTTTTAATATTTAAGCTTTTTACACAAGTAATTCAGGTGTTTTAGGTAAAATGAAAATGGGAGGGTGGGGACACGCGACATCCTGGGTAACCACCTCTCATACAAGAGTGCTGATCTCATACCAAACTTTATCTCCCTGCACAATTAAATTGGATTGTATAGTATCGATAGTATTGTGCGCTAATCTCACAGCAAAAAGAGACTCTTTCAGGACTTTGGTTGAAAAACAACTGTTTCAAAAAGCAACATGTATTTTAACCAGTTCTTTCAAAATCAAATGCAGGACATTACTGGTCTTCTTCTTCTTCTTCTTTTCCTTTCGGCTGTTCCCTTCAGGGGTCGCCACAGCAAATGATCTGCCTCCATCTCTCCCTATCCTCTGCATCTTCTACTCTTACTCCAACGACCTTCATGTCCGCCTTCACTGCATCCATAAATCTTCTCTTTGGTCTTCCTCTGGGCCTTTTGCCTGGTAGTTCCAACCTCAGCATCCTACGACCAATATACTCACTATCCCTCCTCTGTACATGTCCAAACCATCTCAATCTAGCCTCTCTGACTTTGTCTCCAAAACATCTAACATGTGCTGTCCCTCTGATGTACTCATTTCTGATCCTATCCATCCTCGTTACTCCCAAAGAGAACCTCAACATTTTCATCTCTGCTACCTCCAACTGTAGGAAACTGTCTTTTCCCCAGGGCCACTGTCTCTAAACCATACAACATTGCTGGCCTCATCACCGTCTTGTACACTTTTCCCTTCATTCTTGCCGATACTCTCCTATCACACATCACACGGACACTTTTCTCCATCCATTCCAACCTGCCTGCACGCTTCTTCACCTCTTTTCCACACTCTCCATTGCTGGATTGTTGAGCCTAAGTACTTAAAATCCTCCACCTTCTTTATCTCTGCCCCCTGTAACCTCAAAGTTCCTCTTGGGTCCTTGTCGTTCACACACATGTATTCTGTCTTACTAAGACTAACCTTCAATCCCCTCCTTTCCAGGGCATACCTCCACCTCTCTAGATTTTCCTCCACTTGGTCTCTGCTCTCACTACAGATCACAATGTCATCTGCAAACATCATAGTCCATGGAGATTCTTGTCTAACCTCATCTGTTAGCCTGTCCATCACCATAGCAAACAAGACGGGGCTGAGAGCTGACCCTTGATGTAGTCCCACCTCCACCTTGAACTCTTCTGTCACACCGACAGCACACCTCACCACTGTCTTACATCTATCATACATGTCCTGCACCACTCTAACATACTTCTCTGTCACTCCAGACTTCCTCATACAATACCACAGTTCTTCTCTCGGCACCCTGTCATATGCTTTCTCCAGATCCACAAAGGCACAATGCAGCTCCTTCTGACCTTCTCTGTACTTCTCTATTAACATCCTCAAAGCAAACACTGCATCTGTGGTGCTCTTTCTTGGCATGAAACCAAACTGTTGTTCACAAATGCTGACCTCTGCCCTTAGTCTTGCTTCCACTATTCTTTCCCATTAGCTTCATTGTATGGCTCATCAACTTTATCCCTCTGTAGTTGCCACAACTCTGTACATCGCCCTTGTTCTTAAAAATGGGCACAAGCACATCTCCCTCCATTCCTCTGGCATCTGTTCACTTTCTAAGACCTTGTTGAATATTCTTGTCAGAAAATCTGCTACCTCCTAGACACTTCCATACCTCAACTGGTATGTCATCAGGGCCAACTGCCTTTCCACTCTTCATCCTCTTCAATGCCCTCCCTCACTTCTCCCTTACTAATCTTTGCTACTTCCTGCTCCTCAACGGTCACCCCTTCTACTCTTTTTCTCTCTCATTTTCCTCATTCATCAGCTCTTCAAGTACTCTTTCCATCTTCCCAGCACACTTCTGTCATCAGTCAATACATTTCCCTCTCTGTCGCTTTATCACTCTAACTTGCTGCACGTCTTTCCCATCTCTATTTCTCTGCTGTGCTAACCTGTATAGATCATTTTCTCCCTCCTTACTGTTCAACCTATCATACAAGTCATCATCGCCCTCTGTTTGGCCTTTGACACTGCTACCTTAGCCTTACGCTGTGTCTCCCTGTACTCCTGTTTACTCTCTTCGGTCCTCCCAATGTCCCACTTCTTCTTGGCTAACCTCTTCTCTTGTACACACTCCTGCGCTTCCTCATTCCACCACCAAGTTTCCTTATCTACTTTCCTTCCAGAGGACTCACACCAAATACTCTCCTACCGGTCTCCTGATCACATTGGCTGTGGTTGTCCAGTCCTCTGGAAGCACTTCCTGACTACCCAAAGCCTGTTTCAACTCCTCCTTGAAGACAACACGACACTCTTCCTTTTTCAGCTTCCACCACTTTGTCTTCTGCTCTACCTTTGCCTTTTCACCTTTCTCACCATCAGTGTCATCCTGCACACCACCATCCTATGCTGTTTGGCAACACTCTCACCCACTACTACTTTGCAGTCACTGACTTCCTTCAAATTACCTCGCCTACACAAGATGTAGTCTACCTGTGTGCTCTTACCTCCGCTTTCATAAGTCACCCTATGCTTCTGTTTCTTCTGGAAGAAAGTATTCACCACCAGCCATTTCCATCCTTTTTACCAAAATCGATCAACATCTGTCCTTCTGTGTTCCTGTCCTGGATACCAAACCTGCCCATCACTTCCTCGTCCCCTCTGTTGCCTGCACCAACATGTCCATTGAAGTCTGCTCCAATGACCACTCTTTCACCTCTGGGGTACTCTGCATCACTTCATCTAACTCACTCCAGAATCTCTCCTTCTCTTCTAAGCTTACATCCTGCCTGTGGGGCATAAGCACTAACAACATTGACTATCACGCCTTCAATTTCTAACTTGAGACTCATCACTCTGTCTGACACTCTTTCACTTCTAGAACATTCCTGACAAACCCCTCCTTCAAGATGACTCTACTCCATTTCTCTTCCCATCCACACCATTATAAAACAGTTTAAACCCTGCTCCTAAGCTTTTAGCCTTTCTACCTTTCCACCTTGTCTCCTGAACACACAGTATGTCCACCTTCCTCCTCTGCATCATGTCAGCCAGCTCCTATCTTTTCCTTGCATAGTTCCAGCATTCAAAGTCCCTACTCTCAGTCCGAGGCTCACGCATTTCCTCTTCTCTCTCTGCCTACGGACCGCCTCCGCCTCTCCTTCTTCGACCAACAGTAGTCCAATTTCCATCAGCACCCTGTTGGTTGACAGCACTGATGGCGGTCGTTGTTAACCCGGGCCTCGACCGATCCGGTATGAATTTTGTTTTGATCATTTGCATTTTTTTAAATGTGGCAGAAGTTTTACGCCGGATGCCCTTCCTGTCGCAACCCTCTGCATTTATCCGGGCTTGGGACCGGCATAAGGGGGAGAGACACTGGTTAGTGCCCCCCCCGCCTCATGGCTGCATTGCAGGACATTACTGGTAAATATTAATATTCCACATACACCCTCAAAAAACAATCAGGTATATGTTTACCTACACATTCCTTCAACTGTGTCATCAGCCAATTGTATATCAACAGTGCAGTGGATAAAGTACATAAATACAAGTCAGGAAATATTCTTCAGGAAATTAAGCATCAGAATGGGTTACCTAAAATATGGCAATTTAAAAATAATAATAAACAGGATAAATATGACACCAAGTTTGGCAAAAGCTGCCACATGGGTTTGCCCGAATATTCTTAGAACTGCTGATCTCTTGTTATTTATACAGGTCTCTGGAGTGTGTACAGAATGGTACAATAAACTAGAACTGGGGGTTACATGCTTCTGGGCAAGGCCACAGTGACCTTGACCTTCCACCTGTGGAAGTGAAGCAGTTTATGATTCAGAGTGAACTTTTATGCAAAGTTTGAGGAAAATACTTCAAAGCTTTCAAGAAATATTACATTCACAAGAATTGCACTCAGGAGACTGTCGTGACCTTGACCTCCACAACCTAATCACTACACATTTTGAGTCAAGTTAGACAAAGTTTGGAGAAAAAAAAATTTCAAACACCTCCTCCAACAAAAAGACTAAACAAAACAAAAACCCTCAAGCAACAACTAGACAGGTTAAAGACTACATAAATTCAGAAACCAGTTTTTACATATGTGGTGGACTGAAAAGCATCTCAAAATGGACAACTTACTGATCAGTAGGTTGGAGAATTCAAGTCTCAGTACAGGAGTACCTTGATTCATAACTGTTCAAGCATATAAACGAGGGGAGAAAAAAGACTGGTGGGGCATGCTCAATGTTCATGATCATGCTCACCGAGCTTTTGTGTGTTATGGGTACTGAGCCCCACACACACATACACACAAACATACACACACAGTCTAACTTGTAGATGGAGTCGAACTTCTAATTATTAAATTAATCACAGTGTTAGACCTACTGGAAAGTTTGTCTATATAAATATAATATCCATAATATTACTTTAGTACAGTTTCCATAAGAACTCAAACGTCTAATGATAAACGATATAGCTCATGGGATAGGTAATAACGTAATAGGACCGAGAACGCAGCCGTGGACTGCAGACAAATTTCGGTATTGAAAAATGGATCGTCACAGTAGCTTCCATGTAGCTCACACAAAAGCTAATTACCGTGTTTCCCCGAAAATAAGACAGGGCTTATATTAATTTTCTTACCGAAATATGATACTAGGGCTTATTTTTAGGTGATGATGTATTTTACATTTTTCTCTATTACATGTCTTATCATATATCTTTGTTTTATATATTCTTATTTCGTTATATTTCTTTATTTTTTTAATATTTTAACCAGAACCGAATCGAGCGATTTTAGCGATTTTTATGGACGCAAGTGTATGTCCTCGTTTTAAAGCAATCGCTGATGTCATCGACTGAGCCTCAACGCGCAAGGATTGATGCTTTGACAGCGTACCTGAGGTAAAACTACCTAACAGATGAGTCCGCGCTTTCACCTCAAACCCGAGATTGAGCGAGTAGCAGGCCAATGAATTGCTGCCACTCTCAACTAGGGCTTATTTTAAGGGGCGGGCCTATATTAAAATCATCTTGTAAAATCACGCTAGGTCTTATTTTGTGGTTAGGGCTTATTTTCAGGGAAACACGGTATCACTGCCCTGGATAAAGATGGCTTCCAAATGCTCTTAATGCAAAACTAGGAAAACATATTCAGCAACATGATAATGGCCCAAATCTGCTCGGAGTCAGCAGTGCCAGGGTGTGAGAATATTTTTGCAACACTTTGGGTTTGTTAATTAAACGCTGCTGAAATGCCAAAGCTGATTTGCATTTTTTTCCCTTCATGGCCACAATTTATAATCTTCCAATGGCTATACCAGTTTGAACAAGTTCCATGTCACAAAAAAGAAAAAAAAAAAGCTGTTTCATGAACATGACAATAATTGCACTCCTCTTCAGTGACCTTAGCAGTCACCAGTTCTGAACCCAACAGAATACCTACGGGATGTGGTCGACCAGGTCAGTCTTTAAAGGAAAAAGTATATCTGAAGCAACTTCATGATACAAATCACAGCAACAAGGGGCAGCAGAGTGTCATTGTGGCTAGCGTGCCCTCACAGCAAGAAGGTCCTGGGTTCGAGTCCCAGGCTTAGCGAGGGCATTTCTGTGTGGTATTTGCTTATTCTCCTGTGGGTTTCCTCACACAGTCGAAAGACACACACACATTCACCTGTTCCAAACTGTCTCTACGAGTGAGTGCGAATGGTTTTGCACTTGTCAGCCGTACAACGGACTGTGGAGATGTTCAGGGTGTACGCCACTTTCACCCAGAGTCAACAGCGATGTGCTCCAGCTTCCCACAACCACAGTACGATCGAACAGTTTGGCAAGTGAATGAATGAATCACACCAATGAAGCCTATGGAACCCATGTGTTGAAGAATTTCGTTTCAAGAACAGAAAGGAAGGCGGTGTCGTTTCAATGCAGGGTTTCTGATAAAGTGCTCAGATAGTTTATTTTTCCAGGTAAGTGATGCTTGGGGGGGGAAAAAAATGTGTAAAGGATGCAAAGAACCAGTGCACTTTTCAATCACATAGACCTAACTTTGTGAATACTTTATTTTTAAATCTAAATAAATAAACACAGACAGCTGAAAGAAATTT
Source organism: Plotosus lineatus (assembly GCA_024760905.1). Lineage (NCBI taxonomy): Eukaryota > Metazoa > Chordata > Actinopteri > Siluriformes > Plotosidae > Plotosus > Plotosus lineatus. Next base: position 24,745,587 of record CM045728.1, on the reverse strand, counting down.
AAATTACCTGTGCTTGTCTGATCTTATTTTGCAGTGTGAATGGCCTTCTCTGGCTCTCTCACCCTGCTTTTCTTCCTTCAGCTTCATCGGAGAGTTTGTACAGAAGTTTCAACTCCTACTTTGAAATGAGAGGAAATATTCAGACTGACTGAACACTTCAAAGCCAAACATTAAGATTTTAAACACATTTTTTGGTACAACCAGGACTGAAAGAGAATATATTGACTGTGAAACTCCACATTCTGCACTCAGGGGAAAGTTTATTCTCTAATCCTGACCCATGATGAGGCTGCAGCTCTTTAATGTACATCCGACCCACCGCTGCTAAATGCTAATACTGTACTAGCTAATAATAATAATAATAACAACAACAATGGTTAATACTATGATTTATCAAACCTGGAAATGTATTCACCGCCAGAATGCCTATCTTTACGCAATATCTTACAAAAAGAGAATGAAATTTTAAAAGGTGTAGCTAAATAAAGCGTCAATAGCCTTACCTCAGCCTTCCCCACACCTGAAGTTCTCGTTCTCATTAATTGCGCATGCGCATTATCCATGTTTAACGCCTAACGGTCACACTCCGCCAGTGCTTCTCAAGTAGTGGGGCGCGCGGTGTGATCCCGGGGTGGGGTGGGGGGGGGTGGGGGGTGCCTAACCCTGGGAAACACACTTTTCTGGAATTGTGTACAGGGGATTAAGTGTAATTGCATCTCCATTCCACTAGTTGGCAGTAGCGCTCTCATTGTCGCGCTATAGTGTCGCGATTTTTCGCACGAGCAAACTATGACGTGGAAAAAACAACCCCTCAAGAAACAACACTGCACCATTTCTAACAGGAACGAAGAGAAAGGTGGAGAGAGAAGGAGATATTAAGACATAAATGAGTTGAAATGAGTTTAAATAAGGATGTTTTTTTTCAGGCACATTGGTGCACTTTAAATTGTTTCTATTACAGATTTTAAAAAAACAATGTTAATGAGGTTTTTCTTTGTTGTAAGTTGAACTATATTTTTCTTTTTAGTTTGTTTTAAATATTTATAAAGATGCAATGTTATGCAGAGGTGTAATAATAGTTTTATAGACAAATAGGGTAGGGGGCGTGAAATGTTTTTTTTTCCTCGAGGGGGCGCCACAGAAAATAATTGGGAAACACTGCACTACGCACAACGGCTCTTTTATTCGCGTCACACTCCCCGGAAAACACAACCAGAGCAAGGAATTCTTCTCCAAATACAAAATATACCGTGATAGCAATTTTGTTAATAATAATAATAATAATAATAAATCTCAACACGTTTTAAAACCAGGTCACACTTTTGGTTTTATATTACAGCTACAGGCAGTGATGAGGAGCAACAAGGTCGAACATGCCTCAGCATCATCTCCAGTTTTAGATCTTCTCCATTCCCACAACACTTAAACCTATCAGGGTCGCAAGGAGGCCGACGTCTATCTTAGCTGACATTACGAGAAGAATGGGGTATACCTCGAACAGTTCACCAGACCATCACGGGACCAATACAAACACAACCACCCACACTCTCGTCTACACCTCGGGGAAATCAGCCTAATGTGCATGTTTTTGGGCTGTAGGAGGAAATCGATGTAGCCAGTGATAATCCACACAAGCACGAGGAGGACATGCAAACCGCACACAGAAACGTTGGAGCCAAGGACTTGAACCCAGGACCTTCTGGCTGTGAGGCGCGCTTTGATCACCCAACGTTTCCAAAGTAGTTTTTGGTTAGACTCGTCTATTTTCGGCATCAGTTTTATCCTGGTAAGTTACAGTGGATCTAGAAGCAATTCAGTCCATCACAGGAACAGACACACAGAGGCAATGCATCCCGAGCAATCCACTTAACTAAATGTTTCTATCTGTACGTACTGCACTTCTCATTGGATGCTAAACTGTATTTCATTACCCTTTATTTACACGTGCATACAATCTAATCTTAATGTGTTGCAGCTGAAAACCCAAAGGAAACAGTACAGACAGTATCCTATGCCCAGGAAAAAATCTTTTATCTTCCCAACAGACTTCATATGAATATGCAAAGAATGTAATTTCACTGTAATATTATATATATATATATATATATATATATATATATATATGGAAAAAGCCAAAAGGAAATTTTATATATATATGTGTGTGTGTGTGTGAGAGAGAGAGAAGTGCTCAGATCCAAAACATAGAAAGTCCCACTTGACCTCTTTTGTTTTAAAACACTGAAATTTCCCTGGTGGTGTAAACTTCAATTATTTCTTGTTTGTAATGCAATGGTAAAATGGCACTGAAAAAAACTGATGACATTGTTCAAAATAAAACTTGGTCTCTGTAAATTTTATTTAATTTTTTAAAGGAGCTTGATTGACCTTTTTTCCCCATCTTCATAAACTGGAGAGTACGTGGGCAGTGGTGGCCTGGCGGATCGCTGATCCTACGGTTGGGGGTTCGAGTCCCACTTTCCAGAAGGTTGTCACTGTCCCCCCCAGTGCAGCTAACTGGGTTATCAAAGGCCGGCCATGTCTCTCACTGTCTATGGTGAGAGGTTCATGTAAAAGAACCATTGCTGACTTTCGTAAAGAGTAGCTGCATAGCTGTCAGTGTTTCTGTCCCTTGCTAAAGGGTTGTGTCAGGAAGGGCATCTGACATAAAAACCCATGCCAAATCAAACATGTGAAGCAGATGATTTGTTGTGGTGACCCCTGAAAAAGGGAAAAAGCCGAAATGAAAAGAAGAAAGATAAACTGGGGAGGACATGCCATACTGTACTGCCTCAGCTCACGTGTACTATGTCAATGCCAAAATTAATTTTGAATAAATGCTGACTGGGAATGAATGCTTTACTGCTCAACAGGTTTAAAAAGTTCCTTGCAGGCCATAGATTTTCCAGTGCTATGCACAAAACCAAAAAACAGAAATGCAACTAATTCACATTAGGCTGCAATTTTGGAAATACCTTTTTTTTTTATTACAGCAAAAATATCCATAAGATAAATCTTTTCATCTTGCATGATGGTTGATGAAAAGAGTGACCTTCCAAAGACATTGATCATTTTGTATCTTAGCAAAACTGGCACTGTGTATGTGTGCTGGGTCAACAAGTGTGGGTCAGTACAATTCATTATCTATTGTCCTGACACAAATACTCCGATACATTTGGTATGAAGTTTATAGTGAGAAAAAAAAAAAAAAAAAAAAAACTTGCACCATGTACATTTGGATGAAAAAAAAAACACAACAGTGTTAATCAGCATATTTGTCTAAAATTAAACTATTAAGATCTGATATTCTAATAGTTAAAAAAAGAACTGAAAACAAAACCTAAACAATAAGACTGCATCTGTTTACCATATCGAAATGAGTAAGAAAAGATTGTTCTACAGTGCATTAGTGTGAGTGTATTGAACACGCACACACGTTATGTTATGAGCATGCTATGGACTCCAGTTGCTGCTCAGCCTCTGCTGCCATCGCGGCGGCTTGCAGCTGTTCAGTCTCACTCTGCAAGCTGTTTGCAGACAGCTGCTTCCTCTCACTGTGCATGTTGTTCTCGTGTCTTTTTAAATCTGATGCTTTGGCGAAGGCCTTGGTGCAGGAGCTACACCGAAAAGGCTTTTCGCCTCGGTGTCGCCGTTCGTGGTCCTTCAGGTGCGACTTGTGTTTAAAAGCTTTCTCGCACATGTGGCAGTTGAAGGGCCGCTCGTTGCTGTGCACCCTCTCATGTTTTTTCAGATCGGGGGCGCGGATAAAAGACTTGCCACAGTCTTCGCATCTGTAGGGTTTGAAGCCGGTGTGGATTTTTAAATGCTCTTTCAAATGAGCTTGCGTGGTGAATGCTTTAGTGCATATCTCGCATATGAACGGTCTCTCGGCAGAATGGAGCTTTTCATGTTTCCTCAGCCGATTCTCATCCACGAAGGTTTTCCCACATACCTGGCAGGCATATTGGTCCCTGTGGCCATACAGCAGGTATTCAAGCTTCATGTCTGCAGCAGCTGTACTCCATCCAGGAGCTTGCTCATCCTTAACGTCCCCCATGCTGTCAGCAAATGCCAGCGTCTGGGTGTGAGCAGCGAGCTCTTTGTGCTCAGTGTCCATTGCTTCCACATCCTGATCATAACAGGCAACCTTGTGAACCTCCTCCTGGGTCAGCTCTTTTAAAAGTGAAGTAGCTTCCTCCACTCGCATGGCACCGTGAGGCGATTTGTCCATATCATGATTGCCTTGAGGTTCCTCTACAATATCATCAGACGGAGTGTCATCCTGCTCACCAATGACCTGTACATCATTGTCTTGACTCAACTGGGGCTCATCTGGTTGAAGCCCCATTTTCACAAGGTCATAGGGATATTTGGCATTTTTATGGTCATTTTTCTCCTCAGAGGACATGTCGCGTTTCTGTGTGCACAACTTATCCAAAAAACGTATTCCAAGTATTTGTCCAGATGACATCATTAAATTGACATCTTTCTTCTTAACCGAAATCTTTGCTGTGTACATATAATTCAGCACCTCTTCAAAAATATCCGAGCGGATAAAGTCAATCTCGATGACCGATGAGCTGTCCACCTCGTGCTTCTTAAAAAGCTTTTTAAAGTAATTACTGCAAGCTGCTAACACACACCTATGTGCCCGGAACTTGACGTCTTCGACCACCACAGCTATGTCACAGTGCTCACCTTCTAGTCTTTGTTCGTTTAAAATCTTCAGGAATATAGTTTTGTGTTCATCATCCACATACTTCAAAGTTTCTGACATGCTGGAACAGGGCACTGGAGGGAGAGAGGGAGATAGAGAGAGAGAGAGAGAGAGAGAGAGGAGACAGTTAAAGGTTTGTGTTGTTCTTGGTTTAGAAACAACAAATCATTAATATAAACATCAATAATCATAAAATACACAAGAATAATAAACAATCACAGCACATTCTTCACGGTCTATAAATTAAATGTTTGTAGTTTTAATTAGTTGACTAACATAGAGTATATTCCTTTATATCCTACATCATTTTAAATAACGTGCACTGAATGTTAAGACTTCAGTTATAAAATAAAGACTCTCAGCTAGTAAATAAATTAGGTTGCTTGCTATCCGGCTAGCTATTAGCAGGCTAATAGCATCCCGAAGCCAGAGATGAAATCGGTGTAAAATGAAATTGAATTATTAGGTTACCACAAACCACGAATACTATGTACTTTACAAACATACACTGACCCACATAAATAATTTTTTGAGCTAATAATAATCATAATAATTTACCTGCCGCATTAGCCACTCCGGTTAGCAACCATCTTGTTATTGCTAACACCGAACGATAGAGGCTAAGCAATTAGCATAACAGCTAGCTAGCCAGCTAGCTAGCAGCACAGCTAACTATCGTTAGCAAAGCATTGTTATTACAATTCAATAACTAAAAATCATCGTAAATGTGAATAAAACGACCATTTATCGAGCAAAAATATTGTTATATTCGAACTACATGACGACAGCCTACAAAGACAGGAATCCATGTGTGTGTGTGTGCGTGTGTGTGTGTGAGTGAGTGAGTGAGTGAGTGTGTGTGTATGTATGTGTGCGCGCTAGAGTATGTGTGTGTATCTCTTCCCCCCTCAGCAGAGCGCTAGTAATATGGACGCCGTTCACGACGGACACAAGCACGAGCAGCCATGAACACTCCTGACATGACGAAGCCGAGAACGCGCAGGCATCCTGCTCAAACATTATGCAATTATTGTAAAAGCTGCTCTAATTTGCGAAAAAAGCGCATTTCTCACCCTCACGTGACGTTTTGAATCCCTGGATAAGTCTACGTTGAATGTCACGCAGCCAGTGGTGAATAATGCACTTTGTGTTTTGTTGGCCTGAGGACGAGCACACACACGCGGGAGGACGCGCTTGCGCCAGCACGAAACTGCAGACAGAGCGAGGGCGTGCGCAGCCTTGCCGCCAGCCAGCGCATTTACGCAAACGGCGCACTCGTGCAACACACTGCGCGCAAATGGCTGCGTGGCTTCAGGGACGTTGGCGTAAATTGGTGAATCGCAATCTCTGAGGCGCGGGTACGGAACTGCCGGGGCGCGAAAAGTGACTGTCACGAGCGGGAAATGAGAGTGCACGGCAGTTTGCGCGTCACTGTAGCCGGGAGAGCATAACAATAACTATGACAAGACTTTGATGTTATTCTTTTTGTTGATATTTTGGACTCATTGTCATTAATATAATTTGCAGGATTTAAGCACAGGATGGCTATCAGAGGTCACGTAGTTTCCTGTAGAGTTACATTTTTGACTTGATGAACTAAATGTGGTTTTACTGCACAGTCCTATAATGTATATTTGATAAAAGTAAAAGTTTGATTGAATAAAAACAAATAAATATAAAGCAACATATTACATTTGTCTGAACTATGATCTAAAGTTCATAAAGTTCATCAGGCAAAAATAATTGCTCAATAATTTTTCCAGATTTCTGGAAAGTTTGGAAGAGGCCTAAACAGTACAGTAGATGTGACACACACACACACACACACACACACACACACACACACACACACACACACACACACACAAGCAATTACCTGCAAATTTCTTAACTAATTAAGAATGGACAGGGTGGTGGCATCATGTTCAGCACATCTGCTTACAAAAAGGCAATGGGTTCGAGACCCAGCGGTCTCGGCTCGGGTGAATTGTAATTTGTACATTCTCTCTGCTTTCGTGTAGGAACTCCAGGAACTCCTACAGTTTCCTCCTGTAGTCCAAAAGACATGCATGGTGCTGACTGAGTGATTCAAATTGCCCTGGGTATGATTGGTTTTGTGTGTTTGTTGACCCTGCGATGTCGCATTTGTCCAGAGTCAGCTCCAGTAGGATAAAGTGGCGCGACAAGAAGTTAAATCTTCAATTCATGCGGCTTCAGTGCATCACATTTTTTTAAAATATTCATTGAATTAAAAAATAAGGAAATTAAGGAAGAATAGGGGAAAAGGGTAAGGAAAATGCCACAAAAACAAGGCCAATTATGCAAAAAAAAAACAACAACAACAAACAAACAAAAAAATAATCCAACCCCCCATCAAAACTACTTACATTTTTATGTGAGGTGCACATCTGTGTGTGTGCACGCATGTTTGTATATGTGTGTATTTATATTTTATTGACATCTTATACATTATTTTTGAATGTTTGTTATTATAAGCATTTATAGTGTTGAATATGTATTTATTGATATTATATACACATATACATGTATGTATACGTCACTTAGGGGGGTTGATTCTACTTCACGGAATTCGGCGGTCGCGGGGGATCTCAGTCCCAATTAACCACGGAAAGTGAGGGATCCCTGTATGTGTATATATATATATATATATATATATATATATATATATATATATATATATATATATATATATATATATATATATATATATAGTGGGTACCTCACCTTACGAAAGACCCAACAAACGAAAAATCCAAGTTACGAAACACATTTACCTAAAATTTCCGTCTCCGGATACAAAAAATGCGCTATCTCAAAAATTCAAACAATGCGTGAGTTGCTCTCCTATTGGCTATCTCCCAACACCCCACTGGTTTCCCATTGGCTAGGAGGGAGCTGCATCTCCATAATACCCATGATGCTTTTCGTGTGCCTTCGACCCATTGTTCGTCACGGAGATGCAGCTCCCTCCCATTGGCTATTATGGAGCGGCATCTCCATAATACCCATGATGCCTTTCATGTGCCTTCGACCCATTATTCATCACGGAGTTCTAACACATGTAAAGGACAAAGTTACTGTTGTTTCGTGAGTATTTCGAGTGTGCGCATTGTAACTTTATTTTTCGTCATTCATCATGACCCCCAAGAAAGTGATTCCCGGTGCGAGTGAAAAGAAGAAGCGGGCTCGTGGCATGCTATTGAGTGATATCGCAAAGGAATATGGCTGAAACCCGTCTACCATCGGTACGATATTGAAGCAGAAGGAGGCCTGAAAAGGTACACTTTTATAATTTTTAAAGGGTTTAGGGGTAATACTGGGGGACTTGGAACGAATCAGGCCTTTTACACTTAAAATGCTACTCAACTTACGAAAAAAATCAGGTTACGAAACCACTTCTGGAATGGATTAATTTCGTAAGATCAGGTATGACTGTATATATATATATATATATATTCTGAACTGCAGTTTAGCACAAAGTCCCACTGGTTATCTTATAACTGTAATGGTAATTCATTCATTCATTTTCTGAACCGCTTAATCTTAATTAGAGTTGTGGGGAGGCTGGTGCCCATCTCAGCCGTCTTTGGGCGAGGGCAGAGTACACCCTGGGCAGCTCACCAGGCCATCACAGGACCAACACTCACACAAGCTTTCACACACATTGATTGATCGATTTGGAACGGCTAATTAGCCTACTGTGCATGTTTTTGGACTGTGGGATTAAACCCGAGTACCAGGAGGAAACCAGCAATCTCCACACAGAAATGCCCTAGTGGAAATCGAACCTTTCTGGCTGTGATGCAAAATTCATTCATTCATTTTCTGAACCGCTTATTCCGAATAGTGGGGCCGGTGGTGTAGTGGTTAGGGTGCTATGCTCATAATCGGTTGGTTGTGTGTTCAAATCCCAGTTAGACCTTGACTGTGCTAAGACCACTGGGAATGGTTGTAACCACAAGTGTGCCTCTGTTCACCCAGCAGTATAAATGGGTACCAGTAATAAATAAATAAATAAATTAATTAATTAATTTAAAGTACTGGAAAGGTAACCTGCGATGGACTAGTGTCCGATCCAGGAGAAGTTGAGCCTGATGAGCCACTAGGCTCCGGTGTAAAAAGCCCAACAGACTTTACCTTACTCATAATTAGGGTCACAAGAAGGTTGGCACCTTTGGCGAGGGCAAAGTACACCCTAAACAGCTCACCAGGCCGATATATCTTTCACTATGGGGAGAAACGGACACTATGGGCAGGGCAGGTTGACAGTTATTTTGACAGTATATTGCAGACAGCAATGTCTCTCCCGATAGTGAAAGATATGGCCGATCTTTGACAACTCAATTAGCTGCACTGGGGGGGGGACAGCTGTGACAGTTATTGACAGTGGGGCTTGAACCCCCAACCTTAAGGTCAGTAATCTAGCACCTTACCACCAGGCTACCACTGCCCTGTGATGTGTGATGTGTGATGCGTGATGCATGATGATTGGGACAAAACATCACCACAATGGCAGGTCTTGTGGGTTGCTCTTGATATGCAGTGGTAAGCATGAACTTACCAAGAGTGCCCTAAGAAAGAACAACTGAACAGGGTCAATGGCACCCAAGTTTAACTGATGCACATTAAGAATGAAGGCTATATCTTCTGGACCAATACCACAGAGACTGAAGCAAATAAATGTAAAAAACGGAATCGGAATTAAAAAAGGAAATAAATTATGCTGGGAACAGTGGGAATTTACTAGTCAAAGTACCAATGCATACCTGTGTCCACCACCAAAAACATCTAAAATAATCACAAGCATCAGAAGTCTCAAAATGGACAAAGGTGGCTTGGTCTGAGATCACTTTTTTTTTTCTGTGAAGCGGACAGCTGGGTGTGTGAGTTGCTTACCTCAGAGATTACTACAGGATGTATTATGGAAAGAAGGAAAGTCAAGAAAAGCAGAAAATCCATCCATCTTCTGGCACTTATCAGAGGGTGGGTCGTGCAGACAACAGGTCTAGGAGGTAAAGCTAGGCACCCCCCTCCATGGCAATACTCTCCATCTCCTCTTGGGAAGCCAAAGGTGTTCCTAGGTCAGACAGGGCATATAATCCCTCCAACAAGTTCTGCCCCAGGTCTGCCCTGGGGCCTCCTTCCATTTGGATGTGCAATTCATCTATATGTTAATTTGACATGTATCAGCTACTTTAGCAGTATTAAGCTGGTGGTTTTACCATTATAGCTGATTGATGGTACAGTCCTCTCTGAGATTTAGTAAAAATGTTCTCATCTAGAATATGATACTTATGAGTATTCTGACTTTTTTTCTCAGCAGAATAAAAGATGATAGATTGACACTGGCACAATTGCCTCATAGGCTTCGATTCCCGGGCTGCGGTGGTTTTGTGTGAAGTTTGCACATTGTCTTCATGATTACGTGTTTTTTTTCCAGGTACGCTGGTTTCCGCTGACAGTCCAAACACATGCACATTAGGCTAACTGGCTGCTGAAAATTGACCCGGGGTAGCAGAATCAGAATAATTTATTGATTCCGGTGGAAAGTGTGTATGACTGTGTGAATGGTTTCAAGTTTTATTGTACAGTAGGCCCTGGACTATTCGCGGTTTTGCACTCGCATCCCTGAATATTTGCGGATTGCCGAGTAACTGTCGCATTATTCAAATTCAGCCAATGGCTGTTCTTCCTCCTGCTGATTGGTTGAGATGATGTATACGCCCCTTTTTTCTCATTCGCACATAAATTGTCAAAGTGCATTTTTTAGTATGTTTTAATTACCAGTTAATCTCTATGATGCCACTCAAACGCTGTGCATCTTCTCTGGCAAAGCACCAGAAATAGTTAATGACGTTGGATGTCTCTGCTGAAGAAATAAGATTTTCTCCTTAAGAAACGACAGTTTCCTCTGAAGTGCCTGAAGAGGAATAATCATCTGAACTGTTGTAAAGCACTGGAGTATTAAAGTCTTTTTCAATTATTATTCCAGTACAGTACCTAAGTTAATGTTTAGAATGTTTGTGTGTGAGATTTTATGTAATGTGGTGAAGCATGTTTATTCTTTTGTTTTGTTTATCCAATTTATTACACTTTATATTCTTTTATGTTCTTTTTGTTATGGTCTGTGTTTTGGGGGGACTTTGATTTTGGCGGCAGTGTTCTCTAACTGTTTTATCCCCGCTCCAGCCAAGGAGTGTAGCCGACCTGCTCGGATGGCAGTAGCTCACACCTGAATTCATTCCTCTCATCTACCCCCAATAAACACAACCACGCTCACCTCCACGTCAGAGGATTAACTTACATCACGTCACTGCTGCCCTGTGTTCTCTAACTCTGCTTTCTGCCCACTCCGGCCGAGCTGCTCGGGCTGATTGCAGTAGTTCGCACCTGAATTCACTCCTCTCATCTACTCCCTATAAACACAAACCGCACGCTCACCTCTGCGTGAGAAGATTGTCTCAAATCACGTCCCTGCTTCTCTGTGTTCTCTCTGGCTCCTGGTTTCCCAGTGTTAAATTTTTGTATTTCTTTTCGTCACCAGTGCTGTAGTTAAAATGCTTTCCCTTTGAATAATAAATCCACTTTGTGCCATCTCACACTGCCTCCTGCATTCTGGGTCCGGCTGAAAGTTCATTACATCATTCCTTTTATAATATATATATATATATATATATATATATATATATATATATATATACATAAATGATTAAGTAAAAACTTTAATTTTGTACTGTGATATATATTGGTTATATATATTTTTATAATTTTATCAATAAATATCACAGTACAAAATTAAAAAGTTTTTACTTAATCATTACTTCGTTTTAGTACATTAATACTGTATTAATAAGTAAGACTCTATAGAACAGGGGTCACCAACATGGTACCTGCGGGCACCAGGTCGCCCACAAGGACAACATGAGTCGCCCATGAGCCTGTTCAGGGGCCGGGAACCGATGGCTTGCGAGCCAGACATGGCTCTTTTGATGACCGCATCTGGCTCTCAGATAAATCAGGTGGCCTTTCTTAACAGAATAACAAATACAAAATTTTGCTGTCCTTTAAATAAAAATACAGAAAAAAGCCATCAAATAAAACAAAAACATAAATAAATCTCACGCATTTCAATCTATACATCTATTTTCAATGCCACTTGTCGCTGTGGCGCGCAGCGGAGAGCCAATTCTTTCTGTACTCCAGTGTGTGGGCAGGGCCGATACCTTGAAACTCTAATTTTATTGGATTATATGCAACAGTCTGTGCGAGTTGTTTTTGGGTAAAGAGGTAAATTTCCCTCGTTTTGATCAGCTCATGTGCACGAAGCCAAGCAGAGCTGGCAAGCAAAACACAAATGGACAGAATGAAAAAACTTCAACCCGCAGACCAGCTGATTGCCTTGGGACACGCTTCCTGTCACATAAACACTGCAATGTGCGAGTCCAGTTGTATTGACCATGCTCCACATGTGCACGCGAGCAGTCCTTCTCACAGCTGAAAAGCATTAAGACCCACCAGCTGAACTTCAGCACGTATAAACCAGACTACAAAGCTATCAGCAAAACCATGCAGCACCAGAAGTCGCATTAATAGTAAGAAGTAGTTTTCTTATTCATAAATAGCTTTGTTATAACAATGTTGTTTAAAATAAATTCAGAGTCATATTTTACTCTAAAATTGTTGGTCTCAGTATTAAAAAATATATTTGGCTCTCAGAGGATTAGATTTTAATTTTTTATTTTTTTGGCTCTCTTAGTCAAAAAGGTCCCCGACCCCTGACATAGATGAATATCATTAATTATTACTAATAACATATAATTAAAGGTAAATTGGGCAAATTTGTTATGTCACAAGTGTGGATCGACCTGGTAGCCCTTCGCATTAAGTGGTACCCAAGAAATAGCTCTCAGTTTCAAAAAGTTTGGTGACCCCTGCTAATAGAATGTGTTTGAGAAGCATACTTTAACGCAGGGGTGGGCAATCTTATCCGCAAAGGGCCAGTGTGGGTGCCAGTTTTCACTTCAACCAAACAATAGCCACACCTTCCACCTGTTTCCACCAATCACTGATCATCAAAAGAAAAGAAAAGAAAAAAAAAACCCCAGATTGGACATTACTGTTTCAATTCTGAAGTGGAGCCATCTTGGTGAGATCACCTTGCTTTAAGTCTTAAACAGTAATGTGATCTCACCAAGATGGCCCCACTTCAGAATTGAATCAGTAATATCCAATCGAGGTTTTTCTTTTCTTTTCTTTTGATGATCAGTGATTGGTGGAAACAGGTGGAAGGTGTGGCTATTGTTTGGTTGAAGTGAAAACCTGCACCCACACTGGCCCTTTGCGGATAAGATTGCACACCCCCGTTTTAGCGCATCATACACAGGGTTTTACTTTCGGGTACAGAACTCATGGATTATCTTGATTCGCGGGAGGGGCCGGAACCGAACCCCCGCACGGGGGCCTACTGTACAAGTAACGACGGAACATCACTACCGGACATTAAATTCTTGGACAATGGTTGTGTGTCTGATAAACTGTTCAGGGTGTTCCCCGCCTTTAGACAGTTTCGGTTGAGATAGCTACAGCATCCCAGGGACCCTACTAGGATTAAGTGATTTGGCAGATAAACGAGTGAGTAAAACCTGATAAATATCTCAAATTAAGTTTTAAATTTTTTTTTTATTGAGCTTATGTGGTACACGTTCAACATGAAGTGCAGCATATGACAGCATGATGGCTTAAAAACACAGGCTAACAACAACAGCAACAACAACAACAACAACAAATATAATAATAATAATAATAATAATAATAATAATAATAATAATAATAATAATAATTATAATAATAATAATAATAATAATAATAATGAAAAAGGAAAAAAGGCCCCAAAACAAGGAGAAGAACACATAATTTGATTCTCTGTCCAGTTTGTACACTTTAAGGCTCAGTTATGCCACCTATGGGTTAAATATTATTTATTTTTCCCCCTTCATAAAAATGCATGATTTGAGTTGAAGACATCACTTTTAGCAAGGACTCGGAATCAGTGACAAATCTGGTCACAGTGCATTCATACTTTGAAAATTTAGACATTTCAGTGAGAAACACGAAGGGAAAAACGTAACACTTGACATATATCTTGTAAAAACAATTTCGGTACTAGTATGCATGGTCTACAAAGCAAATGTACATCATTCATATTCTCAGCCGCATGTACATTCAGCAGGAACACTTCAGAGGCAGGGTAAGGATGGCTGGAACAGGACATGGTGAAGGATTCAATGACACACCTATTGCATGATTAAATACTGGGTGCTCATACAGATGCAGTCTATTATTATTCTTATTTTCTTGTATGGAGAAGTATTCTAATAAATAAAATGTAGGTCATATTATCAGTACTGTTTTCAAAATTCTTTCCCCGTATTTACTTTGTCCCCTTCAGAGGGAAAATGTGGAGGGGAGACTGAAATGTACACTGCTGTGAGTGAGAATTTCCTACATGGTATATATCTATTGTTATCTTTACAGAAAAGGTGTTGCTCCCTTGTCATGCAGTGTCATTGACCAGTGCTGGACCAAGTTAGCCCGGAGATCTGTAAGCATGTGTTGTAGGACGGAGTGAACATGTGTTTGTTAGAAGGTGATTTCTGCAGGGCTCAGATGAAGTTATGTCCGTTTTGGTAACTGTGGTGCTGTAGTCTTAAGCAACGTCTCCAAAATGTCCTTTGTTCCACCTGGTTTAGGTGGGACTGCTCCAGCAAATATGAAGACACTAATCCTACAAATATATGGGTTAAAGCTTGAGATAATTTTCTATAAGGCATAAAGTAACATTAGAGCAGAATGCAGTAGGACATGAACAATGTAAATGGTGAATATATATCACTGTATCAGTTTATCAACACCAAAGCATGACATACAACAGCATGTGTCCGTGAAGGCACCGAGGTTTACACACATTTACAGAATCATACAACAATGCCATATACTGGAAATGCCATGCAAAATTATTGCATTTATTAGTCTCTAAAACATGCTGGGACAATATTTGACAATAAGAAATATAGTAAACCTTTCCTACGAGCAGTCTGTGTCTGTTAATTATACAAAAGCAATTAGTAAAACATAATGGGTTAAATAAAAATAGATTTATCATTAAATCCATCAGTATATCTGAAAACACAAAAGTAAATGAATAGTACACAAATTAATAAAATTGTCAATGGTATCAATGACTCCTTCCACAGAGCAGCATGGTGGCTGTGTGGAATTTGAATGTACTCCCAGTGCTTGTGTGGGTTTCTTCCAGGTACTCTGGTTTCCTCCCACAAGTCCAAATACATGCACATTAGGCTAATTGGCTGTTCCATCAGTGAGTATGAATGGTTGTGTGTATGTTGGTGGTGTGAGAGATTGGCACGCTGTTCAGGGTATTCCCTTTGCCCAGAGATTCTAGTCTCCCTGCAACCGCTGTAGATTCAGGTGGCTTGGTGAATGAATGAATAAATGAATCTGATTTATTTAAAAAAAAGTCAGTGGATGTTTTAAAGAAAAGTAAACTTATGTCTTCTTCTTCTTCTTCTTCTTCTTTTACTTTCGGCTGTTCCCTTCAGGGGTCGCCACAGCAAATCATCCGCCTCCACCTCACCCTGTCCTCCGCATCTTCTTTTCTGACTCCAACGACCTTCATGTCTTCCTTCACCACATCCATAAATCTCTTCTTCGGTCTTCCTCGAGGCCTTCTGCCTGGTAGTTCCAACTTCAGCATCCTACTGCCAATATACTCACTATCCCTCCTCTGTACATGTCCAAACCATCTCAATCTAGCCTCTCTGACTTTGTCTCCAAAACATCTTACGTGGGCTGTCCCTCTGATATACTCATTTCTGATCCTATCCATCCTCGTTACTCCCAGCGAGAACCTCAACATTTTCATCTCCGCTACCTCCAGCTCTGCCTCCTGCCTTTTCCTCAGCGCCACTGTTTCTAAGCCATACAACAGCGCTGGCCTCACCACCATCTTGTACACTTTAAAGAAAAGTAAACTTATGTATGTATTTATATTCGACAATACATGTGGTTTTTATTTGCCACTCGCCCTGTAAGTCTCCTGAAACAAAGCTCTAATTTCCTGCGATTAGCTGCAGTAGGCTGTATTACTACTTCTGCACACCAGAGGGCACTCTGCTTCTTGTACTGTACAGGAAAAAGCAGTGTCTCTGTGAAGGTTTACTTCAGCAGTCGAATCTCCAGTGCAGCACTTCCCCCCTCCCCCCATTACTTATTGTCAAAGCAATATGAAGCAAAACCAAAAGAAAAAAAAAAAGTTATTTCAGAATGTTCAGCATGAACATTATGAGAGACGGAAAATATTTATTTCCAGAGCATCTCTGAATGGGATTTAGATGCAGGCAAAATTGACAGGGGTTAGGATGACAGCTTGTAGCGCTTTGGAGCATTAGCAAAGCGGTACATTAGTTCGCAGTCAGCCAAACAGAGGTGAGACTGGCTTTTGCCTTACCTGTATCACTCTTCGCCATCTTCTGGTGTGATTTCAGTCTCTTTGTGGACCACTACTTTGGTCACTGACATGTCAGGGTGCTGCTCTTTGGCTTCTTTAATGGCCTGAGCCAGGGCCTGGCCCCAGTGGCACCCCATAACGGCAACACAAAAAAGTGTAGGAACGCAAGTGATGAGAGTACGTCTTTTACAAGTGATGTAAAGTGGAAGTAGTTTTTACTGTTTGTTGAGAAAATGAATAACTAGAGAGTGAAACTGCAAAAGAATTGTATCAAAGGTACAGTTTTAAAAAGCGGTTGTTCAGTGTGAATTAATGGTGCGATTCTCACCTCATCGTGGTCGATGTCTGCATCCCCTGAGATGACAATACGCTTCTCAATCCTGGTTTCTGAAACACCACCCTTCACAGTCTACGGCAGAAGAGATCGCATTTAATAATGTTAAAAATAGCACACTGACGACAAACTAAATACAACTCTTTGGTGTTAAAATATTTAGGAAACAAATTAATGATGGTCTCATCCCTCAATAATCAAAGAAGGAGCAGTTAACCATTTTGTATCTTGTTTCCTGGGTCAATCTTCACTCTCTCTCTCTCTCACACACACACACACACACACACACACTAACATTAAGTCACACATAGACTTTCTACCCTCACTCAAACACTACAGCTTATTTTTTGGGACTTTACCCATTTTTCTCCCACCCTCTTGCCAGCGCTCCCTTATCAACCAACGGCTACCAACGGCTACTAACAAGTCAGTATTATACGCCCATTTCACTGGACTACGACATGCAAGGATCGTAGCGGAAAGGCGCGGAACGCAGTCTACGGAAGAGCTTCGGCATTTTTACATGGAAAATGGGTGAAAATCCTACGGAAAAGTGGAAATTCTTAAACTCTCGGAACGTTCACAGCATGTGCGGAACAGGTACGACAAAGTACGCCCAAGTGAACCCACGGAACACTCACGGAATTTTTTTCCCGTGAACATGCTTTTGAACATGTTCAAAAGCACGTTCGTGGAATATTTTGGCCTGCCGAAAGCATACGGAAGTGGAGGAAGACTTGAGGAATAACTACGGAATGACACGGAAGAAGAGGGAATAATTATTGCGGAACGTTTGCGGATGGCAACATTTTTGCTTCCGTCAGTCTGCCGCGCTCCAGTGAAATGGGGGTATAAAGTCACATATGTACTGCTGAGACTCTTGAAAGCAGAGCCAACTGTATTTTTTTTTTTTTTCAAACAGCTGCTTATGCTTCCTCAAACTGCAGAATAAAACTCTTACACTCTTCAACAGTTGTCCAGTGGAAGAATATTCTATCCTTTCCATCCCAACCACAATCCATTTGGCTCCTGGACAAAGCGGTTAACACATCAGGCTCACAACAAGAAGGTCCTGGGTTTGAGTCCCAGTCCCGGCCATTTCTGTGTGGAGTTTGCTTGCTCTTCCTGAGTGTGTGTGGGTTTTCTCCTGGAAATATGGTTTTCTTCCACAGTACAAAGCCATACTGAGTAGGCTGATTGGCTATTCCAAATTGCCGCTGGATGCATTTCTGAGGAATTTTGCGCGTGCGGTGATGGTCTGGCGAGCTGTTGTATCCTGCATTCGCCATGTATTGGCTGAGTTAGGTTCCAGCCTCTTCACGACTCTAGTAGAGATTAAGAGGTTTGGCAAATGAGTCAGTGAGTGGTCTCCGCCATTGTTCAAGTTATGAAATCTAAAAGACGCTCTTACGTTTAATCTATGTCACGTATTCACAGTATATTCATACGGAACCCTTTGAACACGAGTGCTACGGTTGTATACGGCACATCTGTCGGATGATTTATTAAGCACTATCAGGTGTCCGACAGAAACGGCACTGCTTCTCTGTTGAGTCTCTCGGGTTTTCTTCTTCATGTCATCTCAGGGACTTTTTTTCCTTTTCACTGTTGCATCTGGTTTGCTCATTAGGACTCTATATCCAGATTTCTGTGACTACGTGACAAGGTTTATTGTTAAAATTGCAACAGAAGGGAAATTGAACTGAACTGAATAATATTCCACAGCTGAGATGAGCAAGGATGATTGGTTTCATGTACCATAATCCATCAAGCAGACACACAATCTGAGAGGGTGGCATCACTACATGCCCAAATCTAATGATACAAGCAACGGTATTTTATTTATTTATTTTTATTTTTTTGTATGTGTTCTTCTTATGGATAATATTTTTATTTCCATACAGCCCAGCAGGTACGTTCAATTAATCTACATGCCCATTTGAAAGTGAAACAGAAAGATTTCGAGTGTGCAGGCTGTACCTTAGTGATATGTGTGGTGGTTGTTGTACTGGTGGTTTCAGAGGTGATGGTCTGCGCACTCATCAGAATCCCTGGCTCTGTGTCACGGTCTGTGTCGCCCTGTCACCAAGACAAGTTGCATTAAACAGCTGGACAAAATGCCAGTCACACATTCCAGTTTATCCTCGATCATAACTGTTTTACCCCGACCTCCAGAGTTTCATTCATTCATTCATTTTCTGAACCACTTAATCCTAATTAGGGTTAGGGGGAGGCTGGTGCCCATTTCAGCCAACTCTGTACAAGGGCAGAGTACACCCTGGACAGTTTGCTAGGCCATCGCAGGGAAGAAACATGCTGAAGGTTATGCAGCTACTCTTTACGAAAGTCAGCAATGGTTCATTCACATAAATCTCTCACTACAGACAGCGAGAGACATGGACGGCCTTTGATAACCCAGTTAGCTGCACACGGGGACAGGGGTAACAACCCGTTGATAGTATGGCTTGAACCCCTGACCTCAGCACCCTATCACCGGGCCACCACTGCCCCACCTCCTGAGTTTCACCTTTTCCTAATTATCTGATGTGTATGTCCAAACTAACATACCATTGCTCTCTGTACATTTACTGACTGTAATCTATTACTGTGCGGAATATATCACTCACCCGATTTCCTTCGGTTAAGGGAAAGAGACCACAGCAGGACCAGATGTTAATTGGGTGGTGAATCATTCACAGCACAGTGGGGACAAAGAATGGCAGTTTATGTATAGTGCTGGAATACGGTACAGTCGGCCCACTACTTACGAAATTAATCCGTTCCAGAGCCTTTTCCGTAGCCGGGAGTTTTCGTAAGTAGAGGCGCATTTTAAATGTATAACACATGATTCGTTCCAAGGCTCCCAAGACTACCCCATAAACCCTTTAAAAATTATAAAAGTACACTAATTTTGTATGAAATATGTGTTAAAAGTAAAACAAAATTATTATTAAAATTAAACCATTTAAATTAAAAATTAAACCATTTAAACATTTTATTAACATATTAAACCATTTTATTAACATATTTATTAATTAAGCCATTATTAAACATTTTTATTAACGAACATACACACGCACACACACACACACACACACACACACACACACACACACACACACACACACACACACACACAACACTATCTCTCTTTCTCTCTCTCTCTCTCTGTCTCTCTCTCTCTCTCTCTCTCTCACACACACACACACACACACACACACACACACACACACACAGACAACACACACTTGTGGTGCGCTCCGCTGAATGCGGGCTCCGTCCACACGCAGGACGCCAGAGCATTTTAGGTTGGGGAATTCAAAGCGCACTCCCTGCTTGACAGATTGGAGGTGCAGACTCAACTTTAACTTGTTTCCTTGAGGGATCGGAGGTCCAGATGAGCCGAGTTTTGCTCACATTTGGCAGAGCGCGCCACATTTATTTACTGAATTAAACAACTTAAAAAACAAAAAATAATCTGCAATGAGCTCTCTTGAAAGAGAGTTAAGCCTCCTTTCATCTCTGACTGACTCTACGCAGTCTCTTGCTCTCTCGATCTCTCGCTCTCTCTCTCTCTCACACACACACACACACACACACACACACACACACATACAGTCTCTCTCTCTCTCTCACACACACACGCACACACACACACACACACACACACACACACACCAAACTCTGTCTCTCTGGTTGAACCTGAGTCCTGTTCAACTCTCCTTCACGCGTGTGACAAACAGGAAGTATGGGTACAGGAAGTATGGGTACATGTCAGCTCCCTCCTGGCCAATGGAAGGCCAGCAGGGCGGGATGTTGGGAGACAGCCAATGAGAGAGCAACTAGCTCATTGTTTGAATTTTGAATGGCGTGTTGAATTTTTGAATGGTGCATTTGGCGCGTTACGTAAAAAGAGGTTGTTTTCGTAAAAAGAGGATGAAAATTTGGGAAAACGTTTTTCGTAACCTGGATTTTTCGTACTCTGAGGTGTTCGTAAGTAGAGGGCCGACTGTACGTGTAAGATGTGTAGTAGCACTGTGTGTGTGTGTGTGTGTGTGTGTGTGTGTGTGTGTGTGTGTGTGTGTGTGTGTGTGTGTGTATTTGTGCGTGTAGGGGTGTTTTACACACTGTATGCACTTGCTGGCCAATTTATGAGGCCTGCTTAGCCTGCTGGTGCACATTGCGGGTGTATAGTTGAGTATAGCTGATTTTCCCTGGCACAATGAGTTGATCATCTTTAAACCCTTCTTACTTATTAATGACGATGATTATTGATCATAGTTGTGCCTTCTTATATCAGCACAGACACACGATCCAAATTAAAAAATAACAAAATCTGATTCGAGCATCTCTAATGTACGTTTTGTACGTAAGGCATCTCCTATACACGTTTTGTCAGGGCAGTAATATGCGGTGGTAAAGATGCTGGATCACTGATCCTAAGGTTGGGGCTTCAAGCCCCACTCACCACGGGTTGTCACTGTCCCCCCAGTGCAGCTAACTGGATTATCAAAAGCTGGCCATGTCTCTCACTGTCTATGATGTGAAGCTGTAAAAGAACCATTGCTGACTTTCAACAAGTGTAGCTGTAAAGCCGTCAGCGTGTTTCCACAGTGCGATGGCCTGGCGATGTCCAGGCTGTGATCTGTCCTTGCCCGAAGTTGGCTGGGATGGGCGCCAGCCTCTTCACGACCCTAATTAGGATTAAGCGGTTACGGAAAATGAAGGTCTGAATACTTTTTGTCAAATTCTGTGAATATCACCTCACAGTGTGTTAGATGTCTGCTCTGTGTGCGTATTGAATACAGCTGTGTTGATACAAAAGCCTGGATCTCAAGTTGGGAATCAAATAAAGTAGATGAGAACAAGCTGCATGTCACCATTTCATCAAACCAGCAACAAAGACCATTTGTGCTACCAATAGGCAAAGATCAGGCACTTTGAAATATAGGCTCTAGACAGGTGAATAAAAGACGGAGTTGTTTGGCCACTGTCATACAACACATGCTTTTCAGGGTAGGAACCTCATACCAACTAGGACACATGGTGGTAGAATGGTTCCGGGTTGTTTCGCTGCTTCCAGCACTGAGCAGCTGTAGTCATTGACTCAACTATGAATTCTGCATCATATACAGGTAAACGAGTGCAAAAAATAATATATCCTTAAGTAGAAGTTGAATTGGAGATGGAACTTTCAACAGAATAATGATACTGAGCACATCCTCCAAGTAATATCACAAAAAGAGCAAACAGGGTTATGCAATGGCTGATTCAAAGCACAGATTTAAACCCAATGAAATGATGTAGGGAGTTTGAAAAGAGCAGTGCATGCAAGAAAATCCTCAAACATTTTGCAACTGAAGGAAGAGTGGTCAAAAAAAAAAAAAATTCAGCAAGCTGGAGAGACTGGAGGATAATTATGCAAAATTCCAAAAAGTTATTTTTTTCTAAAACGGGAAATACTAGCATCTGAGGCAAGTGTATACAGCGATTCCTCACTTTCCACGGTTAATGGGGGCTGAGACCCCCCGCGACAACCAATTTCCCTGAAGTAGGACCGACCCCCCCCCCCCCCCCCCCCCGACTGATGTACTGACATGTATATGTGTATATAATATCAATAACTACATATTCAACGCTATAAATGCTTATAACAACAATTAAACGTTCAAAAATAATGCATAAGATGTAAATAAAATATAAATACACACACACATACAGATGCGCGTGCACACACTCAGATGCGTATCTCACAAAAATGTAAGTAGTTTTGTTGGGTTGCTTTTTGTTTTTGTTTTTGCATAAATGGTCTTGTTTTGCACCACAATTGCAAGCAATTCTCACTGTGAAAAAAGATTGTTATGCCTATTCTATTTTTTTTTCTCGTAAAAATTAGTTTATCCCATCTGCTCAAAACAAATGGAGGAGGGACCTAAATTTTCAGGATTGTGATAGTATCAATTGGAAAAAATATTATGAACTACCATTTTTGGTCATGCTTGACACATGTTTGAGATATTTTCAATATAAGATACTACACTGTATCCTGCCCGCCAACAAACATCTCGCCCAAATAAGAATTAAGGATTCTGATAGATACTCATTCTGTGGAACTGGTACAGAATCTATACTTCATTTGTTTGTTGAATGTGAAGCTGTATTCCAATTATGGTTGGATGTGCAGCAGTGGTTGATCTCCTGTGGCTACTAGAATATTGATCTTCAACCTTCAGACATTGTATTTGGTGAGCTTGGTAAGTATGTCTCTTTAAACTATACTATATTAATCTCTAAATTTGTAATATACAAATGCAAACTTAGTAGTAACAGGAGACCAAGTGCTGCTGTAGTCAAAGCGTATTTAAAATATGTTATGGAAATAGAAAAAAAAAATCATTGAAATAACAAACAACAATTCTGATAAGTTCTGTGGTAAATGGGCAAGTTTATTGAATAAATTATAATGTGTCTTGTAACATGATTTGAAGGTAAACACAGTTCTGATATTTTTGTAACACCTACAATCTGAATCTACGAATTGTTTCTTTTATTATTATTATTATTATTATTATTATTATTATTATTATTACTATTATTTCTTTCTTTCTTTCTTTTCTCTGTTTAAAGATATTGTGTTTTGTAAAATATAAATGTGGTTCTGGAAATAAAAAGAGTTCATTTTCTGTAACCGCTTCATTCGAATTCGGGTCGCGGGGAGGCTGGTGCCCATCCCAGCCAACTAAGGGCAAGGGCAGAGTACACCCTGGACAGCTCGCCAGGCCATCGCAGGGCGGAAACATGCTGACGGCTTTGCAACCTACTCTTTTTACGAAAGTCAGCAATGGTTCTTTTACATGCCTCACACCATAGACAGTGAGAGACATGGCCGGCCTTTGATAACCCAGTTAGCTGCACTGGGGGGGTGACAACCTTGTGGAGAGTGGGACTTGAACCCCCAACCTTTGGATCAGCGATGCGGCACCTTATACTACTAGACCACCACTCCTTCCTAAAAATAAAAATAATAAAAAGAGAATTTTATATATATATATATATATATATATACACACACATATATATATATATATATATATATATATATATATATATATATATATATATATATATATATATATATACATATATATATATATATATATATATATATATATATATATATATATATATATATATATATATATACATATATATATATATATATATATATATATATATATATATATATATATCCTCCGTCTATCATAAAGGGGAGTGTGAGGTCACTGCTGAATAAAATGAACGAGCGGACAGCACTAGCCCGGAGTCAGAGGGATAATCCGAAGTGTAGTGTACTTCATGTAGACATGGCTCCATCAGGATATTCTTGATGATTACGTATCTATCGCAAGCAGTAAGCAGAAAGGAGGGTGGCTCACCATTCTCATCAATCAGTGTTGTAACCCCGACCACATAACCATCAAAGAGCAGAGCTGTGAACCGGACATTGAACTGTGTGTTTTTGGACCCAGATTGTCTCCCTACGGAATTCTCCTATATCATCTTAGTGACTGTTTATATTCCTCCTGCTGCCAATCCCACAGGTGCGTGCGACACTTCATGCCACAATAGCCCGGTTAAAGACGCAGCACCCGAGTGTTTTCATTGTGATGTCGAGCGACTTCAACCACGTCACCATAGGCACTACACTGCCGAACTGTGTTCAGTATGTGGACTGTCCCACCAGAGAGGAGAGAACTTTAGAAGCTGCTGTATGCAAATATGAAGGATACCTACAGCCCCACTGGGGAGATCAGATCACAACTTAATTTTCCTTTCTTCAGAGTGACCATGCTGAAATAGTGTTATAGTGAAATAGTTGAAATAGGGGATTACAAATACCTTGGAGTTCATATTGACAGTAAACTGGACCGGGTTAAGAACACTACCAAACTTTATAAGAAGAGCAAGAGCCGTCACTATTTTTTGAGGAGGTTAAAGTTGTGTAACATCTGTCAGACACTACTCAGGATGTTCTATGAGTCTGTTGTGGCCAGCACTATCCTCTAAGCTGTTGCATGCTGGGGCAGCAGGCTATGGATCGCAGACACAAACAGGCCGGTAATGCTGTGGGGATGGAACTGCACTCTGGTGAATGCTGTCCAAAATAAAGACAATATTGAACAATACCTCCCACTCACTTCACAACCTGCTGATCAATCACAGGAGTCGTTCAGTGAGAGACTGATACCATGTAAATGCTGTACTGAGAGACACAGGAAATCAATCCTACCTGTGAACATGAAACTGTACAAACATCTCCACAGAGCAACAACATCCACTGCCATACATTTACATTCTACTGTGTATCATATTAATAATACTGCACATATTACTGACAGGATTCATTCTCTGTTTATATAGATTTTAGTAACTTCTAAATAAACAATCACTGATTTTCTTCAAGAGTAGCTGCATAGCTGTCAGTGTCTTTCTGCCCTGCGATGGCCTGGCAAGCTGTCCCGGGTATACTCTTCCCTTGCTCAGAGACGGCTAAGATGGGCTCCCTGTGACCCTAATTCAGATTAAGTGGCTCAGAAAATAAATGAATGACTGTATATTTGTGTGTGTGTGTGTGTGTATGTCTGTCTTCCTTTCGGCTTTTTTCCCTTTTACTCGGGAGTCGCCACAGCGAATCATTTGATTCGCACATTTGATTTGGCATAGGTTTTACGTCAGATGCCCTTCCTGTCACAACCCTTTTAGCAAGGGACAGAAACACGCTGATGACTTTGCAGCCTACTCTTTACAAAAGTCAGCAATGGTTCTTTTACATGCCTCACACCATAGACAGTGAGAGACATGGCCCGCCTTTGATAACCCAGTTAGCTGCACTTGGGGGGACAGTGACAACCTTGTGGAGAGTGGGACTCGAACCCCCAACCTTTGGATCAGCGATCCAGCGCCCTATACCACTCGACCACCACTGCCCCTTGTGTGTGTGTGTATATGTATGTATATATACAGCGATCTCTCGCTACTTCGTGTTTCAGTTTCTGTGGCTTCGGTGCATCGCGGATTTTTCAAAAATATTGATTAAAAAATAAAAACATAAGGAAAAAGTTAAGGAAAATGCCAATTATGCAAAAAAAACCCCAAACAAACAAAAACAAAAAAAACAACCCAACAAAACTACAGTACTTACATTTTCATGTGAGGTGTGCATCTGTGTGCGCACGCACATCTGTATGTATGTATTTATATTTTATTTACATCTTATGCATTATTTTTGAATGTTTAATTGTTATTATAAGCATTTATAGCATTGAATATGTATTTATTGATATTATATACACATATACATGTATGTATACATCAGTCGGGGGGGGGGGGGGGGTGTCGGTGATCCTACTTAGCGGAAATCGGTGGTCGCAGGGGTCTCGATCCCCATTAACCACGGAAAGTGAGGGATCCCTCACTTATATATTTATATATATATATAAATAAAATGTGCGTGTGTCATTTTTCCTTATTTTTCTTTATTCAGACTTTTATCTCATTCTCAATTTGGAGCAACTCTGTGCACACAATTTCCTCCGGGATCAGTAAAGCATTCTGTATTCTGATTCTTATCCCTAGACACTATGCCTGTGTCTGCATGCTGTATTCTTATTCCTAGCAGCGTACCTGCACTGCCTCGTATGTTATGGTCTTCATCTCTGTGTGGATCACTGGCATTTCCTGTGCCTCCAGTCTCTCTGTCTCACCTGACAATCCACTGCTAAAGGTTATGACCTCTGTCTGAAGCACTGAAGACACCTTCAAAAAAAAAATAAATAAAATGATGCAATATTGTCTAAATGTTCTCTCTCAAACACACACATCATCACATCATACATTTTAAGGAGTGGCATGGATGAAACCAACAAAATCATCACCGTGTCAATAGCGCATATATATATATATATATATATATACATACACAGACGCTTCCCGACTTACGTTTTTAATTGGTTCCGGACGGCCGAACGTTAGTTGAAAGTGAACATAAGTTGTTACAGTGATGTATGACCTGTGAGTATGACGGCACTGTCTGTCTGTCTTCCTTTCGGCTTTTTCCCTTTTACTCGGGAGTCGCCACAGCGAATCATCTGATTTGCACGTTTGATTTGGCAGAGGTTTTTACGTCGGATGCCCTTCCTGTCACAACCCTTTTTTAGCAAGGGACAGAAACACGCTGACGACTTTCCAGCCTACTCTTTACGAAAAGTCAGCAATGGTTCTTTTACATGCCTCTCACCATAGCCAGTGAGAGACATGGCCCGCCTTTGATAACCCAGCTAGCTGCACTGGGGGGGACAATGACAACCTTTTGGAGAGTGGGACTCGAACCCCCAACCTTTGGATGAGCAATCCAGTGCCCTATACCACTAGACCACCACTGCCCTCGATGCTCATACTGCACTATACATACATACATACCATTACCGTATCTTGTAAAACACCC
Source organism: Plotosus lineatus (assembly GCA_024760905.1). Lineage (NCBI taxonomy): Eukaryota > Metazoa > Chordata > Actinopteri > Siluriformes > Plotosidae > Plotosus > Plotosus lineatus. Next base: position 24,718,487 of record CM045728.1, on the reverse strand, counting down.
CTAAATCAATTATTATAAACATAACATTGTAAAATAATATCAAATATATCAAATAATATCAACATTAATTTCAAATAAATTAAATTCAAGCAGAATAATTTCATATAGATATATTTTAATCAAATACACTATCAAATATAACCTTTAACACTCTCTCTGATGAGATCTTTCTGCTTGTAAATGGTTTCGATGGTCGACGGATGGTCACTTTACGTGAAGCTGAGCCGAGTCACATTAATATGTGAGGCGCTCAAAACCGAAAATAGTGTACTTGCTGTGCTTGGAACAAAGCGCAGGTTATACGGACTTCCGGCCTTTCAAGTGAGCAAGGGCGCCGTTGAACTCGTTTAGAACTCAGCCTGTACTGATGTGAATCACCAGCAGAGCGGAGAGTTCTCTTTCTTTTCTGGATTTGGGTTTTCATTCATTTTACAACTCTCTTTGCTTAACTGAGTTTGCATGGTAGATTGCGCTGATCCGAACAGATAGTTAATTCATCTCTGTGTATGAGACTTGCACCCATGCTAATAGGCTTACGCTTCTGAACCAACCATATTTACTTAGGGTTACAAAAGTCCGCAAAGCAGTGTAAACACAAAAATCACAGAAACGACGTCTCAACACAAGGGTAACACGCTATATATATATATATATATATATATATATATATATATATATATATATATATATAAAACTGAAATGGGAACAAGGAGGGGCACCTTCAGTCTGTCGTTTGTAAACAATGAACACGGTTTCATTACGTCATTGTGTAATTACGTCAGCATACTACGTAGGTACATCTAAACTCAAAATTTGACTTTTTTTTTTGAAAAACCCCCCGAAAAATCGAAAAAACGTAAAACGGATGAACGTAAGTTGGGGAGTGTCTGTATATATACACACTGTATATACATATACAGGGATCCCTCGCTATTTCGCGCTTCAGTGCATCGCTGTTTTTAAAAAACAAACAAATAAATATTCATCGAATATTTAAGGAATTTAAGGAAGAATAGGTGGAAAAGTTAAGGAAAATGTCACAAAAACAAGGCCAATTATGCAAAAAAAAAACCCCAAAAAAACCAAAACAAAAAACCCCCTAAACCAACACAAAATTAATAAAAACAACCCAAAATCTCCCATCAGGATACATTGTTGCATCTGTGTGTGCATGTGTGCACAGCCACACCCCCCTCTGCCGAAGCCTAGTATTAAGTGCACCTCAGGATAATGTTTAATCATATTTCATAGTTATGTTTATGATCTATCTTTCTGTAGATTTTATTCTATTTTTTTTTAAAATTCTATTTCTACTTGTTCTTCAATTTCATTTCACTTTCACGTTCAACCTCGGTATCTCCAGAAGTTTGCAAAACAAATGTTGGCAAGTTGCCACTGCCCCCGCAGAGCAGCTAACTAGGTTATCAAAGGCAGGCCATGTCTCTCACTGTCTATGGTGAGAGGTTCATGTAAAATAACCATTGCTGACCTTCGTAAAGAGTAGATGCATAGCCGCCAGTGTGTTTCTGCCCCTTGCTAAAGAGTTGTGTCAGAAAGGGCATCCGACTTAAAAACCTATGCCAAATCAAACACGCAAATCAGATGATTCGCTGTGGCGACCCCTAAAAAAAAGGAAAAAGCCAAAAGAAAAAGAAGAATAAGACCTCCTTCTGTTTCAATATCGTACTCATGGTAGACGGGTTTGGCCATATTCCTTTGTGATATCACTCGAAAAGATACGTTTCTTCTTCTCACTGTTTATGTGTGTGTGTGTGTGTGTGTGTGTGTGTGTGTGTGTGTGTGTGTATGTGTGTGTGTGTGTGTGTGTGTGTGTGTGCGCATGTTGACCAGATCTTCTTAGCAGAGATATAATCTTACAAATGTTTATGGAAGGTTAAAAGCCTGAGTCACGAAATAAAGCATAAAACAACAGTAATTCTGTCCTTTATATAAAAAGTATCATGGTGGATTCAGCTCTATAATAGGCATTGAGAGGTAGATGCATCATTCCTCTTAGGCAGTGATGTCCAAGATGGTGTCAGGTCAAGATGGTGTCCCTGTCCAAGATGGCATCAGGTGGACCCGTCCAAGATGGCGCTTGAGTGAAGGTGACATGAACAACAGCTCAGTTGTTAGCTAATGGGAGGCCGCAAGGCGGGATGTTTGAACGTCACTGATGGGAGAGCAGCTCGTGTATTGTTTGAATTTTTGAATGGCGCGTTTTAATGTTTGAATGGCGCGTTTGAATTTTTAAGATGGCGCACGTAACATGAACTTGTTTTGTATCCTGAGACAAAAATTTTAGGAAAATGCTTTCGTAACCTGAATTTTTCGTTTGTTGAGACTTTCATAAGGTGAGGTACAACTGTATACAGACACTCCCTGACTTACGTTCATCCGTTTTACGTTTTTTTTTGATTTTTGAAAAAAAAGTCAAATTTTGAGTTGAGACGTACCTACGTAGTACGCTGACGTAATGACCCAATGACGCTGCATTCATATATCAGTTATATAGCGTGTTACCCTTGTGTTAAGACATCATCTCGTGATCTTTGTGTTTACACTGTTTTGCGGACTTTTGTAACCCTAAGCAAATATGGTTGCATCTCCCATAATGCTTTTTGTGTAAAGGCCACAGTTACTGTTGTTTCATGAGATTTTTGTGTGTGCTCATTGCTTTTAACCTTCCATAAACATCTGTAAGATTATAACTCTGCTAAGAAGACGTGGTCAACACACGCGCGTGCACACACACACACACGTGCATGCGCACACACACACACACACACACACACAGACACACACACACACGTGCGTGTGATTTCCGGTTCGAGTGAAAAGAAGAAGTGGGCTCGTGACATGCGGTTGAGTGATATCGCAAAGGAATATGGCCAAACCCGTCTACCATCGGTACGATATTGAAGCAAAAGGAGGTCTTAAAAGGTCTGCTTTTATAATTTTTAAAGGGTTTTGGGGGTAGTATTGGGGGCCTTGGAACTAATCACACGTTTTACATGTAAAATGCGGTTCACTTTTACGATAAAGCCAGGTTAAGAAAAAGGCTCTGGAACGGATTAATTTCGTAAGGTGAGGTACCACTGTATTTCCAATCTTGCTCTTGTTAAAGTTCACACTGTAATCTTAATAACAGCACAACAGTGGAAACAAATGCTGTGTCAAGACTAATCATGTCATATTCGTCTCCGCTTTTAATGTTTATTTCAGTCTACTGTTAATAAAAACACAACACAATAATGAGACTACATGAAGTTCCCACCAGGTTCATCACATAGGTCCAGAAGTACAAAGAAATCAAATAATACTTTAATATTATTATACTGTGCCACAGTGCTTCAGCATAAAAGATAACTGAGTGTGCTGTTATCTGACCATCCATAAGCTATCAGGGTTCACAGGGGGAGCTGATTTTGGGCAACAGCCTGAAAAGGTCAGCACTTTATTACAGGGATGACAGACACTAATAACCGCACAGGGAGTACATGCAAATTGACATTAAAAGGCCAAAATTCTAACCCAGAACATTTGCTGAACCACTGTGTCTGTCCTGCGCTATTATCGAAAAGAATTTAACTTGGTGATGGGCCACATTGCACCACCCACTCACTCCCCAAATTGATTAACCGTACTAGAGTCGCAGGGAGACCAGAGCCTATATCAGCTGACAGTGGGTAAAGGTGAGGTACACCATAAACAGATCCCTAGACCATAGCATGGCATCTAACACAAACACACTGTTTACTCCATTTACTCTCATTTTCCTCAACCATTTACTCTTACGCCCGAAACTAGGGAGAACAAACCCCACCCTGGACCTTCTTGCCGGGAGGCAGACGCGCTTGACGCCACACTTTTGTTGATAATTTTTCTTTCATTGGACTGTGCAAAGTTAAACTTTTGAGTGACGTACCAGTTTGTCACTAGCACTTGAGTGTCAGTGTTAAACGACCCTTGCTCTGTAATTCAGTGTATCTTATCAACAGATTAATACGCGGGAAAGAGGAAGTGTCTGAGAACAAGTACTACATTATGTGAAGTTATAAGAGTGTGTGCATCACTGTACTACAAACACAGCTACTTTCTCACATTTTTAAATCTGACAAGCTCACGTCACTACCTCGCTCATTTCCAATTCATCAATATTCTTCTTCAGAATAATTTGTGCATAAAAAAACCCTCATTTAGAGATGTCAGTACAGCTCACTGATGCACACACAGATACTCCGTCACACTGGGACTACTAGTTCAAACAAATGAAGGACTGTGAGGGTAGGAATTGAACATTTAAAGCAAAATACTAGGTATTACCAGGTAGGCTTGTGGATTACGGGGTCAAAGAAGGGGGCACCACTAAAATTGTAGTTCTACCTCTTTACTGGGACCTTCAGCATTTCCGCTCTGTTCTGACATGATGAGGGAGCAGAGTGATATATTGGGTGACTGGTCTCCTGACACTGGCTCCTCATCATCAGTAGACAAAGAAAAACTCCCATCACCAGACTCGCTGTCACTGGACGACAGGGGTCGAGTGGTCATGGCAGTGAGAACGTTACCCACAGTGGATAGGGACCTGCCGAATTCAGCAGGTGTCACGCTGCCTGAATCGCTGCTGGCCTCGTCGCACTCTGCATCACTGTCTGATGTGGATTGAACTGAGACATGCACCGGAAAAATGAGTGCCTCTACCTGTGGCTTTTCCGATATGGTATATTGCTGTGGGTCAACTGCCTGTTCCTTTTCTGGAAGCTTCTCTGTATCTGCTGGCTGTTGAAGAGTTGTCTCAGGAACGGCAGCTGTCTACATTAAAACATAAAACAATGAAGATCAGTAACCATAGTTAAAAATAAGCCCATGCCATTTGAACAAACAAACAAATAAATAAATAAGTGCACAGTGTTTAGCGTAAACAAATGAGAAAAACAAACAAACAAAAAAGTTTTCTTTCAGTATTGGCCGTTGGGCAAACATAATAACATTCATAATGGTGAAATAATAATTTCACAGAGGCGCCCTTTCATACTTCTAAAGAGCCTTGATAAGGCACACAATGTCTTATTAACGTTTTTAAAGAAATACTCAAAACCCAAATCTAAGGGAAGTCCAACAACAATTACTGGCACAGGAAATGGTTCTATAAAGTCTTTAGTCAAAAGCATTTGTTAATTTATGCAGAGTGTAAAAATTGCATTATATATGCATTAGAAAGTAATTAAATATTCGATGAGATTTTGAAGTTAACGGCTGTCCTTTGAAATTTCTAAACAGGTTTTATATTTACTGCACATATGAACCACACTCAGTCAATAAATACATTATTAACAAGTGTTCACAAAACAATACAAGAATTACATGTGGCTAATTTTGCCATTTTAAATAAAAAAAGCATCTACTGCTTCTTCTGGTACTAAAAACAATAAATCTATCAGTAGGGAATAGAAGGACATGAAATGGCTCATAGACAAAACAGAACAAGGACAAGAGGACACATTGGCCAATAAAAGCATGCAGTAGGCTAGGCTGAAATAGCTCTGGGGCTAATAAAAGGTCACATTAAACCATAGCTATTTTTCATAAAGCATTAAATATCAGTATATCATTGGCAGCCTTAAAAAAAAATCTACATTGTATACTTATATAATATCTGCTCGCTATGGTGCTTGTACCAAGCAGTAATCACTAGAATGCCGTTTTTAGTGTAGTCCACCTTAAGGATGGCCCGCGTTTGCCCAGTAGTTGTTGAGGAGGTCCAGGTGCGAGAACCGATCTGTTCATGAGCAGACTTTAACAGAGCAGTGAGCTCTGGAGACATCTCATCGAAAGTAGGCTTAGGCTGAGCACATAGCCACAAAAGCCAGACACACACACACACACACACACACACACACACACACACACACACACACACATACACACACATACACACACACACACACACACACACACACACACACACACACACACACGCATGCAAAGGTTTAAAATGAACACACTCCCGCACACGCAAAGACCGAGAACCAGAGAGGAAGAGAGAGAGAGAGAGAGAGAGAGAGAGAGAGAGAGAGAGAGAGAGCGAGTGAGAGAGAGAGAGAAAGAGAGAGGGGGGGGGAGATAGAGAGAAGGGGAAGTGAGGGGGTGAGATAAGAGAGAGAAAGAGTGAGAGAGTAAGGGTAGCGACAAAGGGCGGGAAGAAATAGGGGGATAGAAAGAGAGAAATAGGGAGAGAAAGACACGGAGAGAGTGACACACAAACACACACACATACACACACACACACACACGCAAACGTTTAAAATGAACACGCACACACAAAGACAGAGAAACAGAGAGAGAAAGAGAGAGAGAGAGAGAGAGAGAGAGAGAGAGAGAGAAATGGGGAAAGAAAGAGAGGGAGAGAGAGATGTGGAGAGAGCGAATGAGAGAGAGAGAGAGAGAGAGAGAGAGCGAATGCGAATGAGAGAGAGACAGAGAGAGAGAGAGAGAGGGAAATAAAGAAAGATAGAGAGGGGAAGACAGGGGTGAGATGAGAAAGAGAAAGAGTAAGGATAGCGACAAAGAGGGGGAAACAGAGAGTGACACACACACACATACATACACACACACACACACACACACACACACACACACACACACACACACACATACACACACACACACACACACAGACAGAGCGAGAGAGAGAGAGAGAAATAGAGACAGACATACCATTTGTTAGAAAACAGACACAGGAAACTTGGAAGACAAGGACACCTGACTGGAATGTTGCGCTGAGTGAAGCTTTGAGCCATTTGGTAAAATTGAGCATATTCAGTTTGGGTTATTCATAAGAGAGCCAATTAATCCCTTATTTTATACTGAGCCCACAGACAGCAGCAATAGAACTCGTTGATTCAATGGTTCAGGTGACCAATCACTCAAACACATAATAAAACCCGGGGAAAAAAAAAAAAAAAATCACTGTCAATTTCTTTAAATGAATGAAGCCGCCATTTAAACTCACACAGACCACTCTAATTAAGATATGGTTGCTTTCCTTTTCATTACTGATGAATCTCAGATCACAACAGCCCTTAAAAGAGTGGCGTTACATCAGTCTCCACTGGGAATCAATTCCCTCTTATGAATAGATCCCTCATCATTCCACATCAAGCAGCATAAACATCAGAGGAAACATAAAAGGAAAAGAAAGAAATCTGCCATTTCTTCAATCTGTGACTGAAGCCAAAGACATTAATTGCGTGACTGGCAGCAGGAAGCCTGTTAAAGGAAAAAAAACATAAGTGGAAGGGAAATAAAACAAAAATAAGCTGGCTATTTGTGTGTTAAAATGAAGCGGGTCAAAGCGAGCAGGAGTGACATCAAATTCCACCGTCTGGTATTTGAGTCAGGAAATAAAAAGAAACTCACTAGACAAGGAATACATTGAAGTTTTAAAATAATAATAATAATAATAATAATAATAATAATAATAATAATCATGATGATGATGCAAAGCACTGGCTTTTAAGTAATTTGCTCAGTTGAATTATTTTGGAAAGCCAGGCCTGGGAAGCTGGAGGGTGCCGAGTGCAAAGCACAGTGCCGGAAGTATCAGTGTTGATGTTATAACTACCACTCTGGATGTTGGCGAGGTTTTGGTTAGATACAGGCCAGGGCTGGGGCTCACACCCAATTCCACTGACTTCGATGGAGATTTGAGTGGAGATCTAAGAGGGGACCTGAGAGGGGATCTGGGTGTCGGGGTCATTTCTTCCCTCTGTGAGGAATCTGTACGTTCAGCCTTTTGCGTTTCTTCAGTTTCCTCACTGGTGCGGATAGCCACTACCCTTTTCACAATGCCTAAAGACTCAGAGGGAGAAGGGGTCCTTGCTTCGTTAACTGTGATCACCGGCGCTGTTTGGATGTCTACGCCTGTCAGGACCTCAGGCACGTGCTTATCGGTGGAGACTGGTATGATCTTCACATCTGTGGTGCTCACACGATCTGAAATCATCTTCTCGACTGTAAGAGTCGGGGAAGGGAAATCGTCTTCTCTGGTGGTGGTCACGATCTTCCCTGTCGTCGTGTCGTATGACTTGCCGAGCGCAAAAGCCTTATCACGTACTTCCTCCTGTATTGCTGATGCTTTTTTGAGAGCTACGTCTCCCAAAGCGTCGTCAGGAGTAACAGTGTTAGTAATGCTTCCGACTTTGTAGCTGACTATGTTTTTCTTTTCAGGTACCTTCGGTGGAACCTTGTTTATAATAACCCAACCATCAGACTCCTACATATAAGATACAGAAAGGAATGTTAGGCACCCATGTAGGAGAAATGGAAGACACAGTCAAAGCCAACGTACATGTCTGCAGCTACGAACACACCCTGATCGATCTTTAAATGTACTTCTGTTTTATGCTTTATAAAACGTCATATACTTTGCTTTCTTTTAAAGACTACACAACAAATCAGGCCTTACTGAATATTCAGGACTATTCTGATGATCAGGGGAAATTTTAAAGGCTTCCAAATTATCAAAAATTGTAAATTCACCTACCACATCCTCATTCCTGTCCTCCAGAGTGTCCCGTTGGTTTCTACTGCTGGCAACCTCCTTTTGCTCAGATGCTGCTTCTGCGTCATCTTTGGTCTGGAAAAATTGAAGAAGGAGAATAATATTAGATGGTCCATTAAGTCAGCACATTGTGGAAATCCACAGTGTAATAATGGCCTGACATTTTATATTCCACTGTTATTTTAAATTACAGAATAAATAATTTTATCCTAACATGATTATGGTTTCAAACAGCAATAATACAATCCTTGGTGTAGCTATCAGCTTCAAGTGTTAATTAAGTAAAGAAAAATTGTAAGTATAATACTGTAAATCATGAGTCCAAACACACCTACCTGTAAACTATACCAAAATATAAATACATATGCAGAGTATACTTATGCATCTACTTAAATACAAATATACAAATGAACACAGAAGTACTTGATGCAACTCCTCTGTGGTGCATCGACAAGGTGTTAAACTATTAACCCAGAGATCGCAAGTTCAAATCCGGTTTAATGCTACAACTGTCCATGACCATGAGTCCATGGGAGCTAACTGGCTGAGCTCTCACGGGAGGGAGGGAGGGACGGCATATGCTTGCTTCTCTGTCACTCACAGCGATTGCCAGCCAATCATAGGCCTCTCCATTGTGTTAGTTCCCTACATGTGTGTTAGCCTGTCCCCAAATACACATGCATCATGGAATGGGTGTGTGCATGCTTTCGGCCTTATCTGGTCTGTGGTGGTTGTGTGCCAGGAAAGGCAATAACTGATGGGTGGGAATTGGATATGACTAAATTAAGGAGAAATTAAGGAGAAAACAAAAAAGTACTTGATGCAATTCAGTGGTGGTCTAGTGGTATAAGGGGCTGGATCACTAATCCAAAGGTTGGGGGTTCGAGTCTCACTCTCCACAATGTTGTCACTGTCCCCCCCATTGCAGCTAACTGGGTTATCAAAGGCCGGCCATGTCTCCCACTGTCTATGGTGTGAGGCATGTAAAAGAACCATTGCTGACTTTCGACAAGAGTAGACTGCAAAGTCGGCGTGTTTCCGCCCTGCGATGGCCTGGTGAGCTGTCCAGGGTGTACTCTGCCCTCGCCTGGAGTTGGCTGGGATGGGCACCAGCCTCCCCGCGACCCTAATTAGGATGAAGCGGTTACAGAAAATGAACTGATGATGATGATGCAATGCACCCCTTGGTCTGCCTCACCTTAAACCTTTGTGTGCTTGAACTGTGACCCTGACCTTTGACGCATGTTGCTAAAACCTGTACTATTTCATGGGCAGTTAGCAATGAAACCTCCCGATGGGTTCAGGGGCAGCATATAATAAACCCACTTCAGAGTGAATGTTGTAAAAGGAGAATAAAAGTCGTTGGTGAGAAAACCTAGTGGTAGTGTTTGTACAACATGACCAAAGACAAGAGCAGAACACAAGAGGGCAGCGAGAAATCTTTTGACTACCCACAGACCCAAGAGCAACATGAGACAGCTTGAAAACGAGGTCATGTCGCCCAAGGCATGTGCATTGGCATATGAAGGGAAGAGAGTAATAGTGAAAACTGGTGAAAGTTTGGTGTAAGTCCATACATGCCTTTAGCTGGCAGAGTGTGCAAGATTTTGTTTTTTTAGATGAACTCTTGTCACCTTAATCTTCAACTTAATTAATAATTTAATCATATGGAACTGATTAAAGTTTGGTCCAAATCCATAGTAGTCCTTCTCAAAAAATTAGCATATTGTGATAAAGTTCATTATTTTCTGTAATGTACTGATAAAAATTAAACTTTCATATATTTTAGATTCATTGCACACCAACTGAAATATTTCAGGTCTTTTATTGTTTTAATACTGATGATTTTGGCATACAGCTCATGAAAACCCAAAATCCCTATCTCAAAAAATTAGCATATTTCATCCGACCAATAAAAAAAGTGTTTTTAATACAAAAAGTCAACCTTCAAATAATTATGTTCAGTTATGCACTCAATACTTGGTCGGGAATCCTTTTGCAGAAATGACTGCTTCAATGCGGCGTGGCATGGAGGCAATCAGCCTGTGGCACTGCTGAGGTGTTATGGAGGCCCAGGATGCTTCGATAGCGGCCTTAAGCTCATCCACAGTGTTGGGTCTGGTGTCTCTCAACTTTCTCTTCACAATATCCCACAGATTCTCTATGGGGTTCAGGTCAGGAGAGTCGGCAGGCCAATTGAGCACAGTAATACCATGGTCAGTAAACCATTTCCCAGTGGTTTTGGCACTGTGAGCAGGTGCCAGGTCGTGCTGAAAAATGAAATCTTCATCTCCATAAAGCTTTTCAGCAGATGGAAGCATGAAGTGCTCCAAAATCTCCTGATAGCTAGCTGCACTGACCCTGCCCTTGATAAAACACAGTGGACCAACACCAGCAGCTGACATGGCACCCCAGACCATCACTGACTGTGGCTACTTGACACTGGACTTCAGGCATTTTGGCATTTCCTTCTCCCCAGTCTTCCTCCAGACTCTGGCTCCTTGATTTCTGAATGACATGCAAAATTTTCTTTCATCCGAAAAAAGTACTTTGGACCACTGAGCAACAGTCCAGTGCTGCTTCTCTGTAGCCCAGGTCAGGTGCTTCTGCCGCTGTTTTTGGTTCAAAAGTGGCTTGACCTGGGGAATGCGGCACCTGTAGCCCAGTCCACTGCTTCCACAGGTCCCCCAAGGTCTGGAATCGGCCCTTCTCCACAATCTCCCTCAGGGTCCGGTCACCTCTTCTGGTTGTGCAGCGTTTTCTGCCACACTTTTTCCTTCCCACAGACGTCCCACTGAGGTGGCTTGATACAGCACTCTGGGAACAGCCTATTCGCTCAGAGATTTCTTTCTGTGTCTTACCCTCTTGCTTGAGGGTATCAATGATGGCCTTCTGGACAACAGTCAGGTCGGCAGTCTTACCCATGATTGAGGCTTTGAGTAATGAACCAGGCTGGGAGTTTTTAAAAGCCTCAGGAATCTTTTGCAGGTGTTTAGAGTTAATTGGTTGATTCAGATGATTAGGTTAATAACTCGTTTAGACTACCTTTTCATGATATGCTAATTTTTTGACATAGGAATTTTGGGTTTTCATGAGCTGTATGCCAAAATCATCAGTATTAAAACAATAAAAGACCTGAAATATTTCAGTTGGTGTGTAATGAATCTAAAATATATGAAAGTTTAATTTTTATCAGTACATTACAGAAAATAATGAACTTTATCACAATATGCTAATTTTTTGAGAAGGACTAGTACAGCCACACCATTCAACCTGTAGAGCATACAAAAAAAGTTTCTGATGATGACCTCATGTGACCTTGGCTCTTGACTTCAGAACTATATACTAGTTCATAGATCTTAATAATGAGTAAGGAAACTGTGTTCAAAATCCATTGAGAGATTCAGATGATAGTGTACCAGCAAGAGAGCTCGGAAGGACTGAGCCTTCTTGCTGGTACACTATCTTCTGAGTTATTTGTGCCAATAATAAGAAAAGAAAGAGGTAGACGGTATGTAAATAACCTCCTTCCTTTTCCTTTTCTTTTTATTGGCACAAATAATTTAAGACATGACTATCAATAATGTACTCTATTGAATCCCATTTTTTGTTACAAATATTTCACAAGAAGGCTGAAGTTGTAAAGATGCATTTAAAATATTGACAGGAATGGAATATAATTTCTGACTAAATAGCTTTTGTTGAAAAAAGGGAACATCTGCTGGTGCTGGCTGCAATCAGCACTTATTGCCCTTCACGTGAGCATAAAATTGTGTGTATCTGTGTGTTTGCATCCATAAGTCCATTCTCCTAGTATGTTATTACCTTAGCTATATATTGTCCATGTTACTATTGCCAGGAATTTTTAATCTCACAGAAATAATTAAAATAATTAGTACCGTATTCAATGTATGTAATAAGCGCCGTGCTCCAATAAGGCACCCCCCCCCCCCCCAATGTTTTTGATCTTACGTCTAATAACTGCCCATGTGTACCGGGAGCAAAATTGTAAATGAAACTTACCAATTTTATTCGATCAGTCCTTGTTGCAGTAAAATGAGGCGTTCACTGCCTGTAAAAGTGAGTTTACATGGTATTTCAAGACCCCCTGCCACTGGGGAATGTCTATAATGTTCATCAGAAACAACATATTTGATTGTTCCGCCGTGCTTTAAAGAACAGGAAAATATTGTGCTGTGTTCTCTTGGTAAATGTCCAACAACCAATGAAGCATTAGAAACTGCTACAGCAAAACTATGGGATGCTCTGAATGAATGGAGCGATGAGCCAGATATGGACCAATCGGAAACTGACGAGGAGTATTTTTCACCCGATTCTCCTGCTCACTAACTTCATAAATTTAAAGATATTCCTGGCCATGTTATTTTCTTTATGTTTGAGTTGATTGGTTCAATGTGCCGTGTACTAAAGTTGACATTCGTGTTTGGTTCGATTTTACTTCTGGGAAAATATTTAAAGGAACAGCACCGGGAGGGAAAAGTAAAGGGTCTTTTATTAAAAATTTATGCTGTTTTCTGTTTATTTTCAGCTTCCTTCTAAGTAGTTTGGCTGATACTACAAAATGAATAACACAAATACCAGTAAAACTCTTTTATTGTTCTGTTATTATTCATGTTTTCCACCTCGATGGTAATAAGCACTTACCCTTCCACTCCGCTGGTAACATTTTAATAAGCGTCCACCCACTCCAATTTTTTATCACGTCGAATACAGTATATTGGATTCGTAGTTAGTATATTAGATAATATTAGATAGTATATTAGACAGAACCGGCTTTGGGACAAAAATATCTGATTGACCAACAGGAAAAATATGTAGCGGTGGGGGGTGGGCAGCACCTTCCCTTCATGGCTGAAAAAGTATCCTTGAGCAAGACACCTAACCCTCAACTAATCTCCGGGTGCCCCCAATGTGTGTGACAGCCTACTGCTCCAAGTATGTGTGCGCTCACTTTGGACGGGTTAAATCAGTGGAAATAATTTCCCTTACGGGGAATGCAGTATATCAAAAAATAATTAATTAATAGATTAACACAGTATATCAAAAAAGAGGCATATTTTTAAATTCAAATTTCTTGACTAATGAAAATAACTTATGTCACGACAGTAGCAATATTATTCGTACTAATAATGTAAACATGCCACAGGTAACGTAATGTAATCTAATTTTTGGCCATATTATACAACAACAAGGACAGTGAATGCGTGTGTTCCCATCACCCCATGTGTCATCCCATTCTTCATGTGACAAAAATTCTCAGTATACATTTTTCAAAACAACTAAGCTATTAAACATTCAAGAGTCTTTGTTATTTTGTTCATATAAATAATATATAAAAAAACATATAAAAATTTGTATGAGGCTCTCAATTTTAAAAGGTGCAAACAAGTTAAAAATGTCCAAACGAGACAATAAACTACAATTTACGCTGTCAAGGGCCGAAAATAAACACAACAAGTCTGAGTATTGTGCACATTGAGCCGTCGTGAAACGGAATAAATAAATAAATTAATAGCAGCAGCAGCAAGGTCAATAAACTGGAATGTAAATGAGGTAAAGTGCAGCACACTTGTAATAAGCAATACAGTTGTGGAATTTGTGGATTTTTTGCGGAGTCCTTTTACAAAGAACTGATGTCTGTTTCAGTGGAGTAGGGTTGCATGCATGTGTGTGTGTGAGAGAGATTACAAGGAGGAGGGAGGTGGCGGGTCATGGCTTTCACAGCTCTGGGGTAAAAGCTGTTTCTGAGTCTGGATGCACAGTCTTGATGTTTCAGTTCCGCTTTCCTGAAGGAAGTGGAACAAACAGTTAATTTCCCGGGTGTCTGGGATCCATCACAATGCAGCTGGCCTTGTTCTGGATCTGGTGTCTCTAGATCTGGTAGACGGCAGCCCACAATCCCCTGTGCAGTTCTCAACACCCAGGCCAAGTCCTTTTTGTCCTTAGGAGTGCTGCTACCGTACCACACCATTGCACTGAGACAGAGAAAACTTTCTATTGTAGCGCTGTACAAGTCCCTGAGCTGCTGAGGGGAGAGTTCAGTACGTTTCAGGTTTCTGAGGAAGAATAGCTGTTGTTGGGCCTTCTTCACCTGGTGTGAGATGTTGACAGACCAGGACAGGTCAGAAGAAATGTGGAGTGTGTTCAGGGTACGAAATTTAGAAAAATTTCCACCAAACAGGGGGACAGGCAGAAGGAAAAATCTGCAGGAGCCCTAAGAATTTTACTAGACCCCAAATTGTTATTCTCACGGATTAGCGGCAAACCCTGACGTTACTGACACGGGATTCAAATTTAGCCAATAGCCGAGAGCTTTTGTATCTCCCTCCTACAGATTGGTTGCAGATGATGTGTACACCTCTTTTTTTCTCCTTCGCACACATTTCATCAATGTGATTGCTTTAATTGTGAATTCACTTTTTTTTTGTGTGTTTTGATGCCACTCAAACACCCTGCATGTTCTCCAGCTTCTGGTAAGGAGCCTAAGCACTTTATTTATGATCCAAAATTATCTATATTATGATTTTCAATATTATTAATGAGGTAACACCAGTTGATTGCACCATAATTTTCCATAATTTTCCCCCTTGCCGAAAGATTGTTATGGTCTGTACTGGCTGGAGGAATTAACTCTTCTTTAATCATTGCAGGCGCTGGCGAGGGGCATGGCAGTTGCCGGTAGGCGAGTTCCAAGCAGAGTGTACCTGGTCCCTATCTGCAATCAGCAAGCATCCAGCTATAAATGGGAGCGGACCACTTCCCTCCGATGTCAGAAGATTGTTTTTCCCGTGATTCTGCTCCTCGGCTTTCTTTTTGACCCCTGGTTCTTGCTTCGTGCTCGACCAGTCCCCTTGACTTAGTATTCCCGTAAATTTCTATCCCTAGTGTTCAATAAATCGTTTGAACCTTCTTTTGGTCTCCTGCATCTCTGGGTCCTACGCACACACCCCAGGCTTAACAAAGATGTCACACCAATGTAAACAAAACATGGACGGTCTGTAACTATTACTTTTACTTTATCAAGTTTATGAAGTGTCATATCTTAGGCAGCGGTGGATTGTTCATTTTACTGAAAAGGCCTTCTGCGTGACATGGGGGCCGGTATTGGGCTGGATTTTTCTGGACCTCTCACAAAAATGCCAGTGGACCAGCACTAATTTCGCGCTCTGGTGTTTGTTTACTATAGATAGCAGAGCATTCATTCATTTTCTGAAATGCTTAATCCTAATTAGGGTCACATGGAGCTGTCCAGAGTGTACCATGCCCTCACCCTGAGTCTACTGAGATCTGCACCAGCTTCCCTGCAACCGTAATTATGATTAGACGGTTCAGAAAATGAATGAATGAACTTTCAAAGTTATAAAATCATGTTTGGTTGGCTAGTTCATCACCATATTCTGAGAATCACTTTTAGAATTCTATGGAAGAGTACAACCCTGCAGCAGATGTCAGTAACATGGCTGCACGTCTCTCAGTCATACTGAGAACCTAATTTATCTACAATCTGGTGACTCTTGATTACTGCGACAATGATGCTTTTGATAACAAGTGTGATTAATACTGAACGTTCATATAGCAATTTAATGTAATTAAATTCATAATTTCAAAATAAGCAGAACACACCAGCAATAAAAACATATGTGACTATAGTTGTAGTATCTGCTACAGAGTGAAAAAACTCAAACATATCCTGAAGTCTGTGCTTCGCCAAAATTATTCCTCCTCTGAAATGGAGATGTGAAGATGCTTGAGGCTACTTTCTTTAGATGAATCATTTGATGATACCTTATTTACAACCATGCAGCAAAATCAATGTGACATTCATCACGAAATCCAGTAAATCATTCTCCAATTTTATCTAAAGCTTTTATTCAGGTCCAAGCCAAAGGGCTTTTGTTTTTTTCACAAGCCCCAATCATTCCAGCATCTGTCAGCTGTGGCGGACACGGCACTTATGTCAAGGTTAAGAGGGTTGGGAATAATTCAGCCTTTACTCGGGACATTCTGTAACCTGTACATCATGTTCAAAATGTTCCTAATGAAAGCAATTTGTCTGTAGTCAAGACATGTTAATAGCCCTACAACAAATAAATAAATAAACTAAGAAATTATTGATGGAGTGAACACAAGCGTTGACTCGCCGTTCACGTTGCACCACATGGCATATTTTATGTCAGATCCTTGTTGTTGTATAATAGCGCCGAACGTTACGTTACATTACATGAATGACATGTTTATGCTAATACTACTAATAACATAAAATAGTACTTTACTCAAGTACAATTTCCATAAGCTGTCAAATGTCTGAAAATAATAAGAACAATATATATCTCATGTGAAAGGTAATAATGTACTGAGTGTGCACTTGTAGACTGCAGACAGACAAATACACAGAACAAAAATTGGTGCATCACAATACCTTCCACACAGCTCATGTCAAAGGTTATAAATATAAAAATAAGTGCTAGCTGAGAGACAGCGAAGGACTTTGCTTACATCCTCAGGCACTAGGGGTTCAATCATTGGGGCCTCGTCCATCCGGGATCTAAGTGGGGATGAGGAGAGCCGCTTCTCCCACTCTGTTAAACCTGATTTATTAGTGTCTCCCTCCAGAAAAGTCCTCTTCAGCTCACTAATATTGGTCTGGTGTTTGATTATCTCATCAGGTGTTTTTTCTGCTTCCTGAGAAAGCAAAAAAATCTTGCTATTGCGAAGATCAACAAGAACAACAAGAACAATAACAACAACAACAATAATAATAATAATAATAATAATACATTTTATCAATATTCAATACTAGCCTCTTCTGACAATACTTGGCCATGCATATACAGTATAAGAGTTTCGCAGATATTTTTTAAATGTTTAATTTTTTTTTTTAATCTACAGAGTGATCATTATAGGGGTTTGAGAATACTGTACACCACTCCACACTTTGTTATCATGATACAATAATCATATAAGAAGAAGATGAAAGTAGAAAAGTGAAGAGGACAATTATGAGGAGGAGATGACGAAGAACAAGGTAGCCTAAAACGACCTGACATTAAATCAGAAACATAATTAACACATTGCAGTGGTATGAACTGAGAGTGAGACTGCAAATGTTAGAGGCAATCAATCTCCTTAACCTTGCATGAGTGCTGAACACATCAACCCATGCCTTAATCAACGGAAGCACACACTTAATAGAGCAAAAGACCTAAGCAAACTTCTAAGTGTGTGTGCTCACTTTGGATGGGTTAACTGCAGAAGAAATCATTTCCATTTTGGGATTAATACAGTATTGCAAAATAATAAAAGTACAGGACCCACAGAAATCGCACATGCATAGTGCTCCATGTAAAATCAACCAATCAACCAGCCAAGGTCAGGCACCCATATACAGTCATGTGAAAACGGTTAACTCACTTGTTTTTATTTATTAATGGAAAAGAAAGTGATTGAACTGTAATTAAAGAACATAAATTAACATATTTTTACTCATCAAACAAAAGATTTGAAGAATAATGTGTATTTCATCCCATTATCATCATCATCATCGTCATCATCATCATCATAATCATCTTCTTCCACTTAATCCGGGGTCGGGTTGCGGTGGCAGCAGCCAAAGCAATGAGATCCAGACATCCCCCCTCCCCAGCCACTTCCTCCAGCTTCTCCGGGGGACACCGAGGCGTTCATACCAGCTGAGAGACATAATCCCTCCAGCACGTTCTAGGTCAACCACGGGGTCTTTTCCCGGCTGGACATGCCCGAAACACCACACCAGGGAGGCGTTCAGGATACATTCTAACCAGATGCCTGAGCCACCACAACTGGCTCCTCTCAATGCAGAGTAGCAGCGGTTCTACTCATAGCTCCTCCCGGATGGCTGAGTTCTCACCTTATCTCTAAAGGACAGCCCCACCATCCGGTGAAGGAAGCTCATTTTAGCCGCTTGTATCCGCGATCTTGTTATTTCAGTAACTACCCAAAGCTTGTGACCATAGGTGAGGGTTGGAATGTAGATCAACTGGTAAATTGAGTGCTTTGCCTTGCGTTCAGCTCCCTCTTCACCACAATGGACTGGTACGGGCTCCGCTTTACAGCAGAGGCTGCAGTGATCCGCCTCTCTGTATCCAGCTCCATCCTTCCCTCACTCATGAACAAGACTCTGAGATACTTGAACTGCTCCACTTGGGGCATGACCTCATTCTCGACTCGGAGGGTGCAGCCCACCCTTTTGTGACTGAACAACCATGGCCTCAGACTTGGAGGTGCCGATTCTCATCCCGTCTGCTTCACACTTGACTGTGAATCGCTCTGTTACGAGCATGTACATATTTGTGTGAATGTAAATATAAAAATACTTATATAATATATGTTTTCTGTATCTACTCACTGGTACACATTGGTGAGTCAGGGCTATTGATAGTTTCACACATAGATGCAATATGTTTAAGGACACATGTACTGTACTTTAAAGTAGTAGTGGTGTGAGACCTGGGTGCACGTGTACTGGTGGTATTGTACAATGCTTTGGGGTGTTGCAAAATCACAGGGGAGTGCTGCATCCTACCCCCCCCCTCCCCCCCCCCCACACACACACACACTCGAAGGCAGAGGGATGCTACATTTTCATCGACTGGAGAGAACCCCAAAGTGTAGGAACTGAGACAAGGGGCAACAAGGATGCCCACACCTGCTCGAGCAACTCCACAATGGAATAAGGTCCAGCCCCTCTCAAGGTGGGTGGTTCCAGAGCCCAAGCTATGCATTGAGGTGAGCTCGACTATATCTAGTCAGTATCTCTTCACCTCACGCACCAGCTCAGGCTCCTTCCTCGCCAGAGAGGTGACATTCCATGAGTCAGAGTCAGTAGTCTGACAGAACCCGTGTCTTTGGCTGCCCATACAACTCACACTGCACTGACCCATATAGCCCTTCCCACAGGTGGTGGGTCAATGGGAGGGCGGATCCTTGTCTTCTTTTCAGGCTGGGCCCGACCGGGCTCCATGAGCAGAAGCCTGATACCAGGCACTCGCCTTTAAGCCATGCCCCCAGGCCTGGCTCCAGGAGAGGACCCCGGTGACCTGTGTCTGGGCAAGGAAAACTGTGCCCTTGTCTTTTCTTTCTTCATAGAGGTCTTTTGAATTGCACTTTGTCTGGAGCTTCACCTAGGACTTTGCCTTGGTGACCCTACCAGGGGAATAATTGCCCCAACAACATAGCTCCTAGAATCATGAGGACATACAAACCCCTCCACCACGGTAAGGTTCGAGGAGAGGAATACATATTTCAATGGAGGAAAAAATTTGCACTTATTTTACATAAAACACATTTTCTTACTTAAAATGGGTATAATCATCCACAGGTGTGTCAGATCAGGTGCACATGGTCAGAACATCGTTTTCCAGCATTTTGAAGAAGGCTTGCTCTATTTAAACCTTAGACATATAATTTGTTAAGCCTCTGTCCGTTGACGTGAGATTGAGCACCATGGTGAGATCAAAAAAGCTGTCTGAGGTCCTCAGAAAGAAGATTGTGGCTGCTTATGAGTCTGGTAAGGGATTTAAAAAGCTATCAAAAGAATTTCATATCAGCCATTTCACCATCCGGAAAGTTGTTTACGAGTGGAGAACATTCAAAACAACATTGGTGTGGCCATCCAAGCAAGCTCACCCCCACAGCAGACCACAAGATCCTAAAAGAAGTCATCAAAAGTCCTAAAATATCATCACAGAAGCTACAGCAGGCTCTTGTTACTGTCAATGTGAAAGTGCATGATTCTACTATCAGAGACTACAGAAGTTAGACCTTCATGGGAGGAGTACAAAGAGGAAACCTTTGCTCTCCAAAAAGAATATTAAGCAGACTGAAGTTTGCCAGACAGAACCAGACAAAGACCAGGTCTTCTGGAATAATATTCTTTGGACAGAGGAGTCTAAAGTTGAATTATTTGGATGCCATAATAGAAGACACATTTGGCAGAAACCAAATACAGCATTCCAGGGAAAGAACCTCATACCAACTGTGAAGCATGGAGGTGGAAGTGTCATGGTTTGTGGATGCTTTGCTGCAGCAGGACCTGGCCAGTTCACCATCACAGAATCCAGCATGAATTCTACTGTATAACAAAAGGGGATTGAAGAACATGTGAAATCATCTGTAAAAAGATTAAAGTTGAAGCGGAACTGGACACTGCAACATGATAATGATCCAAAACATTCCAGTAAATCCACCAAAGACTGGCTGAAAACTACGAAGGGGAGAGTCCTGGAATGGCGCATTCAAAGCCCAGATCGTAATCCCTTTGAGATGCTGTGGGGAGACTTGAAAATGGGCTTTGCATGCAAGAAACCCCTCAAACATCTCACAGCTGACAGAATTATGAATTGAGGACTATGGCAAACTTTTCCAAACTCAGATTGATGTCAGAGACGGGTAGATGGCCACAAGAAGCTCACTGACGTTATTTCAACAAAAGGGGGTAACAACAAAAGGTGTCCTAATTTTTTTCTCCATTGAACTGAATTTTGTTACCTTGTATTTATACATGTGTAATAACAGCAAAGTTGACTCCAATCTCATCTTATAAAATATTATATTGAAATTGCATTGTTATTCATATCTTTTGTTTTCAGTAAAATATGTTAATTTATTTTGTTTAATTACAATTAAATAATTTTCTTTTCCAGGAATAAAAACAAGATTGAACATTGTTACGTGAACATTTATTAATATAGTTGAGTATTTAATGGGGTGTCCTTATTTTTTTTCACATGATGTATGGTCAAGGATTGTGTATATTGGTTTTTCCTTATTGGGAAACAAAGAGTGTGAGTTCACAAACAGAAAACTGCAATTGTTTTGATTCTGAGGAAAAACTATTTAAGTAGCTTTATAAAAATCCCTTTTCCTGTAGCTTTAAAATAAAGAGACTGAAAAACTTGTATTTCTCATAATTAAAATAATTACCCTTATCTGTTTTTATGAGTCACTCTTCACATTCATATGGGTAATTAAAAATAATGCGTCAAGTCACTCAAGTTTTAGAAAAACACTTGAGGTATATTTTTCATTCAGGTTATCATCAGAATCAACAGCGTCTATGGAATTTCATGACTGACTGCCTTTAACAGAGCACACACAATACATGTTCAGTTGGACAAATTCAGTCAGGACCTGGAGGTTACCTTCCATGCTACACACAGTTGATTTTTAGTGTTTTGTTTTCACTCCATGCACTACATATCCTATTCCTTACCAACCTCTAGCATCAGTCTACTATGTCTGATAAACACATTTTCTCCTTTAATTCTCCTTCTTAAAATAGGCTGCAGAGGGAGAAGAGAAATCGATTTATAAATTGAAGGTTTCATACAAACCTATGTAATGTCTATGAAGCAGCTTCCTTTTTTATCAACACTGCAATGAATGTTACTGAAAGTGTAGATGCATTTTTCATGGACCTTTCGTCACAAGTGAAATACACTACCCAACCCAAAAAAGTTGCACACACAGGAATATGTGGTTGTTGTTTAGCCTTGATTATAGTACATAATTGTAGGGCAGTGGTGGCTTAGTGGATAAGGTGATGTGTTACTGCTCCGAAGGTCAGCGGTTCAATAACTACATGTTGGGCACGTAAGCAAGGCCTTTAACAATCAAGGTGCTCAGTTGTATAAAAATAATTGTAAGTCTCTCTAGATAAGAGCATCTGCCAATTGCTGTAAATGAATAAATCAATGAATTATTGTCACGGTATTGTTTCAACAAACTTAAACAACATTACAGTACATGTATTTCCATCTAGAGTTGGGTTTATCAATGGTGAGATGCATGTAAAAGAACATATGCTGATTTTCCTCAAGAGTAGCTGCATAGCTGTCAGCGTGTTTCTGCCCTGCAATAGCCTGGCGAGCTGTTCAAGGTGTACTCTGCTCTCGCCCAGAGTGACCTGAGATGGGCGCCAAACCTCCCAGAGACACTAATTAGGATTAAGCGGCTCAGAAAATGAACGAATGGTGTTGGGTTTATTTCTCATCAATGCCTTGAATTGATGAGGGAAAAATTTAACCACTTCATAAAGTCTTCTCCAGCACATCAGGAAAACTTTCAATAGGGTTGAGGTCAGGACTCTGGGGTGCCAATACATGTGAAAATCATGCTCCCTGAAACACTTTCATTATTTGAGTCCTGATTTTATATCTGCGCCATCAGGAAGGAAAAACTCCACTGATGTGATAACCTGCTCAATCAGTACATTCAGCTCATTAGCTGCTTCATTTTATTGCCACATTAATGTTGCTGAGCCTCGACCAGCCCAACTGGACTAACAATGCTATGGAGATTACATGTTGTGATCGAGTTTAAATACTCTCCATGAAAATATTAGAGTGTATGACTCTTTTTGGTTGGGTCATGCATCACATATTCATCACATCTTTTCTTTTTTGGCTTTTCCCCCGTTCTCGAGAGTCGCCACAGCGAATCATCTGATTCGCACATTTGATTTGGCATGGGTTTTTACATCGGATGCCCTTCCTGTCACAACCCTTTTAGCAAGGGACAGAAACACGCTGACGGCTTTGAAGCTACTTTGCAGCAATGATTCTTTTACATGCCTCTCACCATAGACAGTGAGAGACAAGGCCCGCCTTTGATAACCCAGTTAGCTGCACTGGGGGGGACAGTGACAACCCTATGGGAACTCA
This sequence comes from Plotosus lineatus, assembly GCA_024760905.1. Taxonomy (NCBI): domain Eukaryota; kingdom Metazoa; phylum Chordata; class Actinopteri; order Siluriformes; family Plotosidae; genus Plotosus; species Plotosus lineatus. Next base: position 24,695,201 of record CM045728.1, on the reverse strand, counting down.
AACCCCCAACCTTAGGATCAGCAATCCTGCGCCCTATCTACTAGACCACCACTGCCCCTCACATATTCATCACATATACACTCAAAATTTAAGTGCTGTTTATTTTAGACTAAAATGGAAAATATCTTAATCTTACAGTTTCTCAATCTGATAACAGTGCTACAGCTGTAATAATCTGATTTTTTTCCTGCAATTAAATCTACAGCATTCAGAGTCTTCTCACCTGGTTCCTTATTTCAGATTCGTCTTCTTGATCCGACTGACAATGAGAGACACAAAAGTGAATGATTTAGGATCAGTGACATGACTGTAGAGTTCGAATGCTACGATTGTGTCAGTACAAACAAAAAAGAGGATGATAAATTGAAACAAATTGTTAATTAATTAATTGTTCATAAATTATCCATTACCAATACTTGTGAAATAATAGTCTTTGACTACATTTTAAAAAGAAATGTTTTCATTTGCGGAATGATGACTTAGTGATTAGCACTTTTGCCTCTCAATGAGAAAGTTCTGGGCTTCAGTCCTGGGTCTGGTGGGGGAATTTCTGCATTTTCTCCCTGTGCTCTTGTGGGCTTCTTTTGAGTTCTCCAGTTTCCTCTGACAGCCCAAAGAGATGCACAGTAGGTCAACTGGATATTTTGGATTGACCCTATGTGTGAATATGTCTATGAATGGTTGCTTGCCTGTGTTGGACAAGATGTTCAGAGTGTATGCCTTTACCCCAAGTTGGCTGGTATGGGCTCCAGCCCCTTGTGACCCTCATATAAAGATTTAGGCACTTCCAAAAAGCGGAGCACCAAAAAAAGTCCTGATACAGGCCAATAACATATTATGTGACATAAAATTGCTTTGCACAAATAATATGCACATTAATGCTGCAGTGTCATGGATGACACATTACACCCGAATATACAGAAACAGATTCTTTGACAATAATGTTGACATAAAATGTTAACACTCAAATGTTAGCATTTGTGATACTTTTGATGAACATAGAGAAATGAAGCTTGTGTGACGCTTCAAGATGTAAGATCCCATGCGGCTGCATCGGTTTACTTCCATAAGTACGTTATATGCACCAGCAAAAAAATCTAAAATACTTACTGCATATGGCACATAGAATACTATTTACATTGTTTAAAAAATTATTTTATTAATATATTAAAAAGGTGCATGTTATGCAAATGTATTTTATTCTATTAAGAATGTGTATTTTATTTTACTTAAAAAATATTTTATTTTATTAAAAAAGTGTATTTTTATAGCTTGAAACAAGTAACAGCTTGGAGTAGAAAACAGTAGATTTATTTACAATACGTTATTTACTGCCATGCAAACTATCGTCACGGAGTTCCCACATGTACATGGACGGATGGAAGTATGAACACAATAAACAAGTACTTGCAACACATAGAATCAGATCAATGCTTTACCAAGTTCCCTTAAGAGTGATACTCTGATTAAGCTGTGTAGAGTTCCGCTAATAAGGAATAAACCGGTTTAGAAAATGACAGGACATGCTTTCATTTCAATGCCTGATGAGTGCAAACAGATGATCGAAAGGATGTAAAGCCTACACTGTGACAGGTGACACTACATGGCTACACTGACAAATGTGTAATATATTCATATGTAAAGCAGAATTACTGAGCTAAGATCTTAACAACTGTAAAGTACACACACACACACACACACACACACACACACACACACACACACACAACTGTAAAGTACACACACACACACACAATATATATATATATATATATATATATATATATATATATATATATATATATATATATATATATATATATCAAGATAAAGATGGATGAATAAATAAACTTAGTAAAAAGAAAAATACAAACAAAGAAATTGGGCTGATATCATATAAACGGCCAGTCGCTTTAAGTTATATTACAAACCTCGGTAGCTGTCAATTCTCCATCGATAGCAGTGTCTGTAAAATCAGTCTGTAATGTGCAAATAAGCACACATCCATATGACAGCATGCAAGAAAAAGCAATTTATTAGTTAACGTTTATCTTACAAATAATTTGAACTGTATTCATATTTTCCAGCACACTGAGGTAAGGGTAAAAACAGTGGTTAGAATTCTGAATACCTGTTAATAAATCAGAGTAGAGTGCAATAAGGGTGTTTTTAAGGAAAACGTCACTAAAAGGCATCATACCCTTGTGTCCTGTCGAACAGGAGTTGGTGGACTTAGTTGGGACAGTTCTGTGGCCTTGGTTGTCTCATCATCCTCTTCCACAACAACATTTTCTACAAGCAGCACTCCCTCCTCCTCTGATTTCTTCTCCTCTGCTTTCTTCTCTGGCGTAATTGTGGTGATGAGGTCACTCATGGCAATGCCCTTTGATGCCCCGTACAATGCTGTGCCCATCTCTACAGAGATAGACAGACAGATAGATAGACAAACAGACATACAGAGAGAGAGAGAGAGAGAGAGAGAGAGAGAGAGAGAGAGAGAGAGAGAGAGAGAGCAAGAGAGAGCAAGAAAGAGAGCGAGAAAGAGAGAGAGAGAGAGAGAGAGAGAGAGAGAGAGAGAGAGAGAGAGAGAGATAGACGCAGAGTTCAGTCATTGCATAATAAATTCAATATGGAGTATGCCGTATGTTCAAAGTTTGGTTGCTGATGTCATGACTGGCAATCAAAATTAGCAAAGCCACCCAGCATTCATTTTCAAACCTACAGGGATAATGAGAACAGCTTCAAAGCAAACCAAAAAAAAAACCCAAACATAGCAGAAACACACAGAATGCAGCTCGAATTTTAATATTAGCCTTGAGCTATGACAATAAGAAAAAATAATAACCAAATAGCACAATCATGATTTTGTTATAATACAGGTTTAATTGAAGCCTAGTAACATGTACTTATTTATTGATACAAAAATATATATTTTATATACCATTTTAAAATCTTTAATTGACGTCATTAGACCTTTTATTGCTTTTGCATGTTTCCTGCCATTACACTACACATTGTCATGCAATTCTGGCAAAGAAATTATTCATATATCCAATATGCAGTTGCTGACTGGCATTCTGAAAAGACAAATATGCATTGTGTGTTAATTCAATAGGGAAATACTGTAGTTATTTATTCAATTTTTTGAAATAAACCTTTTTTTTTAACACCTGAGCCTAGTGGCTCATCAGGCAGGTTACCTTTCCAGTATATTTTTACTGGTACCCATTTATACTGCTGGGTAATGCAGCCGTGAGAGGGGGCACAAGCCAGTGTTCATCCTCACGTTGGTCTTAAGCCCGGATAAATACAGAGGGCTGTGTCAGGAAGGGCATCCGACGTAAAACATATGCCACATTTTTTATGCGATGCCGGAGGAATGGAGAAGTGTGCTAGTGCCCATTTTTAAGAACAAGGGAGACGTGCAGAGTTGTGGCAACTACAGAGGGATAAAGTTGATGAGCCATACGATGAAGTTATGAGAAAGAATAGTGGAAGTGAGTCTAAGGGCAGAGGTCAGCATTTGTGAACAACAGTTTGGTTTCATTCCAAGAAAGAGCACCACAGATGCAGTGTTTGCTTTGAGGATGTTAATAGAGAAGTACAGAGAAGGTCAGAGGGGGCTGCATTGTGCCTTTGTGGATCTGGAGAAAGCATATGACAGGGTGCCCAGAGAGGAACTGTGGTATTGTATGAGGAAGTCTGGAGTGGCAGAGAAGTATGTTAGAGTGGTGCAGGACATGTATGAGAGATGTAAGACAGTGGTGCGGTGTGCTGTCGGTGTCACAGAAGAGTTCATGGTGGAAGTGGGCCTGCATCAAGGGTCAGCTCTGAGCCCCTTCTTGTTTGCTATGGTGATGGACAGGCTGACAGACGAGGTGAGACAAGAATCTCCATGGACTATGATGTTTGCAGATGACATTGTGATCTGTAGTGAGAGCAGAGAACAAGTGCAGGAAAATCTAGAGAGGTGGAGGTATGCCCTGGAAAGGAGAGTAATGAAGGTTAGCCTCAGTAAAATAGAATACATGTGTGTGAACGACAAGGACCTAAGAGGAACAGTGAGATTACAGGGGGCAGAGATAAAGAAGGTGAAGGATTTTAAGTACTTAGGCTCAACAGTCCAGAGCAATGGAGTGTGTGGAAAAGAGGTGAAGAAGCGTGTGCAGGCAGGTTTGAATGGGTGGAGGAAAGTGTCCGTTGGGATGAGTGATAGGAGGGTATCGGCAAGAATGAAAGGAAAAGTGTACAGGATGGTGTTGAGGCCAGCGATGTTGTATGGTTTAGAAACAGTGGTGCTGAGTAAAAGAGGGGAGGCAGAGCTGAAGGTAGCAGAGATGAAAATGTTGAGGTTCTCTCTGGGAGTAACGAGGATGGATAGGATTGGGAATGAGTACATCAGAGGGACAGCCCATGTGAGAGGTTTTGGGGACAAAGTCAGAAAGGCTAGATTGAGATTGTTTGGACATGTACAGAGGAGGGATAGTGAATATACTGGTAGTAGGATGCTGAGGTTGGAACCACCAGGCAGAAGGCCTTGAGGAACACCCAAGAAGAGATTTATGGATGTGGTGAAGGAGGACATGAAGGTAGTTGGTGTAAGAGAAGAAGATTTAGAGGATAGGGTGAGATGGAGGCAGATGATTCGCTGTGGCGACCCCTGAAAGGAACAGCCGAAAGGAAAAGAACTTTATACTGCTGGGTGAACAGAGGCACATTTGTGGTTAAGACCTTGCCCAGGGGGTCTTAGCACAGTGGAGTTCTAACTGGGATTTGAACACACAACCTCCTGATCATGAGCACAGCACCCTAACCACTACGGCACCAGCTCCATTAAATAAACCTTTACTGAGTTCAAACTTCTTTTATTTCTTCCCATTTTTTATTTATAACTCATCCGAGTTTAGGATCATCACTGTATACTCTTATTACAGTTAAAAGACATGCCATCTAATCAATTTACAGATATGTCATTCTTAAACCAAAAAGCTCTTTGATTTTTCATACATCGTCATATTAATAAATGCATTTTAAACATTATTACCGCCACCAAATGAGGAGGTTATGAGATTGGTAATGTGTGTCTGTCTGTGTGTGTGCATATCTTTTACTACAATAACTCAAATCTAATGGATATATTTCCACAAAATTTTACCTTTAAAAATTTAAATGGTGGTGTTGGGCTATCAAAAAACAGTACATTCTGGCTGTGATCCAAATCTGGATCCAGGACAGTTTTGAAAGATCTTTTAACATTGCACGCTAGTGCAGGGAGGCGGAAATCACTCAGAATGCAGTCAGAGGCATGTAAAAGAGTAGGCTGAATAGCCATCAGCGTGTTCCTGCCCTACAATGGCATGGCGAGCTGTCCAGGGAGTATTCTGCCCTTGCGAGAGTCGGCTGAGACCGGCACCAGCCTCCCTGCAAACTTAATTAATTCAGAAAATAAAATGAACTATATAATAACTGCAAGAACAATTTAAAACTCAATTATATGTCAAAAATACTCTACACGTTTCACAATAAATGCAGATAAGTGCCTTTGTGTAAACAGAATGCTATGTGTTTGCTGACGAATTCAACTTTTCATATTCTTGTCAGTTTTAAAACAATAATAAAAAAAAAGACCACAGGGGTCTAGATGCTCCCATTGGGAGAACTACTTGACAAGTGCAATAATTTAAAACGTAACCTTGTGAGCTTGAAATAAGGTACAATATACAAAATTTGATACTGTACCACATATATAATCCCACCCTATTCACATGAGGGGGACCCATTCAACAAATTTGCTGATCCATTTCCTTCTAAAGTTAGTATACTAAGTTGTATGGACAGATGGATGGACGGACAGATGGGACCCATTTCTATAGCTTCTGCTCCGCTCATTTAACATGAGCATCAGGCACAAATTTTTACAAATATAATGTTATAGTGGTGTCCACAAAAAAGATTCTAACATCCCATATCTCATTTAGAAATAAGGACTATGATTTTTTTTTAATTAAATATAATCATAAATATAATTGGATTTTCAACCAAGTCCTGAAAAGTGCACAAATTAAGCCCACATAAGCAAATTAGAAACGATATACTTTATAATTTATTTATTGGGGGAAAAAATACAATATAAAACCGTGAGTGGCATTCCCCCATAATTATTCAGAACCCTGGTTAAGATGTGTTCTTTCGCTTATAATAAACATTTTTTTTCTATGTAATATAGGACCACAATGAAAAAAAGAGGAAAATCCATAATTTAATTCAAGTGCATTTATTCGGTTGGAAAAAATCCCACATTAAGAATTATAATTATTTTACATCACTCATGTGTGCCACAATTATGAGCACCCCTGATGTTAATGCTTTGTACACACCACTTTTACCAACAAAACAGGACATAATCTTCTCCCATAATGTTCCACAAGATAGAATACAGAAAAAGAGTTTTCAGCTAAATCAGGTAGCATCTGGGGCAGTGGTGGCATGGTGGTAAGGGTGCTGGATCACTGATCCCAAGGTTGGGGATTCAAGCCCCGTTGTCATTGCCCCCCCCAGTGCAGCTAACTGGGTTATCAACGGTCGGCCATGTCTCTCACTGTCTATGGTGTGAGGCATGTAAAAGAACCATTGCTGACTTTTGACAACAGTAAGCTGTATAGCCGCCAGCGTGTTTCTGCCCTGTGATGGCGTGGCCAGCTGTTCAGGGTGTACTCTGCCCTTGCCTGGAATTGGCTGGGATGGGCGCCAGCCTCCCCGCGATCGTAATTAGGATTAAGCAGTTACAGAGAATGATCAATGAAGGTGGCATCTGCCCGAAAGTGGAACAAGACAATCACTCGTGGCCAAAGTCACCAGACAGAATCAAATTCAGTCCTGAGACCTCAATCCCATTAAAAATCTGTGAATGAGCTGAACAGGAGAGTGCAGAGGAGAAGACCCAGGTTGCTGGATGATTTAGAGAGTTTATGACTGTGAGAAAGAAAAGATTTTTTTCCGTGCATGCCTGCCAAACAGCTTGTTGGCATGTCGATGGCACGTGATGGTTGTTTTGGAGACTCTGTGACCCCAAGATGCTATCATTTGCTGCAATTCTTTAACAGTGAGCTTGGAAGAACTTTTTATTTCTCTTTACTGTCCTCCTCACTGTAAATGGTGGCAAAATAACCTTGCGTCCTTGTCCAGGCTTACCACTTTTCCAGTTGTTTTAAACTTCTTAATGATTCATCTGACAGTAGATATGGGCAAGTGCAGGCGAGGGACGATTTTCTTGTAGCCATTGCCTGACTTGCGAAGTTTGATACACATATGCCTTATGTGAATGGTGTTTTCCTTTGTCTTTTCCATGTTGAGGAGTGGATAAGAGAAGTGACCTCTCTGCCATTTTATATTTATGCCCCAAGAGAACAGAAAGTGATGAATTACTAATTAAATGTTCCTAGATACTCTGATCAACTTTGTAAACGATTATAGAAATGTCATTTATACTAATACATATACATAAATACTTTAATTACATTTATTTCCAAAGAATTGTTAGGGGTGCCAATAATTTTATGAAAGTGATTTTATGAAAAATAATTACTTCTTAGTCTAGGGACTCACCCCTCCATTAAAATTCACTCGATTTGAAGGTTACATTTTTTCTATTTTAAGGCCCTGAACACATCTTAACCAGTGGTGCCAATATTTATGGAGGGCACTATATGCAAACTTCTAGAATTAGCAGTTATTTTCAAGCTGAAAATATTGTTGAGTATTTGCAATCGACTGGGTGACAGTAAGGTATGAGTAAGCATCCTGTTTTATGTAAAAAATCTGACCTTCAGAACTTATTTGTTTAGGGGTGTATCTTGGCATGAGGAAAGGAGATTTGCTATTGCACATCAAGCTAGAAAAGATTACAAAACTATATCTAAAGAGTTTGGACTCAAACAATTCATACATTGATTGGGTACAAATTTGAAAAATTCAAGACCACTGTCATCCACTCCAGGAGTACTTCACCAACAAAGACAACTCCAAGAGCAATGCGTGTAAACGTCCATGTGGTCTCAAAGAGACCCAGTGTAACTTCTAAAGAACTGAAGGCCTCTCTCGCTACTTTTCATGTACATAAGTTGACCATCAGAAGACCATTCAACAAAAATGGCATACATGGTAGAAAGCAACTGCTGTCGAAAAAACATTGCTTCCCTTTTATAGTTTGTAAATGAGCACATGGACAAGCCTGTGGCTTGGAAAACATGTGTGGACAGACGAAACCACAACCGGAGATGTTTGGTGTAAATAACAAGTTTTATGTTTGCAGAAAGAAACACTGCATTCCAACATAAGAACTCTATTCCATCTATGAAATATGGTAGGGGCAGAATTACAGTTTTGGCCTGTTTTGTTGCAACTGGGCATGACCCATGTGAATGAATCCTGAGTAATTTCATTGAATTCTAAAGGAAAATATTAAGCCATCTGTCTACAGCAAGAAAATAACCCTAAAGTCATCAGTTCTTCTATCAAGGAATGGATAAAGAAAACAAATGGAATGCCTTCGAATGGCAAAGTCAAAGTCCTGACATTCATCCAACAGAAATATTGAGTAGTTACCACAAGTATTTGGTTTCAGTTATTGCTAAATAATACTGAATGCAAAGGTTCACATACTGTTGAAACTCAGAAATATGTGATACTGGATTATTTTCCTCAGTAAATAGTTTCATTTTATTAATTTGGTTCTCTTTATCTACTATTGTGGTTTTTGGTCATATTTATGCAGAAACATACAATTCTAAAAGGCTCACAAACTTTAATGTGCCACTGCAATTAACTCTGGATATCATTTTAAGTTTAGAATAGAAGGTAGATTTATGTGTAAGCTCTGCATGATCCAATAGCTCAATGTCCTTAATTTACCCAGAGGAATGTCCCGAGATATAATCAATGACATTACTTTGAACTTAGCACTTGGTTTTATATGCCATGCTGACAAGTATTTACTAAAAGACAATATTAGAAAACTAAGCAATGGGAGGCCGCAATGAGCAGTGAGCTTATACATGCTAGGCTAGCAGTGTAAAACATTCAAAAGCATGCAGAGCTGAACAGAGGATTGCAGCAGATAGATAATGGGTTGATCATACCAGTAACCTTCCAAACTAGCAAGCTTTAAAGATCTAAGCTGGAGTTTGTAGGTGCACATGTCTACCTGCTGGTTTAGTGCCATTCATAGCGATAAGTGGTTTAGATCCTGGGACTACAGTCGCAGTCATTTGGGGGATGCTTCGCTGAGCTGAGGAGAAAGTCAACACCAGAAGAAGTCTTGCTGACTGGTCAATTGAAAAGACACTGTGTGTGTGTGTGTGTGTGTGTGTGTGTGTGTATACAAACTGAGGTGCACCTTTTAATATGTTCATTTGTACCTTTGGAATTTAAGGGAAAACACTTACAACATCAACAGCCATCTGTGATACCTACACTATTCATTCATTAATTTACTGTATTCGACGTGATAAGCGCCCAGGGCGCTTCAAAAATTGGAGTGGGTGGGCACTTATTAAAATGCTACCAGCGGAGTGGAACAGTAAGTGCTTATTACCATCGAGGTGGAAAACATGAATAATAACAGAATAATAAAAGAGTTTTGCCCGTATTTTTGTTATTCATTTTGTGGTATCTTTTTTTAAAAACAAGACCCCTTACGTTTCCCTCCTGGCCTTCTTCTTTTCCTTTCGGCTGTTCGCTGAAACATTTTCCCGGAAGTAAATGAACCAATCAACACGAACATAAACAAAAGCACATGGCCAGGAACATCCTTACATTTATGAAGTTAGTGAGCAGGCGAATCGGGTGAAAAATCCTCATCATCACTTTCTCATCGGTCCATATCTGGCTCATCGCTCCATCCATTCAGAGCATCCCATAGTTTTGCTGTAGCAATTTCTAATGGTTCATCGGTTGTTGGACATTTACCAAGAGAACACAGCAAAATATTTTCTTGTTTTTTAAAGCAGGGTGAAATAATCAAATGTGTTGTTACTGATGAACATTATAGACATTCCCCAGTAGCAGGGGGTCTTGAAATACCGTGTAAACTCACTTTTACCAGCAGTGAAGGCCTCCTTTTACTGTTACAGAGACTGATCGAATAAAATTGGTAAGATTGATCTACGATTTTGCGACCAGTACACATGAGCAGTTATTAGACGTAAGATAACAGTAGGTGAGGATGGAGTACACCCTGGACAACTTACCCGCCCTTCACAGGACAATACACACCTAGGGTTAATTTTGAATAGCCAATTAATTCAACATGTCTGTGAACTGTGGGAGGAATCTACTGTACCTAGAAGAAAGCCGCATAAACAAGGGGAGAAGATGCAAACTCCATACAGAACACCCTTATTGAGCCTGGGATTAAAACCTCAATCCATCTTGCTGTAAAGTGGATGTGCTAATCACTATGCCACTGTGCTGCCCATATCTATACCACAAACAGTTAATCATGTGCAATACCACCGGTCACTTTACTATCTTGTACAAATGCTGTTACTCCCTGGCTCTGGTTTCCTACTATACACCATTTTTTTCTCACAATTTACCATCCAAACAGCTTCATATACTGCAATTTCTTTAATTTTTCACTAATTTAATTATATCTGCCAGATTCAGTGCACTGCTCTTTGCATTGCACAATCAACTAATTATCAACAATTAATTTTCACATGAATGTTTAAACCAGACTTTTGTTAATCTCTGCACTAGACTGCCAATTTACACCAGGGCGGTATGATAGACAATTCTCATACTGTCTTGTACTTACAACACAGTCTGCTTCAAGTTCTGTAAACTTTTAATTTTTTCTGTAGCTGTCTCATCATATTACAATATATATATATATATATATATATATATATATATATATATATATATATATAAAAGCTTGTTTCTAGGCTAGTTTAGGCTAGAATGTCTGTCTGTCTTCCTTTCGGCTTTTTCCCTTTTACTCTGGAGTCGCCACAGCGAATCATCTGATTCGCACGCTTGATTTGGCAGAGGTTTTTACGTCGGATGCCCTTCCTGTCACAACCCTTTTTAACAAGGGACAGAAACACGCTGACGACTTTGTTGCCTACTCTTTACGAAAGTCAGCAATGGTTCTTTTACATGCCTCTCACCATAGACAGTGAGAGACATGGCCCACCTTTGATAACCCAGTTAGCTGCAATGGGGGGGACAGTGACAACTTTGTGGAGAGTGGGACTCTATGCCAAATTTACTTGTAATAATATTTTATATATATATATATATATATATATACACACACACACACACACACACACACACACACACACATAATATTTATTATACTAAATACCGTATTTTCAGGAGGACTATTCGTTGTTCTGGAGTACAGGTCGCATTGTAAAAAAAAAAAAAAAGCATAATAAAGAAGAAAAAACATATAAGTCGCACTGGACTATAAGTCACAAACTCATGGAAACTATCTACCTTGGCTTGGAAATCTGCTGGCAGTTTATGTTACGTTGTGGTTCTTGCTCTGATAGAGAGGTGGTTGCGTTGCATGATGCGGTAACACCAAGAAAGTCCTCACGCAAAGTCATTTATATTCATTTCCTTGACAACTACCTGGGCGTGGAAACGCAACTGCACTGTTGACAAGGCCTTCCTAAGGCACGTTTCTCAAGCACCCATGTGCGAGCCTGTTCCTCTCGCTGTGACGATCTCGCTTTTAGCTGCGATTAGCTTTTTTTGTTTTTCTTCATTATCGTAATAGTAATCTCTGCTTTTCTCCAGTCACTCATAAGTTTCTCGTTCACTCCAAACTTTCTTTCTGCTGCTCGATTCCCATTTTCTACTGCATATTTCACTACTTGCAGCTTGTAATCCACAGAATAGAATTTTCTTTATGTGGACATTCTTCAGTGGTACAGGATGTGCCAACAGGTACTGGTACCCAAGCCTAGAGTGCCTTCTTACGGTTGTGAGTGTAAAAATAACAAACATGTAAAATGATGTTTGTTATTATGACGAACAGAATTATGTGTAATGATTGCACATATAAGTCGCTCTGGAATATAAGTCACAACTTCAGCCAAAGTGAAAAAAGTGTGACTTGTATTTTGGAAAATATGGTATATGCAGTAGGCCCTTGACTATTCGCGGTTTTGCACTCACGGTTTGAGTATTCGCGGACTGCCGAGCAGCTCGCACGTGATTCAAATTCAGCCAATGGCTGTCCTCCTTCCTGCTGATTGGTTGAGATGATGTAATGCCCCTTTTTCCTCATTCGCGCACAAGTTGTCAATGAGCCTTTTTTTAGTGTGTTTTAATTACCAGTTAAGTTCTATGATGTCACTCAAACGCCTGCTAAGCACCAGAAAAAGTTAATGATGTTGGATGTCGCTTCTGAAGAAATAAGACTTTCTCCGGAAGAAATGACAGTTTCTTCTGAAGTGCCTGAAGAGGAATAATCATCTGAACTGTTGTAAAACACTCCACTATTAAAGTTTTTTTCAATTATTATTCCAGTACATGACCTAAGGTAATGTTTAAAATGTTTGTGTGTTATATTTTATTTACTGTGGTGTAGCATGTTTCTCATTTTATTTTGTTAATCATATTTATTACATTTCTTGTTCTTTTATGTCCTTTTTGTTATGGTCTGTGTTTTGGGGGACTTTGATTTTGGTGCTGTGCCTCGAACTAACTGTTTTCTCTCCGTTTCGGCTGAGGGGCATGGCTGAGCTGCTCGGTAGCACACACCTGAATTCACTATTCTCATTTACTCCCAATAAACAAAAGCATGCTCACCTTTGCGCCAGAGGATTAACTCACATCACATCACTGCTTCTTTGGTTTGTAACGCTCTCTAACACTAAAATTCTGTTTTGTACTCTCTCCAGCTGAGGGGCGTGGCTGAGCTGCTTTTTGAACATATAATCGAAAATGACCTAACTCGAAATGACTTAAGTCAAGGTATGCCTGTATTTAAAAAGGGCGCCTTGTAACCTGTTCTCTGGCATAAAAATTTCCTTTGGGATCAATAAATCTCGATCTTTTCTTATTTATCTGTTTTTCCATCAACAGCTATTTGTGTATCTATTTAGCAGTCACATGTACTAAAATATTGCATTCTTGAGGCTTTAAACATGCAGGTCTCTATAATGCTTTTAGACCGATAATAAAAAAATTAATTCAAGCAGCCACATCTTTGAATGGTTGCTCATACTACAATATGTCACAATGTTGCTAAACATAAGTCAACAGAAAAGAGTGTGTAACTTGACCCTTAAAATCCAAAAAGTGCTGGCTTTTTTCCTCTCATGGCTCCGGAGGTTTTTGTAGGAATTCAAGAATGTGATTACTTACGATATCGAAATAATTTGCTTTTTGAAAATTTAACACTGGTGTGCAACCAAATAAAACATTGCACTATGGGCAGTGGTGGCCTTGTGGTAAAGGTGCTGGATCACTGATCCCAAGGTTGGGGGTTCAAGTCCCACTGTCAATGGGTTGTCACTGTCCCTCCAGTGCAGCTAACTGGGTTATCAACGGTTGGCCATGTCTCTCACTGTCTATGGTGTGAGGCTGTAAAAGAACCATTGCTGACTTTTGACAAGAGTAGCTGCATAGCCGTCAGTGTGTTTCTGCCCTGCAATGGCCTTCCAGTGAGCCATCCAGGGTGTACTCTGCCCTTGCCCGGAGTCGGCTGGGATGGGTGCCAGTCTCTCTGCGACCCTAATTATGATTACGTGCTTACAGAAAATGAATGAATGAACTTGCACTAGATGCTTGCTTAAGGCTGTTGTTTTGAATGTACAGGCTTAAAATATGCTTAATAAAGATGTTCTTTATCTCCCCCAAAAAAAAAAAAAAAAAAAAAGCCCACATTTGTGTCTCAGTTAAACCACTGGTTGCATGTGTTAAATCAGAGTAATTCAACTAAAAAGCAATCTGATGCAACACTGAGCAATAGTCATAAGCAGATCTCTGCAACACAGGCTTAACATGACAGACAATGTGAAAAACTCCTCTTATTCTTATATCTACAGGAAGGTACACATCATTTTGTAAACACGTTTGCCAGGACTTTGTAGGAACATCTTCTAGATATTATTTTGAGGTGTAAATGCCTCACTTGCATACTAAACTTTTACATTTGACACATCCGTGCCACTAAAAATTAATACAGTATCTGATTTTGTCTTTATCAGTTCTCAAGTCCATGCATGAAACACAGTCATATGCATTTTATATAAACCAGGATGTTATTGAGATCCATAAAGGATTGAAACAGAGCATGGTTCTTAAGCCATTTAATGCAATTAGATTTTGTTTAAACCCTTTTGCCTAGTGTTTCTTCAATATATTGGAGGTGATACACAGTTTAAAACAAAGAATGTTTAGCTAAAGCATTCATATAAAGAAGAGCTACTTACACTGGACTTAGATAATGGGAAAAAGCCAAATACAGTAATCCCCTTTATTTTGCAATTAATGGGGACCAGCCCCCCCCTCCCATATGCGAGAAACCGTGAAATGACTTCTGCCACCTGTTCTCCCACCCATCTATATATTATATAAAATTTACATACAGACAGTCGTCGACATCCGACCGCTTTTGGTTCCGGCAGACCGGCCGTAAATCGATCTGGTCGTATGTCGACTTTCCATCCAAATACACTCACACCAAACAAAAACAGATGAATAAATCTCACGCATTAAAATCTATACACCTATTTTCAATTCCATGTCACTGTGACATGCAGCGGAGAGCCAATCCTTTCTGTACTCCACTGTGTGGGTGGATCCGATAGCTTCAAATTCCAATTTTATTGGATTATAACAACAGCCACAGACTGCGCGTGTTGTTTGATTAAAGAGATAAATTTCCCTCATTTTGATCAGTTCATTTCCATGAAGTCAAACACAGCTGGCAAGCAAACACAAATGGACAGACATGGAAAAACTTCAACCCGCAGACCAGCTGATTGCCAAAACTTGGGACACGCTTCCTGTCACATAAACACTGCAGCGTGTGAGTCTAATAAAATTAGAGTTTCAAGGTATCAGACCCGCCCACACAGAAAGGATTGGCTCTCCGCTTCGCGCCACAGTGACGTGGCATTGAAAGTAGATCAATAGATTTGCTCTGATCAGTTAGAAAGTGAAGCTGCATTACCTCCTGCTTGGCCTTTTAAGATGCTGGCACTGCCAGCAGCACAAACAACTGTCGTACACAACACTCGCACTGCACTGCCATGAATCATGCTTCACGACGGTTGCGGTCGTAAAGTTGATCAGACGTAACTCACATAGGTCGTAAGTCAACGACTCACTGTAGAAGTTAATTTTAAAGTGTTCTATACATGTTAATGTCATACAGGCAATGTGTAGTAATATATAAATAAATTATACACCTTATAATGACAAATATATATATATAAATACTGTATAACAAACCATATAAATAACAAATCCATGGCCACATCGATAAGGAGAAACACTGGCGGCACTGGTGCTTGGTTTGGGGCTCCTCAGCACCTCCAGAGCCTTTGCTTTAGCACATAGTATGTTAGTGTCCAAACTCACAGCCATTTAACTCTGTCTCCCTCTCTCCAACTGCATGCGTTGGTGAGGGGCGTGGCTGTTACCTGCAGGCGAAATCCAGAGAGTGTACCTGAAGCCACTCAGCCATCAGCGCACTATAAAGAGCTCCGTGCTCGACCAGTTTCCATGTTATACTCTCCCAGTGATTTTGGTTTTTGTTTTTCCCTCACCACTACAGTGATCACGATTTTTCCCGCAGCTCAATAAAAGTTATATTCCTCCTCACGAGGGAGGAAAGGTGTGTTGGATGCAGGGAAATATAATCTCGACCAATCAGCTTGCTGGATTCACAGCCAATCAGAGCATACTCAAGTCAAGCAGGAGAACAGAGCATGTTGGGTAACGTAGTTGAATGTAGTGCGTATGAATTTTGAATAATATCTCTCTCTCTCTCTCTTTAATTTTTTAATTTCCCGATGGGAAATCTCACGATATTGGGGGGACGCGAAGTAGGAAACGCAAAGTGGTGGGGGATTACTGTAGGTTTACACTGCTCAAATATATACTTTCATTTAAATATCATTTCATAAATGAATTACGGTCTATATCATCAACTCTTTCTTCACTAAATCCAGGAAAATAACAATATTTGTAAACTAAACCACAGCGTTACAACTGAGAGTTTGAACCCAAAATCTTGCTGGCCTTCATAAGCTCACAGGGAGCAATACAATTTTAATTTATTCCGTTAATTAGAAACAGAGGGAGGAAGAGAAAGTGTAAGTGTGCAATTGCAAGAAAAAAGATAAAACAATATACAGTACTGAGAAAAAAATCCCTGCAGTGAGTATTTCAGTCTTGTTCTCAACAATGCGTGTTAGGAAAAGATGAGCACAAAATAACACTGGGCTTCATCAGGGGAGCTGCACCAGCACAGCAATGAGCACTTCTCAGAGGCACCACGAAGTAACTTGGAAGATATTAATGGCTGTCTGTTACCAGCTGATAAAAGCAGTGGGTAGAGAGAGAGCGTGAAGGGCATGCTGAATGAAGAAGGCAATGTGAACACAAAGGATAACAATGACACAAACTCCAGTGAGGATGACTGACATGCTGCCAATGGCAGAGGCAGAAGAACACGTTGGCATCATTGTGAGTAACAGCATGAACCGCGAAATTGTGCGAGCTCTTGGCCAAGATAAGATTTAGAGGAAAAACAAAGGCACTGTTAAAGAGATTATGGTAATTGAGAATACAAATGCCAATAAAGCAAATTACTTCTATTGATACATCCGAAGAGATTAAAGTCATAATTTTGTTATATTTACTTTGCTCTAGACAACTTCTTATATTTAACTACAGTGAGAGCACTGGGCAGGAGGCATTGATTAAAGACTGCCTCATTAGAGGAAACATGTTTTTAAAATGTCACTAAATAGTATATCAGCTCTAGACTCATTAAACCGACTAAAGGTCGAACTGACTAAAACCTGAACTGCAAGTTAGAGATGCACATTCAAGTGTGATTTAATTAGTTTTATATTTTGGAATTGCAGTCCATTTCAGCTCAGGGTTTCTCAGAATTAAATAGGTCATTTTGCGAAGCAGTTATATAACGAGAAACAGCAGTTGCACCACAGTTCTGCTAAGTGCTACAAGTTCTTATAAATATAAAGATTTTATCTGCGTATGATCAAATTTCGATATGCATATGCATAGTGAACCAAGCTTTACTAATTAAACACTCAGCAAAACACACCAGACACTTGACATGGAAAGAAAGACTGAACCAACCTCCATCCAGACTGCGGGACATGATGTATCGTTTGCTGGTAGAGCGCTCAAAGTAGGGAGCTGGGCGAACTATCTGTGAACTGGCCCGTCTCGTTTGGACTTGGGTTCGTCCACTGTAGCGGAACTTGGAACCAAGAGTCAGGAACTTCTTGGGTGGAGTTTCAGGGGAAACCAACCTGATAAATAATATTGATAAGCTTTGGTTACTTACTGAAGTATTCATAGGTCAGTGTAATGCCTCGATTCGTACATTCCTGAACAGATCAAGGGGGGGAGCAATGGCTGGGACATACGTCTCACAGAAAGAACATCCCAGGTTTGATTCCTGGGCTCGGGTGTTCATGTGTGGAGTTTGGATGTTCTCCCCGTGCTTGTGTGGGTTTGCTTCGGTCCTTTGGGTTTCTCCCATAGTCCAAAAAACACGGTCTCTGTTCCAAATGACCCATGAGTGTGTATGTGAATTGTCTTGCGTGTATTGGTCCTGCAATGGCCTGGCAAGCTGTTTAGCTCACCTTCGCCCAGAGCCGGCTGAGATAGGTGCCAGCTCCGCTCGACACTAATGAGGATTAAGCGGCTTAGAAAATTAATGAGTGAACGAATAGATCCCAACATGTAGCTTTATCAATTCTTTACCAAGGTGTCAAAGCCTTTATAAACTTCTATTAAAATCATTGAACTCTCCAATACTTTTGCTTATTTCATATTTAAACTTTAGTACATGTTCAAATGGATGTTGATAGCTTCATAAATACCACAGTATTTCAATTAAACATAAAGGTGTCAGGGCAAAAAGATGGTCTTCTTCTTTTCCTTTCAGCTTTTCCCTTCAGGGGTCGCCACAGCGAATCATCTGCCTCCATCTCACCCTATCCTTTGCGTCTTCTTCTCTTAAACCAGCTACCTTCATGTCCTGCTTCACTACATCCATGAATCGTGTCTTTGGTCTTCCTCTGGGCCTTCTGCCTGGTAGTTCCAACCTCAGCATCCTACTACCAATATACTCACTATCCCTCCTCTGTACATGTCCAAACCATCTCAATCTAGCTTCTCTGAGTTTGTCTCCAAAACGTCTTACATGTGCTGTCCCTCTGATGTGCTCATTCCTGATCCTATCCATCCTCGTTACTCCCAAAGAGAACCTCAACATTTACATCTCTGCTACCTCCAGCTCTGCCTTCTGTCTTTTCCCCAGGGCCACTGTTTCTAAACCATACAACATCGCTGGCCTTACCACCGTCTTGTAAACTTTTCCTTTCATTCTTGCCAATACCCTCCTATCACACATCACACCGGACACTTTTCTCCAACCATTCAAACCTGCCTGCACACGCTTCTTCACCTCTTTTCCACACTCTCCACTTCTCTGGATTGTTGACCCTAAGTACTTAAAATCTTCCACCTTCCTTATCTCTTCTCCCTGTAACCTCACTGTTCCTCTTGGGTCCTCATCATTCACACACATGTATTCTATTTTACTGAGGCTAACCTTCATTCCCCTCCTTTCCAGGGCATACCTCCACCTCTCTAGATTTTCCTGCACTTGCTCTCTGCTCCACTACAGATCACAATGTCATCTGCAAACATCATAGTCCATGGAGATTCTTGTCTAACATCATCTGTCAGCCTGTCCATCACCATAGCAAACAAGAAGGGGCTGAGAGCTGACCCTTGATGCAGTCCCACCGCCACCTTGAACTCTTCTGTCACACTGACAGCACACCTCACCACTGTCTTACATCTCTCATACATGTCCTGCACCACTCGAAGATACTTCTCTGCCACTCCAGACTTCCTCATACAATACCACAGTTCTTCTCTCGGCACCCTGTCATATGCTTTCTCCAGATCCACAAAGGCACAATGCAGCTCCGTCTGACCTTCTCTGTACTTCTCTATTAACATCCTCAAGGCAAACACTGCATCTGTGGTGCTCTTTCTTGGAATGAAACCAAACTGTTGTTCACAAATGCTGACCTCTGCCCTTAGTCTAGCTTCCACTATTCTTTCCCATAACTTCATTGTATGGATCATCAACTTTATCTCTCTGTAGTTGCCACAACTCTGCACGTCTCCCTTGTTCTTAAAAATGGGCACCATCACATTTCTTCTCCATTCCTCTGGCATCCTCTCACTCTCTAAGACCTTGTTGAATGTTCTTGTCAGGAAATCTACTGCTATCTCTCCTAAACACTTCCATACCTCCACCGGTATGTCATCAGGGCCAATTGCCTTTCCATTCTTCATCCTCTTCAATACCCTCCTCACTTCACCCTTACTAATTTTTGCTACTTCCTGGTCCTCAACGGTCACCTCTTCTGCTCTTTTTTCTCTCTCATTTTCCTCATTCATCAGCTCTTCAAAGTACTCTATCCATCTTCCCAGCACACTTCTGTCATCAGTCAATACATTTCCCTCTCTGTCCTTAATCATTCTAACTTGCTGCACGTCCTTCCCATCTCTATTTCTCTGCTGTGCCAACCTGTATAAATCATTTTCTCCCTCTTTACTTTCTAACTGAGCATACAAGTCATCATACGCCCTCTGTTTGGTCTTTGACACCGCTACCTTCGCCTTACGCTGTGTCTCCCTGTACTCCTGTTTACTCTCTTCGGTCCTCTCAATGTCCCACTTATTCTTAGCTAACCTCTTCCTTTCTACACACTCCTGCACTTCCTCATTCCACCACCAAGTCTCCTTATCTCCTCTCCTTCCAGATGACACACCAAGTACTCTCTTACCTGTCTCCCTGATCACATTAGCTGTAGTTGTCCAGTCATCTGGAAGCACTTCCTGGCCACCCAAAGCCTGTTTCAACTCCTCCTTGAAGACAACACGACACTCTTCCTTTGTCAGCTTCCACCACTTTGTCTTCTGCTCTGCTTTTGCCTTCTTCACCTTTCTCACCATCAGCGTCATCCTGCACACCACCATCCTATGCTCTTTGACAACACTCTCACCCACTACTACTTTGCAGTCACTGACTTCCTTCAAATTACATCGCCTGCACAAGATGTAGTCTACTTGTGTGCTCCTACCTCGCTTTTATAAGTCACCCTATGCTCCTGTCTCTTCTGGAACAAAGTATTTACCACAGCCATTTCCATCCTTTTTGCAAAATCTACCAACATCTGTCCTTCTGTGTTCCTGTCCTGGATACCAAACCTGCCCATCACGTCCTCGTCCCCTCTGTTTCCTGCACCAACATGTCCATTGAAGTCTGCACCAATGACCAGTCTTTCACCTCTGGGGATACTCTGCATCACTTCA
Source organism: Plotosus lineatus (assembly GCA_024760905.1). NCBI lineage: Eukaryota > Metazoa > Chordata > Actinopteri > Siluriformes > Plotosidae > Plotosus > Plotosus lineatus. The sequence continues at coordinate 24,674,573 of CM045728.1, read as the reverse complement.
TCTAACTCACTCCAGAATCTCTCCTTCTCTTCTTGCTCACATCCTGCCTGTGGGGCATAAGCATTAACAACATTGACCATCATGCCTTCAATTTCTAACTTGAGACTCATCACTCTTTCTGACACTCTTTTCACTTCTCGAACATTCCTGACAAACTCCTCCTTCAAGATGACTCCTCCTCCATTTCTCTTCCCATCCACACCATGAAAAAACAGCTTAAACCCTGCTCCTAATCTTCTAGCCTTGCTACCTTTCCACCTGTCTCCTGAACACACAGTATGTCCACGTTCCTCCTCTGCATCATGTCAGCCAGCTCTCTACCTTTTCCTGCCATAGTTCCAACATTCAACGTCCCTACTTTCAGTCCTAGACTCATGCCTTTCCTCTTCTCTCTCTGCCTACGGACACGCCTCTCGCCTCTCCTTCTTCGACGTCTTCGACCAACAGTAGTCCAATTTCCACCAGCACCCTGTTGGTTGACAGCACTGATGGCGGTCGTTGTTAACCCGTGCCTCGACCGATCCGGTATGACATTCTTTGTAGTGACTCGCATATTTTATTTGCCATTTGTTTTACGCCGGATGCCCTTCCTGACGCAACCCTCTGCATTTATCCGGGCTTGGGACCGGCGTGAGGGAGAGACACTGGTTTGTGCCCCCCCCTCACGGCTGCATTTCAGGGCAAAAAGATGGTAAAGTTTGATTTTGGGTCCAACAGAAAAACAGGGTGTTTTCCATCAACCAATTAAAATATTTCATTCTCATGTGTCTATAGAATCAAACGATCATCTCAAGTTTCTGCAACTGTGGGGTAAGATCCAGCCGCGAATAAACCTTGGCTCTGCTATTGATAATTTGCTCTATTTAATATATAAGTGACTTAGTTTTGTTCTCACCCCTTTAATTAATCAGAGATCCCAGCGAGGTTTAGAAAAAAATAGAAGAAACAAGTTTATAAATCGAGGGAATAAAATATTTCAGCTGGGGGTCAAGGGGACTGCAGGGCTCCTTGCGGGGTACAGGGGCAGAGGATGTCATGTAAAAAATCATGCAAACAAGTTATTCATTGTTTTGTTACCTGCATGACACTAAACAAAACAGCTTAAATAATGGAAAAATTCTAAACGATTATTCCAGTGTAGATGGTCTGGTACCTTCTAAGTCGTAGGACAACTCTTGGCGACCTGCCATAAATGATAACGCCTTGATTATCATTTTCACGGAGGTTTTCTTGGCAAGGATAGTGCAGTGGTTTGCCATTGCCTTATGCACGATGCGAACCTACGGGCAATTTAGAACAGCCAATTTGCCTACTGTGCATGTTTTTGGACTGTGGGAGAAACTGGAGTACCCAGAGGAAACCCACACGAGCACGGGGAGAATATGCAAACTCGGCACAGAAACAACAAGGCCTGGAATCGAACCCCGGCCTTCTTGCTGTAAGGTGGACATGTTAACCACTACACCACCGTGCCACCCTTCAGTGTAGATAAGCACACATAATTGAAGTAGCATAGCCATATGGCTCGTCATTCATGTGTAACATAATTATGGAATAATTATGAACTCATTTGTACAATGATCACATAACACATGACATATATTATCACAACAAACATTTGTGTTCAACTAGTGAGCATACCTGCTACAAGTTAGTATGTTGATAGTATAACACTATAATTCAAAATGTCACAACATTTACTCTACACTAGTAAACAGTCTTACACTGTACTTATTGCATAAATTTATAAAAATATCGGAATTCCGCTAAATAGAGGATATTCTCAGGCATTTCTGCATGGAGTTTGCATGTTTTTCGAATTACGTGCGTGAATTTCCTCCATGTACTCCGTTTTCCTTCCACAGTGTGGCGACATACACACTAGGCTAATTGGCAGTTGCAAATTGCCCCCAGGTGTGGATGTGAATTTGAATGATTCTAAGTGTGTTTCCCTGCAATTGTCTGCCAAGATATTTAAGGTGTAATCCGCCTTCATCCATTGCCGGCTGAGATAGGCTCCAGCATCCTGTGGCCTTATAGTAGGATTAAGCGATTAAGGAAACTTTATGGAAAGGTTTACAGCGGCTGTAATCGTAGAGATATCAACAACTAACTTGTTATATAAACATTCCACTAAAAAGTGAAAAAACCCATAAAACATCACTTTTTAAAATCAATAACAGATTTAGTGATACAAGAGGAATAAAACACTTCGGACTTTCTGCTAGAGAACAATAATCACCTTTATGTTGGTACTATCAATCAACATTATACCACCTCTCACTGATTATTCTCCCATTGCAGCATACTCTGCCTTTTTTTATGAAAGACCTATATTTAAATCACGTACATCTAAAAACATCTTATAGGTTATTTGTAATATTTAGAAAATTACTAAAACAATGCATGCACTCATTCTCCACCCTTATAATTCTCACCTGAAAAAAGTGTGGTGCTCCACGCAAACCTTCCAGAGTCTCTTAGCAGCCCTATGATTAGGGAGTTTGAAGCCAATCGTGCTTTCAAATTGCTCAAACTAGACATTGGTAACAAACACAAAACCCATTTTAAATATTTTTAGTATTTTGCATGAAAATGGTCATCCATGTACTTTATCTGACTTTACCTCTCCAGGTCGAATTTTGATGTAAAAGTTATTCCTCTTGTAGGAGATCTTGAGAACTTTGGGCCAAGCAAATCTATTGATACGCAGCCGATCTCTGTAGATGAGTAGACCAGATGAACAAACTCCTAGCATTATCTCCACTCCCTCTGAATCCTGAGGAAGCATTACACAGACAGATGTGGGACACTACCTCATGAAGAAAGGGAAACCAATCACATGACAAACAGCAGCAGTTTTCTGAGCGGCTCCAAAATAATAGGGCCAATTTTTATTCCAAAACAAACAAACAAACAAACAAAATCTTTAAGAAGAAAATGATGACAGCCAAAAATCACTAGTGACATATCAAGCCTGTCAGAAAAGTTGATCTATTTGTTGATTTATTTAAATCAATGGCAGATTGAAATGTTAAATGACTTGGAAACAGAGTGGCACTGCAGTATCATGTTGAGTGCACAGATGTGAAAAAAATGTTGAGCAGCCCATGAGGTAAGACCCTTGAGAGAGAGAGAGCGAGAGAGAGAGAGAGAGAGAGAGAGAGAGAGAGAGCGAGAGAGAAAGAGAGAGAGAGAGAGAGAGAGAGAGATAATAAAGTGCACTAGACATTCAGCAGGCAATGTGGGTCTCTTCTGGGCTGTGTAAATATCATTGGTCAGCCCCACATGTCCCTATGTTTCGACTGTGCGCTGTACTAACACAGTCTACAACACACAGGTCTGTTTCAAACGATTGCACTCAAACTGTTTTCTTTCATCCATGTGATCACATATCACAATGTGTGCTACTGAGATTGTTTAAGTGTATTTAAAATATGATTTCATAAAAATACCCTGACACATTTCACAGCTTACAGACGGTGAACAAAACACTGTGGGTATCTACTCAATACAACATCTAAGGTACAACATCACAATGGGTGAGGTTTTGCACCCACTAATTATTACGGAGATTAAAACCACTGCACATATGCATGACGAATCGATACTTTCAGAAAGTTTTGAAGGGAAGACAATGGATGTTGTAAATAGATACATGTGGGTGTTTGACACATCCTGGTGTGACTAATGCTATGTGTTAATGTGGTGTTTACTTGAGAATAATGGAGCCCTTTTAAATGTTTCCCATCTAATGAATGGTTTACAGAGCTGATGGAAAAATAATAGTATATTCGTACATTATTATTCTGGGACTGAACAATGTGGTTCTACAGTAACATGTGAAACATGTGGAACTATGAGGAGAGCTTTCTCTGGGGAGTGTAACCTCCACATACAGGCATACTGAGTCTAAGCAGTGGGCCACAATAGTGCATGTATTGTGGTCAAATCAGCTGCAGCTCAGACAATGAGACTCTTTACTTCATGGTCATGCACGAAGATCAGGGTCAGACGGAAGACGCATAGACACACATACAAGGACACAAAGATGCATGAATGCAGCCTTACCTCTCCTTTAGCTGGAGACAAGCACTCAAAGAAGCTTCCTACCAACTAGGCCATTCAGTAAAAAAAGGAAAAAAAAAAAAAAAAGAGGGCTGATCTAACCAAATTGAGACACAGTTTTCATGCTCATCATTGCCTGGTCTCGTGTTATTTTAGACGACTATTCATAGAATGTGATGTGTTATCTCAACTGACGATGAAAATCACTGGAGTTAACACTAGCTGATATAATTTTTTTTTTTTTTAAACTCTGTGGCCACTTATTTTAAAATAACGCCGTAATGAAACAATCATTAATGCTTCAGGCCCAAAATATGTAAACACAATGGATGCTTTCATAAGCAAATTAAATTAATTATATTGATAAACGTAATATGCGAAATGAACGATAATCTAATATGCTTCAAACTGACAGATTACATTTAAAATCACTGACAATGAAATTAGTTTTAGAGATTGAGAATATTTATCTGGTAATTGCTTACCCATCCCTTGGGGGCGTGTCATTTGATAAAACTACACAGCTCAGCTCCCATTTCTTTCCTATAAAACTTCCATTTGTTTTTAATAACTTCCAGCTACTGAACGTTATGCTGCCTGCTATTACTGAGGTATTAGAGACACACAGATAAAACGGGAGGGTACTTGACAACGTTATAAAGTTTTATCTTTTTTGGAAAAGACTATGGAGGTAAATGTGCTACTTCTTGTCTGCACAGTGTAACACAGTTAGAACTGGTTTCAGCTATCAGCATTTACATATGAATTTCTGTCTGAACTCGTTGACCAGCTTTGTATTAAAAACACATTATCTCAGCTTTGCTCTTGAACCAGCAGAACAGAGCGGAATAATTTATTAAAATTCTGTAAAGTTGCCAAACTGTGCATTTGTTGTGCTAAAGTAATTAAACGCTTCAGACATAGAGTTAAGCAAAACGACACATAAAGTAAAAGAACAACACTTAACATAAAACTGTCATTTAAATGTGCAGTGTAATAAAGAAACTTAATTGATTAACAGTGTGATGGAAAACAGATATATAGACTTTGCAGACATTAATAAATGATATGAAATTTAGGAGACTTGAGTCACTATATAATGTATGTGTGCAGCCTGGGAAAATCCTTCACTCGGTTCACGTTCCTTGTTTGAATCGGGCATTTCTGTGTGGAGTTTCTCCCACTGCTTGCGTAGGTTTCCTCTGGGTATTCCAGATTTTTCCCACAGTCCAAAGATATGCACATCAGGGTAACTGGCTCCTCCAAATTGCCCCTAGGCACAAGTGTGAATGATTGTGTATGTGTTGGTCCTGTGATGAGTTACCTGTAATAGGCTGGTTGAGACCACAATAAAGGATAAAGTGGTTCAGAAAATGAATAAATGAATGGATGGATGAATGAATGCATTTCAGCTAGAAATAAAGTTCTATCGTTTTAAATCTGGGAGGAGAAAAGAAGGAAGAATTGTGTCTAGGACTCTGAAGGCTGTCAATTTTTGTGTGACTTGTAAGTCCATCTGTCCATCCAGTGTTTGTTTCACATCCTCATACCAGTTTTGAATTTGTACAATAAAAACCAAACAGACAAACACAAAAATGGTACAACATTCAGACAACGAAGAATAAAATGATAAAAAAAAAAAAAAATTACAGGAGAACCTGGAGGAAACCCACACAGCATGCAGCCTCCACACAGAAAAGCTCCAAACCTGGGGATTAAACCCGGGACCCTTTGCTGTAAGGGAAACGTGATAACCACTATGTCGCCACTTACAAAACATCGGCAAAATAATGAATCATGAACTGAAAGGAGACACACCAAAAAATCCTCACGGAAAGCTCTGCTATGAGGCAGTGCCTAAATCAGTAAATTAAAGCTTACACCCACTTCACTACATTAAATAACCGTGCTCCAAACTGATCACAGCCTGAAGTAGCCTGTGTAAGCAAAGCAAAGCTTCTTTATCCTTAGGCAGACACAGAGGTTTACCACAGTGTTTGTTAAAGTGACTCCTTTCCCAAAATGACCTTATCCCTTTACATATCAATCGAGAGATTTAAGAAATCTTAAATGTAGGATTTCAAAGCACGTCTTTTTTTTTTTTTTTTTTTTGCCTATATGGAAGAATTCAGTGAAAGTGACAACTGACATGTTTCCCCAGGCCACCACATGTATAAATAGAAATCAGGATGACCTTAAGCTCTAGACAGTTTATACATTTTTTTCCCCGTGTCTTGATATTCCCAAAATGTACTGCTGTGATAAATGAGTGCAGAATTTCTTTAAAATGGAATGAAAAAAGACAAGAGGAGTCAAAGCTGAGCGAAGCTGCAAGCTAGGTAATGACTCCTGTTGATGCACATAAGGTCCTTACCTTGGCATGATGAAGGTCCACTCCATACATGGACAGCTTTTTGACATTCTCTAGGAAGTGCATTTCAGCCTCAGCTGGCGTCATCCCTCTGATGGAAGATGGACAATATGTTATATTTTCCAGACATCATACGAAAATCATACATTATATATTAAAGCTGTAATGTTCGAAATAATAAATCACACAAATAATTCATCTTGGAAGAGAATATGTGACACACACTTGTAAGTCTTGTGGAGCTCCATGACCTTCTCTTCGAGTTCCTTGGTTTGGTTTGGAGCAAAGCGGAACTCGCTGACGTAGTCAGCGCTGTACTCATCTGGATCATAATCTCCTAATTCTGACTGGACTGTATATGAACCAAGCACTGTATGTGTCGCAAAGGAGCAAGGAAGCCGGCCAGACACCACATCATCTCTCAACTGCAGACACAGGTAATACCTGGAACACCAAGAGAAGTAAACAGACAAAAATAAAAATTCCAGCAGAGAGGTGATCCCAATGGAAAATATCAGAAAGCAAGAAGCTGCACACTACAGAACTGCTCAACTAAATGAATAATACAACTCAGAACTATAGTTGAACACAGTTGTACAAAGTTCGCTGAATACTTCTGCTTGCTGAGTGTTTTCAGGATTGCAGTGCAATGAATTGCTCTGACCTTGTGATGTCCTCAGAGAGCTGAACAGGGTCCGGAGGATAAAATTTCACATTGAAGGAAAAATTCCATGCAACTCCTAAAAGAAGAATTACAGAAAATAAATCACCTAGAATGATGTGAAGGGGAAGGCTGCCACAATGACACAATTCAAAGCGGAGACGCTGTTTCTAATCAATTCATTTGACTGGCCTTTATTTAACCAGACTGAGCCACTGAAAGCAAGACCCTGGAACAGCATTCCATAAGAGACATAGAAGTAACAAAGTGACTGAGATTTTATATATATATATATATATACACACACACACATACATACACACACACACACACACACACACACACACACACACACACACACACATATATTTACAGGTCCTTCTCAAAAAATTAGCATATTGTGATGAAGTTAATTATTTTCTGTAATGTACTGATAAACATTAGACTTTCATATATTTTAGATTCATTGCACACCAACTGAAATATTTCAAGTCCTTTATTGTTTTAATATTGGTGATTTTGGCATACAGCTCATGAAAACCCAAAATCCCTATCTCAAAAAATTAGCATATTTCATCAGACCAATAAAAAAAGTGTTTTTAATACAAAAAGAGTCAACCTTCAAATAATTATGTTCAGTTCTGCACTCAATACTTGGTCGGGAATCCTTTTGCAGAAATGACTGCTTCAATGCGGCGTGGCATGGAGGTAATCAGCCTGTGGCACTGCTGAGGTGTTACGGAGGCCCAGGATGCTTCGATAGCGGCCTTAAGCTCATCCACAGTGTTGGGTCTGGTGTCTCTCAACTTTCTCTTCACAATATCCCACAGATTCTCTCTATGGGGTTCAGGTCAGGAGAGTAGGCAGGCCAATTGAGCACAGTAATACCATGGTCAGTAAACCATTTAGCAGTGGTTTTGGCACTGTGAGCAGGTGCCAGGTCGTGCTGAAAAATGAAATCTTCATCTCCATAAAGCTTTTCAGCAGATGGAAGCATGAAGTGCTCCAAAATCTCCTGATAGCTCGCTGCATTGACCCTGCCCTTGATAAAACACAGTGGACCAACACCAGCAACTGACATGGCATCCCAGACCATCACTGACTGTGGGTACTTGACACTGGACTTCAGGCATTTTGGCATTTCCTTCTCCCCAGTCTTCCTCCAGACTCTGGCACCTTGATTTCCGAATGACATGCAAAATTTGCTTTCATCCGAAAAAAATACTTTGGATCACTGAGCAACAGTCCAGTGCTGCTTCTCTGTAGCCCAGGTCAGGCGCTTCTGCCGCTGTTTCTGGTTCAAAAGTGGCTTGTGGATGTTTCTACTCCAGACTCAGTCCACTGCTTCCACAGGTCCCCCAAGGTCTGGAATTGGCCCTTCTCCACAATTTTCCTCAGGGTCCAGTCACCTCTTCTGGTTGTGCAGCGTTTTCTGCCACACTTTTTCCTTCCCACAGACGTCCCACTGAGGTGCCTTGATACAGCACTCTGGGAACAGCCTATTCGCTCAGAGATTTCTTTCTGTGTCTTACCCTCTTGCTTGAGGGTGTCAATGATGTCCTTCTGGACAGCAGTCAGGTTGGCAGTCTTACCCATGATTGTGGTTTTGAGTAATGAACCAGGCTGGGAGTTTTTAAAAGCCTCAGGAATCTTTTGCAGGTGTTTAGAGTTAATTGGTTGATTCAGATGATTAGGTTAATAACTCGTTTAGACTACCTTTTCATGATATGCTAATTTTTTGAGATAGAAATTTTGGGTTTTCATGAGCTGTCTGCCAAAATCATCAGTATTAAAACAATAAAAGACTTGAAATATTTCAGTTGGTGTGCAATGAATCTAAAATATATGAAAGTCTAATGTTTATGAGTACTTTATCACAATATGCTAATTTTTTGAGAAGGACCAGTATATATATATATATATATATATATATATATATATATATATATATATATATATATATATATATAAATAATTTTTTTTTTTTATATAGATATATAGGAGAAGTGGGGGCAGTGGTGGTCTAGTGGATAGGGCGCAGGATCGCCGATCCTAAGGTTGGGGGTTCGAGTCCCCACAGGGTTGTCACTGTCCCCCCAGTGCAGCTAACTGGGTTATCAAAGGCGGGCCATGTCTCTCACTGTCTATGGTGAGAGGTTCATGTAAAAGAACCATTGCTGACTTTCGTAAAGAGTAGCTGCAAAGCCGCCAGCATGTTTCTGTCCTTTGCTAAGGGTTGTGACAGGAAGGGCATCCAACGTAAAAACCTCTGCCAAATCAAATGTGTGAATCAGGTGATTCGCTGTGGCGACTCCCGAGAAAGGGAAAAAGCCGAAAGGAAAAGAAGAAGAAGAAAAAGAAGATAAAAGAAGTAAAACTCAACACAAAGCAGTGACAAAGCAGCTGTCTGTGCCTAGTGATTAAATGTCATCATGCAGTGCTACAAAATAATTGCAAAATTAAATGAATAGATATTTAGTAATTGTGGTGTCTACTCATACCTTGTACTATTTTCTTTCATCACAGCTTACTTTGTTCATTTTTTACAAGAACTATCTAAATGAACAGCTTAGGTTGATGGCAGCAGGGTGGCGTGGTGATTAGCATGTACGCCTCCCAGCAAGAAGGTTCTGGGTTCGATGCTTGTGCGTTTACGTGAGTAGTTTGCATGAGAGCATGAATTAGTCTATCCTGGTCTATTACGTAATAACAAGCTGCAATCAGCTCTCTGGTTTGTTTACAGCAAGCTGACTGACAAGAATATAAAAGTTCTGACTAGCCTTCTGAAAAGTGAAACTAAATTAAAACACAGTATTGCTAAAAATAATTTACAGATCCCTTACATCATAAACAAATTTAAATAGACTTTATTTCACCTACTCTATAGATGACGAAAATATTTGCAGTGAAATACCAAACTAAATATAATGTTAGCTGTTTATCGACATATAGCACATTTAAGAATAATACTAAAACCTACAATATTGTAAGCACTCACCTCTGATTTGTTTCTTCATGTCTTTGGCTGGATCCAACCAGTTCTGTAAACATAAAATCATCTCAGAATGTTTTTTTTTTTTTTTTTTTATAACGTCTATCTTCAAATCTTAAAATAAAATAAATGTCTACCTTTTGATTTTCTACATCACGGAACGTGATACCAAAGTAGTCCTTCTCCAGAAGGTTAAGATGCTCACTGACTTTGTCAAAAAGCACTTGTCCCTTATCTCGTTTCTGTGGACAAAGATATCTCACGTCAATTTCCATTTTCATACTGTCACATAACATTATGCACCACTCACTATATATTCATAAACTGGTTTTGACCAGAAACATCCTGATACGATGAGGGCAACTGCACAATAACTTAGCTATCAAATAGTGATGTATTAAGAATATATAAGCAATATATCAGAAATTAGTTTAAAACCATCATCATCACTGGGATCCTGAGAGGTACAACAAAAAAAATGTCCACTGTCTTCCAGAGATCACAAGTTTGAATCCCACTGGAACCAAAGACCTCCATGGCCACCATGAGTGCATTTTGGGTGAAAAAGATGACACATTCTCTCCCATAATAGTCCCAGACATTTATCATGTACATCTTTTAGCTAATGTTCAAGAAAGGGAATGGAGAAATGAGTTTCTCGGAACACTTCTATGAGTTTTATGCTTCTGAATTCAGTTGACTGGCTTTACATATCAACTAACCACATCTGTCACAATTCAGCCAGCAGTTGGTGGGAAACATGATGGACTTCTCTATCAGAATAGTAGCTGTCATATGATAGGGAAATTGAAAGTAAAAGCTGGGAATTGAATATTCTCAGAGCATTACGGAGAATGCAACTTGGTATAAACACAACACATTCCCCAGAGAAGTACAGAAATTTAATTATCAGTCATTAAGCATTATCATAAAGGTCCTTGAGGGGTCCGTTGCATATGCAGATTACACATTTGCAGAATAATAAATATTTCTTATTTTGTTAATGTATTTATTATTATTATTATTATTATTATTATTATTATTATTATTATTATTATTATAAATACCATCACTAATAAAATTGGTTATACAAATAGGGATGCTGAGTATTGCCTTAAACTAGATTTAATACTCTGCACAACCCAATTTCATCACAGTGTAATCAATAATTATGTGCCAAAGGACGGGCAGACATTACTGATGTCCCTGAGATGGAATGTCAAGCCTAAGGCAAATAACATATGATTTACCACAGTGTAATACAGACGCTCCCCGACTTACGTTTTTAATTGGTTCCGGACAGCCAAATGTAAGTTGAAAGTGAACGTAAGTTGTTACAGTGACGTATGACGTATGACGTGTGACGTATGACGCTCATACTGTACTACACACCCATAAATACCATTACCGTATCTCATAAAACACCCTTAAATCAATTATTATAAACATAACATTGTAAAATAATACCAAATATATCAAATAATTTCTTTATTTCTTTCGGCTTTTCCCCTTTCTCAGGGGTCGCCACAGCGAATCATCTGATTCGCACATTTGATTTGGCATATATCAAATAATATCAACATTAATTTCAAATGAGTCACTTATTTATACCGAGTCACTTTACATGAAGCTTAAAACAGCCAATCAACACAATTACAATATGTGAAGCGCTCAATACCGAAAGTAGTGTACTTGCTGTGTGTTATATAGATTTCCAGTCTTTCAAGTGGACAAGGGTACCGTTGAACTCGTTTAGAACACAGCCTGCACTGATGTGAATCCCAGCAAAGCGGAGAGTTCTTTCTTTTGTGTAAGTAAGTAAGTAAACTTTATTCAAGAGATGCATACAAAGAACAAGTACAAATCCTAATGCATATTAATATAAAAATAAGTATACACTCTTAGGATTCTGCTAAAAGATAATAAATATCTGTAATTGTTCTGTAATTTGTGGATTCAGGTTTTCATTCATTTTACAACTCTTTGCTTAACTGAGTATGTATGGTAGATTGTGCCGATCTGAGCAGATAGTTAATTCATCTCTGTGTATCAGACTTGCACCCATGCTAGTAGGCTTACACTTCTGACCAACCATATTTGCTTAGGGTTACAAAAGTCCGCAAAACAGTGTGAACACAAAGATCACAGAGACGACGTCATAACACAAGGGTACCACGCGATATAACTGAGATATATATACTCAGTCTGTAGTTTGTAAACAATGAATGCAGCGTCATTGCATCATTACGTCAGCGTACTACATAGGTACATCTAAACTCAAAATTTGACTTTTTTTTGGGGAAAAAAAAAAAGTAAAATCGAAAAAAGAAACACGTAAAACGGATGAACGTAAGTCGGGGAGCGTCTGTATATAAAAGTCATCTAGTTTATTTTTAATCATTACAGTGCAGATCCCCTCCTCGAATCGCCACCTTATCGTGGTGGAGGGGTTTGCGTGACCTAATGATCCTAGGAGCTATGTTGTCGGGGGCAAATGCCCCTGGTAGGGTCACCCAAGGCAAACAGGTCCGGGGTGAAGGTCCAGACAAAGTGCGATTCAAAACAGACCCCTAAGACATGAGAAAACAACACAGGAATCAGTCTCCCTTGCCCGGACGCGGGTCACCGGGGTTCCCTCCTGGAGCCAGGCCCAGGGGAGGGGCTCAAAGCGGCGCCTGGTGGTCGGGCTTATGCCCATGGAGCCTGGCCGGGCCCAGCCCGAAAAGGAGACATGGGTCCGCCTCCCATGGACCCACCACCCGTGGGAGGAGTTTTAGGGTCGGGTGCAGTGTGAGTTGGGTGGCAGCCAAAGGCATGGGTTCTGTCGGACTGATCCTCGGCTGCTTACTCTGACCTTCGGGACATGGAATGTCACCTCTCTGGCGGAAAAGGAGCCTGATTTGGTGCGTGAGGTGGAGAGATACCGACTAGATATAGTCGGGCTCACCTCAACGCATAGCTTGGGCTCTGGAACCATCCATCTCGAAAGAGGCTGGACCTTCTTCTATTGTGGAGTTGCTCATGGGGAGGCGGCGAGCCGGTGTGGGTATTCTTGTTGCCCCCGTCTCGGTGCCCAAATGTTGGGATTCTCCCGGTTGACGAAAGGGTAGCTTCCCTCCGTCTTCGGGTGGGGGACGGGTCCTGACTGTTATTTGTGCTTATGCACCAAATGACAGTTCAGAGTACCCACCCTTTTGGAGTCTTTGGGGGTGTTGGAGAACGCTCCCTCGGGAGACTCGCTCGTTGTCTTGGGAGACTTCAACGCCCATGTGGGCAACGATAGTGTGACCTGGAAGGGTGTGATCGGTAGGTACGGCCTCTCCAGTCTGAATCCGAATGGTGTGTCGTTGTTGGACTTCTGTGCTCGTCATAGTTTGTCTATCACGAACACCATGTTAACATAAGGGTGTCCATAAGTGCACTTGGCACCAGGACACCCTAGGTCGCAGTTCGATGATTGACTTTGTAGTCGTGTCATCGGACTTGCGACCATATGTTCTGGACACTCGGGTGAAGAGAGGAGCTGAGCTGTCTACCGATCACTACCTGGTGGTGAGTTGGCTTCGGTGGTGTGGGAGGTTGCCTTCCAGACCTGGCAGGCCCAAGCGTGTAATCAGGGTCTGCTGGGAACGTTTGGCGGAGCCCCTGTCCGAGAGGCCTTTAACTCCCACCTCCGGCAGAGCTACAACCACGTTCGGAGGAGGCGGGGACATGGAATCTGAATGGGCCATGTTTCGTGCCTCCATTGCTGAGACGGTAGCCCATAGCTGTGTCCGTAAGGTCGTCGGTGCTTGTCGTGGCGGAAATCCCCGAACCCTGTGGTGGACACCTGCGGTGAAGAGGGCCGTCCAGCTGAAGAAGGAGGCCTATCGGGTTTTATTAGCCTGTGGGACTCCTGAGGCAGCAAACGGGTACCGGCAGGCCAAACGTGCTGCAGCCGAGGCTGTCGCAGATGCAAAATCTCGGGCGTGGGAGGAGTTCGGTGAGGGCCTGGAGAGTGATTATCGGTTGGCCTCAAAAAGGTTCTGGGCCACCATCCGACGCCTCAGGAGGGGGAAGCAGTTCTTCACAAACACTGTTTATGGTGGAGGTGGGGAGCTGCTTACCTTGACTGGGGATGTTGTTGAGAGGTGGAGGGAATACTTTGAGGACCTTCTCAATCCCACCAACACGCCCTCCGTGGAAGAGGAAGACCCTGGGGGTTCGGGTGAGGGTCCGCCCATCACTGGAGTGGAGGTCACTGAGGTTGTCAAAAAGCTCCTCGGTGGTCGAGCTCCGGGGTTGGACGAGATCCGCCCGGAATACCTCAGGATTCTGGATGTTGTAGGACTGTCTTGGTTGACACGTCTCTGCAACATCGCGTGGTCATCGGGGGCTGTACCTCTGGATTGGCAAACTGGGGTGGTGGTCCCAATTTTTAAGAAGGGGGACCGGAGGGTGTGTTCCAATTATCGGGGAATTACACTCCTCAGCCTTCCTGGTAAAGTCTATGCAGGGGTACTAGAGAGGTGGATCCGACCGATAGTCGAACCTCGGATTCAGGAGGAACAATGTGGTTTTCGCCCTGGCCGCAGCACTCTTGACCAACTCTATACGCTCCACAGGATTCTGGAGGGCATGGGAGTTTGCCCAATCTGTCCACATGTGCTTTGTGGATTTGGAGAAGGCTTTCGACCGTGTCCCTCGAAAGATCTTGTGGGGCGTGCTCGAGTACGGCGTTCGGATCCGTTGCTACGAGCTATTCGGTCGCTGTATCACCGAGCCAGAGTTTGGTCCGTATTGCTAACAGCAGCTCGGATTCGTTTCGGTGGGAGTTGGAGTCCGCCAAGGCTGTCCTTTGTCACCGATTCTGTTCATAATTTTTATGGACAGAATTTCTAGGCGCAGTCGAGGCGATGAGGGGTTCTGGTTCGGTGGGCATCGGGTATCATCTCTGCTTTTTGCGGATGATGTTGTCCTTTGGCTTCATCAAGTCGGGCCCTCCAGCTCTCATTGGAGCGATTCGCAGCTGAGTGCGAAGCAGCCGGGATGAAGATCAGTACCTCCAAGTCCGAGGCCATGGTTCTCAGTCGGACAATGGTGGAATGCACCCTCTGGGTCGGGGATGAGGTCCTGCCCCAAGTGGAGGAGTTTAAGTATCTTGGAGTCTTGTTTACGAGTGAGGGAAGGATGGAGCGAGAGATCGACAGACGGATCGCTGCAGCCTCTGCTGTTAAGCGGTGCCTGTACCGGTCCGTCGTGGTGAAAAAGGAGCTGAGCCGCAAGGCGAAGCTCTCAATTTACCAATCGATCTACGTTCCAACCCTCACCTATGGTCACGAGCTTTGGGTAATGACCGAAAGAACAAGATCACGGATACAAGCGGCTGAAATGAGCTTTCTTCGCCGGGTGGCGGGGTTCTCCCTTAGAGATAGGGTGAGAAGCTCCGCCATCCCGGGAGAGCTCGGAGTAGATCCGCTGCTCCTCCGCATTGAGAGGGGCCAGTTGAGGTGGCTCGGGCATCTGGTTAGAATGCCCCCCGGACGCCTCCCTGGTGTGGTGTTTCGGGCATGTCCAACCGGGAAGAGACCCCGGGGTCGACCTAGAACACGCTGGAGGGACTATGTCTCTCGGCTTGTCTGGGACCGCCTCGGTGTCCCCCCGGGAGAGTTGGAGGAAGTGGCTCGGGAGAGGGATGTCTGGACCTCTTTGCTAAGGTTGCTGCCCCCGCGACCCGACCCCGGACTAAGCGGAAGAGGATGAGATGAGATGAGATGAGTGCAGATCAAGTGAGTTTCCAAGCAGAGCTGTGTTCTTTAGCTAGCAATCTGTCTGTCTTCCTTTCGGCTTTTTCCCTTTTACTCGGGAGTCGCCACAGCGAATCATCTGATTCGCACATTTGATTTGGCAGAGGTTTTTACGTCGGATGCCCTTCCTGTCACAACCCTTTTTAGCAAGGGACAGAAAACACGCAGCCTACTCTTTACGAAAGTCAGCAATGGTTCTTTTACATGCCTCACACCATAGACAGTGAGAGACATGGCCCGCCTTTGATAACCCAGTTAGCTGCACTGGGGGGGACAGTGACAACCTTGTGGAGAGTGGGACTTTAACCCCGAACCTTTGGATCAGCGATCCAGCGTCCTATACCACTAGACCACCACTGCCCACTGTTCTTTAGCTAGCAATGAGTTTTTAAAAAAAAAAAAACATCAGTTTTAGATTACTACACAGAAGCAATACAAGCAAACTAAAACAAGATTTTTATGGTTATTTCTCGTTCGTAAAGCATGAAATGTCCATCACTTTGACTCAAGCATTATCCACTTGGGGTAATGTTTAATCAGACGTTGCCATTTCTGTGTAATAAATATTAACTACAATTATTTCCTCTATATTTCACCTAATTAAACTCGACACTGTCTTGGTATATTTGAGCCTGAACTCTAGACTGACCACTCGGCTGAAAAGCTTCGTTGTGGGAGGTGAAACCCAGTGCTTTAGTGTCTGGCTCAGGAGAAAGCATTTTACTGGACGTACTCCTCACCCCAGAGACAGTCTAATGCACCCGAAGGGCAGAGAATGTGGGATATGCTGTTTTTCTTCTCCTGTATGTATTTACTTTTATCCCTTCTTTTCCAACCAACACAATAATGCCATCAGTTATTCGTGTGTGCTGAAGAAAAAACCAGCAACCACAAATAAGCCCTGGCATAAACTGTTATTACCATTATCACCTAGTAATTATAAATACCATTAGCACCTAGTAATAGTGACGTATTTTGAGCTGTGAGATTACAAACCCCCAAAATTAATAAATTGGTTTGCTGATCATAGGTTTTTCAAATTTGCCAAAATTTTCTGATCGTCTGTTTAAGATATGCTGTGACCAATGAAACAAATGTTTTTGGAAGCATGTCAAAAAAGTCCAATCAAATTTACTACCAAAACCCGGTGAGTATCCATTCATTCATTTTGTGAACCGCTTCATCCTAGTTAGGGTCGCAGGGAGTCTGGTGCCCATCTCAGCCAACTCTGGGCAGGGGTAGAGCACACCCTGGACGGCTTGCCAGTCCATCACAGGGCAGAAACATGCTGACAGCTATGCAGCCTACTCTTTATGAAAGTCAGAAATTCTTCTTTTACATGCCTCACACCACAGACAGCGAGAGACATGGCCGGCCTTTGATAACTCAGTTATCTGCACTGGGGGCGCCTGTAAGTAAGTTAATTTATTCTATTTTGGATGAAATAGTGATATCAAAGTGACTGTTACCTTCTACTGAAATAAAGAAAGTAAGAAATGCAAGTCTCTGTCCTGAGCTGAGCTGAACAGTAGCGGACAGATGGCAGAGCATTTTAAGACAGCTTGTGTCATGCATCCATATGCATGATCTCCGCATCATGTCTGTCGATATCTGGAACACATTCATTCCATAAAAGAACTATGTCAAGCGACAAAAAAAAAAGATATAACTGGTATACCTCAACTTAAATTGTTTCGAGTTAAGTCATTCTCGATTATACATCAGTTTTCAAAAAATATATGGGAAATAAATAAATAAATAAATAAAAATAAAGTTTACGTCATTATAATCATATACAGTATTATATATTATAATAAGCCCTCGCCTGTTCGCGATTCACCATTCGTGTCCCTGCAATACTCATGGTTTTTGCTCTCAAAGGCTTTTTTTCAGAATGTTTTTAAATTAGCAGTATGCCAAAATCATCATTATTAAAACAATAAAAGACCTGAAATATTTCAGTTGGTGTGCAATGAATCTAAAATATATGAAAGTTTAATTTTTATCAGTACATAACAGAAAATAATGAACTTTATCACAATATGCTAATTTTTTGAAAAGGACTAGTATATGTGTATATAATATCAATTAACACATATTCAATGCTATAAATGCTTATAATAACAATTAACCATTAAAAAAAATAATGCGTAAGATGTAAATAAAATATAAATACACACGCATACAGACGCGCACAGATGCGCACCTCACAAAAATGTAACTAGATTTGATATGAGATTTTGGAGGGTTGTTTTTTGTTTTGTGTCTGTAAAGCGTTTTTTTTGTTGTTGCATAATTGGCCTTGTTTTTGTGGCATTTTCAATAACTTTTTCCCCTATTCTGCCTTAATTTCGTTAATTTTTAATTAGATGAATATTTAAAACAAAACGCAATGCACTGAAGCTGCATGAATTGAAGCACAAAGTAGCGAGGGATCCCTCTCTCTCTCTCTCTCTATATATATATATATATATATATATATAACATAGTTATATAAAATATTATACGTCAATTTGGCAAAGCCTAGCCTAGGCTAGCCTAGAGACAAGCTAATTCGATTTAAGTTGTTTTCAACTTACATTGTCTCTCCTGGAACCAATTAACGATGTAAGCCAAAGTATACCTGTATATCCAAGTCTGGAGGAAAGCGCATCGTAGCCAATATAAGTTAGTCATAAGTGTTGCACGCTAGTCCCTGCTAGCATTGTTTCTGATTCATTCTGGACAATTTTTTTGAAAATACTGAACAAAATATAGAATTATATAAAAATGATTTGATGGGAAGGACACATCTTTTATATTTATATTCAAGAATTTTCACAGACAGTACTGGCTTCCATACCTAATAGAATTGATGCTAAAATTAAAAAATTGGGCAATTAAAGTCCTCTCAAATTATTGGACTTTTCTCCTTAAGAGGGGATTTATGAGCTTCCAATCCCTACAGTGAAAATACACTGTAGTATGGTATGACTTTTATAGAGATCTTTAAGTGTGAAACTACCAGTATTTAAGCGGATCTTTGGATGTGGACACATCAAGTCCCTTAAAAGTGTTTATAACAGTCATCACTTCATCCAACTGCAAAAAAGAGATCTCCAGATTCAAAAACAATTTCCAAGAGGCCAAATTAGATAATACTTTATATATTAAAAAGAATCGGGAGAAAGAAGGTAACTTTACTGTTTCAAGGGAAGAATTGGGAAAACTGTCTAAGTCACAATGGGACTCAACATTCTCAGTTATGTGGAGAGAATTTTGTTCACTAGGATTTTCATAACTTCATCTCAGAAGCATTACCAAAAGACTGCCATGTTGGAAATTGCTCGATGGGCTCGATAAAGCTGACCATTGTCATGTATTCTGGGATTGTTCAAGGATTCTCTCGTAATGACTAGATATTAATGCTGACACAGAAGCTATACTTGGGCTCAGCATCCCTTTTAAATTTGAACCCCTATATTTAGGTTCTATTTCTTTTGAACGTTCAGGAAATTCTCATCTCATCTCATCTCATCTCATCTTCTTCCGCTTAGTCCGGGGTCGGGTCGCGGGGGCAGCAACCTTAGCAAAGAGGTCCAGACATCCCTCTCCCGAGCCACTTCCTCCAACTCTCCCGGGGGGACACCGAGGCGGTCCCAGACAAGCCGAGAGACATAGTCCCTCCAGCGTGTTCTAGGTCGACCCCGGGGTCTCTTCCCGGTTGGACATGCCCGAAACACCACACCAGGGAGGCGTCCGGGGGGCATTCTAACCAGATGCCCGAGCCACCTCAACTGGCCCCTCTCAATGCGGAGGAGCAGCGGATCTAGTCCGAGCTCTCCCCGGATGGCGGAGCTTCTCACCCTATCTCTAAGGGAGAACCCCGCCACCCGGCGAAGAAAGCTCATTTCAGCCGCTTGTATGCGTGATCTTGTTCTTTCGGTCATTACCCAAAGCTCGTGACCATAGGTGAGGGTTGGAACGTAGATCGACTGGTAAATTGAGAGCTTCGCCTTGCGGCTCAGCTCCTTTTTCACCACGACGGACCGGTACAGGCACCGCTTAACAGCAGAGGCTGCAGCGATCCGTCTGTCGATCTCTCGCTCCATCCTTCCCTCACTCGTAAACAAGACCCCAAGATACTTAAACTCCTCCACTTGGGGCAGGACCTTATCCCCGACCCAGAGGGTGCATCCCACCATTGTCCGACTGAGCACCATGGCCTCGGACTTGGAGGTACTGATCTTCATCCCGGCTGCTTCGCACTCAGCTGCGAATCGCTCCAATGAGAGCTGGAGGGCCCGACTTGATGAAGCCAAAAGGACAACATCATCTGCAAAAGCAGAGATGATATCCGATGGCCACCGAACCAGAACCCTCATCGCCTCGACTGCGCCTAGAAATTCTGTCCATAAAAATTATGAACAGAATCGGTGACAAAGGACAGCCTTGGCGGACTCCAACTCCCACCGAAACGAATCCGAGCTGCTGTTAGCAATACGGACCAAACTCTGGCTCGGTGATACAGCGACCGAATAGCTCGTAGCAACGGATCCGAACGCCGTACTCTCGAGCACGCCCCACAAGATCTTTCGAGGGACACGGTCGAAAGCCTTCTCCAAATCCACAAAGCACATGTGGACAGATTGGGCAAACTCCCATGCCCCTCCAGAATCCTGTGGAGCGTATAGAGTTGGTCAAGAGTGCTGCGGCCAGGACGAAAACCACATTGTTCCTCCTGAATCCGAGGTTCGACTATCGGTCGGATCCTCCTCTCTAGTACCCCTGCATAGACTTTACCAGGTAGGCTGAGGAGTGTAATTCCCGATAATTGGAACACACCCTCCGGTCCCCTTCTTAAAAATTGGGACCACCACCCCAGTTTGCCAATCCAGAGGTACAGCCCCGATGACCACGCGATGTTGCAGAGACGTGTCAACCAAGACAGTCCTACAACATCCAGAGTCCTGAGGTATTCCGGGCGGATCTCGTCCAACCCCGGAGCTCGACCACCGAGGAGCTTTTGACAACCTCAGTGACCTCCACTCCAGTGATGGGCGGACCCTCACCCGAACCCCCAGGGTCTTCCTCTTCCACGGAGGGCGTGTTGGTGGGATTGAGAAGGTCCTCAAAGTATTCCCTCCACCTCTCAACAACATCCCCAGTCAAGGTAAGCAGCTCCCCACCTCCACCGTAAACAGTGTTTGTGAAGAACTGCTTCCCTCCTGAGGCGTCCGGATGGTGGCCCAGAACCTTTTGAGGCCAACCGATAATCACTCTCCAGGCCCTCACCGAACTCCTCCCACGCCCGAGATTTTGCATCTGCGACAGCCTCGGCTGCACCACGCCTGGCCTGCCGGCACCCGTTTGCTGCCTCAGGAGTCCCACAGGCTAATAAAACCCGATAGGCCTCCTTCTTCAGCTGGACGGCCCCCTTCACCGCAGGTGTCCACCACCGGGTTCGGGATTACCGCCACGACAAGCACCGGCGACCTTACGGCCACAGCTATGGGCTGCCGCCTCAGCAATGGAGGCACGAAACATGGCCCATTCAGATTCCATGTCCGCCGCCTCCTCCGAACGTGGTTGTAGCTCTGCCGGAGGTGGGAGTTAAAGGCCTCTCGGACAGGGGCTCCGCCAAACGTTCCCAGCAGACCCTGATTACACGCTTGGGCCTGCCAGGTCTGGAAGGCAACCTCCCACACCACCGGCCAACTCACCACCAGGTAGTGATCGGTAGACAGCTCAGCTCCTCTCTTCACCCGAGTGTCCAGAACATATGGTCGCAAGTCCGATGACACGACTACAAAGTCAATCATCGAACTGCGACCTAGGGTGTCCTGGTGCCAAGTGCACTTATGGACACCCTTATGTTGAACATGGTGTTCGTGATAGACAAACTATGACGAGCACAGAAGTCCAACAACGACACACCATTCGGATTCAGATTGGAGAGGCCGTACCTACCGATCACACCCTTCCAGGTCACACTATCGTTGCCCACATGGGCGTTGAAGTCTCCCAAGACAACGAGCGAGTCTCCCGAGGGAGCGTTCTCCAACACCCCCAAAGACTCCAAAAGGGTGGGTACTCTGAACTGTCATTTGGTGCATAAGCACAAATAACAGTCAGGACCCGCCCCCACCCGAAGACGGACGGAAGCTACCCTTTCGTCAACCGGGGAGAACCCCAACATTTGGGCACCGAGACGGGGGGCAACAAGAATACCCACACCGGCTCGCCGCCTCTCCCCATGAGCAACTCCAGAATAGAAGAAGGTCCAGCCTCTTTCGAGATGGATGGTTCCAGAGCCCAAGCTATGCGTTGAGGTGAGCCCGACTATATCTAGTCGGTATCTCTCCACCTCACGCACCAAATCAGGCTCCTTTCCCGCCAGAGAGGTGACATTCCGTTCAGGAAATTACGACAGGAAATTACTATTGATTGTTTTGGTTGTAAGAAAAAAGATCACAAGAAAATGGCTAAAACCAGAAGCTCCTTCTGTAGATGAATGGATCGACATACTTTTCATGAAATATAACATAAAAGAAAGTTTTACCACATCTGGTCAAAATGGACAGAGTATACTCACATCATTTTATTGATTGAGTAAAAGCAAGATGTGAATCCCTTTACTATACTAAAGGAAGGCAGTTACCACTTCCATAACACACACAATTTCATGAATAGTCAGCTAATTTTGCCCCATTAAAACGGTCCTTACTTTCTTTCCTCTCTTTTTCTTTTCTTGCTGTAGAATAATGCCTACAGAAACTCTCCCTAAGTCTGAGCTCCCCCCTCAGTTTGGTTCAGTTCACTGTATTCTTCTTGGAGTTTTGTCTGGGCAAAATGTTCACTACTGCCCATTATTTATCGTCATTCTTTCTCCATGATATGTGCCTGTTGTGAGAAGGCACCCAGTGACGACAAGCATTGTTAGGAGATGGTCGGAGGAGGCCATGGAGGAACTTGATGATTGCTTTAGTGACAGATTGGTTAGTGCTTTTGGAGCCCCAAAGAGACGACATTGATGAGCTCACTTAGTGTATTTCACACTCCATAGATTTCTGCACAGGATTCAAGAGTCGTTATTGTCATGATGCTGACACATAATGAAATTTTGTATGAGGCTCTCAGCATTTAAAAGGTGCAAACAAGTTTAAAAGGTACAAATGAGGCAATAAAGTGCAAGTAACACTGCCAAGAGCAGAATATAAACACAAGTATTTCTGTACACGAAACTCAATACCTATAAATGAGAACTGAACACTGACATATACAATAGGTGCTCTGATGCATTGTGGTATGGAATAAATAAATATATAAATACTGTAGTAGCAGCCGGATGGTAAACTAGAATGTAAACTGCCTCAGTAAAATACAGTCATAGAGTTTGTGGATTCAATGACTTTTTACAAAGAACTGATGTCTGTGTTAGAGTTTGTGCCTGAGAATGTGTCAATGGAGGAGGGTTGCATGTATGTGTGTGTGAGATTGCAAGGGGTGGGGAGTGGAGGGGTGATGGCTTTCACCACTTTAAGGTACAAAGGTACCGCTCTGGGGTACACTGAAAGAAGTGGTACAAAAAGTACATTTGCCGGGTGTGTGGGATCAGTCGTGATGTGGCTGGCTTTCTTCTGGATCTGGACAGCCTATTGTGAACCAAAAGTTTAAAAGGTCTATCTGTTATTGAATGAAATGGCAGATACAGGTCTTTCTCAAAAAAGTAGCATATTGTGAGAAAGTTCATTATTTTCTGTAATGTACTGATAAACATTAGACTTTCATATTTTATATTATATTTTATAAATTCATATTTTAGATTCATTACACAAAACTGAAGGAGTTCAAGCCTTTTATTGTTTTAATATTGATAATTTTGGCAAAAAAGTAAAGAAAAACCAAAAATCCCTATCTTAAAAAATTAGCATATTTCATCAGACCAATAAAAAAAAGTGTTTTTAATACAAAAAAAAGTCAACCTTCAAATAATTATGTTCAGTTATGAACTCAATACTTGGTCGGGAATCCTGTTGCAGAAATGACTGCTTCAATGCGGCGTGGCATGGAGACAATCAGCCTGTGGCACTGCTGAGGTGTTATGGAGGCCCAGGATGCTTCGATAGCGGCCTTAAGCTCATCCACAGTGTTGGGTCTGGTGTCTCTCAACTTTCTCTTCACAATATCCCACAGATTCTCTCTATGGGGTTCAGGTCAGGAGAGTTGGCAGGCCAATTGAGCACAGTAATACCATGGTCAGTAAACCATTTAGCAGTGGTTTTGGCACTGTGAGCAGGTGCCAGGTCGTGCTGAAAAATGAAATCTTCATCTCCATAAAGCTTTTCAGCAGATGGAAGCATGAAGTGCTCCAAAATCTCCTGATAGCTAGCTGCATTGACCCTGCCCTTGATAAAAACACAGTGGACCAACACCAGCAGCTGACATGGCACCCCAGACCATCATTGAACATTATCATAATATGCTAATTTTTGAGAAGGACCAGTACATATATATATATATATATATATATATATATATATATATATATATATATATATATGTATGCATGTATATATATATATATATATATATATATATATATGTGTGTGTGTGTATATATTTTTATTTTTATTTTTTATTTATATAAATATGTAAGAAAAGAAGTGGGGGACGTGGAGGTCTAGTGGATAGGGCACAGGATCGCTGATCCTAAGGTTGGGGGTTCGAGTCAACAATAAAAGACCTGAACAATAAAAGACCTGAAATATTTCAGTTGGTGTGCAATGAATCTAAAATAGATGAAACTTTAATTTTTATCAGGACATTACAGAAAATAATGAACTTTATCACAATATGCTAATTTTTTTAGAAGGACCTGTAGGCCTTGTTAATTCTTGGATGACAATACTGTATATTGTGTCTACATCCTATAGACAGCAGACCACAATCCCCTGTGCAGTTCTCAGCAACTGGGCTTTCTGTCCTTAGCAGTGCAGCTGCCGTACCACACCGTTGCACAGAAACAGAGAGTACCTTCTATTGTAGTGCTGTAGAAGCCTTTCTTTAGCCTTTTTTGGCCTTCTTCACCACGTCTGAGGCATTAACAGACCAGGAGAGGTCAGATGAAATGTACAGTAGATGCCCAGGAATTTAATACTGTCCACACGCCCCACCAACTCTCCATGAATACAAAGAGGAGCGTGCTCTGTCTTTCTGGTCCTCCAAGAGTCCACTATGATCTCCTTGTTCTTTCTGGTGTTCAGACCCCATTGTTCCAACTCAAATAATCTATTGTTACCCAAATAAATATAAGCTGTAGGTGCCTAATGACATCAAAGCCCTTCTTAATAACAAGAAGAGGACCTTCAGGGCTGGCAGCAGAGAGAAGGAGAGAATGTCACAGAGTTTACTAAGACTCAAGATCAGAGAGGCTAAGGATGACGACAGGTGAAAGCTCGAGTAGAAACTCTAGCAGAACAACATGAGAGAGGTTTAATGTGGCATGGAGACCATCACTGATTTCATTCCATCCAACAGCAGAGAAACTGAGGGCAGTTAGCACAGAGCCAACAAGCTGGATGTTTTTTTTTTAACATATTCTACACTGTGGCTCCTGTTCAATTCCCTTCTAACTTATGAGGAGCAAGCCTGACACCCCGGACCCCCCCCCCCCCACACACACACACACCACTCTCTCTCTTTCCCTCTACTCACTGCAATTCTGTCTATATTCTGTGCAATTCTGTGATAGACCTGACACTCCCCACCTACCAACTTCATTTATAATTAGGTCCAGAGTCAGCTGAAAAGACTCCACTCGGGCAAGGCAGCAGGAGCGGATGTGGTGAAATGTGGTGAACTCTCGTGTACGTAAAGCCTTTGCCCCCCATTACAAATCCATGACACTGACTTCACTTGTCCTTCAAGGGAC
The DNA here is from genome assembly GCA_024760905.1 of Plotosus lineatus. NCBI lineage: Eukaryota > Metazoa > Chordata > Actinopteri > Siluriformes > Plotosidae > Plotosus > Plotosus lineatus. The sequence goes on along the minus strand of CM045728.1, from coordinate 24,648,782 downwards.
TCATCCTTGATCAACCCCAATCCATGATTAGACAACAACTGGATCCTCTTTAGTTTTCTTACAGCCCTATCTCGGAGAATGAGCATCATTATCTACTTGCTTAACCGTGTCTACACTCATCTGTCATGTTTTTTAACTCCAGTGCATTCAACACCATCAGGCCTATCCTTCGGAGTGAGAAGCTGACAGTGACACAGGTGGACGCATCTCTTGTGTCCTGGGCTGTGGATTACCTGAACGGCAGATCACAGTATGTGCTTCTGCAGCACTGTGTTTTGTTGGACACAGTGGTTAGCAACACTAAAGCACCACAAGGGACCATCCTCGCCCCTTTCCTCTTCACCCTCTACACAATATTCTTCAGCTACTACAGAGACCTGCCAGCTTCAGAAGTTTTCTGATAACTTTGTTGTACAGTGGTACCTCACCTTACGAAATTAATCTGTTCCAGAGCCTTTTTCTTAACCTGGATTTTTTGTAAATTAAACCGCATTTTACATGTAAAACGTGTGATTCGATCCAAGGCCCCCAATACTACCCCTAAACCCTTTAAAAATTATAAAAGCATCCCTTTTAACAACTCCTTCTGCTTCAATATTGTACCGATGGTAGACAGGTTTGGCCATATTCCTTTGCGATATCACTCAAGCCTGTTTCTTCTTCTCACTCGCACCGGAAATCACACAGAGACGTGTGCGCATGTGTGTGTGTGTGTGTGTGTGTGTGTGTGTGTGTGTGTGTGTGTGTGTGTGTGTGTGCGCGCGCGTGTGTTGACCATGTCTTCTTAGCAAAGTTATAATTTTACAGTTTATGGAAGGTTAAAAGCCTGACTCAAGAAATAAAGCATGAAACAACAGTAACTCTGTACTTTACACAAAAAGCATTATAGTAAATGCAGCTCCACAATAACCAATGTGAGGGAGATGTGTCATCCCGCCTAGCCAATGGGAGGCCAGCGGGGTGGAATGTTGGGAGATAGCCAATAAGAGGGAGCTGCGTCATCCCTCCTAGCCAATGGGAGGCCAGCGGGGCAGGATGATGGGACATAGGCAATGTTTGGTTTGAATGGCGTGTTTTAATGTTTGAATGGCGCGTTTGAATTTTTAAGATGGTGCTTTCGTAATGTGAACTTGTTTCGTATCCAGAAACAAAAATTTTAGGAAAATGCGTTTCGTAACCTGAATTTTTCGTTTGGTGAGACTTTCGGTAAAGTGAGGTACCACTGTAGTTGGATATACCTCAATAAAAACGATGAGACAGAATATCATTTGGTGTAGATTCCTTCAACACATGGTGTGAGCAGAATCATATACAGCCCCCTGTACGACCCCTATTTCCATCCAGAGTGTCAATGTTGAAATGCTGGAGGATGACAAATACCTTGGAGTTCATATTAACAATAAACTGGACAGAGTTAAGAACACTACCGCACTTTGCAAGAAGGGCCAGCACCATCTCTATTTTTTATGGCGCCTAAGGTCATTTAACATCTGCTGGACACTACTCAGGATATTTTATGAGTCTCTTGAGGTTAGCACTATGCTCTATGCTGTTGCATGCTGGAGAAGCAGACTGAGGGTTGCAGATGCAAACATAGAGATGCCAGTAAATTTGTGGGGATGTAGATGAACTATCTGATGATAGTGTCAGAAAGGTGACTGTTGTCCAAAATAGGAACAATACTGAACAATACTGGGCAGTGGAGACCTGGTGGTAAAGGAGCTGGATAACTGATCCTAAGGTTGGGGGTTCAAGCCCCACTCTCCACGGGATGTCACTGTCCCCCCCAGTGCAGCTAACTGGGTTATCAAAGGCCGGCCATGTCTCTCACTGTCAATGGTGTGAGGCACGTAAAAGAACCATTGCTGACTTTCGACAAGAGTAGGCTGCATAGTCGTCAGCGTGTTTCTGCCCTACGATGGCCTGGTGAGATGTCCAGGGTGTACTATGCCCTCGCCTGGAGTCAGCTGGAATGGGCGCCAGCCTCTCCACGACCCTAATTAGGATTCAGTAGTTAAAGAAAATGAATGAATGAACGGACAATACCTCCCACTCACTTCATAACCTGCTCATCAGTCACAAGAGCACGTTCAGTGAGAGACTAATACCACCTAAATGCTCTGCTGAACAACACAGGAAATCATTCCTACCTGAGGCAGTTAAAGGGTGCAACTTGTCCATACAACATCCACTGCTATACATTTATATTCTACTGTTTATAATATTGATAATACAGTACATATTACACATTGACAGGATTCATTCTGTATCTGTTTATATAAATATCAGTAACTTTCAATTTCAGACTTACATGTAGACATTGCTCCATATGTAAGTAGATTCTGTACATACACACACACACACACACACACACACATATATATATATATATATATATATATATATGTGTGTGTGTGTGTGTGTGTGTGTGTGTGTGTGTGTGTGTGTGTGTGTATATATATATATATATATATAAAAAGAGAAGATTTACAGATGTGGTGAAGGAGGACATGAAGGTGGTTGGTGTAAGAGGAGAAGATGCCGAGGATAGGGTGAGATGGAGGCAGATAATTTGCTGTGGCAACCCCTGAAGGGAACAGCCGAAAGGAAAATAAGATATATATTTTACTTGACGCTGGCTCTGCTCTTCCATCGCTGCCGTTTCTGATGCTGCTGTTTGATGTGGTTTTCCTCAAATGCAGACCCACCACAAGAGGTCACCGTGCGCCAGGCAGTACTGTCAAGTGCAACTGACTCCCAGGAGTCGGGGTTGATGTTGCACGACTTCAGGGTGGCTTTCGGGGTGTCCTTGAAGCGTTTCTTGGATGCGCCCTGTGAACGTTTGCCTTCACAAAGCTCACCATAGAGTAGACGTTTTGGAAGGCAATCGTCGTCCATACGGCACACATGTCCAGCCCATCTGAGTTGGGCCCGCTTCAGCGTGGCGTGAACACTCACCATGTCAGCCTTCTGAAGGATTCAGTGTCAGGTACTTTGTCCTGCCATTTGATGTGCAGCAGCTTCCTCAGGCTTTGCATGTGGATTGAGTTCAGCAGTTTGGCAACTGTATACCATCCAGGTCTTACGTGCGTATAGCAGAGAAGGTAAGATTACTGCTCGATACACTTTCAGCTTCGTCCGCAAACTGATGCCTCTCCTGTCCCACACGTTGTGTTGTAGCCTGCCAAAGGCACAACTGGCACTAGCCAACCTGTAGGAGATCTCCTCATCGATGTTGGTGGAGCATGACAGGACATATATATATATATATATATATATATATATATATATATATATATATATATATATATATATATATATATATATTCATTCATTCATTCACCAAAGAGAGGATTCATGGATTCATGGACGTGGTGAAGGAGGACATGAAGGCAGTTGGTGTAAGAGAAGAAGATGCAGAGGATAGGGTGAGATGGAGGCAGATGATTCGCTGTGGCGACCCCTGAAGGGAACAGCCGAAAGGAAAAGAAGAAAAAGAAGATATATTCATTCATTTTCTGAACCGCTTTATCTTAACTGGGGTCGCAGGGAGGCTGGCGCCTATTTCAGTCAACTCTGGGGAGAAGTACACTCTGAACAGATCACCAGGCCGTCTCAGGGCCAACACTCACACAATCATTCACACTCACACTAAGGGAGATTTGAAACAGCCAATTAACCTACTGTGCAACGTTTTTGGACTGTGGGAGGAAACCAGAGTAACCGGAAGAAACCCATGGAAGCACGGGGAGAACATGAAAACTCCACACAGAAACACCCAAGCTGAGAATCGAACCCAGGCCTTCTTGCTGTGAGGCAGATGTGCTAACCACTACGCCACCATGCCGCTCCATGTGGATGGATGGATGGATGGATGGATAAAAAGGTGTTTAAAAGTTAAAAAGATATTTATAATTTTTTCTTTATCTCATTCTTACTTTGTATGTAGCAACTCTGTGAACACAACCTCTTTGGGGACCAACTCACCAACAATTCTGGATTCTGATTATGGAAACTCCTCCCTTGTGTATTATTCTTTGCCTCCTGATGTATTTATGGATACACATATTTGAATACATATATGTCTTGTCTCCCACCTTCTATGATTATATGTAATATGGATTAATGGAGGTGAATATGTGGCTTAAGACTGAATTGTTGCTTTGAAAACCACATACTGTAGTCCTCTAGAGTATGACATGTAACCCCAGCCCTCCCATATATATATATATATATATATATATATATATATATATATATATATATACATACAGTGATCCCTCGCTACTTCTTGCTTCAGTTTCTGTGGCCTCAGTGCATCACGAGTTTTTCAAAAATATTAATCGAAAAAAAATAAACAAATAAGGAAATTAAGGAAAAATAAGGAAAACATTAAGGAAAATTCCACAAAACAAGGCCAATTATGAAAAAATCCCCAAACAAACAAAAAACAACCCAACAAAACTACTTACATTTTTATGTGAAGTGTATGCACGCGCGTCTGTATGTGTGTGTATTTGTTTTATTTACATCTTATGCATTATTTTTTAATGTTTAATTGTTGTTATAAGCATTTATAGTGTTGAATATGTATTTATTGATATTATATACATGTACGTGTATTTCAGTCAGGGTCGTTCCTACTTCGCGGAAAATGGCGGTCGTCTCAGTCCCCGTTAACCGTGAAAAGTGAGGGTTCCCTATACAATATATATATATATATATATATATATATATATATATATATATATATATATATATATATATATATATATATATATATATTGTACTGATTTGTTTTCATTTTACTTTTTCTCCTTACATTTTACTTTTTGCTAATGCCTAAGTTTTATGATGTCTAAACTTGTCAATGGATAAATATACACACCACACCCAACACACACACACACACACACACACACACACACACACACACACACACACACACACACACACATAAAAATCCCCCACCAAATGTGACTTATTGGCTTGGTGCGAGGGGCAGGTCTCAGCTGAAAAGTGGGCAGCCAATACCTGGGTAGCATTTTTTGGGAAGGACCACTCTTGGCCGTTGCTACTTACTCTCAGATCTGGCTTACAAAAGCATAAATTGAAAGAAAATAAAATTAAGTTTTGACAGTTTAAAGCAGTGGTCCACAAACTACGGCCTGCGTCCACATTTGGCCCGGCCTTCTGAACAATACCAGAGACGCATTATGATTTTTTTTAGTCTGGTCACGTGACCATGACTAATACACACCCAGAATATAACATTCTACTTCACCCTTCTGCCGTCTGTGCCCCATCTGAACACCTCCCAAAACCAAAAATCCTAGACTCTCCCCTGTCAATAAGAATGGAATAATGATGAAAAGGTTATGGAAAAGAAAAATTGATGCAGAGTATTTAACCTGCAGTGGACAAATGATGCTTTTTTGTTAAATGCAAAGATAAGGTTGTTCGTATCATCTGTCATGACACAGTGACGGTATTCAAAGAATACTATCTGCACTGACACTCTAAATCCCGTCACAACGACGAGTATGATCGCTTGCAAGGCCAAATGCGAGTAGACAAACTCTCAAAGCTAAAAAGGTGATCCTTAGCTCAGAAGAAACATTTGTACGTCAGGCTCAGCTGAACCAGTCATCTGTTCGGGCAACTTTCGGGTTGCTCGACTGATAGCAAGCAGCATTTTTAAAAATGTTTTATTTATTTCCTGACATTTTTTTTAATGTCCAGGAAAGGGTTACTAATATCCGTTTATAATTACGGAAAAACAATAAATGTTTATGTTTAGACAGCCCTGCGATTGTGACACTTTTTCTGTAACAAACTGATCTTGGCCCCCCATCAGAGAAGGGAATAGTTGTGTGGCCCTCGCAGGAAAAAGTTTGGGGACCACTGGTTTAGAGCCACAGTTTTAAACTGCACTAACTCACCAGTAGGTGGATAGGTGGCACCATGTGCTGTGGGACATCTATCTATCCTATATGATATCTATGAAGGGGATTACTGGTGTGTGCCAATCGCACAATAATCAGTCAACTTATCTGATATCAATATCAGCTCATAAAAGAATACCAAGAATTCACAAGTGGCTTTCCACTAACCAGAAACAAGAAGATATTTTTGATATTAGATATTCTGAGTCATAAAGACTGATATCGGCCCCACTATTGACAGTCAACAAAGGTTAGAAGCGTTTTCCATCTTTGGCGTGATAACACATCCAAAAGCAAAACAGAACAAAAAACTTAGCATTAATTTTTGCTCCTTCCTGTCATAGAGCCTGTGTCTGGTTTTGCCCCAAATAATATCTATCAACCAGACACAGACTCTATCATAGTAAGGAGCAGAAATGGATTCTAAGCTTTTACTGTCTTTAACTTGCCTTTTCTGCAATACAATTGTGGTTTCGTAACCTGATTTTTTAATAAGCATTTTACATGTAAAAGGCCTGATTCGTTCCAAGGCCCCCAATACTATCCCCTAAACCCTTTAAAAATTATAAAAGTATACCTTTTAAGGCCTTCTTCTGCTTAAATATCGTACCGATGATAGACGGGTTTCGGCCATATTCCTTTGCGATATCACTCAACCACATGCCACGAGCCCGCTTCTTCTTTTCACTTACACCGGGAATCACTTTCACCAGGAATCACACGCGCACGCGCGCGCGTGTGTGTGTGTGTGTGCCCGCATGCGTGTGCGAGTGTGTGTGTGTGCACACGTGTTGACCATGTCTTCTTAGCAGAGTTATAATCTTACAAATGTTTATGCAAGGCTAAAAGCCTGAGTCAAAAAATAAAGTTGCAATGAGCACACTTGAAAAACTCACAAAACCACAGTAACTCTGTCCTTTACACGTGTTAAAACTCCGTGACGAACAATTCAAAGGCACACGAAAAGCAACATGGGTATTATGGAGATGCGGCTCTCTCCTAGCCAATGGAAGGCCAACGGGGCGGGGTGTGGGGAGATAGCCACTGGAAGAGCAACTCGCGCATTGTTTGAATTTTTGAGATGGCATGTTTCGTAATGTGATTTTTTTTCGTATCCAGAGACGGAAATTTTAGGTAAATGCATTTTGTAACTTGGATTTTTCGTTTGTTGGGTCTTTTGTAAGGTGAGGTACCACTGTATATACATTATCACTGTAGAATACACACTACAAAAAAAAATTAAGGTTATTTGGAAATTTTCTAGATTTTTTTTTTTCAGTTTTGTGAATTAGCCTTAATTTCAGCTTTTTATTGACAAATATCCTTAACTTTTTTTGTGTAGTGTACATTGACATTTATATGAGTAGAACAACCAACATTTACCACCATTATTCTGTTCTTACATAAACGAACCCCACATGTAACATTTTTCTGTAGTAACAATTAGAACCGTATAAAGCATTATGAGGTTCATCATGAGTGTCGTAGAGCACTTCCTATGCTGCAGAGTGCAATAGCTTGGAACAAAGACCTCATTAAAATACAAGCTAATGGGTTCACAACTGTGTATAATGGCAGACAAGCCCAGAAAAATAGAACATGAGCAGAGGAAGAGAGGGAGGGGAATACAGAGAGGGGAGGGATGAGACAGATTCATCTGAAAAATAAATGATTTCATGCAAAGGGCAGTCTCTCTTGTGCATCAAGAAAGCATTTACTTACAAATCACCAGATGTTTCAGAAGGTCTTATAAAATATATAATAAATAAAATATCTGAAGTTAATAAGTTAATAAATACCAGACACTTTCATGCAACTCTAGAAATTTATAAATGTCCTACTTTTAAGAGTTTTTCTATCAAACTCATCAACCATATGTCAGGAGATTTGTATAAATTCTGATATTATAGATTAATTATAATGAACCTATATGGCAAAGAAGCAATGTTGTGTTTCCTGACTGACAGATGACAACTTGACTAATCGTTAATCTTACTTGAGTAGGTTATATAATTACCAAACACAGATACAAAGAGACATGCTGCTCATTAATTCAAATTCCCAGCAAGATCTTTTTTTGCATTTCCCAGAATGTGTAGATGGTGCTGAGACTTTTAAACCCAAGCGACTAATATGTTGTCACTTTACATGAGATTAAGTGTGAAGCAGTATGTGTGCTACCGCAGTCTAAGTAGTTTGCCAATTTGTTAAAGTGATTTTACAGTAGCTGTGCTGCTCTGGCAGTTATAATACTTTGCATGTACGCCAAGTGTTTTATTATTATTATTATTCCTACAGCAATACTGCTGTGAAAGAGCCACATTTCCCTTGGACCACATGTACACCATATGGAGATACTGTACTCACTTAGCAATTTGTCCATGATAAAGCTACAGTGAACTTGTCCTCAGTCACTGGCTATAGACACCCATCATCTCTTTTTCATATTCTACTTCACTTTTTATATGTTTTTCTCGTGAAATGTTGGAGAGCTACATTGGAATTGGCTTCACCTCATTAGCATTGCTGGCCGTATTCGATCTCACTCACTGTGCCGCTCTCTGTTTCCTTATTATAGATCTCTAAACTTGCTTTGCACAATCTCCTCTAAACATTTCACATATCCTGCTATCTGGCCTACCAAAAACCTGTGAATACTATCATGATGGATTGGTTTTCATTTTCCATTCCCTGCACCCCCACCAAAGACCAGGATATTCAATATACAGCCACCTTCTTTACATTTTCATGTAAATTTCAGAAAAGATATGTCTGACAATGAAATAAGATAAAGAAAAATTCACTGATATTGTCACAGACATTATTGTACTTGAAAGTCATATTCAGTTATGTTGCCTAGTGCAGTGCCTGCTCATGTTGAGGATGTTAGGATTGCATAGTATAGTTCCATGGGGCTTTCTGGCATTAAGAGCTGTTCAGAACTGTGTTATTAATCTATATTCTACAAAATTCTACAAAGGGACACTTGTCCTGTGTCACTAATAAGGCAAAGGCTTCAGCTAGCTTTTTTTTAATAGATTAAAAGAGGCTGCCTGAGGGAAGTATCCCAGTAGATAAAAACATTCAACACAGACCGTTTCCTATAGGCTTTGGAGCAGAGTAATGTGACTGAAGAACAAGGGACATGTGGCCCTACTGACTGGAACCGAGCGAAGACCATTCTCACATCGAACTTTTCATATGAAGTCCTGAGATGTTACTTTTGTGTTGGACACCGTTATCAGTGTTCTGAGAGTGAGATTCAGACGCTCCCCAACTTACGTTTTACAGTAGTTAGGTAGGCCAAACGTAAGGTGAAAAAAAACGTAAGTTATTACTATATGTTCCAGTGACGTATGACGTTCATATTGTACTACGTATCTCATAAAACACCCCTAAATCAATTGTTATAAATATAACATTGTAAAATAATATGAAATATATCAAATAATATCAAAAGTAATTTCAAATAAATTAAATTCAAGCAAAATAATTTCAAATAGATAAATTTTAATCAAATTCATTCATCAAATATCAAATACAGTATCAAATATAACCTTTAACATTCTCTATGATGCGATCTTTCTGCTTGTAAATGGGTCCGATGGTCGACGGATGGTCACTTTACATGAAGCTGAGCCGAGTCACTTTACATTAGCTTAAAACAGGTAATCAACACTTACAATATGTGAGGCGCTCCACCGAAAGTAGTTTACTTGCTTGTGCTTGAGACAAAGCACGGGTTATCTGGACTTCCGTTCTTTCAAGTGAGCAAGGGCACCGTTGAATACTTGTTTAGTACTCAGCCTGCACTGATGTGAAAACGTCCACCCATGCCAGTAGGCTTACGCTTCTGACCAACCATATTTGCTTAGGGTTACAAAAGTCTGCAAAACAGTGTAAACACAAAGATTACAGAGACGACGTCTTAACACAAGGGTAACACGCACTGAACTGGGAAGCAGCAGGGCACGTTCAGTCTGTCGTTTGTAAACAATGGACGCAGAATTATTACGTCATTGCGTCATTACATCAGCGTACTACATAGCTACGTCTCATACTACAGAGAGCATGCTAAACTCAAAATTTGACAGGATTTTTTTTTTTGGAACAAAAAAAAAAAACCGTAAAATCGAAAAAAAAAAATGTAAACCGAATGAACGTAAGTCGGGGAGCGGCTATATATCTTCCTGTCATGCATAAAAGTATTAGTTGGCCCATCTATAATTATGTTGTGTTCAGAAGATTCATTCAGAACCACTTCATCCTAATTAGGGATTGGGGAGGCTGGCACCCATCTTGGCTCACTCTGGGCAAGGGCAGACTACACCCTGGACAGATCTCCAGGCCATTGCAGGGCAGAAACACACTGACGGCTATGCAGCCTACTCTTGACAAGAGTCAACAATGATTCCTTTACATCAGGGGTGGCCAACCAGTCAGAGACCAATGGCCACATTTTTTACTGTATTACCGCAAAAAGCCACATCATACACATGGGCACACATGAACATCACCCATCTCTTTCTCTCTCTCTCTCTCTCTCACACAGACACACCTCTGCTCAGCCAGATTTATTGTAAATTCACATACCAACATGATAAAATACATCTTTGAAGGTCAGAGTGCAACTGTGATTCAATAGCCGTGTTAATGTCCGATATTCTGTGTTCAACAGTGTGACGGGACAGTTGAACGTCTGATACCATGCGTTTTACTTTGTCGTTTTCATGAGACAAGATTTCAACAACGTCACTGGGATTTTATAACGAACTCTCCTTCATTGTACGGTGTTTTTGCCCGTGTAATGTTCCAAGCCAGTTGATATGATGCAAGCGTTACGGTCTCTGAGCGCTTTGTAAATTTTGGGAAAAATTGTATCTGCTTTTCTGCCTGACATTTCAAAGTGAACAACTTGGACTTGTGAAGTTTAGTCCCTTTAGGAAATTCCTGGTTGAAGTTAGCATGCAGTGAGCTGAAGTGGCACTGAAGATTTGAAGCTTTGAAATGTGCCAATGACCCCTGACATATAAGGCAGAATGGCTTTCCATTACATTCAAGAAAAAAAAAAACCAAAACCTCTCCCACTCTGTTAAAAATGTCTTTTGTTCATCTTCATATTTTAATTTTGCTGTGCATTTTTTATTGCCATTTTAAGAGCAAATTTGACACAAATTATTGACTGAAATGATCTCGCCCATACTGGGAAGCTTTGCGGTATTTTCATCTCATGCACATAATCATTTGACAATAATACAATATTGAACTCAAGTGACGCAAACACGCACATGAAAAAAACACAAACCTCGATATGAACATAAGAGCCGAATGAAACTACGCAAAGAGCCACATGCCGCTCAGAAGCTGCGAGTTGGCCACACCTGCTTTACATGCCTCAACAACATAGACAGTCAGAGACATGGAGATAACTGGGTTAGCTGCTGTTAGGGAAACAGCAGAGATAACCATTGACAGTGGGGTTTGAACCCCCAATCTTGGGGGGTCAGTAATCCAGCACCTTACCACCGGGCTACCACTTCCCTGTGTTCAGAAGATAGAAATGGAAATTACATCACACCTGAGTTGACCGTGTGGGAAAACCAATGCTAGCAATTTTTACAGGTGGAAGGTGTGGCTATTGTTTGGTTGAAGTGAAAACCTGCACCCACATCGGCCCTTGATGGATAAGATTGGAGACCCCTGCACTAAAAGCTATTTAAATGGATTGAAAGACAGCACACACACCTGTGATTTCTGATTAATTTAAAACTTCTCAAATCTGAAAGTGACACCTGCTTAAAAATTCTTTGTAGCAAATGCCATGATGGTATTGTTCAAGAAAATTGCACAGTGGAATAAAAACCCTCCTTTAAAAACAAAAGTGTGGGAGGCCAAGAAGACAAACAGTGAATAGAATAACAGGATTAAACATAACACTCGATGGTTTTGAATAAACCCAGCAAAAATGACTAGTTCCTTTGAAGGAAATGGGATATAAGGTATATAATTGAGAACTTTCACTCACTTCCACCACACAGGTGTATTCCGAGCCATCCAGAAGTGTGACTTTGCACTGCATGTTTTTGGGTTTCTTGGCCACTTTAATAGGAGACCGGGACACCCTGCTGGAAGTTGACTTGTAAGGGGTGGACTCGTCTTCAGTTGACTGCTGATCGGTTTTTCCCTGTGCAACACCCCCTATGTCTCTTGCGCCGTTCTGTTTAGGCAGGAACAGATAAAGAAAATTGTTCAATCTCCTAAACCTCACATACACATAGAAACTATAAAGATTTCAACTGGGGCCTCAGGCATTTCTCTCCTGTGATACAGCTTACCTAGTATGTGGAGTTCTTATCAGGTGGCACGGTGGTGTAGTGGTTAGCACGTCCGCCTCACAGCAAGAAGGCCCGGGTTCGATTCCCGGCATGGGTGTTTCTGTGTGGAGTTTGCATGTTCTCCCCGTGCTTGTGCGGGTTTCCTCCGGGTGCTCCGGTTTCCCCCGCAATCCAAAGACATGCACTGTAGGTTAATTGGCCGTTCTAAATTGACCGTAGTTTCTCTCCTGCAGCGGCACTGGAACCCAGCCGTATCGGCACTTGCCTTTCCATTGGATCCTTCCGGTGGCGCCGAGACAGGGGAGGACTTACTGCTTGGGTAACAGCCTGTCCCTCATTACTCCCTACCCGGACTCTGCGCACTGGGGAGTATCACCAGTCGGGATACTGGCCAGAGCGCAGCCATAGTCCTTCGGGACTGACGGAGGCCTACGCTATCAGGCTCTTAACTAAGGACTGATATTTCATGTCACCGCATTATCTGTATCGCTTATCCTGTTTAGGGTCGCAGGGAGGTTAAAGCCAATGTCAGATGACTCCAGACGAAGGTGGGGTACACTCTCAACAGGTTGGCAGAGCGTTTCAAGGCCAACACAAACCAATAACCATTCAAACTAACATTCACAACTATGGACAATATAGAATAGCCAATGAGGCTAACGCAGTGCTTCTCAAATAGTGGGGAGCGCTGGTATGATGCTGGGGGGGGCGATGTGATGCCAGATGGAGCGCGTATGACCCTGAGGAATATGCTTTTCTGGAATTGTGTACGAGAATTAAGTGTAATTGTACCTCCATTCCGTGGGGCCGGTGGCATAGTGGTTAGGGTGCTGGGCTCATGATCAGGAGGTTGTGTGTTTAAATCTCAGTTAGACCCCCATTGTGCTAAGACCCCTGGGCAAGGTCTTAGCCACAAGTGTGCCTCTGTTCACCCAGCAGTATAAATGGGTACCAGTGAAATATACTGGGAAGGTAACCTGCAATGGACTAGCATCCCATCCAGGAGGAATTGAACCCCTTCTCGCTTTACGCTATGGAAACCGGGGATAAGCACCGGCCTGATGAGCCACTGGGCTTGGGTGTAAAAACCCCAACAGACTGACAAAAGCACCTCCACTCCACTAGCTGGCAGTAGTGCTCTTATTGTCGCGCTACGGTTTATCGCACGAGCAAACAATGTGAATCGCAGTAAACAACCCCTCAAGGAACAATGCGGAAAAATTTCTAACAGGAACGAAGAGAAAGGAGGAGAGAGACGGAGATATTAAGACATAAATAAGTTGAATGAGTTTAAATAAGGATGTATTAATAACAATTTTATAGACAAATAATACTATTTATAGTCGCTCTCGGGTCGGTGTCATATGTTTTTTTCTTCTTGGGCACAGAAAAAAATTGAGAAGCACTGGGCGAATGTGAACTTCGTTTGACTGAGGGAGAAAACTGGTGTACCCAGAAAAAACCTACATAAGCATGGAGAGAATAGGCAAACCCGACACAATAATGACTGTCAACCCTGGGGTTTGAACACAGGACCTTCTCAGCATGAGACGAGAGCACGAACTACTACAACACCATCAGCAGGACTGATATTGAATAAGCTCATATTTTATATTGCTTTCATTTAATCAATCTTAAAATTGATGAAATTTGCAGTAACTGAGTTGGGTATGAATGAGTAAAGTTGTTCATTCATTTTCTCAGCCTCTTAATCCCAATGCCTGGTTCCCACTGTCGTGTGACTCATTACAAACGCCATGCTTTGCCATTCGTGGCTCATCATGGAATCCTTTTAAAACGGCACTGTTGGGAATGAGGTGATACACATCGATATGTTCAGGAACAATTTGTTGCACTTGGATGTGATATGGTTGTGATTGGTCAATTTCAGGAGACGTGATCTGGTCTCCCATTCATATATGATCATCGGGAACCCATGTGTTCTGTTGCAATAGGATATGATTGTGGTTGCGATGTTTTTCACAATCACTTTCAAGAGTGATCACAATTTGAGCTATGACTGGACCTCGATTGTATACGGACGGTTGTATACAGCTATGGGAAAAATTAAAGAGACCATAGTTCAATGTGAATATTTATTAAAAGTGGTCTCTTAAATTTTTTCCCATGGCTGTATTATATATAGGTATATTTAAATGCCTGTGCCTTCCTCTAAATATAGATAAATTCAATAAAATGTAATAAAACTTAACATAAAAGACATTTCTTTGACTTTTTAACCTGATATGTCTATAAGGAAGTTGGCCAAATAAAATTGTTTCTGTTTTTTTTTTCCAGAAGCATATAGAGTAGTTTATCATAAGCCTTATTTTTAAATCTATATTAAATTTGTGTTCCTCATAACATTTTTTTTTGAGGCGGGGGTATTGGGAGTTAAGATTTTATTAGAACTAAATAGAGGATCAACCCAACGTAAAGTTCTTTTAAATAAAAATGCCAGGGGGACGGAGAGAGGGGAGAAGATTTTTATTTATTTATTCTCATTTTGGTGGTGGGAAAGAAGGAGGCTAAGGAGGGGCTGTCATAATTTTACTTCCTTTTCAAATATTTTTGTTTTGGGATGGAGGAACAAGTTCTTGTTTTTTTTCTGTTTTTGTTTTCATTTTATTTTATTTTTCTAAATCTTGTCTGGTATATACAGTCTTCATCTTTTCCTTTCGGCTTTTCCCTTCAGGGGTCGCCACAGCGAATTATCTGCCTCCATCTCACCCTATCCTTTGCATCTTCTTCTCTTACACCAACGACCTTCAGGTCCTCCTTCACCACATCCATGAATCGTCTCTTTGGTCTTCCTCTAGGCCTTCTGCCTGGTAGTTCCAACCTCAGCATCCTATGACCAATATACTCACTATCCCTCCTCGGTACATGTCCAAACCATCTCAAGCTAGCCTCTCTGACTTTGTCTCCAAAACGTCTTGCATGTGCTGTCCCTCTGATGTGCTCATTCCTGATCCTATCCATCCTCGTTACTCCCAAAAAGAACCTCAACATTTTCATCTCTGCTACCTCCAGCTCTGCCTCCTGTCTTTTCCCCAAGGCCACTGTTTCTAAACCATACAACATTGTTGGCCTCAACACCGTCTTGTACACTTTTCCTTTCATTCTTGTCGATACCCTCCTATCACACATCACACCGGACACTTTTCTCCAACCTGCCTGCACACGCTTCTTCACCTCTTTTCCACACTCTCCACTGCTCTGGATTGTTGAGCCTAAGTACTTAAAATCCTCCACCTTCCTTATCTCTGCTCCCTGTAACCTCACCGTTCCTCTTGGGTCCTTGTCATTCATGCACATGTATTCTATCTTACTGAGGCTAACCTTCATTCCCCTCCTTTCCAGGGCATACCTCCACCTTTCTAGATTTTCCTGCACTTGTTCTCTGCTCTCACTACAGATCACAATGTCATCTGCAAACATCATAGTCCATGGGGAATCTTGTCTAACCTCGTCTGTCAGCCTGTCCATCACCATAGCAAACAAGAAGGGGCTGAGAGCTGACCCTTGATGCAGTCCCACCTCCACCTTGAACTCTTCTGTCACACCAACAGCACACCTCACCACTGTCTTACATTTCTCATACATGTCCTGCACCACTCTAACATACTTCTCTGCCACTCCAGACTTCCTCATGCAATACCACAGTTCCTCTCTCGGCACCCTGTCATATGCTTTCTCCAGATCCACAAAGGCACAATGCAGTTCCCGCTGACCTTCTCTGTACTTCTCTATTAACATCCTCAAGGCAAACACTGCATCTGTGGTGCTCTTTCTTGGCATGAAACCAAACTGTTGTTCACAAATGCTGACCTCTGCCCTTAGTCTAGCTTCCACTATTCTTTCCCATAACTTCATGGTATGGCTCATCAACTTTATTCCTCTGTAGTTGCCACAACTCTGCACGTCTCCCTTGTTCTTAAAAATGGGCACCAGCACACTTCTCCTCCATTCCTCTGGCATCCTCTCACTCTCTAAGACCTTGTTGAATGTTCTTGTCAGAAAATCTATTGCTACCTCTCCTAGACACCTCCATACCTCCACAGGTATGTCATCAAGACCAACTGCCTTTCCATTCTTCATCCTCTTCAATGCCCTCCTCACTTCACCCTTACTAATCTTTGCTACTTCCTGGTCCTCAACAGTCACCTCTTCTACTCTTTTTTCTCTCTCATTTTCCTCATTCATCAGCTCTTCAAAGTACTCTTTCCATCTTCCCAGCACACTTCTGTCATCAGTCAATACATTTCCCTCTCTGTCCTTTATCAATCTAACTTGCTGCACGTCCTTCCCATCTCTATTTCTCTGCTGTGCCAACCTGTATAAATCATTTTCTCCCTCTTTACTTTGCACCCGAGCATACAAGTCATCATACGCGCTCTGTTTGGCCTTTGACACCGCTACCTTTGCCTTACGCTGTGTCTCCCTGTACTCCTGTTTACTCTCTTCAGTCCTCTCTGTGTCCCACTTCTTCTTAGCTAACCTCTTCCTTTGTACACACTCCTGCACTTCCTCATTCCACCACCAAGTCTCCTTATCTACTTTCCTTCCAGAGGACACACCAAGTATTCTCCTAACTGTCTCCCTGATCACATTAGCTGTAGTTGTCCAGTCATCTGGAAGCACTTCCTGACCACCCAAAGCCTGTTTCAACTCCTCCTTGAAGACAACCCGACACTCTTCCTTTTTCAGCTTCCACCACTCTGTCTTCTGCTCTACCTATGCCTTCTTCACCTTCCTCACCATCAGCATCATCCTGCACACCACCATCCTATGCTGTTTGGCAACACTCTCACTTGCTGCTACTTTGCAGTCACTGACTTCCTTCAAATTACATCGCCTGCACAAGATGTAGTCTAGCTGTGTGCTCCTGCCTCCACTTTTATAAGTCACCCTATGCTCCTCTCTCTTCTGGAAGAAAGCCTGGTATATACAGTATATAGATGAAAGAACGCCTAACAGATAGTGAGCTTCCGGGACTCTTGAGTGACTCGTGTCAGGTAGAGAGAAATGCTACATGACAGATCATGAACGATTGCAGCATATCTCAACAGAGTGTAGTGTTCATGGTTGATACCGTGGACTACTTCAAACTTAAGAAGAATCGTCCAGACTTCTAAATCCTGTTTCACAGTTGATACCGATCACCACAATTTGGAAGCATGATAAGATTCGATCTGTCGCACATTGTTATGATCCAATATGATCTTATGTGATGAAAAGAATTGACAATTAATAGTGTTGATCATTCAAAATTTTTATACAATCAATACGACTGCAATAACTGACCTCAAGATCTGACAGAATTGCCACGATTACGATCATGATTTCAATTGTAGCACAGTTAGGGTCGTGGGGAGGCTGGCACCTATCTGATCTGACTTCTGGTGAAGATCTGGTACACCCTGGACTGCACACCAGGCCGTTGCAGGGCTAACACACATGCAACCATGCACACCCACTCAGGGGTGATTTGGAACAGCCAATCAGTCTAATGTGCATGCTTTTGGACTATGGGAGGAAACCGGAGTACCTGAAGGAAACCCACACAAGCATGGGAAGAACATGCAAACTCCACACAGAAACACCCAAGCTCGGGAGTCAAACACAGGTCCTCTTGCTGTGAGGCAGATGTGCAAACCACTGCACCACCACACCGCCTCAATGAGTAAATAAAAGACTACAATTATTAATTATAGAAATGTGTGAAATCTGCATGTCTGTAAGAGTCGAAATATTTACACATGTGTAGTAATATGTAGTGAGAATGTTTATTTTAAGATTCTTCCTTAAACTTGATGCATTTTAGTCTAGAGTATTTCAGAACATGTACATTGCAAAAGCACTAAAGTTTCCCAATTTACATTAAGATATATGCTTACATAAATACAAAATATCCCCGTAATTTGAAATGCTACCTGCTCTTTCCTAACTGGTGTGCTGTGGGCAGCTGCAGGAGGAAGCTGGTCGTCAATGGGTGGAGCTGTGTAGGGCGGCGCCGCGCCTTCCCCCTGCTGCTCCGGCTTGCCTTCTAACTCTGTATTTGGCTCTGTTGTCATGGTAATTCACACTGTAACAAGAACAATAGCAATCTGAATAAAATATTTACTGAATGACTTATTATATCTATTTATTGCATTGCATTATCACATATTATTAGTTTCCAGACATATTTGTAGAAGATTCGGTATAAGAAAGCATAGAAATAAGCAGTATGGTTCCAGATGTTTCAACATTCATCAGAAATAAGATAATTAATGTCTGTAAAGTTACACTTCTGAAACGCCTTTGAGGTTTAGAACTTGAAAAGGGTGAAATCTCAAAGGTGTTTCAGGTACGTGCTGAGAGAAAGTACTACGATGCTCCTGATACAGACTGACACTGAACTGATGCAGTCAGCTAGTAAATACATGCTTTATACAGAGATCCCTCACTTTACGCGGTTAATTGGGACCGAGATCCCCATGCGACTATCAAAATCAGTGAAGTAGGATCACCCCCACCCCCCGAGCAACATATACGTACATGTATAAGCGTATATAACATCAATAAACACATACTCAATGCTATAAATGCTTATAATAGCGATTACACATTCAAAAAATAACATAAGATGTAAATAAAATATAAATACACATACAGATGGTATTGCGGGGCAGTGGTGGTCAAGTGAATAGGGTGCAGGATCGCTAATCCTAAGATTAGGGGTTTGAGTCCCCACAAGGTTGTCACTGTCCCCCCAGTGCAGCTAACTGAGTTATCAAAGGCGGGCCATGTCTCTCACTGTCTATGGTGTGAGGCATGTAAAAGAACCATTGCTGACTTTCGTAAAGAGTAGGCTGCAAAGCCGTCAGCGTGTTTCTGTCTCTTGCTAAAGGGTTGTGACAGGAAGGGCAGCCGACGTAAAAACCTATGCCAAATCAAATGTGCGACTCCCGAGAAAAATGGAAAAAGCCGAAAGGAAGAAAGAAATACAGATGGTATTGCATGAGAAGAAGACGACACACATACATATGCGCACGTGCGCAGATGAGCGTGCCCACACAGGTGCAAGAATGTAACGAGTTTTGATGGGAGATTTTGGGTTGTTTTTTGTTTTGTGTTTGTTTAGGGATTTTTTTTTGTATAATTGACCTTGTTTTTGTGGCATTTTTCTTAACTTTCCCCTTATTCTTCCTTAATTTCCTTATTTTTTAATTCGATGAATATTTATTTATTATTAAAAAAAACATGATGCACTGAAGCTGCATGAATTGAAGTGTGAAGTAGTGAGGGATCCCTGTATTTAAATACTGAATATTGAATGACATTCAGAAGTTTGCAACTAAGAACATTGAGCCATGCTTTAGTATAGAGTTCACGACTACTCTGCGGGAAAACTAGTATTATTCATTGAACATGATCATAGAGGACACAGCTGACATATTTCCTCAAGCATTAGAGCATTGTCACATCTTGATTGAAAATAAAAATGCTGGCAGTGAAATGAAATGAAAAACAACTCAGAAACAGGCACTGGATGATTCCTTTTTATTTATTTTCAGGCAGATAGATTTACTTCTCAAGTGCCACAATTATTTCCAGCAGCATGAAAAACCAGCAAAGAGAGAATACAAAATATCTTGTTACAATGTGAATGAGTAAAAATAGGGAAATTTGGGGAAAAGACATCGCACTCAAAAACCCTGTACACGTTCAGAAAAGCTGGCAATGGCAGAAGATGCTTGGTGACATGTTTTAATTTCAAAACCACCGAACAATTAATCTGGATCAACTCTAATAACAGTGCTGAGTTATTTAAATTAATCACACATTGGAGAACAAGGCCTGTAATTTAGTGGACAATAGCCTGCTTTAATTTACAGTATATAGTTACACAAATATTGTCCGCTAACTTCCACGTACAGACGCTCCCCAACTTACGTTCATCCATTTTACGTTTTTTTTTTTTTTTTTTTCGATTTTACCACCCCCCCCCAAAAAAAAAAAAAAAAAGTCAAATTTTGAGATTAGATGTACCTACATAGTACGCTGACGTAATGGTAATGACGCAATAATGCTGAGTCCATTGTTTACAAAAGACAGACTGAGTGCCCCTCCTTCCCAGTTCAGTTGGGTATATATATATATATATATTCATTGTTTACAAACTACAGACTGAGTATATATATCTCAGTTATATAGTGTGTTACCCTTGTGTCAAGATGTCTTCTCTGTGATCTGTGTTTACACTGTTTTGTGGACTTTTGTAACCCTAAGCAAATATGGTTGGTCAGAAGCATAAGCCTACTGGCATGGGTGCAAGTCTCATACACAGAGATGAAATAACTATCTGCTCAGATTGGCGCGATCTACCATGCATACTCAGTTTAAGCAAAGAGAGTTTGTAAAATGAATGAAAATCCGAATCCAGGAAAGAGCTCTCCGCTCTGCTGGCTCCACATCAGTGCAGGCTGTGTTCTAAACGAGTTCAACAGCACCCTTGTGCACTTGAAAGACCAGAAGTCCATATAACCCACAGCAAGTACACTACTTTCGCATATACACTACTTTCAGTATTGAGCGCTTCACACATTGTAAGCTTGATTGGCTATTTTAAGCTTCATGTTAAGTAACTCGGTATAAATAAGTGACTTATTTGAAATTAATGTTGATATTATTTGATATATTTAATATTATTTTACAATGTTATGTTTATAATAATTGATTTAGGGTTGTTTTATGAGATACAGTAATGGTATTTATGGATGTATAGTACAGTATGAGCGTCATACGTCATACGTCACTGTAACAACTTACGTTCACTTTCAACTTACGTTCGACCATCCGGAACCAATTAAAAACGTAAGGTGGGGAGCATCTGTATTCAGAACCATCACTACCAACTGTTCATGACAACTTAAGACAATCACACACACACACACACACACACACACACACACACACACACACACACACCAAGAAAATTTCCGCACTTGTTTGTCTATGCCTTTCATCTGTGTGAATGTAAAGCAGGTTTGTGGATGCTGTCGAGTAGCATGAGAGGAAGGATCACTGTGTAAAATGATAGATGGGCATGTCTCATCCCTCTGTGCTCTATTTTAAGGGATTAGAGCTATGGTGGTTGCTGAGTGTGGGACATACCGACTAATGTAGCCTTAATTGATCTTATGACAGCATGGCCTAAGACAGATGCCAGTTACAAATAAGTGTATTTTCTGAAATACAAACATCTACTGTGTATGCAAACCATTAATATTGTATTAAATCCAGAAGTATATCTGTTAACGCATTGACCAAGAAATGGCAAATAATAACGGGTAAAAAAAAAAAAAAAAAAAAAAAAAAGCCCAGTCGGGACCCAGGTGGCTAAAAACACGACCATGTGTCCCTCTTCCTAAAATATGCACAAAGCTGACAAAAAAGGAGAGCTAAAAATAGTACTCTTTATCCAGGGAGTTACATTACAGGTAGCACCGATAGCCACTGCATGCTCAAAATCCCATAATTCATCATTTATGGTTACACTGCATTCCATATATAACACATCTAACAATTATTTTTGCAATGCTAATCAAGGCAACATGGTGGTGTAGTGGTGAGCCTGTCTGCCTTACATCAAGAAGGTAAGAATCGCTTGGCGAGGGCATGTCTGTGTGGGGTTTGCATGTTCTCTTCGTGCTTGTGTGGGTTTCATCCAGGTGCTCCAGTTTCCTCCCACAGACCAGTGATATTCACATCAGGCTAATTAGCTGTTCCAAAGCAGTGTGAGTGTGAGTGGTTGTGTGTGTTGCCTTCAGTCGACTGATGAGCTGTTCATGGTGTACCCTGCCTTACCCGAAGTCGGCTAAAATAGGCTCCAACTTCTCCTGACATCAGTAGGATAATACCTGACATCATTAAATAATACCAATCCGAACGACCTGAGGACAAACAGCTGGAGCGCCAACGCAACACTGCTTCCGCCAACTCCTTCGCTGGACATAACAAACGATCTGGTTTAGGGTACAAGTGCTTACACTTTTGATGAGTTTAAAAATTATAAATCACTTGAAGCTCATGGACACTTCTCAAACGGTTGGCTGCAGGATTGGTTCTCATTTCAGCCAGAGATCTGCGTCAAACACAATTGTCACAGCAAAAGTAAGCTAACTGTAAACCGGCATACTTGCAGTCTGTGTATAAGCCTAGAAATTGCGGTAATTTTTTTCCTTAAAAAGTCGTCAGCTGCTGGCTTTGTGAGTTTCCGACGTAGAGCAATGATACTTATATTGATGAAATCTACAGTCTTAGCTTTCATATGATACAACCCCTGGCAAAAAATATGGAATCATCACTCTTGGAAAATGTTCAATTATCAAATTGTGTACAAAAAAAAAACAACAATCACAGACATACCACAAAACTATTTTCATTTAAGATTGCATTTTCAAAGATCAACAGGGGGGGAAATGGAATCACTCAATTCTGTGAAAAATATTATGGAAACACCATGTACTTTGTGGTCTACAAAAACACATGTATTAGTCTGCAGTTTAAAAAAAGAGTGCTTGCAGACCTCACTGAGCTGTTGAACCAAGCTGATTGACATAAATCATGGCTCCAACACAAGAGATGTCAATCGTCCCATATCCCACCCAAAACCAATCCATGACTTTGTTCTCAGTTGTACCGTTTACCCAGCTAAATGGTGCAAACGACCCAAAATGCACTGCGGCTTTGTAAGAGTGATATGGTATTGGCAAAAGTAGTCATATATTTGAAGTTTTTTTAAATGGTATTTTCACTCTTTAAGCATAACACAAACTTTTTCAACGCTTCTTGCTGTTGTTCTTTTCATTATTTGTAATACTAACTTAGTATATAAGTCACTTCCTCTTTCTTCGATCTCTTCAGGACAGAAGAATTCACTCTCTGAATTCTCATCATCCTACACGTTAAAAAGTACTACAGGGGAAATATGGACTGAGGCAGTGGTGGCCTGGTGGTAAAAGGTCCTGGATCACTGATCCTAAGTTTGGGGGTTCGAGTCCCACTCTTCACAAGGTTGTCACTGTCCCCCCAGTGCAGCTAACTGGGTTATCAAAGGCAGGCCGTGTCTTTCACTGTCTGTGGTGAGAGGTTCATGTAAAAGAACCATTGCTGACTTTCGTCAAGAGTAGCTGCAAAGCCATCAGTGTGTTTCTGCCCCTTGATAACGGTTGCGTCAGGAAGGGCATCCGACCTAAAAACCTATGCCAAATCAAACATGCGAATCATTAATATGCCTTTCATGAAAATGGAGGCAGATGATTCGCTGTGGCGACCCCTGACAGGGAACAGCCGACAGGAAAAGAAGAAGGGGAAATATGGCCCAATAAACAGCCAATCAGGTTGTGCATACTGTGACTACCATTTAATAAAAGTTGATTCTGAAACAATGCACATAAAAGTTATATTGTTTTTCTAATAAAAGTTCTTGCTGTGCATGCAAATAAATATCAAAAGCCAGTCAAGAACTTAAGCAATTTTCTGTTTAACAAATCCCCCCGACAGCGGTCGAATATCACTTCATCATTACTGATAACAGAACAAAGAACACATTTAAATAATAATTAAAAAAAGTATCACTTTTTTAATTACTGGTACATAGTGTTATTTTATATATACTGTACAGTGGGTTGCATAAGTATTCCCCATACACAGAGAAAAATAGTTTAGTTTTTACTTTTGTTTTGTTATAACAGCATTTCTGAAATATGTTGCATAAGTATTCATACCTCTTGAAGGAAACGCCTAAAGGCCACTCATGGAATATAGGTTTGTTACCTTACCTGTTTATTAGGGTTTTTATTTTTATGTTTAACTTGGCTGGGAAAAATTGCAGTAGGGCAGTGGTGACTGTAAATAGGTTCATTAGAAATAGCAGAGACACATCAGGTGTCCTGCAGTGACACACTGGGTTTGGTCTGAACAACAAGTACAAGGTGTCCAAGATGTTGTAAAAAGATTTGTGTAAAGAAGAAAGAGGGGATTGGAAAAACTGAAGTTATCAATCAACATGTCAGTCAACTTGTTTTGATTTGATTTTCCATGTTGAATACTTTTGCAAGTCACTGTATGCGTTTAGGTACTGCAAGGGTTTTTTTTTTTTTTTTTTTTTTTTACCAGCAATGACTTTTATCATTCAGTGAAAGCAAAAGGCAACCATTGAGCCTGAACTACACAGACATTTACTTTTCCTGTAAAGTATTCTGAAATCATGTTTCTCTCTGTAACACTTCATTACACGACTCTGATTACTCACTGACCAGTGACAGCGCTTCAGTGCACTATGATTGAAAAGCTCTTGCAATAGATGGAGTGTGAGTAATTTTCAGGTGATGACTGATGTTATGCTGTGTGCTCATTGTTGAAGAAACAGCAGGGACACTGCAGTGGAAAATCATGTCTTTTTTTGTACAGGTCTATATTTTGATCCATGGCATAGCCTTCTGTGGATGATGGTGGTGTATTATGAAAAGGTGCTCAACAGCAATATAAAACATTCATATCTCAAGAAAAAAATAATTCAAAGTCATTTAAATAAAAAAAGTCCATCTATGTAAAATATATAAGCTCATCAATGAATAGTTAGGGGGCTCCTGACTATTGCACTGACAATATGCATGCATATCAATCTGGAGATCTATGAGGAGAATGAACTTCCATAGCTAAGAAACCATGGAAAGTAATTTGCTGAGCACTCACGGGGTGTGTGTGTGTGTGTGTGTGTGTGTGTGTGTGTGTGTGTATGTGTGTGTGTGTGTGTGGGGAGGGTGTTTGGTGGTCATATGTTTGCCATCCTGTCACTTACAAAGTGTGTTTGGCCATTAGTTTCTTTAAGATGCTGGTATTAAATAATAAAAATCGGTAAACTATAACCACCAGTGCAGTTAACTGGCTTATCAAAGGCTGGCTGTGTCCCTCACTGTCCGTGGTGATAATCATGTAAAACAGGGGTCGGGAACCTTTTTGACTAAGAGAGCCAAAAAAAAAAAAGACATACAGTCGGCCTCCTACTTATAAAAACCTCTGAATACGAAAAAATCCAGGTTACGAAAAACAGTTTGCTAAATTTTTGTCCTCTGTATACGAAACAACTTCTCCGTACGAAAAGCACCAAACGAGCCATCCAAAAATTCAAACACGCCATTCAAACATTAAAACACGCCATTCAAACAATGCGCAAGTTGCTCTCTCATTGGCTGTCTCCCAACATCCCGCCCCGCTGGCCTCCCATTGGCCAGGAGGGAGCTGAATCTCCAGAATACCGCACCCATAAAGCTTGTTTTTCACACGTGTAAAGGAGAGCTGTACTGTTGGTTTGTGAGTTTCAAGGTATCGGACCCGCCCGCATACTGGCGTACAGAAAGGATTGGTTCTGATGTGGCATTGAAAATAGATGTATACTGTAGATTTAAATGTGCGAGATTTATTTCTGCTTTTGGTTTATTTGATGGCTTTATTTGTATTTTAATTTAAATCAAAGTGAAATTATGCACTAGTTATTCTGTTAAGAAAGGCCACCTAATTTATCTGACAGCCAGATACAGTCATCAAAAGAGCCACATCTGGCTCGCGAGCCATAGGTTCCCGACCCCTGATGTAAAAGAACCACGGCTGACTTTCGTGACGAGTAGTCTGCAGAGCTGTCAGCGTGTTTCTGCCCTGGGATGACCTAGCAAGCTGTCCCGGGTGTACTCTGTCCTCGCCCAGTGTCAGTGACCCTAAATTAAGAGTAAACGGTTCAGAAAATGAATGAATGAATGAATGAATGAATAAATTATATTTTGCTCCTGCTCAAAACTATGGCTCTGAAAAAGTTTGGGTATATTATCAGTGAAGAAACAGAAATAGGGCAGCATGATAGCACACTGGTTAGCACATGCACCTCACAGCAAAAAGGTCCTGGGTTCAATTCCCAGACTCGGGTGTTTCTCTGGAGTGTTTTACGTGAGTTTCCTCTGGGTACTCCAGTTTCCTGCCACAGTCCAAAAACATGCACAATGGGCTAATTAGCTGTTCCAAATCCCCCCCTATGCGTAAATGGTTGTATGTGTGTTGGTCCACAATGGACTGGCAGGCTGTTTAGGGTGTACCTGGTCTTTGCTCAGAGTCAGCTAAGATAGGCGTGAGCCTATTTAAGATTAAGCAACTTAGAAAATGAATCAATTAATAAAACTTCAATAATATAACTTAGTGTCAAAAACTTACTTCTCCTCAAAAGGCAAAAAACCTGACTAAATAAGAATTTTTTTGTGAGTACAAGTACTGTACAACTAGCACCGATAGTGGCATGGCACGCAAGCACAAAACTGAACTCGTGGCTTTATTAAATTTGTATAAGTATGAAATACCGCAGATAAACAGATTTATGTTTAATTCCTAAAATTAAAAAGTACATTTTTTACAATGTAATTTAACTACCACAAACCAAAACAAATGTAGTTTGCATCTAACCATAAATGCAAAATACATGATATAATATTGTTTATAGGTATTGATGCCCTGATTAGCAAGTAAATACTGCATTCATTAATTTTCTAATTAATTTTCTGAACCGCTTAATCCTAATTAGGGTTGCAGGGAGGCTGGTGTCCCTTGCAGCCAATTCTGGGCAAGAGCAGAGTACACCCTGGACAGCTTGCCAGGCCATCGGCAGAAACACACTGACCTTAGCTGCACTGGTGGGACAGTGACAACCTGTGGGAGTGTGGCTTGAACCCCCAGCCTTGGAATCAGTGATACAGCACCTTACCACCAGGCCACCACTGCCCCGTAAATGCTGACTATTTACTTAAATGGAAGTTTTGACCTTAGTTTAAATACAGTGGTGCCCTGACTTACGAATTTAATCTGTTTCGAGGGCAAGCTCGTAAGCCAAAACGTTCCTTAGATGAACCAATTATTCCTATAAGAAATAACAGATAACCAATTAACCCGTTCCAACCCCCTCCCAAACTCATATAACCTGTCAAAAACACATACAGGTATACCTTGACTTAAGTCGTTTCGAGTTAAGTCGTTTTCGATTATGTCAGTTTTCAAAAAAATATGGAAAAAACCCCAATAAAAATAAAGTTTATGTCATCATAATCATATCATCGCGCCCCACGATTTGAACAGCACTGAATTAGTGGCAGCCCTGGCAAATTATACACAGTGATCCCTTGCTACTTCGTGCTTCAGTTTCTGCGGCTTCAGTGCATCACGGGTTTTTCAAAAATCTTCATCGAAAAATTAAAAAATAAGAAAATTAAGGAAAAATAGAGAAAAAGTTAAGGAAAATGCCACAAAACAAAGCCAATTATGCAAAAAAAAACCCCAAACAAACAAAACCAAAAAAAAAAAAAAAAAAACCCAACAAAACTAATTACATTTTTATGTGAGGTGCGCATCTGAGTGTAAGCACGCATCTGTATGTGTGTGTGTATTTATATTTTATTTACATCTTATGTAGTATTTTTGAATGTTTAATTGTTATTATAAGCATTTATAGTGTTGAATATGTATTTATTGATATTATATACACATGTACATGTACGCATACGTCAGTCGGGGGGGGTCGCCCCTGCTTCACGAAAATTGGCGGTCGCAGGTGGTGGTGTCTTGGTCTCTATTAACCACGGAAAGTGAGGGATGATGTGTATACACATCATCACGACATTACTGGCACATGATTCAAATTTAGCCAATGGCTGATAGATTTTGTTTCTCCCTCCTGCTGATTGTTTGCAGATGATGTGTACACCTCTTTTTAGTCTCCTTCGCGCACATGTCACCAACTTGATTGCTTGAATTGTGAACTCATTTTTTTTCGTGTGTTTTTAATGATTATTTAAGCCCTATGATGCCACTCAAATGCCCTGCGTCTTCTCTAGCTTCTGGTAAGGAGCCTTTAAGTGCTCTAAGCGTTTATTAATTGATAAATATTATCACGGTACAAAATTAAAAAGTTTTTACTTAATCATTACTATATTTTATTACATCATCACTGTATTAATGAGTAAGATTGTCTATAGAATGTGTTTAAGAAGCATATTTTAGCGTATGTAATATCATACATAGGGTTTTAAAGCTAAATCAAAAATTCACAGATTTCCGGGATCCGTGGGTGGCAGAGGAATGTATAACGGGGGTTGTACGAAAAATCCAGGTTACGAAAAACATCTTCCTAAATTTGTCCTCTTTTTACGAAAACAACCTCTTTTTACAAAAAGCGCCAAATGCGCCATTCAAAAATTCAAACGCACCATTCAAAATTCAAACAATGTGCGAGTTGCTCTCTCATTGGCTGTTTCCCAACATCCCCCCGCTGGCCTCCCTTTGGCCAGAAGGGAGCTGACCTGTACCCATACTTCCTGTACCCATACTTCCTGTTTGTTACACGAATGGGGAGTCGAACAGGGCTGCTGGCTTGTTTTGAGATTGTCATTGCAGCATTATATTTCGTTATCGCCAAAACCCCTCTACAATCGGGATGATATTGAAGCATAAGGAGACCTTAAAGCAGAAATACAGTGACAGAGGCGATTATTTTGGCACGATATTGAAGCAGAAGGAGCATGAAAACTGAGTGCTCCGTGGGACAAGACCGCCGATCTCGCAAGAACGCAAGTTAATATTGAATCAGGACTTTTGATCTTTCAAACAGGTACTGTGATTCCACTTTAAATACAACATCCCGTCCATTTAAACATTTAAATAGAATTGGTCCGTTGGCTGCGCGTTGCGTGTGGGCAGAGCCCGCATTCGGCAAAACACACCAGAGTGAGAGTTTTGAGTGTGTGTGTGTGTGTGTGTGTGTGTGTGTGTGTGTGTGTGTGTGTGTGTGTGTGTGTGAGAGTGAGAGAGAGAGAGCGAGAGAGAGAGATAGAGAGAGACTGCATACAGAGTCAGTCAGAGATGAAAGGAGTCGTTTCAAAAGAGAGCACATTGCAGATTATTTTTCGTTTTTTTAAGTTGTTTAATTCAGTAAATGTTTAGTAAATGTGGCTCCGCCGAATGTGAGCAAAACGCGGCTCATCCGGACATCCGATCCCTCAAGGAAACAAGTTAAAGTTGAGTCCGCACCTCCGATCTGTCGAGCAGGTAGTATGCTTTGAATACAGTGCCTTAAAATGCTCTGGCGTCCTGCTTGTGGGCGGAGCCCGCATTCGGAGGAACGCGCCACAAATGTGTGTTGTTTGTGTGTGTGTGTGTGTGTCTGTGTGTGTGTGTGTGTGTGTGTGTGTATGTGAGCGAGAGAGAGAGAGAGAGAGAGAGAGAGAGACAGAGAGAGAGATAGAGACAGTGTTGTGTTGTGTGTGCTTGTGTGTATGTGCGTTAATAAAAAATGTTTAATAATGGTTTAATTAATAAATATGTTAATAAAATGGTTTAATATGTTAATAAAATGTTTAAATGGTTTAATAAATAAATTTCTTTTACTTTTAACACATATGTCATACATATTTCATACAAAATTGGTGTACTTTTATCATTTTTAAAAGGTTTATGGGGTAGCCTTGGGAGCCTTGGAACGAATCACGTGTTTTACATGTAAAATGCGCCTCTACTTACAAAAACTCCAGGCTACGAAAAAGGCTCTGGAACGGATTAATTTCATAAGTAGTGGACCGACTGCATATATATACAGGGATCCCTCGCTACTTCGCGCTTCAATTCATGCGGCTTCAGTGCATCGTGTTTTTTTTTTTTTAATATTCATCGAATTAAAAAAATAAGAAAATGAAGGAAGAAAAAGTTAAGGAAAATGTCGCAAATGCAAGGCCAATTATGCAAAAAAAAAAAACCTAAACAAGCATAAAACAAAAAAAACAACCCAAAACCTCCCATCAAAACTAGTTGTGAGGTGCACATCTGAGTATGTGCACGCGCTTCTGCGTGCCCACGCGTCTGTATGTGTGTGTATTTAAAGTTCATTTACATCTTATGCATTATTTTTGAATGTTTAATTGTTATTATAAGCATTTATAGCATTGAATATGTATTGATTAATATTATATACACATACACATGTACGTATACGTCAGTCAGGGAGGGTGATCCTACTTCATGGAATTCAGTGGATCTGGGCCCCAATTAACCAAAGAAAGTGAGAGATCCCTGTGTGTATGTATGTATATATATATATATATATATATATATATATATATATATATATATATATATATATATATCCTAGAGACAAGCTAATTCGAGTTAAGTTGTTTATGACTTACGTCATCTCTCCTGGACCCAATTAACAACGTAAGCTGAGGTATACCTGTGTTTGACCTAAGATATTATACATAAACATGTAAAAACAAAAAATTTCATAATAATAATAATAAATATACATTAACATTCATAATAAATAATAATAAATACTAATTAAAAAAAAGAATAAACAAATAAGTCAACTAACCCCTCCGATCATTGACTGCGGTGAAGATGTCACGTGGGCAGGCAGTAGGTGGTGGAGAAGGAGGAGAATTTTGTGTGTGTGCACGCTACGAATGCCAGCAAGGAAAGGCTTGTGGTGAACTCCCATAAAGCCAGTGCTTCTCAAATGGTGGGGAGTGCTCCCCAGGGGGGGGGGCGCATGGTGTGATGCCGGGGGTGGCGTATGACCCTGGGGAACATGCTTTTTGCCATACTGTACTAGAATTAAGTGTAATTGCGCATCCACTACAGTAGGTGGCAGTGGCGCTCTCATTGTCGCGCTATGGTGTAGGGAAAAAGCACTGAGCAAACAATATGAAGTGCAGTAAACACTATTTATAGTCGTGCGTGGGGCACTGGGGGGCATGACATTTTTTTTCTTCCCAGACGGTTTGTCACAGAAAATAATTGAGAAGCACTGCACAAGGCGTTCTGGAGGCATAGAGGAATACATGCGGAAGAATACAAGGCTAATCGGGCCGAAAAAGCCTTTTCCCCAGCAGAGCTCGTTTATCAAAATTTTGCATGTTGCATGGGGCAGATTTCTGGTGGGATCGAAGCTCAGATCATGGAAAATTCATTACAAGGCACACTTGTATGTCAAGGTGCCACTGTACACTGATTCAGGAATATTTATTTATTTATTTTCAGTGCAGGTATACAGGATCGATTCACATACATACTACTATCATGTCCTATGAAGATGACAAATGATTATTTATGACCCATCTTGAGTCTTGGAACTCAGGGCGGTGTTCAATTTCTTTCAGTTAAAATGTCAGAGTCGATCAGTCATAAAATGTGATGCAGAAATCATGCGGCCATCAGGGTCGACATCTCATACATTTTCATCTTCCATTTCTCTCATGATAGATTGATTGAACCACTGAGTTGAGGTCGACGGAAATGACAGCACTGAGTGCGCGCAAACAATGCTCCCATATTTTTTAATCTCACATTTTTATCTTTAGTGTACTATTATCATAAATGGGACTAACTGTGTGGCATAAAACATCTCAGTTGAATTCTGGGTTGAGCCCTACTTATTATGCTCTATTTACAAAGAACTTTTCTTTTTATGTAAATATTTAGCATTCCAAATGAGTAAGGCATTTCCTTTTAAATGGAGCCATTATATTGAAGGATTTTTCGCTCACATGCTGGGCAAATTTAACTACTTTTTTGTGCACTATTCATTGCATATTGATCACAGCTGCTACCGTGGCACTGTTTGCACAGCAAGGTTCTGGGTTCAAATCCTACAAAATGGAGTTTGTGAGCATGTACTTCACAGTGCTTAAGTAGGTTTCCTTTGGGTTTCCTCTTTTAGGAAAATAATGCACATTCGGTCAGCTGTGTACTCATAATTATTCATAGTTTTGAATGTGGGAACAGTGGCAACTCAGTGGGTAAGGCTCTGGATTACTTAAGGTTAAGAAGTTTGGGGTTCAAGCTCCAGCACTGCAAAGCAGTCACTGTTGCGCTCTTGAGTATGGTCCTTAATGCGAGGGTGAATGGTTGTTTGCTTCGGTGCTAGTTTTTGGTGTGCCCTACCTGTCACTTAACCCCTTCAGCAACTGGACATACAATTGCACATAAGTCTTTTTTCCCCTTTCAGAAGCACAGGTTCCTCAATAGGCAATTTCAGTACCCAAGAACACAATTGTACATGTGTAGGCCCTGCATGAAAATAGGTTAGACATCAGGTGGTTGATATTGGAACTAGAGGTGTTGCCTCTTTGCAACATGGCTGCCTACATGCTTGCAGCAAAACATGAAAGAACAATCAAGAATAAAGTTCATATAGTAGTTTAGTAATGATAGTAGTTTACATGTGGCACATGTCTGGGCCTGAACTACATACAGGTTTGTGTAGGGAATTTTTTCAAAAATGTAATGTACAATTGTATACCGCTTCACTCACCTCAACCATGGTCAAATCATGAGTGGGTCGGGATTTATTTTTGGAGCTAGGTGCCCTGTAATAATATTCAAGGCAAAAAAATGTTTTCATTCATTCATTCATTCATTCTTCGTCTTCCGCTTCTTGGGTCACGGGGGCAGCACCCTAAGCAAACAGGCCCAGACATCCCTCTCCCCAGCCACTTCCTCCAGCTCTTCCGGGGGGGCACTGAGGCATTCCCAGACAAGCTGAGCGACATAGTCCCTCCAGCGTGTTCTAGGTCAACCCCGGAGTCTCTTCCCGGTTGGACATGCCCGAAACACCATACCAGGGAGGCGTTTGGGAGGCATTCTAACCAGATCCCCAAGAAACCTCAACTGGCCCCTCTCAATGCAGAGGAGAAGCGGATCTACTCTGAGCTCTTCCCGGATGGTAGGAAGGAAGCTCATTTCAGCCGTTTGTATCCACCGACCTTGTTCTTTCATCACTACCCAAAGCTCATGACCATAGGTGAGGGTTGGAACATAGCGCGACTGGTAAATTAAGAGCTTTGCCTTGCGGCTCAGCTCCTTCACCACGATGGACCGGTACATGCTCCGTTTAACAGCCGAGGCTGCAGCAATCCGTCTGTCGATTTCCCGCTCCAGCCTTCCCTCACTCGTGAACAAGACCCCAAGATACTTACACTCCTCAACTTGGGGCAGGACCTCATTCCTGACCCAGAGGGTGCATTCCACACTTGTCCGACTGAGAACCATGGCCTTGGACTTAGAGGTGCTGATTTTCATCCCGGCCGCCTTTTCAAAAAAGGGGACTACCAACCTGGTTTGCCAATCCAGAGGTACAGCAGATGATGACCATGCAATTTTGCAGAGACATGTCAACAAAAACAGTCCTACAGCATGCAGAGCCCTGAGATATTCAGGGCGGATCTCATCCAACCCCAGAGCCCGACCACCAAGGAGCTTTTTGACTACCTCAGTGACCTCCACTCCAGTGATGGGCAGACCCCCGCCCAAACCCCACGGAGGGCGTGTTGGTTCGATTGAGGAGGTCCTTAAAGTATTCCCTCCACCTCTTGACAACATCTCCAGTCGAGGTGAGCAGCTCCCCACCTCAACTATAAACAGTGTTTGTGGAGAATTGCTTCCCCCTCATGAGGCGTTGGATGGTGGTCCAGAACCTTTTTGAGGCCAACCGATAATCACTCTCCAGGCCGTCACCAAACTCCTCCCACGCCTGAGATATTGCATCTGTGACAGCTTCGGCTGCAGCACGTTTGGCCTGCCGGTACCTGTCTGCTGCCTCGGGAGTCAGGAGGCCTATCCCGATAGGCCTCCTTTTTCAGCTGGACAGCCCCCATTACCACAGGTTTCAACCACCGGGTTCAGGGGTTACCGCCACGACAAGCACCAATGACCTTCCAGCCACAGCTATGGGGTGCCGCCTCAGCAATGGAGGCACGAAACATGGCCCTTTCGGATTCCATGTCACCTGCCTCGTCTGGGACATGGTTGTAGCTCTGCCGGAGGTGGGAGTTAAATGCCTCGTGGACAGGAGACTCTGCCAAACGTTCCCAGCAGACCATAATTACACGTTTGGGCCTGCCAGGTGGTGATCGGTTGACAGCTCAACTCCCCTTTTCACCTGAGTGTCCAGGACATGCGGCCGCAAATCTGATGACACCACTACAAAGTCGATCATCAAACTGCGACCTAGGGTGTCCTATTGCCAAGTGCACTTATGGGCACACTTATGTTTGAACATGGTGTTCGTGATAGACAAACGTGACGAGCACAGAAGTCCAATGTTAGAATATATCTCTGACCTACTACGTACATGTTTATTGAATCATGAAGCAAGAAGTTCTCATTATCCTGTTGTACCCCGATGTCCTGAGTTTTGTGTAAAACATCAACCAGACCTAACTGGATGTTCAAGGCTGTCCCTCTTTTATCACCACATACCTACGTACGAATGCAAACAGTTACGTAACTAACATACCAACATGATATGGTGCTATCCACACACACATACACCCACACATACACACATACACACACACACACACACACCCACCCTATGTTATGACGAATGTACTTTGACCAAGGACAAGGACATATGACATATGACTTTGACCGAGGACATCTGACTCTGTGATTATCTGCTTGCAAAAACAAAGAAACTGCATAAAAAGCTTGTGCTCAGGAACACCCTCTGAGCAGTTGATGAATAAACCAGATTGATTTTACTCGTGTGGTTTGTTGTCTTCTGTTCCCGGAGTACTCTAAGACGTTGAGATACAGGAATCCAGACCGTGCAGGTTTACATAAGAGCTTCTACAGAGAGAGAGTTCTTACAATTTGGTGACCCCGACGTGATACTCCTGATCAGGTAAGACAAGATTTGTTTGACTACCTGGTTAGCAGTATCTGAGCGTCTGGTATCCCCTTTTTATAAGGGACGGTTTATCCCCTTCTCTAGAAGGGACGGTTTATCCTCAGTTGCTATAACTGGGACGGGTTATCCTCAGTTGCTATAACTGGGACGGTTTATCCTCAGTTGCTATAACTGGGAAGAGCGCTATACAAAAGGTGCACGTGTATTCCTGTATGCCAACGTATTTTTTGTTTTTGTTAGAAGATAGACAATGGGAAATTCCTACCCAAAGCCTAAGGTCCGGGAAACTCCGAAGGAGTGGATGAATAGATGTGGTCTAGCTTATTATACTGAGCCATGGCTCAGCAATTTGGCGGGATGGACTGAGGGACTCGACCAAGTACCAAACTTTCCTCGAAATGGGACTTTTGATGCAGGATTTCTGACATCCGCGCATCGCATGATTTATGATGGATTGGGCAACCCTTCATGGGATTATGAATACATGAAGGAGGCTTATGTTAAATGGTATGGAATGCGTTCGTACTGGCTATCGTTAAAAGAACTGTTCGAGCCAAAAAGGGTGACTCAGAGTGTCCCCAAACCTAAATTAATGAGTAAAGAAAAGGGAAAAAGGGAATACCAAAAGTCCAGCTTGCTGTGTACAAACTGTGTGCCTCCGAGCACCACCTATCGGTCCACCCTCTTCTGGCGGGACAATCCCGAGGCATTGACCCAGCTGCGCGCGCAACTAACGGCTTATCTAGTCTCCCGACGGAAGGGAGCTTGTGATCTTTCACACGTGACCAATTGCAAACAGAAGCGAGGCGAATTAACCTCAGTATTTTGGAATCGTTTTACTGAAACTTGGCGTCATGTGGGAGGATTTCCTCTTGATACCGAAGCGGCAAATTCTATGTTCGTGTCCAGTTTTTTAAGTAATTGTCTCCCAGAGGTCCAGAGCGCACTTAAACCGCATTTCACAGATCGTCAACGTCTCATCGTTAGAACTGCCGGAGAAAGGGTCCGTATGCTAGAATCAGATGGACTATTGAACGTAAAGAATAAGGTCCTGCTGGCAGTAGCCCCCCAGGGCCCTCGCGATAAGGATAAAAGAAGGGATTTATACAGAAAGACAGGAAAATGTCATTACTGTGGAAAGGAAGGACACTGGAAGAAGGAATGTAGAAAGAGACAGAGAGATGAGGAGAATTCTGCAGCACGCCGTAATGCTGGCTCTAGTTCGCCCCCACCACCCTCGGATCCCACTGAAGTGACGACAACACGCCCATATTCGCGAGGACGTGATTAGGGATGCCCGCGGAGTAGGGACCCTGAGACCTGTAGCTTAATGCATCTAGTGTTTAATTCACCCTGCAATGAGAATCTGCCGCTCCTTTCTATTGTTCTAGAGGGGGTGGAATATCTTTTTGTTATCGATAGCGGGGCGACCCTATCTTCTTTAGGTAGGGACTATCAGGGTGCTGTATCTTCCAGGTCCATTAGCTCTGTGGGAATAGATGGGGTTCCCTTCTCCTCCCCATATACGCCACCCCTTCTCCTACATTTTCCTGATGATCACACGCTTGATAAATTACAGATATCCTATTCCTTTGTACATATGTTTGAATGCCCCTTTAATTTGTTAGGCCGTGACCTCATGAGTGTTCTGGGGTTCCAAATCTCTTTCCAAGGTTCGAGCATGACCATCCAAACGTGCGACACCTCCTCCGTTTCTCTGTTATCATTGCAAGCGCAGCCCTTGCCTTTTAATGTTAATTCGGCGTGCGTGGCGAGTTCCACCTCGCCCCCTGTACTCGACACACTGCCCACCGATCTTTGGGCAGAGCATAAGAATGACGTGGGTTGTGTGGACTGCGTCCCATATGAAGCTACCGTGAAGCACATTTTGCCCGTGTACATCCGACAATACCCCTTATCGCCTCAAAAAATGTTGGGTATCGACACTATTTTGGCCGCTCTTTTGGAACAGGGTGTCATTGTGCCATGCACAAGCCCTTATAACACGCCTGTGAACCCGGTTCCTAAGCCAGACGGTTCCTGGCGTCTGACACAAGACCTCAGAAAAATTAACGAGCTCATCGTTCCAGTTTCACCGGTTGTTCCGGATGTGCCCTCTATTATGGCTTCTATTCCTTGCGATCACACTCATTTTTCCGTAATCGACCTGTGCTCGGCGTTTTTTAGTATCCCTGTTGAGCCAAGCACACAACCTCTCTTCGCTTTCACACACCGGCAGCGACAGTATACGTGGACTAGATTACCTCAAGGATTTATTGACTCTCCTGCCGTGTTTTCGGCTGCAGTTAGGGACGCGTTGGGTTCTTTGGACGTCCCCGTTGGTTCCTGCGTACACTCTTATGCTGATGACCTCCTGGTGTCCGGCCTAACCTATGAACTATGCCTCGACGCCACTGTCCAGTTGCTCCTCTTACTGGAAAAAAAAGGGTTTCAACAGTTCTGCCTCCCCACTGTGATATATCTGGGCTATGAACTCTCTCACGGGATAAAACGCCTTACTCAGGATCGCGTCAAGATCATAGTGGACACTCAGAAGCCTGCCACTAAACAAGCGCTCCTGGCTTTCCTGGGGCTCATTAACTACTGCCGACAATGGATCCCGGACTGTTCCTTTTATGACAAACGTTTACGCTCTGCCGTGGCTCACACTGACCCTCTCCATCAACCCTTGGTCTGGACTGAGGACATGCTGGACGCATTCAAAGCCCTGAAGTCGGCCCTATGCTCGCGCCCGGCTCTCGGGCTCCCGGATTACAACAAACCCTTTCATCTCTACGTCGCTCACCAGGCCGGCACGGCTTCTGGAGTCTTGGCGCAGGACCACGAGGGGGGACTTAGGCCTTGTGCTTTCCTCTCCAAAACTCTAGATACTGTGGCTCAGGGTTTACCTGCCTGTCTCCGCGCTGTCGCTGCCAGTGCGGTGCTAGTTCTCGAAGCAGAAAAAATAGTGCTCTCTCATCCACTCGTTTTACACACCAGCCATCAGGTTAGGCATATCCTTAATACTCTGTCTACACAACACATGTCTTCTCAACGTCGTTCAGGTTACGAGGCCATCCTTTGTGCTACTGACAACCTAACTATATCCTGTTCCTCTTCCCTAGATAACGTGGCGCAGGCTCTACAGCGCCTGCTTAATGGTCACGACGAATGCGTAACCATTGGAACATGACTGCATGGACACCATTGTTCATGACACCAGCATTAGATCCGACTTAATGTCTACTCCTCTCTCCACAGGTCTCTCCCTGTTTGTAGGCGGGTCATGCTCAAAACCCTCCGACGGAGTGTTCCTCTCTTGACTACGCAGTATGTTCCTTACCGGACCAAGTTTTGGAAGCGTACTCGCTTCCCTTTAATTCCGCTCAAGCAGCAGAGTTATATGCGCTCACTCGGGCATGCACTCTCGCTTCCGACCAGGATGTTACTATATACACTGACTCTCGTTACGCTTTTGGGGTGGCGCATGATTTCGGCCGTATCTGGCAATCTCGTGGTTTCACTGCTGCTGACGATAAGCCCATTTCACATTCCACCTTAGTCCAGAATCTTATTGTGTCCTGCAATCTCCCGCTCCGTTTAGCGATCGTAAAGACCCGCGGTCATTCCTCTGACCACACTGATGAGGCACGAGGTAACTCTTTGGCTGACCGCGGCTAAACAGGCTGCCTCGCTCGGCTCCATGCCGCCGTTCCTGCAGCCAGCGCTGGTGTCATCCTCACACATGCTTAGCGCCCTCCTCCTGACTTGGACCTGAAATCCCTTCAGTCCTCGGCATCCACAGAAGACACTGATTTTTGGTCCTCGCAGGGCTCTCAGCCCTCGGGTGACGGCATTCTACTCGATTCGACCGGTCGCTTATGTCTGCCCACGCACTGCCTTCCTTTCCTCGTCCGCGAAGTTTCACGGGCCTACACATCGCGGTCGAAGAGGGGTGGTGACAGATATGGAAAAAGATTTCTGTATACGACAACTAGCCTCTACGGTGCACAGCATTCTGGACAAATGCCTGATTTGTGCACAGAACAATGTGTCCAAACCACATGCATCACATCAGCATCTGCGAAACCAGATACTCCCTTCCAGGAGTGGCAGATAGATTTTACTCACATGCCCGGCAGGGCCCTTTAAATATCTATTGGTTATCGTGGATAAATTCTCTCGATGGGTTGAAGCTTTCCGTGTGGAACGAAACGCCCGAGTAGTGGTTCAAAAGTTATCACAGGAAATTATTCCCAGATATGGCCTCCCGTTGGGTATTGATTCTGACAAAGGCACACCATTCACCTCAAAAGTCACTCAACTGTTGGCCCAAGAGCTAAAGATCAATTGGCGTTTCCATGTCCCATATCACCCTCAGTCCTCCGGAATCGTGGAACGAACAAACAGAACCATTAAAGGGAAATTACGAAAAGCAATGCACGCCACGGATCCAGGAATTGGGTTTGGTGCTGCCTGTGGTCCTAGCGGATCTGCGGATGACCTGCAGGTGGCCTTAGGGAATCTATCCTTATGAAGTGGTAATGGGGAGACCCTTTCCTGCTCCTTGGAGGAAGGGAAAACAGGCTTTGGGTACGGAAGATTTAGATATACACATGAGCGAGTATGCCGTGGGCCTTGTTAAGGTCCT
Organism: Plotosus lineatus; assembly: GCA_024760905.1. Taxonomy (NCBI): domain Eukaryota; kingdom Metazoa; phylum Chordata; class Actinopteri; order Siluriformes; family Plotosidae; genus Plotosus; species Plotosus lineatus. The sequence continues at coordinate 24,609,083 of CM045728.1, read as the reverse complement.
AAATGACTATTGGGAACGCACTAATCAGAATACTTCGGTCCCGGTCGATGCAAGCACTCATGCCTTCAAGGTAGGAGACAAGGTGCTGGTCAAGAAATTTGCGAAACTAAATTCATCTTTGGGAGACTCTCCTTACAGTGAGCCCACGGAGATACTCGCTGTAACTCGTACCGCCGTACTAACTGACCTCTTTCCACAGTGGATCCATGCTACCAGACTGAAGAAAAGCCCACAATGAAGTATTGTATTGTTTGTTTTTGTGTGACCATGATGTTGTCTATCTTTATTACCTCTGGTCCAGGTCTTAAGACATATATCACCTAAGAGGGGAGAAGTGTTTTCTACGAGTACCACCTTTACATCCTCTCGTACTGGGAACGGATAACCAAAAATATCCTGTGTTATGTATACCCTCCATGTTCTGCTCTTGCTCGGGCTGATGTGCTCAGCCCCGGGTCTTTGTACATATTACCGTCATCTTGAAAATAACATGTTCTGGCAGTATTTGGATTTTACTGTGAAACGTGATGTAACTTTAGAAGAATGTATTGTTTGCTCTCTGTTTCCCCATGATGGAGGAACCCCATACGTATATACCCCTTCTAGGGACAGCTACACCAACATCAACTCTTCCGCGCAGGTGTAATTCCACGATAAACCTCAGAAATGATAATGCAGGAAGAATGGTGTTTAATCTAGAGCGGCCCATATGGATCCCAGATTGGTATTGGGACTGCGGTAATGGTCAACTGTGGTTGTACCTCCCGAAGTTACAAAGAGGTAGGTCTTGGCGCTCGTCCGGATCGAAAGCGTCCCTCACCCTTTTCTCTAAACAGTTTCCTTCCTTACTCCGACGTAAGCGATCTGCATCAGCCCTCAGTGACCTCGAGGTGCCGGAAGAACATCAGTTGGTAAGTGAGGGTACGAGATTCGCAGAGATCTTATTCCCGAACTTTGGAGTAGGGAACGTTCGTCGCCAGTTAAACAAAGTGCATTATAGGCTTGCCCTGTTCGTAAATAACACTATTCTCGCAGTCGACGGGATTAACCAGGAATTGACGGCCCTGAGGCTTATGGCTACCCAAAACCGTATGGCGCTCGATGCACTGCTCGCGAAGGAAGGGGGGGTATGCGTTCTTATAGGCGAACACTGCTGTACCTATATTCCACCGAACGATTCACCTGGGGGGAATATATCTCAAGCCCTGCACAAAATGCGTGCGGTAGCAGCCCAATTGCGACACGACGAAAGTCCAAATTACGGCTGGGGATTCCTCCATTCCCTTTTTGGTATCTTCACTCCATATTTAACCATGCTTGTGCCTGTATGCATTTGTCTGCTGTTGGTGTGTGTGTTCGGACCTTGCATCCTTAGGTGTCTGCTGAATCGTGTGTGGGCCCTGATGGACGCTTTCAGTGGACCAACGTATACGCAACTGGATGCGCAGTCCGACGGCACCTCTTACCCTTCGTCCCGGGTGTAGTGAGGGGTCGGGATCTTGAGGGGACCCGAGTATCTCGAGGCAGTGGGCGAAGGGCGTCGCAGCTCAAGCTGCCCTTCAAGCACAGGCCCCGATCAACCGCGGTCCCTGGTCTCCTGAAAGATCCCGACCTTCGACACCCGCTGAACCTTTGTGTATTCTGCAACGATTTATTAACGAATGATTTATACTTCATGAACATTAAAGTATAAAAGAGGGGAACTGTTAGAATATATCTCTGACCTACTACGTACATGTTTATTGAATCATGAAGCAAGAAGTTCTCATTATCCTGTTGTACCCCGATGTCCTGAGTTTTGTGTAAAACATCAACCAGACCTAACTGGATGTTCAAGGCTGTCCCTCTTTTATCACCACATACCTACGTACGAATGCAAACAGTTACGTAACTAACATACCAACATGATATGGTGCTATCCACACACACATACACCCACACATACACACATACACACACACACACACACACCCACCCTATGTTATGACGAATGTACTTTGACCAAGGACAAGGACATATGACATATGACTTTGACCGAGGACATCTGACTCTGTGATTATCTGCTTGCAAAAACAAAGAAACTGCATAAAAAGCTTGTGCTCAGGAACACCCTCTGAGCAGTTGATGAATAAACCAGATTGATTTTACTCGTGTGGTTTGTTGTCTTCTGTTCCCGGAGTACTCTAAGACGTTGAGATACAGGAATCCAGACCGTGCAGGTTTACATAAGAGCTTCTACAGAGAGAGAGTTCTTACATCCAACAACGGAACACCATTCGGTTTCAGACTGGAGAGGCCGTACCTACTGATCACACCCTTCCAGGTCACACTATCGTTGACCACATGGGCATTGAAGTCTCCCAAGACAACGAGTGAGTCGCCCGAGGGAGCGTTCTCCAACACACCCTCTAAAGACCCCAAGAAGGGTCAGTAATCTGAACTTTCATTTTGTGCATAAGCACAAATAACAGTCACGACCCGTACCCCCACCCGAAGGCGACCGGGGAGAACTCCAATGTTTGGGAACGGAGACGGAGGGGCAACAAGGATGCCCACACCGGCTCGCCGCCTCTCTCCATGAGCAACTCCAGAAAGGAATAGGGTCCAGCCTCTCTCAAGATGGGTGGTTCCAGAGCCCAAGTGCTGTGTTGAGGTGAGCCCGACTATATCTAGTCGGTATCTCTCCATCTCACGCACCAGCTCAGGCTCCTTCCCTGCCAGAGAGGTGACATTCCATGTCCCAAGACTCAGAGTCAATAACCGAGGATCGGTCTGACAGAGCCCATGCCTTCGGCTGCCACCCAACTCACATTGCACCTGACCCCTATGACCCCTCCCACAGGTGGTGGGTCCATGGGAGGGCAGACCTATGTCTCTTTTCTGGGCTGGGCCCGGCCAGCTCAACGGGCATAAGCCCGACCACCAGGTGATCGCCTTCGAGCCCCTTCCCCACGCCTGGATCCAAGGGGGATCCCGGTGACCCGCGTCCGGGAAAGGGAAACTGTATCCTTTTACTTTATTTTTCATAGAGGTCTTCTGAACCACACTTCGTCTGGACCTTCACCCAGGACCTGTTTGCCCTACCAGAGGCATTATGCCCTCAACAACATAACTCCTAGGATCATTAGGTCTCGCAAACCTCTCCACCATGATAAGGTGGCGATTCAAGGAAGAAAAAAGATTTTTCATTGTGAATTACTGCAAGGCCACAGAAGGGACTAAAGTCAACTGGGATTGGCTCCATCTTCCAGGTTAGTGATATATATAATTGATGGTTGGATCTTTCATATATTTTGTGTTCACAGTGAGTAAATGACTTCCTGTCTCTTTCAGTCCTTGTGTTAGAATGCCCCAATGTCTGATGAGTCTGGCCCCAGCTCACACTTGACTCATAATGGATTGGCAGTATAGAAAATGACTGAATGAATATTACACTGAACTTAATGATAGCACTGCTTTAGGTTAATATGATACCTGTTCGTATAATGTTTTATACAACCTATTTGTAAAACTTTTTATTTTGATGCATTTATAAATTACTTAAGTATGTACTGTATAATGCACCCGCGAAGGGGGTGGGGGTGGGGGCACAAACCACTGTCTCTCCCTCACGCTGGTCCCAAACCCAGATAAATGCAGAGGGTTGTGTCAGGAAGTGCATCCGACGTAAAACCAATGCCAAACTTTACAATGAAAATCACAAATATTAAGTATGCATTGCAACTGATAAAACAAAAAACAGGAGCATTTAAGCAGTGAAAAATCCTACAAAGCCTAACAATCTTCCAATTGTCAAAAAGTGCACTATCAAAGAATCCTTTCAAAAATTCCTTGATAGAGAATTTGATCCAGACCATCCACAACATCTTACAGAGCATTCCTTGTCCAAAGTTCCACCGCTGTTAAAATTTTCATGAAAATCTGCACACAACTTTTGTGTAACCCTACTAACAAATACAAAAACTCATGGTAAAGCATAACCTATTGGTCGAGGTAATTAAAAGAGTTTTGGTTATACCTGACAGGCAGAACTTGAGGCTTCTTTTTTATCAAAATGTTTATAAAGGATTGCAGGAGGTATTTTACCACATTGCACAGAATTATATGATAATAATAATAATAATAATATAAAGATTCAGGCAGTGCCTAAAAGTGGCTATAGACAGACGTCTTACTGATATGTGTCCAAGGCTGATGTTATAAGAGTACTGTACTGTTGCTTCTTTGAAGGGTATCTGAGCTGACTTAATGTGACTAGCTATTTAAAATGATCACGTATAGCAAAAGTGGTTCCTTCTGGAAACCTCAGTCCTTGCTTGTTTTTGAAGTGCGTGCGAGTGTTACGACTCTTGACATGCTCAGAGACATGTTGCCTTTCTGAGTGGTTGTTCCATCATGGTAGTGACAAGAACTTGTTGGAGTGGCTGGGCTACGTCACTGACCCATGCAGCATAACACATTATTAGTCAGCTGCACAAACAACAAGCACAGAGATCAGAGAATATTTATTTTTGCACCTAAACCAACTAATGACAGGAGAGCTGAGTTGGCAAAAGGTTAGCTGCATAAGCCATTTTGGATTCACACACATTGCTGGCAAGGAATGGTTCGCATCCTCAGAGTTATTAAAATGTTGCCTCTTACTTACTCCACAAGAGACATTAACCCCACCAAACCTTTTGACGTCACTTCAAGGGAAACAACTGCTAACTTCCCCCATTTCAGCCCCACACCAGTAATCCTTGGTATAAAATTACCAGGTTTTTTTTTCTTTTTATGGTCAGTTACGTTAAAATAACCATCTGTATTGCTTCATCGTATGGCACAAGTTATGCTGTAAAGATAACCAATACCACTACTCTTTGATGAGTGAAATACAAAGAATCTCCTGTGTATTTACTGAATTCACTATTAAGCAAATTCTGAGAGATGAACATGATATAAAGCGACATAGGTATTCTACTAATACCTGCAGCAAAACACATTTTTCCTTAAATAATATGTACCATACAGTATTTCATTATTTGCTCTGGAGAACATGTCTTTTCCTTTCCAAAATATAGTTACTCATATACTAACCAACAAAAAGAAGAGTTTTTAAAATGGAGCTAATTTGAATAGTGATTAAAAATGTTTATTTGTCCATAATATGCCAACAGTATTAATATCTGTGAGAGTTGGACAATATAGGCATATTGATTGGCAGTACACAATTGAGCAGATTAAGTGAATGTAAATCTTCTTCTTCTTCTTCTTCTTCTTTTCCTTTTAGCTTTTCCCTTCAGGGGTCGCCACAGCGAATCATCTGCCTCCATCTCACCCTATCATCTAAATCTTCTTCTCTTACACCAACTATCCTCATGTCCTCCTTCACCACATCCATAAATCTTCTCTTTGGTCTTCCTCTCGACCTTCTGCCTGGTAGTTCCAACCTCAGCATCCTACTACCAATATACTCACTATCCGTCCTCTGTACATGTCCAAACCATCTCAATCTAGCCTCTCTGACTTTGTCTCCAAAACCTCTAACATGTGCTGTCCCTCTGATGTACTCATTCCTGATCCTATCCATCCTCGTTACTCCCAAAGAGCACCTCAACATTTTCATCTCTGCTACCTCCAGCTCTGCCTCCTGTCTTTTCCCCAGGGCCACTGTCTCTAAACCATACATCGCTGGCCTCATCACCGTCTTGTACACTTTTCCTTTCATTCTTGTCGATACCCTCCTATCACACATCACACCGGACACTTTACTCCAATCATTCTAACCTGCCTGCACACGCTTCTTCACCTCTTTTCCACACTCTCCATTGCTCTGGATTGTTGAGCCTAAGTACTTAAAATCCTCCACCTTCTTTATCTCTGCTCCTTGTAACCTCACCGTTCCTCTTGGGTCCTTGTCGTTCACATTTATGTATTCTGTTTTACTGAGGCTAACCTTCATTCCTCTCCTTTCCAGGGCATACCTCCACCTCTCTAGATTTTCCTGCACTTGTTGTCTGCTCTCACTACAGATCACAATGTCATCTGCAAACATCATAGTCCATGGACATTCTTGTCTCACCTCGTCTGTCAGCCTGTCCATCACCATAGCAAACAAGAAAGGGCTCAGAGCTGACCCTTGATGTAGTCCCACCTTCAGACAACATTGACCAATTAACAGTTTTATTTAAGCATGCTGGGGTTTGTACGGTGGCACAGTGGTTTGCACATTCACCACACAGCAAGAAGACCCAGGTTTGATTGCCCGGCTTGAGTGAGTTTCCTCGGGTACTTCAGTTTCCTCCCGCAGTCCAAAAACATGCAAAATAGGATAATTGGCTGTGGGAATTTTCCCCAGATGTGAATGTAAATGGTTGTGTGAGTGTTGGCCCTGTGATGGTCTGGTAAGCTGTCCAGAGTCAGTTGAGAAGGGTGCCAGTGTCCCTGCAGCCCGAAATCGGATTAAGCGTTTTAGAAAATTAATGAATGATTACACTTGAGATTTTACTTGTTGTAGTTTAAATGTATTTCTTAAGACCATTTGGGTTACACCACAATCTGTATTTTTTTGTTGTTGTTCAGTACATTATATATTTCAACAACAAATCTACAAACTCAAACATTGCTAATCCCCCTTAAAACAAACAAGACGAACAAACAAACAAACAAAAAATATATGAATGAGTGTGTATGGGGAAACTTTCACACAAGATCTTCCGGGAGAAATGATATACAAAAAATAACCACACACAGTATAGCTTGAAAACCGACACGAGGCAGAATTGGAGGTAGCAGAGATGAAAATGTTGAGGTTCTCTTTGGGAGTAACGAGGATGGATAGGATCAGGAATGAGTACATCAGAGGGACAGCCCATGTAAGATGTTTTGGAGACAAAGTTAGAGAGGCTAGATTGAGATGGTTTGGACATGTACAGAGGAGGGATAGTGAATATATTGGTAGTAGGATGCTGAGGTTGGAACTACCAGGCAGAAGGCCGAGAGGAAGACCAAAGAGAAGATTTATGGATGTGGTGAAGGAGGACATGAAGGTAGTTGGAGTAAGAGTAGAAGATACAGAGGACAGGGTGAGACGGAGGCAGATGGTTTGCTGTGGCGACCCATGAAGGGAAAAGCAGAAAGGAAAAGAAGTATAGCTTGAAAACCCTGGAGCCTATACAAGGGTACATACCTCACTTGTTTTAGCACTTTAGTTTTTTTATTGTTGTGTTGTCCAATTAAAGCTGTTGAATGATTAACGGTGCAGCCTGGTGTTGAAGCTCTCTGCAAAAATCTTCCCCTAATGCAGTCTGCAATCCATTAAAGGAAGGCTGTCAATAACCATCTTTTTACGCTCCAATAACTGCAGGCTTTTCACACATAAAACCACACATTCTCCCTTTAGTAACTCTCACTTCAGCAGTGTGAGTCTGCTTCTGTGCATGCATGTGTGTACGTCTATGTGCATGTACTAAAGTAGGTCACACACAGTGTGGCATGAATAGAAGCAGTGCTATGATAAGCTCTCCATGCTATCAGCACCACACAGGTGAATATAAACTGCCTAATGAGCTTGTTTTCCTAAGTAAACACATACAGACCGCTCAGATGTTAATAAGCATCAATAAAATTGCTTTCAGATAACCCTAAAGGTTTCGTTCAACAGAAAAAAGCTGGCTCTGGCAATAAAGCAGTAAAAGAATTTACAGTAAAAGAAACCAGAGAAGTCTAACAGCAACAGCTTTCTTAAAATAAGTTACAAGAAATACTGCAGTTCGTATTGTGGCATTGATGGTCTAGTGGTATAGGGCGTTGGATCACTGATCCAAAGGTTGGCGGTTTGAGTCCCACTCTCCACAGGGATGTCACTGTCCCCCCAGTGCAGCTAACTGGGTTATCAACGGCTGGCCATGTCTCTCACTCTCTATGGTGAGAGGTTCATGTAAAAGAATCATTGCTGACTTTTGACAAGTGTAGGCTGCAAAGCCGTCAGCGTGTTTCCACCCTGCGATGGCCTGGTGAGCTGTCCAGGGTGTACTCTCCCCTTGCCCGGAGTTGGCTGGGATGGGCGCCATTAACCCTAATTAGGATTAAGTGGTTACAGAAAATGAACTGAACTGCAGTTTGTACCTGTACAAATTCAGCTCCTGGAACGGAAAAATATGGAAAGTTTTACAACTCCAAACATAAACTGCAAAATCTGCCACTTAGAAAGAACAAATATATTTTCAGGAGCAATTGTGGGGGACAAAAACGATAATATAGCAAAATAGAATCTTTAGTAATTCCCACCTAAAGGCTTTAGAATATTCTCCAGAGTAACAATTGAGTTTCCATGAAACATTTGCATAAACTATGTTCATATAAAACCTTTTCCTAATTTTATTTTATGATAGAACTCAAGCAATTCTGCCCTCTCCCAGAGTTAGCTCAGATGGACACCAACCTCCCCGCAACCCTAATTAAGGTTAAGTGGTTCAGAAAATGAATGCATGAATACAGAACTCAAGCATGTGGTATGATCTATCATTTTTTAATTCACTCACTCACTCGTCAAACCTCTTAAATCTACTACTGAGGTCATCGGAAGGCTAAAGCAGGGTATACCCTGAACAGCTCGCCAGACCATCACAGGGCAACACACACACACACACACACACACACACACACACACACACACACACACACACACACACAAAACCTTTCACACCCACACTATTGAGTTACACCATTGACCCATACCTAATGACACTTTACAACAGAAAATTGGTCTAATGAGGCAGACAAATGACTGAAAATATTAATCACAAACATTATGTACTAGTAGCTGAATAGTCTCCTGCCACCAGTCCTAATAATGACTTAATAATAACTATGTCAGCTGATAATCAGGCTGAACCTGCTGGGCTGATTCTATAACACTGCATCAATTTAGAATTGAACTCATAATTCTGAAATTACTAATGAAGAAGTAGTGAGAACACTTCAGTACTGGTATTATGGTTAAAAAAACCACAAAAAAACCCCCCAGAACTTCTTAAAAAACACTCAAGATTAATAATCCATTCAAGAAATCTTTGAAATTCGGTGTTTCCATTGGCCAATGCGAATGCTACCTTGGGGCAGCTTTAGCTGAATGGTTAGAGAAGCGGCATTGGGACCGAAAGGTCGCTGATTCGATTCCTGAGCCAGCAGGGAAAATGTGTGGGAGTGAGCTGCACTTTCCCTTCCTCCACATTAAAAAAAAAAAAAAAAAACCGGTCAGAGCTCTAACAAAAAGGTTAAAAATAGAGAAAGAGCCTGCTCCATGCCATCCAGGTTATCACACATATCCGAACTCTATGTAATATGCATGCTGGAGATGGAATTTTGGGGGGAGGGGCATAATACAGATCAAACAGTGTGTGTGTGTGTGTGTGTGTGTGTATGTGTGTGCGCGGGCGCGCATGGTACTGAAAGAGAGGTGAAGAAAGAAGTTGGATCCCAAGAGACTGATGGCTAAAGATTAAAGCACTAGCTTGCTGAAGACGGTCTATTCACTTCTTGACACAATATCAAAGAAAGCAAACAGGAAGCCAACAGCTGTGTGTCCTCTTCCTGTACCAAATTTACTATTTAATTCCATGGATAAGTATAAATATAATCCTGAATGCACACAGGAGATGGTCTTCATGAGGCAAGGGATCCAGAATTAGTAAAGGAGTCTCAACAAAACTCTCCCTAAACAATTTCAAAAGATGTAATAGCACTTCCTGTTTTCATGTTGAATAAATAACAGTATTGCCTAGAATGCTCTTTACTCTGTGGGAAGTTTCAACAGCATGCAGAAGCAATAATGAAAATGTCACACAGCACAACACACTTCTCTGCTCCACACTTTACAAACTAACGTGCAGGACAGAAGGTCCGTGCAACAGATGTAAATATTTAAATGCTTGAATTTAAAGAACATAATACGAATGTTAAATCTTGATTGTACGCAACCGACAGGCTCTTGAGTGGCTCATCAACAAGGTGTGTGACTAATAACTTGGAGGTCGCAAGTTCGAATCCGGTTTAATGCCATAACCATTAGTGACCGGGAATCCATAAGAGCTAATTGGCCATACTTTGGCATATGCTCACTTCTGTGTCACTCACAGAGATCGCAAGCCAATCACAGGAGCTCATTTGTATAAGGGGCAGATAGCACTTTCCCTCTGAGTGTAAGACCGCCCCAAAAATACGCATGTGCCACAGTTCGAAAAGAGGTGGGTGGTCCACATATCACGGAAGGGGCGTGTGCATGCTTTCACCCCTTCCAGATTGGTGGTGGTCTTGTGATAGAAAAGACAATACCTGATGGGTGGAAATAAAAATAGGGAAAAAATCCCAAAGAAGAAGAAGAAAAAAACAACTGACTGACACCATAAGAGTAGAATCTTGCTTATTAAACCTATAAAATGTCTTCCTTTCGGCTTTTTCCCTTTTACTCGGGAGTCGCCACAGCGAATCATCTGATTCGCATGTTTGATTTGGCAGCGGTTTTTACGTCGGATGCCCTTCCTGACACAACCCTTTTTAGCAAGGGACAGAAACACGCTGACGACTTTGCAGCTACTCTTTCCAAAAGTCAGCAATGGTTCTTTTACATGCCTCTCACCATAGACAGTGAGAGACATGGCCCGCCTTTGATAACCCAGTTAGCTGCACTGGGGGAAGACAGTGACAACCTTGTGGAGAGTGAGACTCGAACCCCCAACCTTTGGATCAGCGATCCAGCGCCCTATACCACTAGACCACCTATAAAATATACTTTAAATATTTAAAAGATACAAAATACAGACCAGGCTGCATACAGATTTACTGACAATATCTAAATAGGGTGACAGAGTGCATGAGCAAACAACCAAATTTAAAACGAGCACAATATCACTGCAGGAAGAACAAATAAATATTGCAAAAGGCCTGTCTCGGCCTAAATTAAAATATCATTTTGTTCCACATGTGTAAAATAAAGTGGTTCAGCGTTTGTGGGGAGAAGACTTCTCTTTGTACTCTCCTTAAAGAAAATGAAAACTACCATCATTAAAAACCTTTATGATCATAGATTATGTTTCATTAAACCAGACTTCATTAATGAGGTAAAATGATATTTTTTTTTTTTATTTTATTTAGTGTACACTAGTGGTCACCAACCCTGTTCCTCGAGATCCACCTTTCTGCAGGTTTTATCTCCAAACCAAATCTAACACCACATGTAATGATTAGATGGTCAGAGGGATCTTCAGGGAAGTCCACAGGTTGGAAGACCTTAAATCAGAGGTGTCAAACTCGTGCCACAAAGGGCCATGTGGCTGCAGGTTTTTTTTCCAGCCTTCACTTCACCCTTACTAATCTTTGCTACTTCCTGGTCCTCAACAGTCACCTCTTCTACTCTTTTTTCTCTCTCTCATTTTCCTCATTCATCAGCTCTTCAAAGTACTCTTTCCATCTTCCCAGCACACTTCTGTCATCAGTCAATCCATTTTGTGCACAAGTTGTCAATGAGCCTCTTTTTTTTTCGTGTGTTTTAATTACCAGTTAGCCTCTGTGATGACACTCAAACGCTGTGTGTCTTTTCTGGCTAAGCGCTAGAAAAGGTAATGACGCTGGATGTCTCTTCTGAAGAAATAAGACTTTCTCCTGAAGAAATGACAGTTTCGTCTGAAGTGCGTGAAGAGAAATAAACATCTGAAAGCACTCTAGTATTAAAAGTCTTTTTCAATCATTATTCTAGTACAGTACCTAAGTTAATTTTTTAGAATTTTTGTGTGTGTGATTTTATGTACTGTGGTGTAGCATGTTTATCGTTTTGTTGAGTTTATCCAATTTATTACATTTCATGTTCTTTTATGTTCTTTTTGGGGGACTTTGATTTTGACAGCTGTGTTCTCTAACTAACTGTCCGCTCGAGTTGAGGGGGCGTGGCTGAGCTGCTCCGTGGCTTCTAAACATTTATCATAAACATTCACGTATTCACTGTACTGGAATAATAATTGAAAAAGACTTTAATACTACAGCTTTACAACGGTTCAACTGATTATCTCAGGCACTTCAGAGGAAACTCGTTTCTTCAGGAGAAAGTCTTATTTCTTCAGAAGAGAATGGCATCATAGAGCTTAACTGGATAATATATTATACATACAAAATGAAAACATACATATATATATATATATATATATATATATATATATATATATATATATATATATATAAATATCTAAAATATGCTGTATAATGTTTATATATTTTATGAATAAATATATATAAATAAATATGACAGTACAAAATTAAAACGTTTTTCTTAATCATTACTATATTTTGCTACATTTATACTGTATTAATAAGTAAGACTGTCTATAGAATGTGTTTAAGAAGCATATTTTTTGGCATGTAATAGATCCATAGTATTTTACTTCCGGCTGATCATTAGCGCATGTAATATGATACATGGGGCTTCCTTCCGGGTACAGAACTCGTGGATTATCTTCATTTGCGGGAGGGGCCCGAATATCGAGGGCCTACTGTACATATTCAATGTTATGAATGCTTTTAATAACAATTAAACATTAAAAAATAATGCACAAGATGTAAATTAAATCTAAAGACACACACATACAGACATGCGTGTGCACACGCACAGATGCGCGAGCACACACTCAGATGCGCACCTCACAAAAGTAACGAGTTTTGATGGGAGGTTTTGGGTTGTTTTTGTTTTGTATATATATATACACACACACACACACACACACACACCACGTACACAAACACACCGTGTGTGTGTGTGTCTATCAGGTAAATTATGGTGGTTCAGTGTAATAACATAAAAATTAACCGTATTCATAAAATGAAATTAATCTGAGGAGTTACTTAATACAACTGCATGGAACCACCCGATATGACTTTTTTTATGTGAACCAACAAATTATTTTTCTAGTGTAGACATATCAAGCACTAAACAGATACATAAACAGATACATTTGATTGCCCCAGACCTGACATATAGTACTGCAATAAAGAAAAACATCACCAGTTTTCATAAATGTTCAAACTTCATTCTTCAGAAATGCTCAAAAGTTACTTAATCTTATAAAATGCAATTTAAGCAAATTTTTTAATGATTAAAGTGTGGTTAAGCAGGAAAATCCTATCACTTGCTTACTGTATCAGTGACATAGCATGGAAAATTAGTAATCAGTAAATCAGGTCTCGGCTGTACTGGTCTACATAAATCTAATCTAACCGTTTGAAATGATTTCAACTTTGAGGTTGAAAGCCCCAAAGCATAACAACAATCCTAATGGACTGAACTATGGAATGCAACCCCAGCACAAACACAGTAGAAAAACAACTCAGTGAAATGGCATACATGTGGCAATAGACCAAGTTCCTCCCATCAGTGATCAATGAAAGTGCAGTGAACACTGATGTATAGCAAGATCACAGCTGCTAGGGGCTGCAGTACTGAAGGTTTTGCTGAATGTGCTGTGTTTCTTACCACCCGTGCACAGAGGGTTATAATTAGAATATGTGATCTGATGCCAGCGTATAGGCTTATCGTGGCGAGCCAGAACAGCTGGTAAGAGGGAGCAGGGTTGCGTGTTACGCATTCATTTAGTCACACTCGAGCCATCTCACAGCTGAAAGCATACTTACACGCATTGACTTTTGGAAGACCAGTGGTGAAATGCTTGACAAAATTTGTCAGAACCCATGAATTGCAATATCACTGCACCCTCTAACACATTTAAGTTCTTTAAAGCTAAAACGGGCAGTCTTCAACTGACGTTTTGGTTATTAGCAACGTTCTCTTACTCTAAACCATTTATGCAGTTTTAGAGATGAAACATTGCTTTGTCACATCAGCAATGTAACCCCCAAACCCGGTGGTGGATACCTGCGGTGAAGGGAGCCGTCTAGCTGAAAAAGGAGGCCTATTGGCTCTTATTGGCCTGTGGGACTCCCGAGGCAGCAGACAGGTACCCGCAGGCCAAAAGTGCTACAGCCGAAGCTGTCGCCAATGCAAAATCCCAGGTGTGAGAGCTGTCCGGTGAGGACCTGGAAAGCAATTATCAGTAGGCCTCAAAAAGGTTCTGGACCACCATCTGATGCCTCAGGATAGGGAAGCAGTTCTCAGCAATGGAAGTGGGGAGCTGGTCACCTCGACCGGTGTTCCTTGGGTTACATTGTGGGGCTGTGCTCCGGAAGTACGGCGTTCTGGACCCATTGCTACAGGCCATACGCTCACTGTATCACCAGAGACAGAGCTTGGTCCACATTGGGAACAACAGGTTGAATTAATTTCCAGTGAGGAGTGGAATCCACCAAGGCTGTCCTTTGTCATTGATTGTGTTCATAATTTTTATGGACAGAATTTCTCGGCGCAGCTGAGGCGTTGAAAGGTTTTGTTATGGGAGGGCATAGCATCTCGTCTCTGCATTGTGCGGATGACATTGTCCTTTGGCTTCATCAAACTGGGACCTCCAGGTCTCATTGGTCAAGTGCAAAGTGACCGTGATGAGAATCAGAACCTCCAAGTCCGAGAATGAGCTCCCGCCCCAAGTGGATGAGTTCAAGTATCTTGTTGTCTTGTTCACAAGTTAGGGAAGAATGCCTGCCATCTCTGCTGTAAAGATAAGCCTGTACCAGTTGATCATGGAGAAGAGGCAGCTGAGCCGCAAGGCAATGTTATGCTCCAACCCTCACCAATGGTCACGAGTTTTAGGTAGTGACCAAAAGAACAAGATCGCTGATGCAAGCAGCTGAAATGAGCTTCCTTCTCCATTAGCGATAAGGTGAGAATCTCAGCCATCCGGGGAGAGCTCGAAATAGAACCGCTGCTCCTCCACATTGAAAGGAGCCGGTTGATGTGGCTCGGGCATCTTGTTAGAATGCATCCCGAACGAGTCCCTGCTGTGGTGTTTCGGGCATATTCAACTGGGAAAAGACCCCAGGGTCGATCTAGAACACGCTGGAGGGATTATGCAGCTTGGCTGGTCTGGGAACGTCTCGATGTCCCCCAGGAAGAGCTAGAGGAAGTGGCTACGGAGAGGGACGTCTGGACCTCATTGCTTAGGCTGCTGCCCCCGCGACCTAACCCCGGATTAAGTGAACGAAGACAAAGGGATGACAATATTGCTTTTCATTTTTCACCTGCCCAGATGAACCTTTGCTCACTGTCATCTCAGATTTGAGTTCTTGGCTCATAAGATTGTAACCCCAAGTGATCTGCTGTTGTATTACATCCACCTCAAGTTTTGCCATCCTGTGTGATATGAGATGCTTTTATGATCAACATGGTTGTAAACAGCAATTATTTGACTTACCAAAGCCTCATAACAACTCAAATTGGTCTGAAAGACTTTGTGACAGCTTAAACTTGTCTGCATGATTTTATGCATTGCACCCTTGCTACATGATTTCATGACTGATTTGCAGGCATCCTCAAAAGGCTACCTATGTTGAATCAGTGTTACTAACTATGTAAAGCAGTCACTTACACCATTAGCGGTTCCTTCCAACAACATCATGCAGTACCCGATTTCGAAGTTTACACGAGTGTTATGACTCTAGGTATGCAGAGAGACATGTTTTCCCTTCTAATTGGTTGTTCTAGCCAGACAGTGAGACAAGCTGGGCTACGTCACTGATTCTTGTTGAGCTGTACAAACAAATCAGAAATGCAGAAATCACAGAAAACAATTATTTTTGTTTCTAAATCTACAACAGGAACGTCGAGTTGGCAAAATGGTAACTGCATATGCCATTCTGGATTTACTGTAACGCTCATCTCTGGCAGCATTCTCAGCTTCAGAATCACTAAAACGCAAGTTTCACTGTCATCACAAAGAAATCAACCCTGTCCATCACTTTGGTAATACAAGGGCTAAACTTATTTATGTTAATTGAGGTGTCTGTAATGCTGAAACGCATTACATACACACAAATTATGCTATAAAGATGACCGGTACCGGTAGTCCTAACGATAGTGCTTGATGACTATTTATAGACTATAGATGTCTGTTGTATAGATGTTCCGGACGGCCGAACGTTAGTTGAAAGTGAACATAAGTTGTTACAGTGATGTATGACCTGTGAGTATGACGCTCATACTGCACTGTCTGTCTGTCTTCTTTTCGGCTTTTTCCCTTTTACTCGGGAGTCGCCACAGCGAATCATCTAATTCGCACGTTTGATTTGGCAGAGGTTTTTACGTTGGATGCCCTTCCTGTCACGACCCTTTTTAGAAAGGGACAGAAATACACTGACGAAGTGAGTATATTGGTAGTAGGATGCTGAGGTTGGAACTACCAGGCAGAAGGACTAGCGGAAGACCAAAGAGACGATTCATGGACGTGGTGAAGGAGGACATGAAGGTAGTTGGTGTAGAGAAGAAGATGTAGAGGATAGGGTGAGATGGAGGCAGATGAGTCGCTGTGGCGACCCCTGAAGGGAAGAGCCAAAAGGAAAAGAAGAAGACGACAGAAACACGCTGACGACTTTGACCATAGACAGTGAGAGACATGGCCCGCCTTTGATAACCCAGTTAGCTGCACTGGGGGGGGGCAGTGACAACCATGTGGAGAGTGGAACTCGAACCCCCAACCTTTGGTATCAGCGATCCAGCGCCCTATACCACTAGACCACCACTGCCCCTATTTATAGGCTATAGATAATGGAATAAAAAAAAATTGTTTGCCATGAGCCACATATTTAATAGGTTATAGGTAT